>JARBWK010000010.1:23415650-24015650 GCA_030556195.1 Anolis apletophallus | reverse complement strand
CTGCTCAGACACTTTGTTGACAATGCAACATATCCATCAAAGTACATTGGCAGCACAGAGGGTTGCACCAAACCTCATGTAAATTGAGTGAAACCTGCTTAATTGGGGTTTTCTATCAATTTCTGTTCAATTTATCCTTGGAAAATGTCTTCCAAGAGTTAGGGCACATATTGGGAGTATAGCACAATGGGGGAAGTTGGATTCTGTATTCCTTTCCTGGTGCTCTTTAAAGGCTTCAGTGGGGGAGTGAAGATTGGAAAAATATTTTAATGTTTTTTCCCCCCTCAAGGTCTGGAGTTTTGGTATGCAGCTTTTTGGCTTGACATTTCTAAACTTCTATGGATTACATTTAATGAATGCAAATGCATAAAATATGGTTAGAGCTGAAGAAACATTATAATGCAATCCTATGAAGCCTATGGGGAATCTCTGTATTGCATAGCCCTGCTGGGGAAAATTGGTTTATGGTGCAAATACCAACAGATGTTCCTTTAGTGCCTTAGGCTGTGCTGCGTTTATAGGTATTATATTGGATGTCTGTAGAGCAGTGGTGTGCAGCCCTTATTGCATTAGGATGTAAAATCATTTTTACAGATCAAGGACTCATGGTCAGTTCAGGTTTTGCAAGAATTTAATATGTTTTGCTTTTAAAAATTTGTTTCAAAAGGTATACTTAATCCCCACAACTCTTAGCTTGGTGTACATGGTAACATGTGCAGAAAAATGTACTGACATTGTCATTTCTCTTTTTAAAAGTACAATCAGTCCTTCCGATTGGCACAGGCATGTAGCCAGGGGGGGCTAAGGGGGCTTCAGCCCCCCCCCCGAAATTCTCAGGGTGGTCTGCGAAAAGGCCTTACTGGTATATTATTTAAACTGTTATGTTTATTCATATCATGATCTGATCACCATGCTCATTATATCCCACATTAATGGGGTTATTGGGATAACAATACAAAAGGTTTGCTAGGGTAGACCCTCTTCCACCCAGTCTCAGCCCCCCCCCCCCGAACCAAACTCAGGCCCCCCGAACCAAAATCCTGGCTACGGCCCTGGATTGGCAGGTTTAACTTTTGCAGATTTCACAGATTTCATTTAAATGTTCTGTCTTGGAATCTCTAAGGCTCCTTCTACACTGTGATTATCAAAGCAGAAAATCCACTTTATCTGCTTTGAACGGGATTATATGAGTATACACTGCCAGATAATCCAGTTCAAAGCAGCTCATCTGGATTTTATATTGCAGTGTACAGGGGGCCAAATTCCAACTTGCTGCCTATTGGCCATATGTGACCGTATGTGACCATAATGGCTTTGAATGCAGCATAAAACAAAACCATAAAATTACTTAAAACATTATGAGATTGCTTTGTGATTTCTTTTGTAACTCAATTACGCACTTCTCAAACATGAAATTTTTAGATGACAATAGAAATGAATGACATAAACAGAGTATGTTTGTTGTTTATTCGTTCAGTCGCTTCCAACTCTTTGTAACCTCATTCATGGACCAGCCTACACCAGAGCTCCCTGTCGGTCACCACCCCCAGATCCTTCAAGGTCAAGCCAGTCACTTCAAGTCTACCATCCATCCATCTTGTCCTTGGTCAGACCCTCTTCTTTTTTCCTTTCCTTTTCCCCAGCATCATTATCTTCTCCGGGCTTGCCTGTCATCTTATTATGTGGCCAAAGTACTTCATCTTTGCCTCTAATATCCTTCCCTTCAGTGAGCAGTTGGGCATTATTTTCTGGAATATGGACTGGTTTGATCTTCTCGCAGTTCAAGACACTCTCAGAATTTTCCTCCAATGCCACAGTCCAAAAACATCTACATTCACACAGCCTTCTTTATGGTTCAGTTCTCACATCCATAGGTTACTATGGGGAATACCATTGCTTTAACTATGTGGATCTTTGTTGCCAGTGTGATGTTTCTACTCTTCACTATTTCATCGAGATTGGTAATTGCTCTCCTCCTAAGAAGTAAATGTCTTCTGATTTCCTGGCGGCAGTCTGCATCTGCAGCAATCTTGGTGCCTAGAAATACAAAGTCTGTCACTGCCTCCACGCTTTCTCCCTCTGTTTGCCAGTTTGCCAGTTATCAACCAGTCTGGTTGCCACAATCTTGGTTTTTTACCAGCTTTTGCAACCCAGCTTTTGCACTTTCTTCTTTTACCTTGGTTAGAAGGCTCCTCAGCTTCTCCTTGCATTCAGCCATTAAAGTGATATCATCTGCATATCTAAGGTTGTTAATGTTTCTTCCAGCAATTTTAACTCCAGCCTTGAATTAATCAAGCCCTGCACATCACATGATGTGTTCTGCATATAATTTGAATAGATACGGTGAGGATACACAGCCCTGCCATACTCCTTTCCCAATCTTGAACCAGTCTGTTGTTCCGAGGTCTGTTCTTACTGTTGTTATGTCCACAGATAGGGGACTATTATGTATAATACTCATTATAAGGAAGAAAAAATGTTAACATTGACTAATAAAATAAAGAGCAAGATGACTATTGCAATTTTGCATAAAATGTATTGAGAAAAAGAATTCAAGTATGTCTTCTGTACAGGGCATAGTGTCACCATGCACCATATACACATGAAAACTGTACTCATGCATGGCTTCAGTTTAACATAAGTTCTCCGTCCAGTGTGACTTAGGGAAGCCAAAGGATTTCACACCCTCCTCTAGGTCTTCCATTGTGACTCTGTAGTCAACCACTATTGGATATTTATGATAGAATTATGCCGGAGAACTCAACTATTCCTAGTTCTCTCAGGTCAAAAAATATAATTTTTAACTTGCTGTTTTTCATTTTAATGGGAGTCCTGTGCACCTAAACCCAATAAATGTAGAAGGACAATTGCACAACTTACTTTCTAAAATTTAGAGGTCCATAAGCTAAATCTGTCTGATAGGATTTTGATGACAGTGTTCTTAACTGAGAAAAACATCATATGTTTAATTCAACTCTGGGGGAGGAACATTTTTTTAAAAATATTAACTGGGCTCTGTGTGATTTTAATTTTACAGATGGAACATGCAGTGTACTGATTTCTTCTGGATAATCATTTATCTTTAAAGCGGCCCACCAGATGCTCTAAGAAATGTTTTTGATGTTTGCCATAAAAGTGGAGAAATTCTAAATTTATACAATTTTCTGTTTGACAAAAATGTAAAGCCTTTTCATTGTTGCTAGTTTGATCAACAAGGCATGGCAGAAAAAAGACTGTTCTTGATAAACTGTACGTTAGCGCCTCATAAACAGGGCAAATTGGCAAGCAGTGAGATAAATATTTAATACACCCACCCCATAAATATTATACCACAGATTAAACAGGATCATCTAAAGGTGGCTCAGAATGGCACGAGGCATGTGCTGAAACTAAAATAGCTAGCGATTTCCAAATGGGAAACTTTGAAGTCATATTAAAATGACTAGCTAACAGTGGCCATTGGAGCATTGTTTTCTTCCAAATGTCCACTGGAATACACCCAGCTAATATGGCTTGTTGAGTATATGGGATTTTAAGGAACTGTGCCTTTCTAAATAGACATTGCTACGAATTCTGTACCTGTTCCTACAAGCTTCAAAAATACAGGTGGGTCTCGATTGATGTCTGAGTTACATTCCTGGAATTGCAATGTAAACATAGAGATTCATAGGGAATCATTGGAGGCCAGGGAAATGCATTTCAATGGAGCTGAAGTAGCCATGAAACTAGGGGTTTTACCCAACTCACCAACAAAATTTAAAGTGTAAAATATAAGAGTGCACCTTTTTCAAGTGGAGTTATCTTTCTCCTCTAGACCAGGGCTTCTTTAACTTTTCCACCTGTGACCCCTTTTGGCCCGAGAAATATTTATGTGATCCCAAGGTATATTAATATATAAAATAGGTATAAAAATAAATATTTACTGTGAACAAATCAGCATGTTCAAGTCTTTCTAAACAGGCGGATTTTCCTTTTTCTGAAGTGCTTCTTCAGAGTCCACTGTAAACACTGCACAACAGATTTGTGTAAAACAGCCACAAGGTGAGGTTCAATTTTTATTATGGTTAAATTGTTGGGACCTGAACATTGGCTGGTTCCTGCAGTTGAGGGGAGGAGCCAGAGAGGTCCTGGGTCTCGTTAAACTACAAGCCTCAGAATTCTTCAGGAGGCAGCCACACAATTTCAGGTGGAATGCATACGCTTTGCCTACTCTTTAAGCTTTATTATGGTAATTGAATAAGACAGGGTTCTTGCAATGCACTCAACATAAGCTTTCTGTCAAAGAGTTATTGGAAGTTGAAGCAACAAAGAAGGACATTAGTCTAAGAACATTCTTGTCACCATGTTAAATTAATCTTCAGTTGTATGCGTTGGTTGCTAGTTGCTTCTGGATGCAATGTATACTGTTGGCTTGCCTTTTAAGCACTAACTGGTTTGGGATTAGAATAATTGGGAATACACCTTCTTCATCCTAATTTGTCACCTTCTTTAGACCAAAAGAGGCCTTCCTCTCTGTCAAGCACCTAGAATAGGCAGGCTGAGGGCAACAAGAAATGAGGTCTTCTCAAGCAGCTGTACAACAGTGAGATATCTTTCCCTGTGAAGTAGAGATAAATCCTTCTCTAATAAAGTCTGGATAGAATCATAGAGTTGGAAGAGACCTTGTGTGGGGCCATCCAGTCCAACCAGTAGTTTGAAGCCATTGTCCTGCATCCTAATCTCCAGGGCAGCAGAAAACAAGCTTGCTCCCTCCTCCCTATTACTTCCCCTCACATCTTGACACATGGCCCTCTTCATGTCTCCTCTCAGCCTTCTCTTCTTCAGGCTAAACTTGCCCAGCTCTTTAAGTCGCTCCACAAAGGGCTTGTTCTCCAGACCCTTGAATAGGACATTTACAATCTCTGTTGACTTCTGTTGATTCCATCAATTTCTTGGGGTTTTCTTAGATAAGGAATATTCAGATTGTAGCCCTGGAATAATATAAATTAGATGGAGCAGAATGCTGGACTTCATGTAGGTTTATAGCTGCTCTAGCACTAATTATTTTAAATGGCTAATTTTTTCTCTTTGTATGCTGAGTCAGACAGTTGATTTATTCAGATTATAATACTCGAATACTAAAATACATAATTTGGTTTGAATATCTTCTCTATGCTTAATTAAACCTGAGAACATTGTTGGTGACTCAAGCAATACTGATTCATTGTGGTGAAAGAGATGGCTTGTGATCTTCCTCATAAAGCAGTGCATTTTTCTGGAGATAAAGTGAGGACAAGGGGAGAATGAGCAGCTTAACCTGGTTTCCTAATGTTGTTTGTATTGCACTCAAAAGCACATGGCCCTCTGACAGTCAAGTTAGTTTCTTCTCCTTCTCCTCCCTCCCCACAATGATCTCAGCAAGATCATCGAGGTCTGCTAAATTGCTTGGCGCAGCAGACAGGAAATGGGTCTGTTTGTGTAAGTTATGCAACCTGTTGAAAAAAAGAGAGCAATGTGGGTGATTGAACCAAAGGGGATGTCTCTGATAGCTTAAACAGCAGTTATGTGGTCTGGAATAATAACCTCAAGAGGTGTGAATGAGAGAGAAGTTGTTGAAAATCATTGGAGCAATTGTAATCTAACTTCTTTTTGTTGGAGATATGTTTGTGTGTTTAGGTTGTTTAAATACTCTGTATTAACTTCTTCATTATTTAAAACTGGGAAAGCCTGGCTTTTCCACAGAGCTAATTAAGAAAGAGTCTTCTTCAGGTGTTGGGATGCCAGTTCACCTGAAAACCATCCAGGTTTGCTTTTGCTTGTTCCATAGAGATTGGATGGTCCATAGAAAGGTGTTTATAATGTCTACCAATGGAAACTTAGATGTTGTTTAAGTAGGAGCTAGTAAAAACATTGAGCAACAGATGTAGACAGAGAGAAAAACATTGGTGTGTAAATGTACCAGATTGGGATGGCCTGCCTTTTTCACATATTCAAGATTTGTAGGATGACTAAAATGCACATTTGAATTAATTAATTGATCCGGAGAACATTGTCTGTCCTCCAACCAAATGCTGATCCATTGTGATGCCAGATACCTCAGACGAGTGTTTTCTGGAAAGGAAGCCTTGAAGGTGGAGGGAATGAAGATGTAAACCTGCAATTGTATGTTTTTAATTGTTAATTTGTTGTTATATGATTTTTTTTGGTTTGTTTGCTTGTGTTGTATTGAGGGCAGAGACTGCCTTGTGTAAACCATCCCGAGTCGCCTTCGGGCTGAGAGGGGCGGTATAGAAATGCGACAAATAAATAAATAAATAAATACATTCCCTATTTTTGTTTATAAGGCATTTCAAAGAGTTTAGTCTTCAGCCAACCAAATTTAGTTTCTTCTTTCTGTTTTTATTTGCCCAACTTCCAAAATGGTGTTAACAAGATATTAGTCTCTCCATTCTAGTGGGGTGGGTTAGTTTCTCAGGCTGAGAATTTAAGCAAGCTTCAGTCTTAAAAATTTAAAAGAAATCCTCCATAAAATAATTATCATAATAGAAATGAATTGAAATGCCCAACTGAAAATACACGTTATCACACTCTTCCAAAGGCAGTGAGAATGGGAGCTGATCTTAACAACATCAAATGGGAATGCTGGCAAGATAAAATTGAAAGTGCACAGTATACAGCATGAACATATCTGAGGTACAAGTACCTGCAGTCTCACTCACCCATGTGTGTGTGTGTGTGTGTTTCTCTCTAGGCATTTTCTAGGTCCCACACTGTGATTCCATGGTATGCATCTGCCAGAAGGTTTTCATTTCAATAGACTTTGCTATTATTCATAGGTTTGCATTTCCACAGGAAGTCTAGGTGTTCATTCCCTGCAGATATGG
This sequence comes from Anolis apletophallus, assembly GCA_030556195.1. Classification (NCBI taxonomy): domain Eukaryota; kingdom Metazoa; phylum Chordata; class Lepidosauria; order Squamata; family Anolidae; genus Anolis; species Anolis apletophallus. The sequence continues at coordinate 24,008,787 of JARBWK010000010.1, read as the reverse complement.
GGGTCATACTGTATGTTAAGAACAAATATATTTTTCCCAATAATTCAAGATTTTGGTATTCAGTTGACCATAACTGCATGCAATGATAATACACCTGCAAAACATGGATTCTCGACAGACGTCACACTCAACTCCTGGAATGATTCCATCAGCTTTGCCTCTGACAAATCCTGCAAATCTCTTGGGAAGACAGGCAGACAAATATCAGCATGTTGGAAGAAGCAGAGACCACCATCACTGAAACAATGGTCCTATGCCATCAACTCTGCTGGACTGGCCATGTTGTCTGATTGCCTGATCACTGTCTCCCAAAGCAGTTCCTATACTCCCAACTCAAGAATGGAAAACAAAATGTTGGTGGACAGGAAAAAAGATTTAAACATGGACTTAAAGCTAACCTTAAAAACTGGCATAGAGAACTGGGAAGCCCTGGCCCTTGAGTACTCTAGCTGGAGGTCAGCTGTGACCAGCAGTGCTGTGGAATTTGAAGAGGCATGAATGGAGGGCAAAATGGAGAAATGTGTCAAGAGGAAGGTGCGTCAAGCGAATCAAAACCGAAACTGTCTTCCACCTGGAAACCGATGTCCTCACTGTGTAATAACATGTGGGTGAAGAATAGGGCTCTACAGTCACCTATGTATCCACTACACTTAGAAGGCCATCATACTTTGGCAATGAGGGATTGTCTAAGCAAGCAAGCATGATAAGCATTGGAAGATAACTCATTAGCTAAGCCAGAATCTAAAATTACAGTTTAAGGATTACCATGCTGGCTTATTTGAGATTGGCAAACACAAGTTTTGAATGATAGAGACAAAATTTAAATGCTTTTTAAGTCTTGTCCAAGGGCAAGGAAACAATGGCCCTATATTGTCAGACTTGGGTACACTTATCCACACCTTGTATACCAAGTGCTTGGATGTGCTGTGGTTTGTAGTCCACCAAAATCTAGAGGGCCTGAGAGGTTCCACAGTGCTAGTTTAGTTTCATCTGATAATGGAAAGATCCATGCAGCACGTAAAAGATTATTTCATAGGCACACAACCTGTCAGCTGGATGCTCCAGATTCTCTGGAATCCAGGACACAGAACAGAAAGCCATGTTTCTACAGAATTCTGGCAAATTCTTGCATGGGAATGAAGCCCGTGGTGTTAGAGGAAGCAGGCTTTTCTGCTCCCCATTCCTCCGAAGCCTTGTTAAGTGGTGCCCCATTTTAATTAGCCAGAAGCCCTGTGAAGTCACACATCAGTAGGCTTGTTCTTTATAATGTTCCCAGCTTGCCACAAATGGGGCCTCTTGAAGTTCAAACCTTGATAAAAGTTCCTGTTCAACTGTTTAATTTTCTCCAGCTTGTGGGCTGTTGCACAATTTTGCTGACCCTGGCCAAGTCTATTGTTTATACAGTGCCTATCTGAGCTGGCTGTTCTGTCCTTTCATCCATCCGTCCTTCCTTCCTTAAGCTTATTTGTGAGCCTCTGTTTTCTAAGCATGTGATTTTAAGGAAAAAAGGTCATTAACCTTGAGAGAGCAGGGTAAAGGAGGTTAACACTTCTGATCCCTTCTTTCAACTTTTTTTTTATAAATTGGGAAGAGAAAATGGTTATTATGACAGAGACATGGCTGAGAGTGAAACTGGAGACTCTTTGCAGGGGATGAGAAAAGATTTTATGCTCCTCAACAGCACAATTTAAGGGGATTCGACTAGAAATAGTTGAGCTGTTTTTCTTCTAAGCTGTGATACTTTTAATGTGAAATTAGCATATAATATAATTGCTCTTAGTATCAGCGAGGACAAAAATGTTCTATGCTAAATTGCGTGCAGCCAACAACTAAAGTTCTGTAAGTAATTTTGAACCATTTAGAACCATGGATCAACCAGGCCTATTAACTAGTACTGGTTGGTTTTGGAAACCATATCCTTTGCTTTATTTTTAACCTTTTCCACCTTTTTGCAAGTTTGACACCAACTGCAAAAGTCTTCAGTTCATAGAATACCTTTTAGAAAGAAGGCAATTGAACATCAACACATAAAGAAAGCAGGGTTTGACGAGATTTTGTGTGCTCATAGGGTGCTTGAAGTTTGTCTACATGGCAAAAAGGGCAAAACGGAGAGCATGATGAGTAAATTGACTACTTTGGGAGACATGAAGAGTGTGTTGAGCAACTTCCAAAATTGGTACTCACTAGGAATGGATCTATGAAAAACTAAATGGTTCAATTAAAATGGTAATACCATGGGCAACAAAGTGGCAAATGCATTTTAACCTAAACAAGTGTAAAGTCATGCACATTGGGGCAAAGAACCCCAAATACACTTATCAACTGATGGGATCAAAGCTTTCTGAGACAAACCAGGAAAGGGATCTTGGGGTTTTGGTGGACAGCTCAATGAAGATGTCAACCCAGTGCGCTGCAGCAGTGAAAACAGCAAATTCTATGCTTGGCATGATCAGGAAGGGAATCGAAAATAGGTCGGCAAATGTTGTATTGCCTCTCTACAAATCTATGGTGAGGCCACATCTGGAGTACTGTGTACAATTCTGGTCACCGCACTTCAAGAAGGATATAACGGAACTGGAAAAGTTACAAAGAAGGGCAACAAAAATGATCCAAGGGATGGAGCAGCTCCCTTATGAAATCAGGTTGCAACGCCTTGGTCTTTTCAGCCTTGTAAGACGGCGTTTAAGAGGTGACTTGATCGAAGGGTATAAAATCATGCATGGGATAGAAAAGGTGAATAAAGAAAAAATATTTTCTCTGTCACCCAACACTAGGACTAGGGGGCACTCCCTAAAGCTCCAAGGTAGGAAAGTTAGGACTAATAAAGGGAAATATTTCTTCACCCAGAGGGTCATTGGGTTATGGAACTCACTTCCAGAGGAGGTTGTGACAGCTGTCAGCCTGGACAGCTTCAAGGCAGGATTAGACAGATTCATGGATACCAAGGGAATCAGTAGTTACTGAAATGGACATCCAAGTGCCACCTCTGTGTTGATGGAGGCAGGCAGGATTTTCCCTGGGTACTGGTTGTGGGGGGTCGGGAGCAGGTGAGGGTTTTGCCCTCCTTTCTGCTAGAGATCCCTGTGTACAACTAGTGGGCCACTGTGTGACACAGAATGCTGGACTAGATGGGCTGAGGCCCGATTCAGCATGACTCTTCTTATGTTCTTATGTTCTTATGTACCTTCTTTCAGAAGTGTATGCCAATTAAACTATGAATAAAAAAGAAAATAAAACAGGCTTAATTGCCATTTCTTTTATTATTTTCTCTGTTTTTCTAGAGCATGTCTAGTTTGAGCTAGCATCATGGCAAATGAGAGACTATAATGATCTGACCTGAGGAGATCCAGGGGACTGGAAAAGAATTTTGTACCACAAGAAGGAAGTGTGTACAAATTCAGGCTGGCTGGTGGATCTTCTCCCACTCTACCCCTTGGTTTTCTTCTTGCCTCTAAGGCTGGATATTCACTGCCTTATATCCCAGGATCTGTTCTCATTATTTGTTGATTTATTTATTTACTACATTTATATCCCGCCCTTCTCACTCCAAAGGGGACTCACAGCGACCATACAAATAGACAGAAATTTGATGCCATAAACATACAGTACATACAATGAAATAAATATAGACATTAAAACCAAAAAGTTAAAAAACATATCAGCATTAAAACCAATTATTAAAACCATGCAGTCCAAAATTGTAATCCAAGTCCATTCCATTCATCATTTCACTATTCCACATTCACTTATTGCACTGAAACTTACTGTCCAAAAGTTTGGTCCCATAACCTTGTTTTTACTTTCTTCCTGAAGGTCAGGAGGGAGAGAGCCATTATAATTTCACTGGGGAGGGAGTTCCATGGGTGAGGGGCCACCACTGAGAAGGTCTGTCTCTCGTCTCCACCAACCCAACCTGCGCAGGAGGTGAGACACAGAGCAGGACCTCCCCAGAAGATCTTAACCTCCAAGGTGGATCAGAGAGGGAGATGCATTTGGATGGATAATCTGGGCCAGAATCCAGATTATCTCAGATTATCTGGCAGTGTAGACTCATATAATCCAGATCAAAGCAGATAATCTGGGATCAGATCCTGGGATATAGGATAGTGTAGAAGGGGTTATATACTACTTTTTCAAAGACTTCTCACATTTTTTTACTGAAGGTTCAAGAGAATATTCCTGTATGAAAAAAGAATTCTGGGGTTTCAATAAGATCTAGTCTTGTGACAAATCAATGCTTCTGTATAGAATCATAGGCTGAGTGGAGATAACAGCTTGTGATGCTAGCCTTGTGTGTGAGAGGTAAGTTGGCTTTTGGCCTTTAATGTTATAATATGTGGTAGATGGTAGAAACATACCTTATTCCTACAACAGCATTGACATTTTTTTCACAAGTGTGCAATCAGTCAAGTCCAAAATACCTTTGCTTTTATTAGGCACAGTCTGAAGCCCATAACCTTTGCTTTAGGAATAACTTCTTTGCTATTGAGCTAGATGTGAAAGGGGTAGGCTGGAGTTTCATTCTAGCCCTCCTGCCTTTCCTACTGATGAATCATTTCCATGCTTGGAATAGAATATCTACTGAGATTTGTGTGTAGAGCAATGTGGGCAGAGACGTCAACTGGTCTGGGAATATCAAAATTAATAGGACACATGCTGGCTATAAGGCAGTTCATTCATAGCTGGTTTTAGAAGATGGCTTCTAGGCAACTTCTCTGAAATAAACTGTTTGGTTAGAGTTTTGAGGAGAATTTATTCATGCCATAGCAGAATTCTAACACTGGGTTATTGCTTCAAACGCATTCAGTACATCCTCCTTAATTTTACTAACAAGTGCATTTTCTGATGCTCTTTCTCTTGTGCTGAGACAACTACCCCACTGTTTTTCTTTGAATGGAGTTAGTGGGGTGCGAAAGGAATGGGTCACATGAAAAAGCTAGTGGTGCTGCAGGGTGTGTATGTATGGATGTGTACTACAGAAATTGCCCGGCTGTCTATCCATAAGTCATAAAAAGGGGAACTGTTCTGTTAAAGCATTTCATTCATCTCTGAAAACTGTATTTCATACCGTTTCTGATTTATTTTGCTTGATTTAAAAATAATCAACTTGAAGTATTTTCAAGCTCTTTTCCTTTCTTTCTTATTTTCTTTCTTTCCTTTTTGGAATGTAACATGACCTTTCTGTTCTGAACCTGTTCTCATTTCTTGTGAATATCAGTAGACCTATGCAGTGCGAACAAGTCAAATTTTATTGACCCCTTGTAGAGCAGCTGGTAAACAGTGGGAAAGAGCTTAGCACCCCACAATGCCATAGGGCCAGAAGAATAAGAGCAGAGTGTATTAGATGGAAAGTTCATCTAGTTCAGACTTGGCAACAGGGATTACATACATTCTTCTTGAAAGTCCACAAAGCAAGCAAGAAGACATTATTTTTCTTCCTCACTTTCTTCACCTGACTCAGGGTGGCTTGCTAAAAACATAACTGCAGATAATACACGAAAATCATAAAACATATGGAATCTTATTCTGAAAATATCCTTCTAAACAAAGCCATTGAAAAAGTTGACATCAGAGCATTATTAAGAGCTATTTTTGTCATTTCCCCAAAACCTGGTGGAATCATGGAAGGATGACATGAAAAGATTCATCTCAGCTTCTCTAGGGAAGGAGTTCCAAAGCATGGAAGCAGTCATTGAGAAGAACTTTTTGTATGCCTGAGAAAGTGCTGGAAGTACTCGCTTGAAAACCTCAGATTTTGGGCAGATTCATATCTGGGGGTAATACAGCATATGCTGTGAAATTAATTCGTTAATTGTTACTATCTTGCTAATGATGTGCTACTTTTAAATTTTAAAATTACCTCCCTTACCCAGAGCAACATATTAAAGAATGGATAAACAGTAATAATTATCCAAATTGTTAATGTTCCTAACATTAAAACAATTAAAGTAATTTCTTAAGTTCTCCTAAATTGTAACAAATTATAGGCAGTGGAATGCTTTTTAAATAATGAATTCCATGCTCTGGTTTTGGGCTGACTCAAATATTGGTGTTTGACAGTGGAATGTGCTGCCTCTGAGTATTATGAATGATGTCTCATTGGAAGTCTTTGAACAATGGTTGGGTAGCCATATTTGGTAGCATTTCCCTTGTGTCTCTCTGCAGGAGTTAAAATGTGGCCCTTGGAGTTTCATCCTATTCTGTTACCCTAGTTGGGTGGTGCCAAATTTGAGACACTCCAGGTGTTTTGGATTTCAGCTCCCAGAATCCCTGGTGATTAGACAAGCTAGCTAGAGCTTTTGGGATTTGGAGGCTCAAATATCTGAGGGTCACAAGCTTGACACCTCTGCCCTAGAATCATAGAGTTGGGCCATCCAGTCCCGTCAATGTTCAGTATATCTTATGTTGCTCATTTGAGCCCAAATTTTAATGTCATGGGCAAAAATCTTTGTTTTCTCTCCTACTTCTTTAGCATGTCTTACATCTCCCTTCATGTTATTTGTTAATAATTTGTTTGTTTTTATACTCTGGCTTCTCTTCAGATTGTATAAATCTTTCACCTTTTTATATCCCAATGCAGTTTTATTGAGAACCCCAATACTTGTTTTTCTCACTGTGTTTGATTCTTTCCATCTGCTTACTATTTGTTCACCAGGTTATTACTCTATAAAAAGAACTGTTTTCTTAGTAGTCATGTGATATGTTTACTCAAGAACCTTTGATGTGAGACTTTGATAGAGGTCTTCTGGAGGTTCACATTTGTAAGACCTAACAGGTCACCCTGTCTACATGCTTGTTGACACTCTCCAAAAATATGAGAAGGATGCCAGTTTCCATAAACTGTGCTGCTCATTTGTTTGCAAGATGTGTTCTGTGCATTCAAAATTAGGTGTCTCTCACAGTTGCCTATATTTAATTTTTAAACATTGGTACCTGTTAGCCCTCGTTTGATTATTCTGCATATTGTTGATTAGGAATTCCAATATTTAATGATTCTGCTGTTTTGGCCTTGGTGATATGCTGCCTGGAATTTGGTCAATGAAATCAAAATGCTATAAGGAATATGTTTAATGTTTGCCATGAACATGAAGAAACTCTACATTGATATATCGTTCTCTTTGACAAAACAAAAAAGGTCTTTAACATTGTTGCTAGTTTGGACAACAAACCAACAAAGAATGTAAGAAAAACTGGGGATCTAGACATTTCTAGAGAGAACACATTGATCCTATTTGTGAGTAATCAAATTTGTAGAAGTTGAACTCCCAAATGATGATGATTGACTGTACCATATTGTGAGTGCAGTTGGGTAGGATGCAGAGCCTGTCTCATATTTATTTATTTAAAACTTTTATATCTCTATCTTCTCACCTCCAAGGAGGGACTCAGACCGGAAAGAAATTTTGTTTTCAAGCAAAGTCTGTTTTCCAAATCATTTAAATTATATCTGAAAAATGCAGTGTTGGAAATCTTTCTTTTTCTAAATATGTAATGATATTAATGGTGTTACTTACCAAGAAAGGGTGACTCATTAGGAATCTGGAACTTCCCAACAGTCAGAGAGTTACTCAGCATAATAAATTAAGATGATAAAGATTATCAGTGGTGGTGGTGATGGTGACGGAGAAAGACAATTATGCCTCCATGGAAGTTCAGTACAGCACATAATTGTTGAAGCATCTGCTGCTGTTTTTATAGAGTTGAAATAACTTGGCTTTCTGGTAAGGATGTGCCTGTGGGATTCCTTTACACAATGCAAGCATCTTTTACAGAAATTGAAAAAGCTGGTATTAATGGAGAATTATATTATGAAACAGATTCTTGGTTAACACTGACCTTTCAGGGGGGCAGGTGAAAAAAACTTGAAGCTTGGCACTGCTGCTCCAAATATGTGATACAAGTTCTGTTAGTGGTTTCTGTGTCCATATGATTAAGGAAAGGTTTGCCATAAGACAGACGGTCTGTTTTTAATACAATGCCTTGGAATCGCTTTCTTAAACTGGCAACATTTTGCATTGAACTCAGATCCAAGTTTCAGTGATGAGTTAAGTTATCCTTTTCTGTAGCTTTAAAGCAGAGGCCGGGGGGTCATCTTTTAAGAGTGTTTTGATTGTGTGTTCCTGCATAGCAGGGTGCTGGACTGGATGGCCTTGTAGTCTCTTCCAACACTATGGTTCCAGTTAGAACTTGAACTTCAACTAATCTCAGAAATGTGATTAAAGTGTAAAAGTCCATTTTAGTTCACTGAATGCAAAGATCTCTGTGAGGGCTCAACAGATTGAGCAGTTACATCATAAGTAAACACAAGTCTGTGTATTTTGTTATTGTAGGTTAGGACAAGTGGAGTTCTTCAGATGAAGTATGACTTTAGACATGCATGCATTCATATACCAAATAAAAACATAACACTACATTTGATATTGCTCAAAATTATTGGTTGGCTGAACAAACACTAGGCTGCAAAAATTAATTGCTAAATATTGCAGAAGGTAGATGCCCAAAGGTGATACTTTGTGCATCTACCATCAAATCTTTGTTATAGTATCCCTTGGGATCAAAATAGAGAGTGACAACTTGCTTCTCACTTCTCAAATCATGGGGACATCTGGATCCCATCGTCCCTCTTTTCATTTAGGAACAGACACCCCATAGTCTTCTCCTGTCTTCACACAATTCTTCTCCTTCTCCCTTTGTCTCACAAGACTGCACACCGCAAGAAGGATTTTACTGTAGTGTGCCAGAAGAGACAACCAGAACACTTGTTATATTTATAGCTGCCTAAATGGTTTTAAATACAAAACCATTGCTTTAAACGTAACTTGTTCCATAACTGTATCTGGAAGAACACCTTAGGGCTGAATGTGAGGACAGAGTTTGTGATGACTTCTTCATCCTCAGCCTGATGGAGACTGAATGGAAGTCTACTTGCCTTCAGTAGAATAACTAGAATAGTCCATGGCATTGGGAAATCAAAGACAATACAGGTCTTTGGTGATATACAGCCATCTGCTTTTATTCACATGAAGGTAAGTAGAATATGCAGACCTGGATATTGTCTGGATGGGAGATGCCCAATTAATACCAGGTGCCGAAGACATTATTTCAGATGAAGGTACTGGCAAAATGACCTCTGTGTATTCTTTGCTTTGGAAAATCCATTGAAATTCATGGGGTCAGCATAAGTGGATAGGTGCTCTGAAAGCACATGAACGCACATGCTGGAGAATTCATCATCTTGAATTCTGTAGGACTGCTGTCCAGATTCATCATGCATGGCTCCCTTCCAGTCCCTGCTTTCAGCCCTCAGGCATTTTTCTGAATTCCTGAAGAAGGCTGGAGTATGTGTGTTTTTGTGTGTGTGTATTTTTGTAATGAGTGTAACATAGCAATTCAAGGCATGGCTGTTGAGAGATAAATCCTGTTGAATTCTGCACCCCAGATTAATCATCTTTTTAATAAAGAGATTTGTTAATAGTGACTGAACTGTTGCACTATGTATTTTCTGATCATCTTATGTCTCCCCTTAGCTGACAACAGTCATCAGTTGCATACCAACATATAATTCCTCCCAGATCGGTTTCAAATATATAAATGTTTCCAGATGACTTTTTTTAAAAGAGAAAGGACTTCTTATTAACTAAAAAAATGTATGTCAAAATGTTAATTTAGCATGAGGTTATGCAATTATTCCACTATCTTCTCAAAGAATGATACTTTGTTACATGGAAATCTCTATGAAAGGCCAAAACCCATATTATTTTAAGTGATTGTGTTGAACTAATTGGCTGAACAGTGAGCTGTTGTCTTTAATTCCAGCTGGTTTTTCTGATGGTATGCTGTCACTAATTCTTATCTATGGGTGGTGATCTCCACATTTTCTCCTGGGCATGCACAAATTAAGGCAACAACATCATAGAATAAACTGAAACTCACAGATCCCCAGAACACTTGGACGATTTACAGAAGTCTAGAAGTACAAGACTTTTTAAAATCTTGCTTCAGATTCAAAATATGAAATGCTACCTCCATAGGAATAGGTATAATAATAGGCTCTTTTTGACAGCAAGCCAAGCCACACATGGCTTGGCAGGAAGAAATTTGTTGTTGTTGTTTATTCATTTAGTCACGTCCGGCTCTTTGTGACCACATGGACCAGCCACAGCTAGAGTTCCCTGTTGGCCATAGCCATCCCCAGCTCCTTCAGAGTCAAGCCAGTCACTTCAAGGATACCATCCATCCATCTTGCCCTTAGTCGGCCCCTCTTCCCTTTTCCTTCCATTTTCCCCAGCATCACCGTCTTCTCTAAGCTTTCCTGTCTTCTTATTATATGATCAAAGTACTTTGCCTTTGCCTCTAATATCCTTCCCTCCAGTGAGCAGTCAGACATTATTTCCTGGAGTATGGACTGGTTTGCTCTTCTTTCGGTCCAAGGCACTCTCAAAATTTTCCTCCAACACCACAGTTCAAAAGTGTCTATCATCCTTCACTCAGCCTTCCTTATAGTCCAGCTCTCACATCCATAGGTTAGTATAGGGAATACCATTCCTTTTACTATGCAGATCTTTGTTGCCAGTGTGATGTCTCTACTCTTATTTTATCGAGAGAAACGGTATTTATTTTTGTTTATTTATGAAGCATTTCACTTTTTATATTGGATTCAACACAGTATGCAAACATTTTAAAAACTAAGTACAGTTTTGAAAACAATTTGAAAAAAAGTTTAAAAAGTAATTAAATTATTTTTTGGTTAAAAAAACACAAGACTAAAATCATATAATACAGTGGGCCCTTGGTATCTACTGATGCTTTATCCCAGGACCCTTTCTTGATACCAAAATCCATGAATGCTCATCCCATGATATGCAGTGACAAAATAAAATGATATTCCTTATTTAAAATGGCAAAATCAAGATTGCTTATATATATATATATATATTCAAACCATCACTGGTTGAATCTGTGGCTGCAGGACCTATGGATATAGGGGTCTAACTGTACGTTTGAAGAAAGGCTTGAGGGAGCAGGGGAAGGTATAACTAAGGAATATCTGGGATACTTGCCAAACTAGTCGTATCTAAAGCTGAATCTATAGTGCCAAATAATGTAGTTTTAACTGCATTATGTGATCAGTGTAGACAAAATGCCATTGTATGGGTCTACAGAGACAATATCATGCAGCTCAAGCTGTGTTACATGGCAATGTAGATCCAGCCTCCATTTAGAAATAACATGGTCGGTTAATGTCTTCCATGTGGTACTGATCTGCATTTCTGACCTATTTAGCATCTGTTAGGATTTCTGGGATTTAAAGGCCAAAAACATCTGGGGGGCCCAGGTTGAGAACCACTGTGCTAGGTCTTCCAGCATGACTATTGTTTGTGTCCCTTGGAAGATGACCATAGAATTGCATTGGGGAACCTAGAGAAGAAGTTGACTGTAGAATCACTCTAAAGGACCTAAAGATTTCTAGAGAGAACATTTTAAATCTAAACCACGAATAATCACATTTGCACAAGTCAAACCCTCAAATGTAGAGGGACAACTGTGCCAGAGTTGAGAAATGCTCCTGTAGTATATCAATATCTGGAAAGCTGGTTCCAATATCTGGAAAGCTGGTTCCTACCAAAGCAGACCATTATTCATTCTACACTGGTATTGTTTGTAGTGACTAGTTTCAGCTTTGCAGGGTTTCAGAAGTCTTTTGCAAGATGCCAGAGATTGGACAGGCCTGGGATGGACCACAATTCAGCAGTGGATTACTTGGTTTGCCTAGAGATTGAATCCTGACACCTCCATTCCAAAGCATTTAGATAGTAAGTTATAAGCAACTACTCTTTCAAAGGCGCATCAGAATTGTTGCACTTTGTGTAGATAGTGCTGAGCTAGTGTGATCTGGAGCTTGGGAAGCTTACCATTTTGGACAATAATTCCCAGAACCCACTGGACATCACAGACAGTGAATGCTGTATTCTAGAAGTAATGCTTCAGAAAAGTAACTTTGCCAAGAGCTAGTGTGACCTGCAATGTGGCAACTTTTTCTCCTTATTTGTTGGACTACTCCCCCCCCCCAAACATTTCCCCCTTTCCCCCTTAGTGTGTCTCTGCTGTTGAGAAATAAATGTAAGGTGGCAGAAGAAGGAAACTATTTTATAACTACCAGGCATACAAAACTTGGCAGATGCCTACATCTATTCAGGCTAAAGTCACATTAAACTTTTCTTGGAGTTATTATTTGTGGTGGGACCAACTGAATAGCAAAAGCAATTGCTCTGCAGATGTGTGCCTTGCACACACTCTCTGTATGTAGGAGTGTGGGTGGTTGGAAATTACTTAATGTAATAGAAAGCTGAGTCACCCACAGTTTCTTTATTCTTCTTGATCAAACCCTTTCCCCCCAAATACAAAGAGGAACACAGATCTTGCCCCTCTCCCTGCCATGAGCCACATAGTGACAAATGAGCTTTGTGACCCTGTCACTTCTACTTGTGTTCAGCAACAAAACAACTTCCTGACTCCAAAATCATTCTAAGTCTGGAACAGCCTCCACACTGTTTCCTGTGCACACATGGGTTGAATGTTTTTGGAGTTACAACAGTGGAAGGGACCGGGGAGGGGAGGGTCTTGGCATTTGAATTGGCTATTGCGAGCATTTTCAGCCCAATTTTCAGGGGCAGTTCTCATGAAGGGTCAGGGATGGTCAAAACCACTTAGGTGTGCAAGGCAGAGCAACAAATGCCTGGCTCTGCCTATTTGATCTTCCTACCCGAAGTGCATTCTAACTAAAGGTGCATCTGCAGAGTTAGTGAAGTTTCATTCCACTTCAAGTGTCATGGATCAGTGCTATGGAATTTTCTGGTTTGTAGTTTCCCTCAAGACTGCTGGTGTCTCACCAAACTACAACTCCCAAGGTACCATATCATTGAACACACAACAAAACATGTGTAGTATGTGTTTAAATTATAAATGGCAGATAATCATTCCAAGGTTAAACCCTTGTGCCAGCAGGACTGAAGACTAACAGGTCGGAGGTTCGAATCCGGAGAGAGCACGGATGAGCTCCCTTTGCCAGCTCCAGCTCCCCATGAGGGGATATGAGAAAAGCCTCCCACAAGGATGGTAAAACATCAAAACATCTAGGTGTCCTCTGGGCAACATCCTTGCAGACAGCCAATTCTCTCAAACCAGAAGCAACTTGCAATTTCTCAAGTTGCTCCTGACATGAAAAAAATTCCAAGAAATTTAAGAGAAGACAAAATTTTACTGATGAAGTTTAGATTTTTTGTTAGTTGTTGAGGCTTTGGATTGTCAAAAGATAATACCACCTGAAATATAAGTTGCTGGTCTGTCATTGAGCAGCTCAACTGGGATTCCCCTTCTTGTCATGTTAAGGGTCTTCTTAGCAAGAGCTATTGTTTCCCTAGTAAATCTGATCCTTTAAAGTTTATGAGTGGGATTGTTACGTTGAAGGCCTGTTAGCAATGCTTGTGAATGTCCCTGAGTTCCTTAAGTGAGAATCTATTGTTTTATGAAGTAATAGCTCAACTGCAACCCTTCCAAAAAACAACAAAAAACAAACCACAAACAAACAAATAAACAAACAAAAAAACAGTAATCCTAGATACAGGCACTTTCCAATTTGGGTGTGTGTGTGTCTCTCTCTGTGTGTGTTAGGAGCAACTTGAGAAATTGCAAGTTGATTCTGGTGTGAGAGAATCAGCCGTCTACAGGACGCTGCCCAGGGGATGCCCGGATGTTTTATCATCCTGCGGGAGGCTTCTCTCATGTCCCTGGACGAGAAGCGGGAGCTGACAGATGGGAGCTCACCCCACTTCTTGAATTCAAACTGCCAGCCTTTCAGTCAGCAGTCCTACTGACACAAGGTTTATCCCATTGCTCCACCAGGGTTTTTTGTGGTATAAATAGCTTTCGTTGCATTTTAACTGTTTTTAAATGTTCAGACATTTTATACCTTGTAGATTGCCACAGCTTATGCTTACCTTGTGCAAGCCCTGTGTCTCAGAACAATCTAATAAAAGTGAAAATGTGTATGTTTGTATGTGTTTTTCAAGATGACTCCCCATATATAGAGAGCCCCATGACTCCTGCCAATAATGGATCTGGGCTGAACTTGGCACACAGACCCCCCTGACCAACTTTAACTACTGGCGGGGTTCGGGGACAATGGTAGAGGACTATGTTATATTTTACCCATATTTGAACCCCACCAACAATGGATCTGGATTGAACTTGCCACACATAATCAACATGACCATTACAAAATAGTGGTAGAGTATGGGGGGAATTGGCCCAGCATGATGTGAGTTATGTTTATATGTTTTTCCACATCCTTATACATTTTCTAGTATGTCCATTTATAAAATCCAAAACCAGACATTGACTATTTCTAATAAAACATCTAACCTGGGCATTGCCAGGTACCTAAGCCTGTGCCAAATAAAGCAGAACATTGGTTAGACCTGAGGTTGAAGTGACTTCAGAAGTGCTTTTCCAGATGTTCTTGCAGTTCATTCTTTGTGTGTTTTTGTGGGTTTATTCAAGTTCTCAAAAGCTAGTTGGAATAAAAAAAGATTGTTGACATGAGAACAGCAAGGAGAAGGCCACCATGGTCTCCCCAAGAAAGACCTTCCGGAGGCAGCTTCTGAGAAGACTCTGTATTTTGCCATGATTGTGACTGAAAGACTGAAAGAATGGTTTCTCTTGAGGATCTCAGGCCTGCACAGACTCATGTGGGGAGATATATCTGTCAAATAGCCTGGATATACACTGTCTTGGGCATGGCAACTCAGATCCAGTAACTGGAATTGTGCCTAGAAACAGAGCAGCAGTCGATGTAGCAAAGGAGTTGTACGCACCCAGTTCTTTGAAGGAATGTCATATTTTACTGTGTTTATCTTCCCTTAAGTGTCATACATTAAGAATGCTGACTGAAGATACAAAGGCACAACACCAAGTTTCTGTTTTTATCAATTTCAGATTAGCTTTTTAGCATATTGTTTCTGAAAGGATAAAAAAGTGATTCAAAATGTTCTCTGCCCCAACTAGATCTGGCTCTAATCTTAGTCCCATATGAATTTTCACTGTTCTGAAAACTAACAGTAATAGAAAGAACAGCATATATGTTTGTGTTTTTGAAAATATAAAGATAATTGGAAAAATTGCCTACCTGACTCTAAAGCAGCATTTCTCAACCTGGGAGAGGGGATTGCAAAGGGGTGTCAGAGGGGCCGCCAAAGACCATCAGAAAACACAGTATTATTTGTTGGTCAAGAGGGCGCTGTGTGGGCAGTTTGGCCCAATTCTGTCATTGGTGGGATTCAGAATGCTCTTTGATTGTAGGTGAACTATAAATCCCAGCAACTATATCTCCCAAATGTCAAGGTCTGTTTTCATCAAACTCCATCAGTGTTTCCATTTGGGCATATTGAGTATCCCTGCCAAGTTTAGTCCAGAGCCATTATGGTTTGAGTCCACAGTGCTCTCTGGATGTAGGTGAAGTACAACTCCAAAACTCAAAGTCAATGCCCACCAAATCCTTCCAGTATTTTCTGTTGGTCATGGGAGTTCTGTGTGCTAGGATTACTTCAATTCTATCATTGGCAGAGTTCAGAATGCTCTTTGATTGTAGGTGAACTATAAATCCCAGCCACTACACGTCCCAAATGACAAAATCAATCCCTCCCCAACTCCATCAGTATTCAAATTTGGGCCTATTGGGTATTTGTGCCAAATTTGTTCCAGTGAATGAAAATGCATCCTACATATCAGATATTTACATTACAATTCATAGCAGTAGCAAATTTACAGTTATGAAAGTAGTAACAAAAATAATTTTATGTTTGGGGGTCACCACAACAAGAAGAACTGTATTAAGGGATCGTGGCATTAGGAGGATTTGATTAGTAACTACTAGCTGTTGTACAAATGTCTTGAAACCAAGTGGGTGGTTTATTGATATTTCTCACAGGGACAAAGTGAAGCATGACTGCTCTCAAATGGTTGGCATTTGAGTAATCTGATTATGAACTGCTGTCTTGGTATTACTGATGCTGCCGAAAGACAGAAATGTTAGCAGTGGGGTTGTTGCACGAATGAATGAGAACACATGTCTTAAAAAAGCAGGTGATTGGGTTTATGTGTAATGCCATTTAACCTGTAAATGAACAACTTCACAAACGAACTCATGTACTGAAGCTGTGCCTTTCATGCACACCTGGTTAGAAACGCCAAACTAAGATCCAGTTTTGCTTTTTTTTTTCTTTTTTCAAAGCCATCAACACCTGCAACTCTGCTTCCCCATTCAAATACTCCTGGGCTCAGTGTTCCATGACTGTGATCTTTACAAATGTCAATGCCTCAGCAGCCTTCTAGATCACAGTTTCTCAACCTTCCTAACACCGCGACCCCTTGATACAGTTCCCCATGTTGTGGTGACCCCAACCATAATATTATTTTTCTTGCTACTTCATGATTGTAATTTTGCTACTGTTATGAACTATAATGTAAATATTTGATATGCAGGATGTGTTTTCATTCACTGGACCAAATTTGGCACAAATACCCCATACGTCCAAATTTGAATACTCGTGGGGTTGGGAGGGGAGGATTGATTTTGTTATTTGGGAGTTGTAGTTGATAGGATTGATAGTTAACCTAAAATCAAAGAGCATTCTGAAGTCCACTAACAATGGAATTGAACCAAACTTGGCACACAGAACTCCTATGGCTAACAGAAAATACTGGAAGGGTTTGGTTGACATTGACATTGTGTTTGGGAGTTCACCTACATCCAGAGAGCACTGTGGACTCAAACAATGATGGCTCTGGATCAAACTTGGCACGAAGACTCAATATGCCCAAATGTGAACACTGGCAGAGTTTGGGGAGCATAGACCTTGAAAATTGGGAGTTGTAGTTGCTGGGAGACTTTTGAAAGCCATTATCTAGGAATTTTTTTGGGAATTCAGCTCCCAGAAGCCCAAGCTATCTAACAAATAACCATAAATTCTGGGAGTCGTAGTCCAAAAGGGCTGGAGGGCCACCATGTGAGAACTACTGCCCTAACGAATCCCCCGCCATTTCTTAGATGTGGATTTTTTTGCCACATTTTGGGTCCTCTGGATCGTTTTGGGTACAGCAAAGATCTTTTTAGAACCCTCAGGAATGACAAAAATTGCCTTGAAGGAGGCATGGCGT
This sequence comes from Anolis apletophallus, assembly GCA_030556195.1. NCBI lineage: Eukaryota > Metazoa > Chordata > Lepidosauria > Squamata > Anolidae > Anolis > Anolis apletophallus. The sequence continues at coordinate 23,991,573 of JARBWK010000010.1, read as the reverse complement.
TTTTATCCATTCATCCATGTACAACACTGTTGTCTGCTCTGAGTAGCAATGTCAAAAATTTCCTCCCATATTCTGCTCTTTTGTTCTTTGAAAACAGTATTTTAGCTTCAGATATACATGCTACAATACGACCCCCTTATCTGTGGTTTGATGCCTGTCCATGCTATAACCACCTGAGAGAGGCATAGCATCTCATTTGTTTTTGGTGTGTCCTGCTTGCATTAAGTGAAAAATTCTACCTTCCCAGGTAAAGGAAAACCTGCACATCCAAAAGATAGCATATGTGAATTCAGAGTATGAATATCAACACAGTGGTGGCCTGCTATAAAAGAGTATTTTACTTTTAATATCCCTAGATGTTTTAATATAGTGTACAGAGCAATTACATAGCTTGCATAAGCAACCAAATCCCACCTTTTTGTATCTGAATAGTTCAAACTGGCTACATTCCTTTGAAGACATTTGTTTCCTCAACATGGATCTCCCCCCGCACTCTTCTGATTAGGCATATTTCCAAATTGGCCCTTTTTTGGCATAACCTCAGTTGCTTTGTCTGCCCCGTGCTTTCTCTTTACAATAAAGGACAGGAAGCTGCTTCAGGGGTAAGGATGTCTTAATAAAGGGCTTTAATCCCCTTGAACGCAGATGGACCTTGTTAAGGTTACTTTGTTGCTCATTAAGAAACTTGAGCTGGTAACTGTTTTGGGGGGTGAGGGAGAGCATTGGAGCTGTGAAGTCATCAGCTTGAGATAGCAAACAAAAGATCTTGGATGTTTCCATTGATGGTGGGGCTAATGAGTTCGTAAGATCACCTGATGAATCATGCACACCACGAAGGCATGACGCCAATGCTGTAGCAGCTGAATTAGTCTCCAGCAGTTTCCTGAGCATCACACGCAGATTTCACTGAGGAAGAGGACTCCTTGATTTTCAACCGGCACCGAGAGTAGCCTCAGGAGGAAGAATTCAACCAACCAACCAATGGAATAACTAAACCAGACACCAAAATATGGACAACTCTATTCATTGTCATCTTTTTAAAAGGTATTCAGAAGCTAATGTGGGGAGTAATCTGGTGCAGGAGCAGCTGGAGCAAGAGGTGTCTCCTAGACCTTCTCCCTAGTTTCTCATGAGCAAGAATACCATAGGTCCCGAGAGAAACCCAACTTAAAATATGGGTTGCTCCCATGTTTGCTATCCAAATGAAAAACTAAACAGACTCTGGAGAAGAAAGGTCAGTAAATTTACCCACCCCTTGAGTGCATGAGAAATAGGAGCAGCAGCATTAGTAGTAATAATGATGATGATGATAAAACCTTTATTTGTATTCTGCCCTATCTCCCCAAGGGGACTCGGGGCAGATTCCAACATACAATGGTAAACATGCAATGTTATTGTTTATTTGTTCAGTCACTTCCGACTCTTTGTGACCTCATGGACCAGCCCACGCCAGAGCTCCCTGTTGGCCATTGCCACCCCCAGCTCCTTCAGAGTCAAGCCAGTCACTTCAAGGATAACATCCATCCATCTTGCCCTTGGTCGGTCCGTCTTCCTTTTTCCTTCCATTTTCCCCAGCATCATTGTTTTCTCTAAGCTTTCCTGTCTTCTCACAATGTGGCCAAAGTACTTCATCTTTGTCTCTAATATCCTTTCCTCCAATGAGCAGTTGTACTTTATTTTCTGAAGTATGGGCTGGTTGGATCTTCTTGCAGTCCAAGAAACTCTCAGAATGTTCCTCCAACACCACAGTTCAAAAGCGTCTATCTTCCTTCACTCAGCCTTTCTTATGGTCCAGCTCTCACATCCATATGCCCCTATGTAAAACAAACAAAAACGGACATAAAATCCCAGAAAAACGCCCACATATGAAAATAACATTAAAACCTAACATCAAATTAAAGCCTAGCATCAGTAAATCAATAAATTAAACTTCATCTAGTCAGATAAAATTATATAATAACATAAACTCTCAGAAGCAGGTCCAGGTTTCCATCCATCACCAACGGGGTGAATCTAGAGGTGGTCACCCAACCACTCCTGTCTTCTCCAGTAGTACCAAATCTCAGGGACAAGGATCTGCTTAGATCTTGGCTGGATCTAAACTGCCATATAATGCATGTTCAGAATGAAGATTAACTGCATTTAACTGGATTATATAGCAGTGTAGAGCTAGCCCTATTTTCATGAAATGGTTCAGCTCTGCCCCTTACTTCCAGATCCCAGTGTTTTAATGTGAGATAGTAGGATAGAACTTAATATTGTCAGTATTTCCACATTTTTTCTTTAAACCACAATTTCTGGCAAGTGAAGGTTGAAAGTGCATGGAAGGAATAACTGCAGCCAGAGAGATTGCTGGCTGTCTTTGATTTTCCAAGTTGACAACATTTGAGCAAGCCGAGGCATGGCACCTAGTCCTCTGGAAAATGTATGCTATGTAATGGCTTTGTTTTAATGTTTTCAGAGCCAAAGGGAACATTATAACCGCATGGGTACACATTCCTCTGGTATTGCAGGGGTTTCACAGGTGGTGAGACCAGAGCTTGGAAAACGTTCTTTTCTCTTTTTCTACATTCCTGCTGGTCATACAAGCAGGGAATTCTGGGAGCTGTAGCCCAAAAAGTAGCTCAGGATAAGCACTGGTTAAATATAGAGTTCCCATATTTGCAAGTTTTTTTATTTTTAAAAAATCCTATATGCTATTAAAAATAAATATAAGGAAACTCTCTGTACCCAGTGGTGCAGAATCCACTATTGCCGGTTTCATAATGAAATCAACATTGATCGGTTGTTAAATCATTTAGTGTTGAAAAAACTTGGAAAGGCCAGAACTGATAACATGTTGGAAATGCTTAAACAAAAAATGCACAGTGCTGACTTTGCACTTTGAGATTGGCATATATTGCTAACGTGTTCAAACAGAAACCCAATGTTAAGGAAAGAGTTGACAGTGAAACAAAACTATGGCTTGGAATCTTTGGCATGCGCCAGGAACTACTGTCCCCAAAAGACAAGGCAAGGCATTGTTTCTGTTTAAACTGATGGCTGTGACATGTATTTTTGGTAGGAAGGAAGCTGTTCATTGATATGCATGGGTAATAATTCCATTTACAGATTTAAAAAAAATGCATATATGAGTTAGAAAGCCATGGAGAGTATTTATTTATCTATAATTATTTATGTTAATATGTCAAACCCAAAGCTCATCTGATTAAGGCAGTGGTTCTCAACTTGTGGGGCTCCAGATGTTTTGGCCTTCGACTCCCAGAAATCCTAACCACTGGTAAACTGTCTCAGAGTTCTCAGAGTTCTAGGCCAAAATACCTGGGGCCCCACAGGTTGAGAACCACTGAATTAAGGGTTTTTTAAATATTGTCCTTGACCTTACTTGGTCTCAGGTCAGTTTGCAAGACTGTCGTAATGTTATAGGCAACTATTAAAATCAATGAGTTCAAAAGATAAAATAGGAAAAAATGTAGCCCTTACTTAGCTGTGTCTTCTCCCAAGAGTACTCTGCAGGAATAACAGTAACACTGTTGCAGTGTGTCCAGTTGGCAGTGCACACAGGAGAAGACTCTAGTTGTTCCATAGAACAAACCCCATTCTTCCATACATTCATTCCCCCAACTCACTTTGTAATATATAAAGAAACCTGGGATTTCAAAGAATATGAATCAGGCCCATTCTACAATGCCATATAAAATCCAGTTATCTGATTTGAGCTGGATTATATGGTAGTGTAGAATCATAATCCAGTTCAAAAAAGGCAATCTGGATTATTTGCTTTGATAATCTGGATTATATGGCAGTGTAGATCCAGTCTCAGATTCCTCCTGTTGCATTCCGAGACTAAAGAGCCTAGGCCCCTTCTACACTGCCATATAATCCAGATTATCAAAGTAAATAATCCATATCTGATTTGAAATTGATTATAGGATTCTACAATGCCAGATAATCCAGTTCAAATCAGAGAATCTATATTTTATTTGACAGTGTAGATCCAGCCTTAGACTTGCATGCATTTACTAATGTCTTGAATCTTAACGAGGTCATTTTCTCTTACTATTATTTGGCCAGAATTGAGATACAACTATGTTAGTCTGGATTATTAGCATGCAAAGGGATCTTGTAGTACCTTAGAGACTAATTGAGAAAAAAGCTTTCATATACTAAGTTTACTTCCTCAGATGCTCTTAGTGTATCAAAGTAATACCACCACATTTTTCTCAGTCTCTAAAGTGTTACAAGGTCACTTTGCATACCGAAATTCTTTGGCCAGGTAATCAGGGATTCATTGGCACCATGTTAACCGCCATGGTCCCATCCTCTGAAATGCTGAGATTTGTAATTTGGTGGGCTTGAACCTTTTGACAGAAGATTTTGAATGACCCTTTTGAAACTGCCAATCCCAGGATTTCTGAGGACAGAGCCATGGTAATTAAAGCAGAATAAACATGCTATAATTGTGACATGTGAATGGTCCCAAGTTGATCATACCAGTATCTTTTTCTGTTAACAGCTCAGTGCATTTTACATATATCGGTTTCCTATGTTTTCTTTTTCAAGATTTTTTAAATAAGTATGCAGCTACCCACATGTGACTGAATATGGTACATATTGAAAGGAAGATGTGTTGATTGTGAGCCATGTTGTGTTCTGTTGAAATCTGACATATGCAAACCTAACTCTTCTACAAGAAATGGGTTGTTAACCAGTTGCAAATCATAGTGTGACCCATGTTAAGCCATGACCTGTTGTGATAACCGAGTGATGACTTTGCCCTAGTTTGTTGCTCAAGCTGTCTAGTGGACACAGAGCCGACAAAGGGGATGGGAATAGAAGAAATCAGAAATTGGTCACAGTCTGGTCAACTGCTCTGTAGTTTGTGGCCTAAAGTAACAAACCACGATTAACCGCTATAATTGCTTATTGACAGAAATGAATAAATTTGTATTTATGAGGGGATGTGGAGTCTAGTGTATCTTTTAGTTTGTAATATATCTGGTTGCAAATGTGAAAATGACCAAAGAGTTTGAGCCCCATACCTTGTGTGGAAATTAAAAAGGTCTGGCTCAAGAATACAATAGAGCAGTGGTTCCCAACCTGTGGGTTCCCAGGTGTTTTGGCCTGCCATTGCTAGAAATCCCAGCCAGTTTACCAGCCGTTAGGGTTTCTGGGAATTGAAGGCCAAAACATCTGGGGAATCACTGCCATCGAGGCATATTGGAGGTCCTAGAAAATGCCTAGTGATGACATATTTTCTTGGATATGGATATGTGAAATTGTGGTTACCAGTCCCATGGATATTGGGACTACCAGTTATGTTGTATGTGGAAATTCGTCTCATCCCTGAACAGAGAGAACAATGCCCAACAGACTGCAGAGAGCAATCTTATATTTTATTCCAAACAATTAGCTGGGGAATAAATAGACATTTTGGCTTTCTGTTCAGCTAAGGTAGACAAGGGGTACTTGTTCAGGGAAAAATATTTAATGGCTGGACCATTTTTTGTTTTGCTTTGTTTGTTCAAGGATAGAGGTTTGTTTAATTCACATTAATTCCATGTTGTAAGTGACTCTTTTCATTCCCTCTGTTGCCTTCTACTTTTTCAATGGAAAGTAAGTTAAACCTATGTCTGCCTAAATATGCCAGTGAAGTATTTGAAGATGCAGAACACAAGGAGGTGAAGTTTTGGCTGCATGATGTGTTTTGTTTTGTGTGTTGTCTTCAGGGCAATGGAAAATATTGTTCAGAATTCATTCAGAATGAGGGCATTTCCTTAGCAGAATGCGAGGAGGATGTGCACAGCTGTCTGCAGAGGGTTGGAGGGTTTCCCTGGAACATGATGTAGTGCTTGCATTTCCATCAACACACTTAAAAGGAGGGGGGTAGAGACTCGGAGAGCTGCTGGAAAGATTTTGCTAGCTTCCCCCTCCCCCTCCCATCTGCTTGAGAAACAAATGGATATTGAGGCTTTTGAGAATAGCAGCCTTTCATTTAATTTGATTGCTACTTCATTTTTGAGCTGTCTGCACAGTGAGGTCATCACTGATTTTTGGGACTAGATCCAGGCAGTCAGGGCTCAGCCAATGGCATCCTTCTCCTAGAAACATCTACCAGTTCTGGCTGGTTTCATAAGCTACATATGGAATGGAGGTAGCTCTTACAAGGAACATAGCTGGGATACTTAATGTCATGGGAAGAGGTGCAACCTACTGACTTAGGCTTTCCTGGAAATATCTGAATTAATCATTTTCTACCAAAAGTCATTGAATGTCTTCCCTGATGCAATAGAGGCATACAGGTTTGTTTGTTTGTTTTGTTTTGGGCATTTCTATCTCATCCTTCTCACCTCCAAAGAGGTACTCAGGACAGCTTACAGCAGGCAGTCATTAGATGCCAAAAAAACCCCCAAACATTAAAACACACAGTTACAAGTAACACAATTAAAACAATTATAAGCATTCAATTAAAAACAGTTTGCCGGTTCAAAACATAATTTCAATCAGTCCATTGCAGTCCTCTAAAACATTCTTTTCCCAGTTGACCCATTTATTGCACAAATGCTTGATCCCAAATCCAAGATTTGAGTTTTTTTCCAAAAGGTCAGGAGGGAGGCAGCGGATCTAATATCATTTGGGAGGGAGTTCCACAGCTGAGGGGCCAACACGGAGAAGGCCCTGTCTCTTGTCCCCACCAGTCGCAACTGTGAAGGAGGTGGGACCAAGAACAGGGCACTCCCCGGATCTTAGTGTGGTGGTGCGTAGAGGAAGATACGTTCCAATAGGTAAACTGGGCTGGAACCGTTTAGGGCTGTATAAGCTAAAGCCAGCACTTTGAATTGTGCTAGAAAGCTAATAGGTAGCCAGTGGAGCTGGCATAACAGGGGAGTTGTGTGCTCCCTGTACTCCGCCCCAGTGATCAGCCTGGTTGCCAAATGTTCGATTAGCTGGAGCTTCTGAGCAGTCTTCAGAGGCAAGCCCATGTAGAGTGTGTTGCAGTAATCCACTTGGGATGTAACAAGAGCGTGGACCACTATAGCAAAGTCACGTTAAGCTATAGGATGTGGAGGACTGGCATTTTCCTCCCCACATATGCCATGGACTGGTACCATATTTGTGCCCATTGGTGACATTGCATCTTTCTTTCCTGGAATCCCTCCAGGAACCTTTAAGTAATGACTCATGGACTGGCATCATGTGAGGAACCTCTATTTTGAATAGCACTACTACTCAATTGGTAACAGTTCATGACCATCTGTTGACCATCCTGGGGCATTTTCAGGAAAGGAAGACACAAGAGTTTCCAGAACAGAAAAACTACAGCACTTGCAACACCAGACCTAAGATTATATGCAGAAGCATGCACGCTAGTATGGGCAAGAGAATGGGCCAAACTGGAAAAGAAAAATTGTTAACTCTAGAAGGAATAGAGTTAAGAGCAGGGTGGCACAAATATATGTGGTACGAAGGAAATAAAAAGGAAAAGAACTTTGGGAACCACTTCATAAGATCGAACCTCCTGCGAATATGGCAGAAATATACTGTAAAACTAGACTTTGTAATAAAACGCCTCTCTGGATGTCCCCGTTAGAAGCATCACAGATGAGAATACTAGGATGGAATGACTGGCCAAAATACAAAGATCTAGTGAAAAAAGAAGATGGAGAAATAAAATTAAAGACACAACAAGGGATAACTAATATAGACAATAAAATATCCTGGCTCCACTATAGACCAGTGTTTCTCAACCAGTGTGCCATGGCACACTAGTGTGCCGTGAGCGATCATCAGGTGTGCCGCGGGAAAAGCTCTCTGCCCCCCTTCCTTCCCCCCTCCTCCTGCCGAACTCCTGCTACTTGGGAGAGGAGGAGGAAGGCCCGGGTGGCGGCGAAGAAAAAGAAGGGGCTGGGGCGCCGCCTCTTTCGGCCGTTTCCCCAGCCAGCCTCCAATCTGCCGTGACTCCCGCCATGACTCTTGCCCCTCGCTCGCTGAAGCCGCGCAGAGGAGCCCCACCCAGTGAAGTCTGTCCACCGCTCATGCTCCTCCTCTGTGGCAGAGCTGAAGCCAGGGGGGAGGGGCATGGTGCGGCCTGGCCCCTCCCCCGGCTTTAGCGCTCCCACAGCTTTGCCAGCCTTGAGGGGGCAGTGCCAAGCCAGCGGTGGCAGAGCCAGCACAATGCTGGCTTGGCACTGTCCCCTCAAGGCTGGCGAAGCTGTGGTAGAACTGAAGCTGGGAGGGAGGGGGCAGGGCATGGCGCGGCCTGGCTCCTCCCCCCCGGCTTCAGCACTCCCATAAGCTGCTCCCAGCAGGTCACCATCCCCCAGCCGTACTTTACTGTGTTAGAGTGTCATTTTGGTTGGTGGTGTGCCCCCGAATTTTTTTAATGTTAAAAGTGTGCCGTGGCTCAAAAAAGGTTGGGAAACACTGCTATAGACAATTAAAAGAAAACTATCAAAAAGACAAAACAATAGGTTTCCAAGAAGCAAATAACTTCTGGGACACAATATTAAAAATGGAACAAAAATAATATCAAAAATATATAGAATGTTACTAGAGTGGGACCAGGATAATAAAGAAGAAAAAAATTACATGAAGAGATGGATGGAAAACATAGGAAGAATGAGAGGAAGAGAGAAGTGGGAAGAAATATGGAAAAATATGGAAATATACATGCGCTACAGAACTAAAAGAAAACTGGATCAAAACAGCCTATAGATGGTACATGACACCAAAGAAACTAGGGAGATGCTACAAAAACATGAACACAAAATGCTGGAAGTGCGAGAAGATAGAGGGGACATAAGGTGGTCATGCGAGAAGGCGATGACATATTGGAAAAAATACACAACAAAATACAAGAAATCCTAAGAACAAACATACCTCTAAAACCAGAGACTTTTCTACTAGGAATGACAGAAACAAAGATGGACAACAACACCGACAAACTGTTTTTTCTACTGAGTATGGCAGCGAGAATCTTTTATGCCAAAAGATGGAAAGACAAAGAGATACCAGATGAAGAAAAATGGCTTGAGAAAATTATGGACATAAGGAATATGGATAGATTGACATATCTAATAACAAAAAACAATGGAACCCCTATTAAAGAAACTGACTGGTCAATAGTGACAGATTATATGAAGTACAGAAATATAAATATATACAGTAGATATGAAAAGACAATAGAAATAAGAGAAGATACAAAAGAAGATGAAGTAAAAAATAAAATAACCAAGAAAAAGGAAAATTCTACATATATAAGACTCAGGAAGTCAAAACCTTTCTTTATACTTTTTCTTTATTCTGCTCTACACATTTCTATCTATTTATCTATCTAGCTGCTGTTTACTACCTCTAATACCCTCTCTTTCCTGTCTATAGACCGGACCATGGATTTTAATATATCTACGACTATATCTTTATATCTATATCTTTATACCTATATCTTTATACCTTTGCGCTTTCTATCTTTCTTTTTACTATCACTCACTCTATCTTTCTATCAACCTTTTCGCTTTACGATTTTATGTATATATGAAAAATTTGCTCAATAAAGATTATTTTTTTAAAAAAGAAAAACTACAGCACTGTGGTAGAGCAATGTTTGTCATGCATTTCCCCAGGAGTTCTCCCAAATAGCATAATCAATGCCCAGGCACTTTGCGGTTGTAGTTTGGTGACATCTGATAATGAAATGTAATGCTAAACCATGATTTTTGGTTTACTGTTTGAACCTTGATCACATGCAGTTTCCTCCTCATAAAGTGGATTTGTTTTAGGTTGGGGGAGACAATGTGTGTCTCCAGAGTCTCTTGTGGTTCCTAAGCTTGTTTTTGGACCTCTTTATTCTCTAAACTTTTCTTTTTCTGGTCAAAAAAAAGGACAAAGCTTCATGGCTGAAATCCTAGCTAAAAAAAAAGAAAAAAAGCAGCGATAAATCCCTGATTAATAAATTTCCATTCAACCTGCACTTTTCAACATTGAGAAATACTCTGGAAAGTCCATGCAGAAGAAAATTGACCTTTGACACATTGCTGTTGTCATCCCTGGAAGTGTTGTTAGTCTTAAGTATGATTCAAGGGAGCATGGCAGAGTCCCAAGCCACAGCTTTGGTGGCTCACAGGTGGGCTAGAGAGCTCTCAAATCAGTCAAGCATTGATTGTACATCTCACCTGCAAGTGTTTTTAAAGGGTTTTCATCAGTGCTTTTTTGTTGTTGGGGTTTGGGTGAATATTTTACTGATCTATGGAGGCAGCTGAATTACAGTTGAACTTTTGGGGAAAAGTTTTTTCACCAGGAGAAATATTTTTGTGTGTGTGACCATGAGAGGAGCATTGCAAAGGGTCATTCTTAGCACTCAGTTTGGGTTTTGAGATGGACATAGTCCTCACCTGGCAGTCCTATATCAAGCTCTGACATTTTGTTAATGGGTAACACATTTTTCATTTTCTCTTTCCCTCCATATAATGTACGGTTTTTAGAAGTATTTGCCTATTGGGTGCTAGAGGAACAAAAGCCTGGTTGATAAGATATACTAAATCCTGACCTAGTATATCACATTGTCATAGATGAGTCTAAACCAGTGTTTCTTAACTTATGGGCCACAAGGATGAAAATCTGGTCCGCGAACCTCCTTTCTCTTTATTTTATTTATTTTATTTTATTTCTGTTCCTTTTGCAGCTCCTGTCACTCCTTCCCTGCTGCTGATCATGGCACGTTCTGTATCAGAAACTAGACATGATGTGGTCTATCCAGTGCAATTTTCTGAATTATCACCCCAAACTGAATCTAAAGTTGACCAAAAACAGATTCGTAACCCTTTTGGTACTAATGTTGGAGAGTGGTCCCTGGTCAGGTGGTCCCTGGTCAAAAAAAGGTTGGGAACCACTGATTTAAACAAAGTATCCAGCTTGTTCTCTCCTCTTCTCCTTTCCTCTGATATTGACACAATTTAGTTTATCTTTCCACACAAATTGGCCCATATTTACATAGGAATATGAGATCATGGTTTAGATGTGAGGAAACTCTGGCTCTGCAGGTGTTATGTCTTACAACTTCCATCAGACCCTTCCAAAATGATGGGTGCAAACAGATGTGGATGTTGTTGTAGCTCAGACATCTTGAAGGCCAAAGATGCCCCATCCTTGGTTAATAATAAACTTTGTCCAGTTTCTAAATGAGCCAACTACTAAAGTTTGTTTAGCAAGAAGATTAATTCATTAGCATTATGTGCTCCTAGACCATGTAATGCTAATGGTCGGTTAAAATGGGTTGCCTTGGCCTCTCAGCGTTCTGTGATTCACCTGCCTTAGAGACAACCCACTTTTTGCTTGATGCCTTTTCCATGTGCCACTCTGCAATTTTGTTTGAAGGGGTCTTTAGGTTAAGATTAAGAAATAGGGGGTTTTTTTGTTTAGTTTATGCAGAATGAGAGATTATTGTGAAATGGTATAGATTCTCCTTTTTAAACTTTTTAAAGGGTACATTTAGTGTGCTTTCCTTAAATAAGAGAGAATGACTCCTCTTTCCAGGTTGGAGGAAGTGTAATAAATGTGGTGTGCCTTCCAATTTCATTAGCAGCATAGAGGCCTTTCGAATGTTGGGCTGCAGCCAGCTGCATTCTTGCCACACTGCTTGACCTGGGGCAACATGATTCTAAATTTAACATTTTATTAAATGGATGTGAAGGGCTGCTAATATAGCTCATCTTGCATAACAGAGAAGAGAACTCTAATTTGAGTGCTAGATTGCATTTGACAACTACAATTTAGGCCAACAGACTTGTTTTATGCATGGTTTATGACATGTGCATTTGCCAAATAAAGTTACAGGGTGCTGCTGACATAATTCATAAATTTACATATTGTTGGAGGCGCAAGCTTGAAAAGGAAACAGATTTTTCTAATGCACACAGGATTTTAGTGTTCTACAATTATGGAAGCAGGAAGGATCTTGAAAACGGTCTCTAGTTTAAAGTTGTGGTGTTATTTTTTCCAACAGTTGTGGTGTTATTTTTTCATGCTCCTGACATTTTTTACATTGCTGTTTCACAGAATGCATATCTGTATATCTTCTTTAGACAAAAGATAGCAAGCTTTAATTTTCCAAATTATATTTACATTGACGGCTCAGCTATGTTGTTGTTATTGTTGTTGTTGTTGATTATGATGATGATGATGTTGTTGTTACAGCAACCTGACATAAAAACGGCCTTTTATCTGCTTCTGGGCCTAAGCATGGTGGAACTATGCCAGCTTCTACAGTTATGATTCAGCCCAGGAGGGTAAGGAGTGACATCACTGGAATATACATTATACTGTGGCGATACCCTGTTGTAGCATGCATTCCAGTGACTTCATTTCAATATCCAGAGCTTAACCGTCTGTTCTACATATCATATGTGTTTTGTGTATGCCAGAAGAAGTTTCCTGGATCCATTGGCATATTTGACTTTGTGCCAAGGAAAACCAGTTTGACGTCAGCATTCAGGAAAGCACATATTTCTCCTTCCTTCCATCCTTTATTATGGGGGGCAGGGGCGGGGGTTGGGATGTTTCAGTAGCTTCAGTTCATTGTATGGAGTTCACAGCTCCATACTGCTGAGACTTGTGGTGCATCTACACTATAGCTACAGTTTGACACCATTTTAACTGCCATGGTTCCACACTAAAGAATCACAGAAGTTGTGTTTTACAAATTCTTTAGCCTTCTCTGCCAAAGAGTGATAGTGCCTTACCAAATTACACTTCCCAGGGTTTCATAACATTGAGTCATGGCAGTTAAAGTGGTGTCAAACTACATTAAGTAAGTAGTGTAGCTCAATGTAAATCAAAGTGAAGGCTGTTCTTCAGGCTCAATATTCATGCAGGAAGGAGGGATGGTACTCCAGCACCAGGTTGTTTCCCCAAAGTCCTTCTATACCAGGCCTGCACAACCTGTGGCTCTCCAGGTATTTGGGACTCAATTCCCAGAAGCCCAAGTGTAGCCTGTTGTTGCAATGACCCGGAATTTTGGGAGCTGAAGTCCAAAACACCTGGAGGGTCACAGGTTGTGTAGGCCTGTTCCATGCTACTTTATGCCTAATAAAATCATTATCATAATTCTATTATAAACAAGCTGGAGCCCCCAGTAGTGCAATGGGTTAAACCCTTGTGCCAGCAGGACTGAAGACCAACAGGTTCAAATCTGGAGAGAGCACACACGAGCTCCTTCTATCAGCTCCAGCTCCCCATTGCGGGGACATGAGAAAAGCCTCCCAAAAGGATGATAAGACATCAAAACATATGGGCATCCCCTGGACAACATCCTTGCAGATGACCAATTCTTTCACACCAGAAGCAACTTGAAGTTTCTCAAGTTGCTCCTGACATGAAAAAAATATATAAATAAGCTTACAAGAGTGTCTCGTCCATTGTATTGGTTTTATATTTACATGATTCCTTCCTTCCAGTGTGTGTGTTTATGATACAGTATACCTCTGGCAGGAGTGTCTGTTTTTTTCTATTGTCTTTTCCTGTGACATGACATGTGAATTTATGGTACCAAACAAATCAATAATTTAATAAATGATCATTACAACAATAACAGTGGCTGAAGTTATTTCAGATGTTTGATATAATTTACAGTGCTTACAAAAATCACATACAGCAGGGATGGGACAAATGTATCATGTCCCTCTAGGCTCCGTTTTTAAAATCCTATGGCTCTGCAATGGCTGTAGAACTATGGGACCAATTTCACATATTTTAAGCCCTTAGAGGAATATCAGATAGTGACCTGGAATGTACCATAGGTCACTTTCTGGAACTAACTGCAGTAGGAGTTATCCAATTTTTTTTTAAAGTTTGGAATCTGGTACTATTGGAAACACTGACCTGCCAAAAAAGACAAGCAAAACCTCCGAAAGATAATAATATTTCTGAGGAAAGATGGTTTCTATTTGTTTCCTATGTAAATTAAACTAATGAGGAAAAAAGAAATATCCCATTGACCCATGGATCCATTTGGAAAGAACAAGAAATTACAAAGGGATTTATTTTGCATTTCAAAATTGTGAAGATTGTGGTTTATGTAAACTATTGTTAATGCCTCTATTTTGTTGCCTTATGCTTTTTTTAATATTTGAAAAAGAAAGTGACTTGGAACTTAACTTTTAGAAGTTGACTCCAAGTCACTTCATGAAGGAAAATTATGATGAAATTGCTTCTCTTAATATTTAAGGTGGGGCATTGAGGGGGGAACTTTTTTTGCAGGTGATGTGGCCTTCTAATGTCCACTCATCCATTAGTATTGACCATTGTTAAAAGTAAGGGTTTCCCCTTGACATTAAGTATAATCATGTTCAATTCTGGGTGTGTGTGTGTGTGCTCATCTCCATTTCTAACCAAAAGGTCATGTGGTCAGCATGATTGCATAGAGTATTGTTACTTTCCTGCCGAAGCAGTACCTTATCTACTCACTTTTGCATGTTTTTAAACTGCTGGTTTGACAGAAGCTGGGGCTAACAGAGGAAGCTTACCCCGTTCTCTGGATTCAAACTGCCCACCTTTCGATCAGCAAGTTCAGCAGCTCAGCAGTTTAACCTGCTGCGCCATCAGGAGTTGACCATTAACCCCCCAAAAGTAGTACCCCACTCCTACTTAAAGATACATTAATTTTATTAATTCTAAAGAAAATGAAACAGAAAGTATGATTTAAGTTTGTAGTTTCAGCAATTTCTCTTTTCTGCCCCTAAAGTGACATCTGTAATTATTGCTCCAGCCACTGGGTTTGTGACATGTGTCAGTTTTCCAAACACTGGTGACTTCTAGATGTGTGAGCCGTTGGTGGGGTTTGTGGAACATCAGGCTGTTATCTAAGCTTAAAATGACCCAGTGACCACCCAAACAAGTGGAAGTGATCATATGCCTTCCCTCCTCCAATATGCAACCCTTGAGAAACCATGGGGGCTACAAAAACACCTGGGGGGATATGCAGCCCACATACCACATTGTCCTCACCATGATTGAAAAACATAAAATAGTTTAGATTTCTTGAAAATCTGAATAGGAGCCAACTAAGTAACTATTTAATTTTCTTTTGGATCAACACATTTTGATTTGTTTATCTTCTGAAATGTTCTGTCCAACCTGGTAAAATACTGAATAATAATAATAATAATAATAATATATTCTGGGTTTATAAAATACCATTCCTATTTTTGCTGTTAGTTTAATCCTATAAAAGATGACTATACACACTAACATTCTCTCACAATGAATTATCATTCACTGTCCCATCTTTTAAATGAAAAGTAGTGCTCTTTGGGTCTGGAGCTATAACTTTACTGTACAAGTGAGTGAACTAACATGGCTCCCTTGGCATAAAAGGTATTCAGGATATTTCACCCCCAAAGTAAAACTCCAAACACTGAACCTTTCTTGTTCTTCACAAAAAAATAAAATAAAAATCTGTGGGAGTTGAGAAACAGATTCTCCCCTTAATATTACTGATCTTTCTCTTTCTCCAGCTGTTGAAATGCTCTTGGCTGTCTCTTCATTAGAGAACACGGATTCCTCTTTGGGTTTCTGTTCACCTTGAAAGTTCCCAACTCAAAATTTAGACTTTGAGTTGGGGAGGGTGGGGGAGATTTTATGTACAAAGAGACTATTCATGACTTGGTAACCTGTAACTACAGGGGAATACAGCCCCGAGAAATGCAGAGTGGGTATACTGATGGGTGAGCATCTGTTTTTCCTGGCTGGTTGCCACTCTGTAGCTTTTCAGCTAACTAACAGTGCTCAGTTGTAAGTGTGATCCTTTTCCTTAAAACTCCAGCCGAGTTCGTTTTCCAGTTAAATGTCACAAAATCAGCCTTTAAATAGGTGTACTTGTTCATTACTGCAGGTGGGGATACACACACAGTTCTCTAAAATTCATTGCACTCATGGCCAGAACCTTCAAAGCAGATGAGCAAAAGGGCTTTCCCAGTGAATGCCTTGTTTCTAGCTTCATAAGAGCAAACATGAGGAATGTTCAATTTTAATTCTGCAATGAGTTTCTGATGTGGATTTTAAGATGAGTTAGTAACTTGCCCAAATTAGTGGATGTTGTGAGTACCTGGGCAGATATCTCATCAGACAAAACTATTTGTTCAGTCCACAATGCTCTTTGAATTGTGTTTATTGGTTATTTATTTATTTGCAGTATTTATATTCCATCCTCCTCACCCACCAGGGGACTCAGGGCAGATCGCAATGCACATATACATTGCAAACATTCAACGTCATAGACACACAACATATATAAACAGACACACAGAGGCTATTTAACTTTCCAGCTTCATGAGGGTATGCTTTTTGAATTCTGGCCACTGGGGAAGCTGTCACTTCACCATCCACTTGTGACACCAATGGAGTACTTCCTTATTCTTTTGCATGCTGCTGGAGAGTTTTATGGCATCATAAATTAGTTAAATTAGCCTCCTCGCATAAGTGGTACCTAAATTTCCTACTTGACAGAAAACTGTATTTCAGGCTGCAAAGGTCGACAGCAAGCTAGACAAATAGTCAAGAGCTTACTCCGACCCCCGCTGGCTTCGAACTCATGTCCTTTTGGTCAGTAGTGATTTTAATGCAGCTGACTCCCAACCAGCTGCGCCACAACCCAGTCCTATTGGTGACACTTGTACACTGCTCATATGCCACCTGATATAATAAAACCTCCAAGCTGTTTATCTACTCTCCTGCTGGATTAGGATAAATGGGTTGGGCCATATAATTGTTTCATGCTGGGATCTAAAGCAGGTTACACAACCACCACTGTGATTATGTTCTTTCTTTCCTCTTTACAATTTAGCATTTTATTTAAAAGCACAATAAATAAAGGAGGAGGAAAAAATGACATCTCCAATACAACTAAAAAGCAAAATACAACCAAGGTTCTCTCATTTTAGAGGTGTATCCCATTTTACTACATCAATTTGCACATTTGTTTTATTATTTAGTTTTTCATCACGTAAATAATTCCTAATGTACAGTGTCCCAGAAATAGAGATGAGAAAAACTACATTGCTTTTTTCAAAAGGCCTTTGATTGCTCTGAACTAAAGCAAGACAAGGGCTTGTTTTCATCCTTTTCCTCATGGCTGAAAAGCGCTCACTTCTGCTTTATCCTGAAATCCAGGCAATCAAGGCCTGTGAACATGGCATTTACAGTGGTTTAACATTCACACTGTGTTAGAAATTCCTCCAGCTAATAGCCAGAGGTGCTCTATTCTGGGGCTGCTCTGAAATCGCTGTGAATGGCTATTGTGGAATGCCTGTTTTGAATGAGAGGCTTGTGTGAAGTGGTTTCCCACAATAATACAATGTGGCACTCACTGTCAATATGACTTCAGCAATAGGTCAGTTAAATAGCAGCTAAAATAAAAGAATCCTGCTCTGAGGGAAGAATAATTGTTTTGTAAAAAAAAAAAAGGTGCTGTTGGTTTTAATACACTTTTTTGTTGGACATGTTTGTGCACACACACATAATGCCACCTTGTACTGCTGCAGTTGTGCATAACACTAAAGGGTAAATGTGTAGACTTTTTGAGATGTGATACGAATCAGCTTGAACTGGAATTTTTTGTTTGGGTTGTTGTAGGTTTTTTGGTCTGTATGGCCATGTTCTAGAAGCATTGTTTCCTGACGTTTCACATCAGTGGCAGGCATCTTCAGAGGTTGCGAGGTCTGTTGGAAACTAGGAAAATTGGGTTTATATATCTATGGAAAGATGAGGGTGGGAGAAAGAACTCTTTTCTGTTGAGCTAGGTGTGAATGTTTCAATTGGCCACCAGTATTTAAAAAACTCTCAAATTATAACAGTAAATAAAGATCAAAACTCAAACACAGAAGAACTCCAGACAAGAAACAATCAGGAACACCTAATCACCTCTCAACAAAGAATCCTCCCAGGTAGTAACAAGCCACACCTAAAAACTATCAGGCCATCAAATGCTGATAAAGGTGGCCAATTGAAACATTCACATCTATCTCCAACAGACAAGAGTTCTTTCTCCCACCCTGGACTTTCCACAGATATACAGTATAAACCTATTTTTCCTAGTTTACAACAGACCTCACAACCTCTGAGGATGCCTGTCAAAGATGCAGGCGAAACGTCAGGAGAGAATGCTTCTAGAACATGATCATACAGCCCCAAAAATCTACAACAACCCAGTGATTCTGGCAATGAAAGCCTTTGACAATAAATTTTGTGTTTCCTGTACAGAATTTCTGAATTGTCTGTGTGTGTGCACGTGTGTGTGCACGTGTGTGTGTGTGTGTGTGTGTATGTTGGAGAGATGCTATAATAAGTATAGGACTGTTATATGTTGACTGGCAGATAAGCTGAAATAATAGCTGTAGCTGAGCAAATGGGCCATCAAGACTCTAACTCAAGTTGGAAATAGGGACACAGACACCTATCACACTTAGTCCTTATGGTACTCTGGTATGCGCGCACACACATAATAGACTTCAGAAATCATGCCTCACATCTTTGCAGAGCTGTGGCCTGTTATGTAAATGGGCAACAAATATAAACAAATATAAACAGAAATTTATGTCAGGTCCAACTTTACATGTTCACTGTTTATGTCTTTCCAGGCTTATTTTTCTTTTAGAAAATGTAGCTGCTGTGATTTCAATTTGAAGAGAGATACATGAAGGAAACATAGGAAGACATCTTAACCTTTCCTCCCCCAATCTGTCTCCTGGAAGTAGTTCTCATTTCATTTTATCTCCTTTGCAAATCCAAAGCTTGGAAGTAAGATGTTATGAGTTACTTCGAAAACAAGTTGACTTTTGCCATGTTACATTGGCATTACTATTTTTCTTGTAATGCACAGGAGTATAACTCCCTCCCTCCTCTTATAATGTTATTGGGTTTCTGCCTGTTACTCGTTATACCAGGGAATGTTTTGATTCAGGCTGCATAATTAGAGGGGGAGAAGGAAGGGCCGTATGGTTTCAGTAAGGTTACAATAAGGCTGTCTTTTCAGCCTTCTTCCATTCTGCCAAGATGAAAGAATCTGTTTCCTCTGCCAAACGGAAAAAAGAGAGTTGATGTAAGTGCATGGGATGCTGGGAGGGGGTGATTTGGTATGCTGGAGCTTTAAACAGTAGAGGGGCCGTGTATTTGGGTAAACTGGGTTTGTGTAAGCAGTGGGAAAGGGTACAGGATGAGGAATGGGCATTCCTCTGTATGGCTGAGGCACTGGATATAGAACAATTGATGTTTGGGGAGGAAGAGGAGGACTGAATGAATAACTAATTCTTTTCTTTCATCCAAATGATCTATCTACAGTGGTATGTTCTGCTGTGCTTCAGGCAGGCAAGCAGGAAAGTCTAGTGCAGTGGTTCCCAACCCAAGAGTTTTGGACTTAAGCTCCTAGAATCTTTTATCATTGGCCGAAGCAGCTGAGGTTTCTGGAGTTGAAGTCCAAAACATCTGGAGGCTTGGACAACCTGTGGCACTCCAGGAGTTTTGGACTCCAGCTTCCAGCATTCCTGGCCATAGGAAAAGCTGGCCAGAACTTCTGAGAGTTGGTGGTCTAAACATCTGGAGGGCTGCAGGTTGTGCAGGCATGATCTAGACTAGAGTGAATAGGGGTAAAAGTAGGTGCATATATTACACCAGAGATCCATTCTAGAATCCTTTGTGTAATACAATTTTAGCTTAACCTGGAACCCTGACTTTCTTACATGGAATGAACTTGCCTGAAAATTAATTGACAGTTGGTGGAGTGTTTTTCATATTGGTGTAATAGGTTCACTCCTAGATAAGCCAGCACCCCATCTGGCCACCATGTTTTAAACTCATTGAACTTTCTGAACTTGATACAAAGTTGAAAAAAAATCACACCCTCAGGTTATGTATTATGGCTTCAGCATGCATGTTTCTTTGATTTTATTTTTTTACATGTCATTTCTAAACACCTTTGCTTTGCTTTGTTTGGGTGTGTGTGTACAAACATAGGATACTAAACCATGAAAGTAATTTTATATTTGAGAATTAGACAAATAAATAAATGTGATTAAAATGCATTCATGTGTCCATTTAAATTCAAGTTTTTAATCACCAGCTCCATTTGATCTTAAGAACAAGATCCAAAGGAAAGTTTGATGAGGGGATTCTTCTCTACAGAATCCTGACTATATTTTTCAGTGCCTTCCCTAAAAAGCCATATGTTATTTCAGTCTGAAATTGCTGAATATCTTTATTTCATTTTAAAGTCTCATTTGGAAACAGTAGCTTTTCAGCTAGACATTCTTTATGCTAATTGGTGCAATTTACAGAAGATAAACCCCTTTCTGTGGGGTTGTTACAAATAAGGCTGTCTTGTTTGGATGCTTTCGGATTAATCTGCCGTGCTTGCAATTAGGTATACAAAGCATTCTTTTTGAGGCTAAGGAGGCTTTGAAGCAGATGTGATGTAACTATGCTAATGAATACACAGCAGACAAGAACACAAATTCCAGGCTCTTTGTGCTTTGACCATCCAGCTGTGTGCATACCTCAAGTCACTGTTGCTATCTCAAGAGCTTTCTTCTGCATGAACAGTTACTGCCACCTTCCCGCATTCAGGCTTCAAGCTGTGGCACGAATCTATCTCATACGCAGATGTGCTTATTTTTACATCCTTAATTTTCCTTGGTAATGTAAATCATTTCCATATCTGTATTCCCAGGAACAGTAATTGCCTATTTTTGTTTCTTCCAAACACATCATATTGAGCATTCCATCCAAAACTGGTCTCAGAGATCCGTAGCTTATTTTTTCCATTGATTTCAAGTATTTTATAATTGACTGCATCCCACATCTCATTGTGACTCATTGTGCCTCTCATTCTGTGGAATCAGTACATTTTGACACTGCTTTAACTGCATGGCTCAGTACTATGGAATAGAGAGAGTTGCAGTTTTGCAAAGTCTTCAACTTCATTTGCCAAAGAGTACTAGAGACTCACCAAACTACAGCTCCCAGGATTCCATAGCATTGAGCCGTAGCAGTTAAAGTGTCAAATTACATTAACCCTGCAGTCTAGATGTACCCTTAGTTCAACCAGTGAGAAAAGATAGACATTCAGAAGTTACAACAAGCAACAGGTGCAACTATACAAGCCACATATCTTATCACAAGACTGAATGTGTGGTGATCTGTCACTTTGGTTTGTCTTGCCACCAAAATTGTTATAGGTCAAAGGCTTTTGCCTCTTAACAATTTCTGGGTTTTTTCTCTGGATTGATGGTGAAGGCACAAGCTGAAACGTCAGCTTTTACTGGATTTGGACATTGCAATGAAGAAGTCAGATAATTGGATTTTGAAAAAAAATGGCTTGTTATGGAAACAAGGATTGTTGATAAAGCTTCAATGGAGACTCCTTTTCCCCATCATATCTCTTCCAGGAGTGAATTTCCCTTCCTACGAGTAGATTTCTCTCACTTCCTGTTGTCTCACCCCTGTTCTTAACTATGAGTTGTTTGTAAGTTGGATGTTTGTAGGACAGATGGAAGCCACAGCCCAACAATCCGTGGAGACCTACACACACTCTGCTCCTTACTTATTCAGCGATGCTTTTGCGGAGTGAACGAGTTATATGATTTATATAAAGAAATGCTTTTATTTTGCCACTTTGCCTTGTGATTCAGTATTAATCCTTGTCCCTTTCTGTCCTTATCGGGATCTATTCCTAGCATCTCTGGGTGTGACAGGAAATCTAAGTGTGTTTGAAGTGTGCTTAGTTACTGAAACATTAAGCAAGAGCCTTGCTCTTTAAATAGTTGTCCTGACAATAGCAGTTGTGAGACAGAAAATTGAACTGTTTATTTATAGTCAGTGATACTGATCATGTTTGGGAGGACAAAGGGAAATGAATCTGAAAAGAGAGTGTTGATTGGTGGTGGTGGGGCAACAGGGAAGTAGGGTGCAAAATTATGGAACCCCAAAAACCCACCACATATTCTATTTAAGTTGATAATTGTATACAGCTTTAGTTCTCTTTAAAAATTCTGGATAATTAGATAGTGTTAAATAGGTGTGTGGTTGTGTGCTTGCAAGACTGCTAGGGATAGTGTTTTCATTCATACTTATAGATATCTATAACTGAGATACAATAAATTGTATGTTATAGTTATATTTGAAACATCAAATGTTTTACCATGTGACAGGTTTTTTTAAGCTGATACACACAACATAACGGTACAAATCTTGTCTCCATTGTAAATAAATGTTGGTATTCACATAAATTTCAAATGGTATACATCAATCTCCTCTTAATAAACATAATAGTCCAATATATTGACAGGATATGTCTGGTGATTCAAACAGTCAATATAAGTGTCAGTCAGTCAGTCAGTCAGTCAGTCACGTTTATTGAGTAACCGTCAGGTCATTTCAAATAAAAGCTCCAACAGCAGAGTAGTATACAAGATAAGGATAAAATCAGTACCTAATGTACAAGGCAAACAATGTAACACATTAAAAACTAAACTTATTGCAATTGTCTTGCGTCAACACATAGGAAGGGAAACTATTAGCATAGGATACTTAGGAGGCCTGGTGATCAGTTGATGTGACGCTTATTACCGCTGTACCGCGGGCTGTTCCATGCCGCCTACTGGAACTCATCCCCCGCACAGTTGACTCCAATAGACTCCATATACCGCTGTCTCTTTTTATATGCTCTAAATAGGTAAGTATCTATATAAAGTATATAAAGTCAATATAAAGTATCTTGGAGGACCATTTATTGCATATGAAGTTGCAGTGGTGTCAGAGAAGAGTTCTATGAGGTGACAAAGGTTACTACTAAGTGTATCCCAGGTAGTATTCCTTGTTTCGGTGTTTGTACTGGGAACACCTTCCTCAGGAAGTTGATTTTTTTTCTGTTCCTTTCAGTGTTACTTGGTATTCCAGTAGGAATTAAGTCTGGCACTACATTTATATATATATATATATATATATATATATATATATATATATATAAAGGAACATTAGAATATCCTGAAGCAGAGCCAGTGAAATGTAAGTCATATAAATATTGCTTTGGTTACTATGTATTGGTGGTGTATTGTTTTAATGTTAATACAGTGCGATAATAGGGGTGCTGCAGCATATCTATGTTATGTATATTAATGTATGTGAATACTGACATCTATTTATGATAGAGACAAGATTTGTACTGTACCTTTATGTTGGGTATATAAGTATCACATGATAACACATTTGATGTTTCAAATATAATTATAACATACTATTTCTTGTATCTTCACATTTATGTTCAAACAACCCACATGCACAGGGATGTGAGCTGATGTTCTTGTTCAGACTATTGAATTGGTTTCCCCAGTTTGAATGATGCGTGCCAATTCTACAGAAAAGTACCAGTTGGCCATTTCTATTTCCCAAAATGTATCTGTTCTCAGTATGCCAGCGATTGTAACACAATAGCCGAGGTGGGCAAATATGGACTTTCAGTTTTGTGTGGCTTTTGGGAAAACCCCAGAAACTCTCCAAAGCACCCAAGTCCTCTCCAAATATATATATTTTAAAAATTGGGCTTATTTTAAGGTGAATTTTGGCCCCCAGATTGCCCCAAATCTCCCCATTCACTTCACTAACCTCCCGGGCCCTCCCCCAAGCATTCTAAAACAGGGGGGGGGGGGAGAAGAGGGGGGGAGCAGTCAAAGAATTGACTGTAAGTGGCATGATATCACTCTGGGTGCACTAAAGCTCCCTGCTGCCGCCCACCTGTTGGGTACAGAAGGAAAAAAATAGAGCTTTGGTAGGTGAAATTGTGACTGTCAAAGGGAGTTGTGTTGCTGAGTGCTGTAGTTGGAACTCTAACTGCTTTCAATCATTGATTCAGACTGGCCATAAATGTGTGTTTCTTGAGGAAAGTGCTGCTTTTGGTCTGTCTATCAGATGATTGCCATACAAGGCTAATTTATGTGTTACTTGTTGACATCTTGGCTTAATTTAAGTTGTTGTTTTTTAAAAGCAGATCATTTAATTACAGAGGTATTGGGTATTGCTTTATCAATTTGGCACGCCAGTTGATTGCAACGAGGGTCAAATGACAAAATAATTGCCTTATGGTGGCTATAACGATTTGAAGCATAGCCTCACTTCCTGGATCTACAGATTGAGCTGGCAATATTGTGAAATTTCCCTTATTTCCTGGATTTAAGTGTGCCTAAAACAAATAGGCTGTGCTAGCAGAAAACGGGTATATCTGAAAGCCCAGGCAGTGCATTTTAGTGCAGTTCTAGGTAAGCTCAAAGGATGCATGCAAAGTTTAAAGAGATAACAAAGCTTTAATTGTATTGATTTTGGAATGATTATTTTTGCCATTCTTGCTCTTTGTGACTGAGGTAGCTTAGTCTATACTTGGTTCCTTTTGCTTTGCAGCCGCTCAGTGATGCCATGGAAAATGTCATCTGCTTCTAAAAATTTACCTGGCTTCCTGCATTCTTAATTTTGTTGTTTACAAACTTGCGCACAAAGTGACAATTCTGTGAGTTGACTGCTTGGTTTTGCTCAGTAAACTGTGTACCTGTTCCACACTAATTCTGCTTAGCCACGTCTGTTTCCTTATTTTTATAAAGCGTAATGACTGTATTGGAACATCCCTGTTTGCTTTGGAACAGTGACCTTCCTGATTAAGATTGATAGGTTTGTGTCCCAAAGGAGATGTTCTTAATACCTTTAAATTGTCTTGTGTCAGTCTTACAATCTCCTAGGATCTCCTCAATAGACTTTTATAAGCATGCCAGCAAGTGAGTTGGGTATATTGGTAGTTTTAACTATCAATACAAGGAAAAAGAGAGATAACTTTTAAAATACATTTCAGAGTATGTATAGAGAGTGAGAAATTGTGAGAGTAGTCACCGTGGGCACCCTCAAACCTCAATGGCAAACCCCCTCTGAACTTATCTTGCCAAGAAAACCCTATGATAGGTCTGCACTTGGGTCACAATAACTTAGAAGTGGGATCTGTCACAACTCTTCAACTGACCATTACTAGCCATGTCATCCCTTAGCACTTGGCACACCAGCATCACAGAACTATCATTTGAGATGGCTGACTGGGTTTTAAGGAAGGATTCAGGAATCAAATCAGCAAATGGATATGACATCATACCTACATATTTGATACCCTCGACCCATGCCCCTCCTGGCTGATTAGATCCTGCCGGGAGGGGCTACGTGGCCCCCTGGGAAAGATTATCAACAACTCCCTTGAGCAAGGAGTGTTCCCAGGGGGATTGAAAGAGGCCATGGTAAGACCGCTGCTGAAGAAGCCGAATTTAGATCTTTCTGCTCCCTCCAATTACCGACCTGTGTCTAATTTGGCTTTTTTAGGCAAGGTAATTGAGAGGGCAGCAGCGGATCAGCTGCAGCAGTTCCTAGACGACACAGCTGGGCTTGACCCCTTCCAGTCCGGCTTCCGTATTGGGCATGGGACAGAGACCGTGCTTGTCGCCATTACAGACCAACTTCGCTGCCAGCTGGACCAGGGTGGATCAGCCCTGCTCGTTTTGTTAAATCTAACAGCAGCGTTTGATACAGTAGATCACGCCTTGTTGACCCACCGTCTAGCCGTGACTGGGGTTAGGGGGACCGCCCTTAAGTGGGTGACCTCCTTCCTCCAGGATCGGGGACAATGTGTGGAGGGGGCGGGGGGGGGTGTTCTCTGGGAGATTCCCATTAAGTTGTGGGGTCCCCCAGGGGGCCATTCTCTCCCCCTTATTATTCAACGTATATATGCGCCCCCTGGCACAGCTGGTTCGCGACTTTGGTCTGGAGTGTTATCAGTATGCGGATGACACCCAGCTTCTGCTGAGAATGGACGGCAGGCCGGATACCGTACCCGATTGTTTCCATCGATGCCTCGAAGCCGTGACTGGCTGGCTGCGCTCCAGCCGGCTGAAGGTGAATCCGTCGAAGACGGAGATCTTGTGGCCTGGTCGCCCTGGGCTGGGTGGGTGCCAGTTGCCTACCCTGGATGGCGAGCAATTAAGCTCGTCATCCCTTGTTAAGAGCTTGGCTGTCAAATTGGACCCTTTGCTTTTAAGTGGTTTGCTGCTGACCATGGAGACCCAGGTCTCCATGGTCAGCAAAACAGCGTTTTACCATCTTCGCCAGGCTAGGCGACTGGCACCCTACCTGTCCAGGGATGACCTGGCCACAGTGATCCAAGCGACGGTCATCTCGAGACTGGACTACTGTAATGCCCTCTACGTTGGCCTTCCCTTGTCGACAATCCGGAGACTCACGCTGGTGCAGAATGCTGCTGCTCGCTTGCTGGTGGGAGCACCAGTGAGGGAGCACATTACTCCCATCCTCCGGCAACTGCACTGGCTTCCTATAGAGTACCGAATTGTCTTCAAGGTGTTGGTACTTACCTTTAAGGTCTTGCACGGTCTAGGGCCTGTGTATCTGAGGGACCGCCTTGCCCTGTACGTTCCCCCGAGATCACTACGTTCAGAAGAGCAAAATCTGCTATTGTTTCCATCGATCCGCTCCTGCCATCTATCCACAACTAGGCAGAGGGCCTTCTCTGTGGTGGCCCCAGTATGGTGGAATTCGCTGCCTGATGCTACACGAGCGATTTCAGAGCTCGGCCCTTTTCGAAGAGCTTGCAAGACTGTTCTTTTTAAAATGGCCTTTGACTAATTGACAAACTAATCCTGCCCAGAGGGGTTCATGCCTGGAGTTTTTAGAAATCAAATCTTCTGATTTTAATGTATACCGGTTTTATGTGTTATGTTTTTATGCTATGTATGGCTGCAAGTTGTATGCGCAGCATTTTTACTGTTGTTGTGATCCGCCCCGAGCCTGCAGGGAGGAGCGGAATATAAGATTGAATAATAAATAAATAAAATAAATATAAATAAATACAGGATTTTGACCACAATTCCCCCCCCCCCCCTAAAATAATCAGAAATTATTTCCTTCTCAATCCTTCTAACCATTTTGCTTGATGAATTCATTTTTCTTTTCATTTCAGAAATCTTCAGCATACTTTGCAATGATGTTTTTCAAATACAGCTGAAAAAGTTTGGCAAAACTAGTCAAACCGTAGATTAAAAGCAGGTGATAAATAGAGTGCTACTACAAAAAGTACAGTGAATGTGTGCCTGTGAATCCTACATTTATGAAAGTGGTATGGCTTAGATAACATCCACACAAAAGGAATGATGGTGAAATGGACACTGGAATGAGAAGAATGCAGTGCTCTGTTAAGGGGGGGGGGGGCAGAAGGGATGAACACCTAATAGTATGAGAAGTTGATTGCCATTCCACTTGCAGCTTGCAGCAAACAAACAATGATTTCTTAGTGCTAAAAAGCCATCTGTCTAAAAGTATGACAGGTTCTACTGGTGATCTGAGTATGAAAAAGTTAGTTTTAAAAAAAATTGCAACCCCCAGTTCCCAGCAACCTTAGCCACTGTGAGTTATGACAAAACAGCAACGTTTCAAATCTCTACTAGCATTGAATCTTTTTTTTGGGGGGGGGGGGGGGGGAGATGCCAAATGTTATCGTCATTCTTTTTTCAAAGACTTTATCCATTTTTATTCCTTCTAGGAGGCCCGCCCAGGAAAATTCTCCATGAATGTACGTCACAATGATGATGACCGACCAAATCCCACTGGAGTTGCCATCATTGCTGAACGGGGAGGTAGCCATGATGCCTCACTTAGTCAATGGAGACGGGACGCAGCAGGTCAGTAAATTTGGGAGGCTGAGCTCCCTTTTGGTTTTCTTCAATGAGTCTGCAATGCATAAAGTATTTCTTAGCAATTGGTTCTGTACTTATGGATTTTACAATTTATCCTATTACCTTCCTTATTTACTATAGTGAAAGCAATTTACTTGTTACATGACTTGTGACATTATTAGAATCATATAATCACTGAGTTGGAAGAGACCTTGTGGGACATCCAGTCTAACCTCCCACCAAGAAGCAGGGAAATCACATTCAAAGCACCCCCCAACAGATGGCCACCCAGCCACCCAGCCTCTGTTTAAAAGCCCCCAAAGAAGGAACCTCCACCACACTCTGAGTTCCACTGCTGAACAGCTCTCACAGTTCAGAAGTTCTTCCTAATGTTCGGGAGGAATCTCCTTTCCTGTAATTTTAAGCCATTGTTCTGCGTCCTAGTCTCCAGGGCAGCAGAAAACAAGCTTGCTCCCTCCTCCCTATGACTTCCCCTCACATATTTATACATGGCCATCATCAGGCATGTAGCCAGGGGGGGCTAAGGGGGCTTCAGCCCCCCCCCGAAATTCTCAGGGTGGCCCGCGAAAAGGCCTTACTGGTACATTATTTAAACTGTTATGTTTATTCATATCATGATCTGATCACCATGCTCATTATATCCCACATTAATGGGGTTATTGGAATAACAATACAAAAGATTTGCTAGGATAGACCCTCTTCCACCCAGTCTCAGCCCCGAACCAAACTCAGCCCCCTCCGAAACAAAATCCTGGCTACGGCCCTGGCCATCATCATATCTCCTCTCAGCCTTCTCTTATTCAGGCTAAACATGTCCAGCTCTTTAAGCTGCTCCTCATAAGGATTGTTCTCCAGACCCTTGATCATTTTAGTTGCCCTTCTCTGGACACATTCCAGCTTGTCAACATCTCACTTAAATTACGATGCCCAGAATTGGACACAAAGTGATTCCAAGTGTGGTCTGGCCAAGGCAGAAAAGAGGAGTACCAGACTTTCGTTCTAGAAATTAAAATCCTATTTATGTAGGCCAAAATCCCATTGGTTTTTTAAGCTGCCGCATGACATTTTTGGCTCATGTTTAACTTGTTGTCCATGAGGACTTCAAGATCATTTTCACACGTACTGCTGTCGAGCCAGGAAGTCCCCCATTCTGTATGTTTGCATTTCATTGTTTCTGCGTAAGTGGAGTATCTTGCATTTGTCCCCGTTGAACATCATTTGTTAGTTTGTCCCATTATTTTGTGACAAAGTTGCAAAAATGAAAAATTCCTCTAGAATTTTTAAATAAAATTCCCCTGACATGATAATTTTGAAAGTAGCTAGAAACCATTACTCATTACAGCAAGAAAGCAGCTTGGTTCTTACCTCTTTGGGTTTTTTCTTTTTTTGAAGTGTAGCTTTGTTATACTCTCATTACTCACAGTTCTGTGTAATGGGATTAATTGTAACTTCTATATCGTGGCCCTGGTGCTATATCCTGTAATGTGAATGTGTTGGCTGGAAGATTTTTGAAATTTAAACTTTAAAAAGTTACTTTCCTATGGTTTACTTAAAAGTAAGTATCTCTAGATAAAATCAAACTAATTTTCAGGTGACAAAAAAAGACTTCAGTCTTAATGTGCATCTGTTTCACTTATTTTCTCCTCCTTCATGGACAGACTTCTAGATAGTGTACATTAGGCTCCCAGCAATAGGTTTGCTATGCAGACTAAGATCAAACTCTGATCTCTTTTGCTTCTGCAGTATTACTGCCCAATTTGCTCATAAGAATGCTTGATTTTCATTTCCCTTCCTAGGTTTTCACGGCTTCTTTGTGAAGGGAGATATGGGCACAGCGAGGCAGACATAATCAAAAAAACCAAAATGAACTGGGTTACAGAGGTGTGAGTAGCGAGATGAGGAGGGTCCTAATTTTGGAACATCCGCATTGCACGTTTCTCTTTATATATGCTCAGGCGATGGCAGATGGTCATTCCAAATTAAAGAGAGATCAAAAAACCTTATTCAGTCTCACGTCAAGCCTTGCTTTATGGTCCTGACCAGAATATTACCTGTACTGCATAATCATAAATTGAGATGGTGAACAAATACAAATGAAATGGATTTTACATGAGTAAGGCATACTTCTCCTCTCTGAAGTGGATGCCTATGGAAAAAGTACTTTTCAGAATGCAAGTTTTGTAGGTCTACTTCAGTTAAGAGTCAATTGCTGCTGCTGATGGTGTGGGGCAAAATAGCCAATAATGCCATCCTTCTAGAAAATTTAATAGATCCTAAGTGGCTTCCCAACTGTCTTGTAAAGAAGCATGTGGAAGGAATCAGAATAAGCCCTGCCACCTGATGGCTATCTTTGTTTTATTATTTATTTATTTTACTATATTTGTATACCACCTTTCACATTTCGCCATGGGCGAGTCAAGGCGGTTTACAGAGGCAAAATTCAATGCCCAGCAACATCATAAAACATTTAAAACATTAACATATAATCATAACAAGGCCAATAAAACATAATCCAGTTGCTATCCAAGGGGCTGGGCTCTGTTCTCCAAATGGTTTCAAGACCTTGGATAGCCTCTTTAAATTCAGACTAAAACCGGAGCCAGTTTCCTTTCCCATTAACTTAGAAGCTACCAGCTACCACTCGGGATATGTATATGTGCCATTGGATGTAATGGGATTTGAGCATTTATGGATTTTGGTATCCACAGGCTTGAACCAAACCACTTATGTTTTGATTTAACTGAGTTGACTTATCATTGTTTTAATGGATCTGTTGAGGTCAACAATTGGATTTAGGTCATAATTATCTGTGACACATTTGGGGCTGGGGCAGCAAGGGTGCAAAAGTAACATTATGATTGGGAATAAAGTGACTGTATTGGTATAAGAAGCAATGCTTCTTTCCAAAAGGCATTTCAGGGGCATTTTGACAGCAGTGTTTTTAAAGTCTCATGTTATTTTCTCATTGATCTGTCTACCTCTCAAGTAACAAGAAGTACTGTGTTATTTGTGAAATTTTAATTGCTTGTTTTAAGGGTTTTTTAAAAAAAAACCCCTGATGTTTATCTCTATTTTGTTTTGTCTCTGTAAGCCGCACTGAGTCCCTTCAGGAAGAAAGGGCGGGTTATAAATAAATATTATTATTATTAAGAAGTATGAGCAACTTTCTCAAAGAGCAGTGGGATGGGGGATATTTGAATTAACAGTAGAGTCTCGCTTATCCAACATAAACGGGCCAACAGGACGTCTGATAAATGAAAATGTTGGATAATACAGAGGCTTCTGGGAGTTATAGTCCATATTTCTATCCTGGCAGAGATCAGTGTTGAGTGAGTTCTCCTCCTGTTTGGTTTTCCAGTCACAAGGAGAGAGCTCACTCACGACTGATGGAAAAAAGAGCAACAAATAAGGAATTGTAATGAAAATTTATAATTTTCTGCTCTGTGGTGGTCTTGCCACCATCACAGGCGCGTTTGGCGGGAATGAGAGACAGGGCCTTCTCAGTGATTGTCCCCCGGCTATGGAATTCCCTTTCTGGTAATATCAGATCGACAATACAATATTAGATCACCCCCCCCTCCTGTCCTTCAGAAGGATGGCGAAGACCTGGCTGCGGACCAAGCCTTTGGGGCAATGCAATAAGACAATAATAGAATGGTGTCCTGAGACGGATTTTAAGCAACTGATTTGAAAGTGGATAAAAGTGATTTTAATGTTTGTATATATTTATGTTTTTTTGTCCCAGCGTTGAATGTTTGTTGTATATATGTTGTCCTCTGCCCTGATTCCCCTGTGGGGTGAAAAGGGCACAATATGATTTTTAAAAATAAATAAATTAAAAAATGGTAGATAGTACACTTACACCTCCGTTCTTTTTTCTTCTTTTCTCTTCCCATATTTCCTATAAACTCCCATTTAGCCATGGCCCCTCCTTCCAACTAGGAGAGAACCATTGTTGTGCATGGAGGGGGTGGGGTGGAGAGGCAGAACCATTATGGCGCCTCCTTCAGAATCTGCACAGTGGTACCGGCCAAAATGGGGCAGAAGGAAACCAAAAACATGGCCTCTAAAAGGGGAAATGCTGGAGGAAAAGGGGGGCGGAGTGTTGGATAAAAATATCAGATAACATGGATGGTTGGATAAGCAAGACTCTACTGTACTTTATTTGAAAGGAGGGGGAGAGAAAATTGCAATAGCAGCTTAAAGAATTACCCTCTAGCAATTAAAAAAACCACTTTTAATTTCCAAACTGTATTTTCTGTCTGCAAAGCATGTGCTGTAGCACTGATTCATGGCATGTTGTTCTGGTCTCGTTCATCTCCTGACCTTTTGCAGCTGCTTATTTCAAATGTGGTCCAAGAAGCCTTTTTCCTTCTCCACCTACCACCAGCTGGCTTTAAAAAAAAGTCAAGCAACTTCCTTCTGCCTACTGAGCTGGATGTTTTTCAGAATGTTGGCTAATGAAAACAACAAGGATGTGCCCAGTGAGTTGACACTTGAATAAGAGAAGAAACATTTATGATAGTAATAGATAAATATTTAAGCTTGACCTATTCCTACTGAACTACTATCTTTGATACGCTTTAATAGAACATGTTTAATGTTTCTTGTGGGGAAAAAAACAATACAGAGAGAAAATTCTAACAAACCTCAATTGCTGTGCTTTAGAATCACAGAACTGAATCAATCCAGGGATGTTGCTGCTAATTTGTAATGCAGTTAAACTTCACTTTTGGGGAGAGATGTTCAATATGATTCCTCAAAAACCACAGAACAATAGGCTCTCTATTTTCATGCAGTTAGCGTTGGAGAACCTGCATGAAGGTAGAAGAATCACATTACTTGTGAACCCGAGAAAACACCTCTTGAGTTTTTCTAGGGCAGTGGTTCTCAACCTGTGGATCCCCAGGTGTTTTGGCCTTCAACTTCCAAAAATCCTAACAGCTGGTAAACTGTTACCAACTTTCAGCAGAAGTTGAGAACAGTTTCCTTGGGAAGCTTTTTCTCTAGAGGTCTTAGGCCTGCTGGAAATTGCACTGGATGATTGAGATTCCTGAAGCCTCCATTGGTACAATGGGTTAAAACCTTGTGCCGGAAGGACTGAAGACCGACAAGTCGCAGGTTCGAATCTGGACAGAGCGCGGATGAGCTCCCTCTGTCAGCTCCAGCTCCCCATGCAGGGACATGAGAGAAGCCTCCCACAAGGATGGTAAAACATCTGGACATCCCTTGAACAACCTCCTTGCAGATGACCAATTATCTCACACTGGAAGCGACTTACAGTTTCTCAAATCACTCCTGGCACGGAAAAAAAATCTAGATTCCTAATTTCTGGAGGATGTTAATCATAAAGTTGCCCCAGAAGACCAAGAGATCAAATCCACACATAATCAAAAGTTAAAAGTTAAGTGGAGAAAACCAATTTAATTTGAGAAAGAGTTTATGGGAGACAGAAACAGCTAGAGGAAGTTTTGCATGAACATATCTGAAAAGCTTTACTCTCTTTTTCTGCATGTGCATGAGAGAGAAGGAGCTCAAGCAAAGTCTGTTTCACAACCCAGCATTTGTTCAAGTTATTAGAAGAAGCTATACATGCAAGATATTTTTATCAGCCTTTCAAACAAACCTGTATACATTGTTTGGCTGGATAGATAGAAATTCTACCACCTCTGCTTCCCAATATACATCCATTGTATCCATGCAAACAATCTGAAGAGGTCTCTCGAATATTTTGGAAAGCGGATAAGCATGAGATCACAATAGCCTGTGATGACTTTTGTTTTATGCTGCAGCTTTCTTCTCTGAATTTTCAAGTGAATGCTCCAACTTTGGAACTTATTATAGCTCTTAGGAACAATGAATTTTCTTTAGGGAGGGGAATGAGGGAAAGTGAGAAGTGAGGGCAAGCAAAGAACCCGCTCTTTAAATAACTATCAGGAAAAGGTAGTGTGAAGTCACAACAATGGTTCTGGAAGACTTAAGAAATAAATCTTCAGATTGAGCTTGCTTACCACCAAGACGTTCTCAGTCATTGTGCATAAACAAAAGAGAGCACAATGCGCCCCAACATTATTTGTCCCAGATGTAGTTCTGAACTTGGCTCCGTCTCGGATGCTGATGTCATGCTGCACCAACAAACTCTGAAAGGGAGGCTTACATAGCATCCATTTTATTTCTATGTGATTGGTGTGGGAGGAGAAAGTTGAAGGGGTGTTGTCTGGAAAATGTGCTTCGTGCTCCCCCCTCCCTCCCAATTCCCATTTGCTGTTCTTGTGGAGAAGGAGTTGATAAAGAATGTGGGGTGGTAGACAGTGAAAAAAGAACGCTGAATAGTGGGGATGTTTGTCGCCCTCCCCACTTCTGTGTACCTTCCTAGTGTAGCAAGAGTTGGCAAAGCTCTTTTGCATAAATAGCTAAGGAGGGATGGCTTGTCACAAATATTCCTGGGTTGTCAGAATCTCTAATTCAGCCTTCGTAAGAAGCTTCTGCTATTCAAGGAAGTGCAGCAAGCAAACCTCCAATGCAAATCCTTCCCAAAGTAGATGACATGTTGTGTGTGAAAAGTCTTGTATTAGGCCCAGACATGTGGGTGGAAAGGGAGATAATATCAGTCCAGAAACCCAGTGAGGAGAAGCATCTGGATTCACAGAAATGTTCTTTTCCTCTGACATATCTAAGTTTCTGTTTGAGACTTCTCCAGAGGTTACTGCTGAAAAACTGCAGTGTCAAACAGTTTATTTTATTTATTTATTTAAAACTTTTATATCCCGATCTTCTCTACTTCCGTAGAGGGACTCAGACCGGCTTGAAGTCCTGAGATTTATTTTTATTTATCATATCAGGAGTGAACAAGGGTACAGTTGTAATGTATTTTTTAAAACCCAACAAAGTTTAAAAACTTGACATTATATTAAATGTCCTTTGATCAGTAGCTGGCCATTTGGGAGTGCCTCTGGTGTTGCTATAAGGCAGGGCTAAGACTGCATTGTAGTAGTAGGTGGTCTGTGGTTTGCTCTTCTCCACACTCGCATGTCATGGACTCCATTTTGTGGCCCCATTTCTTAAGATTGGCTCTGCATCTCGTGATGCCAGAGTGCAGTCTGTTCAACACCTTCCAAGTCACCCAGTCTTGTGTTTGCCAAGGAGGGAGTCTCTCTCTTGGTATCAGCCGTGGCTTGAGGTTCTGGGTTTTAGCTTGCCACTTTTGGACTCTTGGTTGCTGAGGTGTTTCTGTGAGTATCTCTGCAGATCTTAGAAAACTTTTTCTTGATTTAAGGCGTTGACATGCTTGCTGATATCGGAACAGGCGGTAGGTTGGAGATTTATTTATTTATTTAAAACTTTGTTACCCCGATCTTCTCACCTCAATAGAGGGACTCAGATCAGCAATAGAGGGACTCAGACCATAGAGATGTCACTACCTTGATCCTTTCATTATTAGCTGCTACTTCCCAGTGGTTCTCAACTTGTGGGTCCCCAGATGTTTTGACTTTCAACTCCCAGAAATCCAAACAGCTGGTAAACTGGCTGGAATTTCTAGGAATTGTAGGCCAAAACACCTGGGGATCCACAAGCTGAGAACCACTGCTCTAATAGAAACATAGATGGACCAGAGGAAAAACACATTTCTGTTGCCTACCTTCACTCACATAACCCAGGAGCTCTTAGTGGCACAATGGGTTAAACCCTTGTTTCAGCAGGACTGCTGACCAAAAGGCTGGTGGTTTGAATTCGGGGAGTGGGGTGAGCTCCCATCTGTCAGCTCCAGCTTCCTATGTAGGGACCCGTGAGAAGCCTCCCACAGGATAGTAAAACATCTGGGGGTTCCCTGGATAGCATCCTTGCAGGCAGCCAATTCTCTCACACCAGAAGTGACTTGCAGTTTCTCAAGAAGCTCCTGACTCGAGAAAAAAACCCTCATATAACCTCCCTAAAATAAAGCTATGCCAATAAATGAGCTTACATTTCGCTAATTATTGAGACATAGGGTGCATCTTCACTGTAGAACTAATGCAATTCAACTACCATAGCTCAATGCCATGGAATCCTGGGATTTGTAGTTTACTGGGGCACCAGCATTATTTGCAGGGGAGGCTAAAGACTTTGACAAACTCCAACCACCATGATTCCATAGCGTTGAGCCATTGCTATTAAAGTGATGATCCAGCTGCATTAATTCTACAAAGTAGATGCACCCTCAGTAAATGGGACCAATTAAATGGACTGCAGATTGTTGGTGCAGGGGAGAAAACCTTATCCCTGTACCCTCAGGGATACATTTAGAATGGGGCCTAAATTAAAATACCATGATGTTGTTAATGATTTCTTGTCTGAGAAGCCAATGTTAGAAAAATAATTAAGCAAAACCTGTAAACACATGCAGTGTTTGTTTTTCTTTCTGCCCAGGAATTGGCAATCTGGCACTCCCATAGAGTCAGGAAGGGCCAGTAGCCCAGATGGCATTGCTCCATGTAAGCCTGAGTCCCCTACGGGTCTCTTTCCAAAAATTAAACGTTGCTCCTTCTCACCTGGCAAGTCCAGAAAAGTGCATCCAGTGTTTGGTGTCAGAGCCAGGCTTAGGGAATAGTCGTTCCTATTCTCTTGCATAAATCCGCTCCAGTATTCTCTTATTCCCTTGAAGCAGCTTCCTTGTTTTGTTCTCTCTCTCTCTGTCTTTCTGTTTCTTTCTTTTTTTTAAAAAAAACACCTTTATTGTAGTTGTAATGAACTCCTACAAGAACTTCTTGACCACACTGTACACATAATGTGATTTGACACCGCTTTCACTTCTGTGGTTGAGTGCTATGGATTTTTGGGTGTTGATGAGTTTGATGAGGCACCGAAACCCTTTGACAGAGAAGGCAAAAAGACCTTGCAAAATTACAACTCCCATGATTCTATAGTATGACCCCATGGCTTTTGAAGTGGTGTCAAACTGCACTCATTCTATAGTGTAGATAGAAGATTCACCCTGAGAGACACTGGGAAGCAATTTGTTTTCAGGGCAAGGGGTAGAGGCTAAAGTTAGCTGCTCCAACATTTCTGGACAAGGTTAGTGTATGTGGGTGAATGTAACTTTGCACATAGAGGAGAAAGGAAGTAACACAGACAGGGAGACTGAAAATAGTACAGCCATCCTCTCATTCCAGTACATCATTTAGATTTCTGCACTTGCTGGAAGATGAAGAAAGGGGAGAAAAGCCTTTGCTGGGGCTGTCCGGAAGAAAAGAACATTCCAACTGGACTCTTAAGGCCAGCAATTGAAATCCTTCTTTCCTCCTTGTTGGATTTTCTGTGATAAGACAAAAAATGGGCAACAAAGCAGTAGGAAGCCATGAGAACATTACATACAGTACAGAAGATGATGGCTTTGGGACCTCTGTAAATGTCTGTGTTTGAGATAGGATGGTTTCAGGATGAAAACATCCTCTGCAAACACAAAGCCTCTTCACAAAAAGATCTACTCTGGGGTTTTTTGGCAGCCAGATTTAGTTGTGCCTTCTTTCAACATTCTTGTTTCTCAAGATCAAAGTCTTTCTTGATTCCAGCCTGTTGGTTTCTTAAAGCTGGTGTATCCAGACACATTCTCATCTTGTTGTGCCATCTACTCCCATGTAAACACAGTTACATCACAACAGACGTCTCTCCTATCAACACTACCGAATTATAGCCAGCATTGTCCGTAGACACTTCTAAGGTCATGACTGCATGGAACACCGTTACCTTCCTGTTGGAGCAGTACCTATTTATCTACTCACATTTGCATGTTTTCGAATTGCTAGATTGGCAGAAGCTGGGGCTAACAGTGGGAGCTCATCCCACTCCCCAGATTTGAACTGCTGGCCACCAGGGACTCCACAATGTACTAAATTTAGAATATTGAAATCTAGAGCCTTACTGTTTGATTTTCCTGTCATCCTAGTCATTATGACATTTTGTTAACTTGACATTTTCCTAGTTGACACTGGCAGTCATTTGACCTAATGCAATTCTATGGTACCGAAATCTGTGGGCACATATAACTACTCTGAGGTTCTGAACTTAACTAATACTTGTGCTTTGCATGATGTTACCCCATGCCACCCCAAATTCCTTTATAAAATGGCATGTTTGAAGCTATTAACACTTTTCTTTTCTCAGTCTATCAGGTATAGCCTGAATTGCAATACAGAAATGACATTTTTCTTGCAGTCTCTCACCTGTTTTTCTCACTACCTTGCTGCCTATGGAAACCTCTTGCCTGCCTAGTGCTTTTAGGTTTGTTTGCCTAAATAATAGAATGTAGTGGCCTCTTTTCAACTGTGTTGTAGCTTCCAGTTGATACCGCAACTCTTAGTTGTGTTAAGAGGTAGAGGAAGGAAGCTGTTGGAGAGGATTAGTTGAACAGGCAGATCTATGTATTCCCAGATAGTCAGTTTTCCAAAGAATGGCAGTTTCAAGCCAGGGTAAATAGGGTGAAGCTCAGACAGAGTCTTATGAACTGAATCCAGAGCCTTGAGCAGTCAGTACTGAATTGCCATAACTCCAAGCTCTGGTTTGTATGGATGGCACCCAACAGAACAATCTGGCTGAGCCATAGCCATCAGTCCATAACAGAAGAGTTAATGAAGAGTCTTCATTGTTGGATCTGTGCTTTGTAGAAAGCAGCAAGAAAATTCCAGAGTTGGGACTGTGGTTGTCTGATTATAGCACTGGAGCAAAAGTATGTTGTTACTAGCTCTTTACAGCAATTTTTTTTGCTCAGAAATTATTGTCTTAGCTTCTGGGAATACTGTATTAAGTTTTCATGGCAGACAAGTAGCATTTGCAAGCAATCTTCAAAAGAAAGAATCTGCAAAAGAAATCTAAAGGCATAAAATATGTTTGCTTTTCCATTTCTTTACATGTTTAGTCAGTGTTGCCATTACATGTTTAGTCAGTATTGCCATTCTAGAGTGAGAGGTATTAAAGGTATGTGTCTTACAGGAAACACACCGAAAATAGAATTGGAGAAAGGGAATTGTCACCAGAACCTCTTTTCCTTGTAGGACTACTAGGCATGTGTTGCTTTTTTGAAATATTGAAACCAAATATACGGCATCTGTTTCAGTGACTTGGATGATGGGATAGCAGTTATGATTTTCAAATTTGCAGATGACATCAAACTGGGAGAAATAGCTAATATACCAGAAAATAGGATCAGAATCTAAAATGATCTTAACAAATTAGAGAGCTGGGACAAAACCAGCAAAATACTTTTCAACAGGGAAAAATTTACAGTATTACACTTACAAATTCATTGTTCAATATTATTTTAATAAGGCACAGCTGTTTTTTTTCAATCAGACCCATTTGTATCCCAGCACTTTGCACCCAGCAGTGCTTGTAAAATATAGAAGAAATAATTTGCTTTGTCATTTGGTGAAAGTAATTGCAGTTGTAAATAGGTCAGGAGGACGCTAACCTCCCGGGGAACTCGGCATGCTGCTTCAGTGTCCCTTCCTTGGCCATTTTGCAATACCTGGCAGCAAGGAGTTCTAAAAATTATAAATATAGATTTATAGAGTTCTGTTCAAACAAGGAACGTGGCAATGGGTGTGCTCTCTGCTTCCTGGAAAGCTGCTCTATCTGAAAAAAATACAGAGGCAGTTAATCCTATATCAGATAGGAACAAGAATAATGCATGTCATGTTTTATATTGCTTCAATGCCATTTATAGACCGATAATATCATCCTGTACAACAAATAAGAAAGAACCTAGACCTTAATAGTTGAAACAGATGTTGGAAAAAATATTTTAAGGTAGTTCTCTTTCTCTTTGTCACTGAATCCCTCCCCCTCTCCCTTTTAAAACCAGTACAGTCAGCCCTCCACATTTTCTGGGACTTGGTCTGCAGGATCTCTACAAAAATAGAAAAAACACAAATAAAAATACACACTTTTTTGAATCATAGTGTATACTTCTGTATGAATGGCTATTCCCTCCTGGCCACAACACCTAGACAAATACCATAATCTCAGGGATCCATAAGACTTCTGGTGGGTCCTGTGACTCGTGAAAGAGGTTGGGAGTAGGGCGATTGGGGGGGGGGGGCAGAAGTTAGAGGTCCTGCTCAGAGGCAATGAACTATGTTTGGTGCGGCTGGACAGTAGGGCATTCCTGCCACCACCATGATGCTCAAGGAATCCCTTTTGGCCTCCAAGAGGGCTTGATTTGGCATCTAGGACATTGGTTCAAGTACCCTCATAGGGTAAGTGAACAAGTACCCTGAGCAGGAAGAAAGAATATCAATGACATGTCATGGTGTGTAAGAGTAAATGATCAGGAACTAAAGTGTGGTGTAAAATTATAGAGTTCTTATAACATTGAGCCATGTGTTACTGGCAGTGGTAAATTTGGTCTTTGTAAATAATTATCCAAGGTGCTGAGCTTATTCTGGCAGTAGGGTTTAACAACATGGATACTTCTTTTAGAGAGAAGGCTAAAATGTGGTGTGGGTTCATTGTCCCACTGAGTGCATCTACATGGTAGAATTAATGCAGTCTGAAATTACTTCCTTTCTCAATTTTATTACAAATATTTCATCTTTTGCTCTGGGTAAAACACCCTGAAAACACTTTCAAGTGCTATGGCTCAATGTTATATTACCACATTGATTAAATAAATAGCAACTTAGAAATACATGAATGAAAATGGAGATAGACTGGCGATACCTTGGATTTCATAGACAAGGAATATTCAGAGGTGGTTTCATTTACTTACTTACTTACTTACTTACTTACTACATTTTTATACCGCCATTCTCAGCCCGAGGGCGACTCATGGCGGTTTACAAAGCGGCACAATTTGATGCCAGTAACAATAAAAGCAGATTAAAACATTTAAAACATAGCTAAAAGATTCAAATTACATATTTACATCAATAAAAACATAAAAAACCATAAAACCTCCACAATTCAAATTTCTTCCTGTGAAATATAGTCTATAGCATCAGCCATTTATTGGTGGCTTGTTATCCAAGTATGAACCAGGGTTAACCTTGCTTACCTTCAAAGATCAGGTGTGGATTCTGGTTCCAGTCTTAGGGTTGGAAAGTTAGTCCTTGGGCCACATAAAGTCCCCTAAATTCCTCTAAATTCGGGGCTAATGTATTTTGAATGAAAAACATTAGGGAGTATCTTATCCCAGGACCTTTTCATACTACACCTCTCTCTCTCTCTCTCTCTCTCTCTCTCTCTCTCTCTCTCATATGTTTTGTGTAAACATACTCAGTGTGTCCCTGTGTTTTGAATGCATAACTGTTGAAAAATGAGTTATGAACTCTAAGCATAGGCAGGTCTTCCCCATGATGAGGTCTCTATTATTCCTCAGTAAAGAGGAGGCATTTGTGTTTTATGTATGCCAGTATGGGTATTATGTTAAGAAGAGAGGTTTGAAGTGTCACAATACCTGCCAGTATCTCAGACTCTTACCTCAATAATGCTTGAAGCAAAAATATAGAACTGTCACACTGATGCTGGTTGTCAGGGAAGTGTCAAGAAATTCCCTCCTTTTGCCTTGTTAGATTGCTGGGGTGGAATTGAATCTACATGCCTCCCTGCTTTTTGAAAAACAATCGACCTTTTCTTGGTAGAACCTGCTTGCTATTGCAATTTAAGGCAGATTGGAGACATGCTGAAGATGAGAATGACAGCATTTTATTTTGCATCTGATCTGTGGATAAATTAAATATTATGGTACTAAAGCTAGTCAAATAGCTTGGGGTGACTCTTCGGATTGCAGTATAGTTGAAGCCCTGAAATAAATATTGGAAGAAATAGAAGGGCCTTCTCTGTCTTGATATATAACAGGACTTACCTAGCTTGAACTCTGATATTTTTATACCATAGTAGTCAAGTGGTCCCTTGTGCATGTGCAGAGAGTATTTCCCTCCTGGCTGAATCCTTAGTGAAACATGTACAGGTCATGCAGTTAAGGCAGATTTGAGCATTGATTCCATTTCTTGTGGGAAAATAATTTTTCTTTAGGATTGAATATGCATTTGTGTGCCAAAGTGTATGCGGCCTATGGAGGTGAAGATGGTGGTGATGGTTATGGCTCACTAACAGAAAATTGAAGGAGACAGAAGGCCTGATTCTTGCAGTCCAGGAGCAAGCAATCAGAACAAATGCCATTAAGGATTGAAAAAGCAGCTGATCACTCAAAAATAAATAAATAAATAAATAAAATGCAGACTCTGCAAGGAAGCTGATGAAACCATTGATCATATCCTCAGCTGCTGCAAGAAAATCGCACAGACGGACTACAAACAGAGGCACAATCTATGAGCCCAAATGATTAATTGGAACTTATGTCACAAGTACCACCTGCCAGTAGTAAAGAACTGGTGGGATCCTAAACTTGCAAAGGTAGTGGAAAATGAACACACACAAATACTGTGGGACTTTCGAATCCAGACTGACATCGTCACCAGGTGACTGTCGAATTGAGGAAAAACAACAGGAAAAACTCAGCCATTATCAGAACCTCAAAATCAAACTGAAAAGCCTCTGGCATAAACCAGTATAGGTGGACATTGGGTGCTGTGCCAAAAGATCTCACCCGCCATTTGAAAACAATAAACATTGACAAAAATCACAATCTGTCAACTGCAAAAGGCCACTTTCTTGGATTTGCACACATCATTAAAAAATACATCACACAGTCCTAAATGCTTAGGAAGTGTTTGACTTGTGATTTTGTGATACAAAATCCAGCATATATAGCTCATTGGCTGTGTCATACTATGTTTTTGTGTCAGAATATTAATAATAATAAATCCCAGCTGAGACATGTAATTTGTGGAGAGCAGAGACTTAAAAGTGTAGCATCTTAAATGTTACTTTTGTGACACTTCATTTAAATAAAAGGCATCTCTTTAAAGAAGGACACACACGTTTCCATCTCCCAGCTTTATCACTTCATTCTGAGTGTTGTGTTTTATTTGAAGGGAAGCGATGATCCATGTGAATAATTCATAGCAGTTTGCAGGCTGGAGGGCAGATGTCTCTTAACTGCTGATTGAGCCGAGGTTGTGGATGCGCTGGCTTTTGTTAGTTTATTTTTATCTCTTCTGGGACTCTGTGGTGTCGTTGCTGTTCCGTCTCTCCTAATCAGTGTCTTGTGCAAATCTTGCTGCTAACCTAACAGAATGGTCTATTGTAGCATTTTCCATTTCTAGAACTTATAATTTAGCCACGACTATGCGCTCCTGCAGAATTACTGTTATTTCAAAGCTATGTTCTCTATGCAGTAATTTTTAATCTGTGTCCTGGAAAAGAAAGGCTTTCTGACATTTTGATAGTTCTAAGATGAGGTCTATCTATAGAAAGGTCATAGTCCTATCACAAATTTCTATTACTGCTGTAGCTGCAGAAGGATTTCAGTAATTTTGAATAGAGCAGAGATGTTGCCTTATTCCTGCACACCCAGTTTTCAAACAGTGTGGTGAAAGGGAGGCTACATGTTGAACTCATACATTGAGGATGCATAAATTCTCATGTGCAACTATGGACAACAAAATGCACATTGAAAGCAATGATACTACTAATTTCAGAAGACAGATACACATCAGCTAGGAATGTCTGTTGACACATAGATGGCACTTCAATGCACTGCTACTTCAGTGACCTTGAGTTGAATAGAGATGTTGCCCATCAGGTGAAAAAGTCTGAAGCAACTATAATACACTAACTGTTGAGGAATAAACAAACACAACTGGAATATCCAAGCACTTGGAGCTAGAGAGCATATTTGAATATAGAGGCACCTTTCACTATTTGTATTGTAGACCCAGGGGTGGATTAAGCCATTATGCTGATTACATGCCCACATAAGGTGCCACGTACTCAGGGGCGCAAACATGGGCCGTTTTCAGTGCCCCCTCACCTGTCTTTC
Organism: Anolis apletophallus; assembly: GCA_030556195.1. Classification (NCBI taxonomy): domain Eukaryota; kingdom Metazoa; phylum Chordata; class Lepidosauria; order Squamata; family Anolidae; genus Anolis; species Anolis apletophallus. The sequence continues at coordinate 23,947,887 of JARBWK010000010.1, read as the reverse complement.
TCCTCTGGCGCTCGGGGAGAACTAGGAAAGTGTGCTGCCGGAGAAGAACAAGACGTGCTGGCTACGGCACCCCCACATCAGTCAGGCACGAGAGCATGCCAGCCAGTGCGCGTGCACATGCACGCAGCCCCCTTCCTCCTTCAAACATGAGTGCGTGCACGCGCCCCTCCCCTCGCACGTGCCCCAAAACACACCATGTACAGGACTTCCCCGGGGCCCCATGCAGCCCGTCCCGCCCGCCTTCTTCGCCCACGCTGCCAGGAGCCCCTCGGAAGAGAGGACACACTGGGAGGACGAAAGTCGGTGGGATCCGGGTGGGCCTCTGCCGGGAGGGGTCGCGTCATGGCCACTGGGGAGGCTGGAGCAGGCTAGGCTGGATGGCCCTTGGGGCCCCTCCCAACTTTAGAAGTCTAGCAACAACAGTAATAAGAATAATGTACAATAATATATTCTGAATATATAATAATAATTCTTGGCATTAGAGGGTTGGACTGGATGGCCCTTGCAGCCTTTTCCAGCTCTAGGAGTCTAATAATACCAATAACAATGATAGCAGTAATAACAACAATAATAATGTATAATAATATATTCCTACTTGGAAAGGGGGCTGGACTAGATGTCCCTTGGGGGTTCCTCCCAATTCTATAAGTCTAGCAACAACAACAATAAGAATTATGTACAATATATTAATTCCAGTTTTGGGGGGCACCAAAATAGCGTTCGCTTACCATTTAAAATTACCTTCATCCAGCCCTGTGTAGACCATATTTTCTCTCTGTCTCTTGTGAGATAAATAACAGGAGCATTTCACTTTAACTTCTATGCATTCTGTTTTACAAAGTAAAAAAAATGCATGTTTTTTTCTTCCTTTTTTTTGTTTGGTTTAACCAAGGTTCACCTACTCTAACCATCTGAAAATGAAGGAAAACATAGATAAAGCCTCCTTGTGAGGTAGGCATGCAACCTTTCTTCAAGAAAGGAGAGTCCACCATTTTTTAAAAAAAAGGAATCTACTCCACTGTCAAACAATTATCACAGTTGTGAAATTCTTCCTAATCAAAATTTCCTTTCTTACATTCTAAATCTATTGGATTAGCAGCATAGGGAACAAATCACTCCATGTTTGCATTAAGACTGAATAGTTTTAATTTATACCCAACTTTTTCTTCCAATATGAAATTCAATGTAGTCTGTAAACTAAAACAAGTAATACGTAAGTAGAACATATAAAAGGTAATCATTAAATAGAATTAAACTCCTGTTTTTGCTTGGTGACAGAGGAAAAACAAGAAGGGGGCCATTCTAGCCACCTTGGGGATGGAGTTCCAGCTCCACAGAGAAGGCCTTCTTTTGCATCCCACCAGCCTTGTTTGTGATGGCACTGGGACTGAGAGGGGCAATATCAGAGCCTGAGCCCATATTAAGCTATATTAAGCACCTTGGATTGGGACCAGAAATATACTGGTAGCTAGTAGAGCTGTTGAAGCCCCAGTTAACACACCCATCTCCTTCAACCATTCTTCTTAGGATTTCATTTTCAGATACTTTGCCATATTGATGGTCCTCTTCTTACTCTGTTGAGAAGAGAGCATGAAAACCAGTATTTTAATCCATTGGGATTTAGATTTTTCCATGATAAGGATCCAAAGAGGAAAATGCAGTAAGTGTGTATGCAATGGGTTGTTGTAGGTTTTTCGGGCTGTATGGCCATGTTCTAGATAGAAGCATTATCTCCTGACTTTTTGCCTGTATCTATTTCAGGCATCCTCAAAGGATTTGAGGTCTGTTGGAAACTAGGGAAATGGGTTTTATACATCTGTGGAAGATCCAGGGTGGGAGAAAGAATATTGTGAATGTTTCAATTGGCCACATTGATTAGCATTTGATGGCCTGACAGATTTTAAATGTGTGTTGTTACTGCCTGGGGGAATCCTTTGTTGAGAGCTGTCCCTGATAGTTTCTTGTCTGAGTTCCCCTGTGTTTGGGTGTTATACTTTATTTACAGTTATAATAATTTTGGAATTATTAAAATACTTGTAGTCAGGTTTTGTTCATTTTCATGGTTTCTTCCTTTCTGTTGAAATTGTCCGCATGCTTGTGGATTTCAATGGTGTCTCTGTGTAGCCTGACATGGTAGTTGTTGGAGTGGTCCAGCATTTCTGTGTTCTCAAATAATCTGCTATGTCCTGGTTGGTTCATCAGGTGCTCCTGACTCCTTCAACCAGAGAAGTCAGCAGAGCATCTGATGAACCCTAACCATATCCTATGCCTGCCATAGATGCAAGTGAAATGTCAGGAGAGAATGCTTCAATCTAGAGCATGGCCATACAGCCCGAAAAACCTACAACAACCCAGAAAGTAATTGCCTTCTGTAGGCCACTGGAATGGTCCTGCTTGATGGGAATGACACATATTTCTGCCTGTACATCCTCATCCGCTATTCTCTTAGTGATATGACACTAAGAATAACTTTCTACCCACTTTTGCTATTTATTTGTCCATGTCTCTGTGTTTGACTGCCTGTGTGTATATAGCAAAATTGTAAAAGTAATACCCAGCACAATTTTGTCAGAAATACCTCCATGGAAAGTACTGTATTTATATTAAAATTTCAAAGTTCGAATGTACTATGCAACATGCAGTTCTACAGGGTCCTCTGTGCTGAACTGAGGAAACTTTCAGCCATTCGGAAATGCCCCTTTTGAACGCTGCCTAAAATAAATGTAGACAGCCTCTCGCTGTGATCAGAATAGGGCTGCTTGTTAAATTGTATAATGTAAACAGCTACTATAAATAGCTTTCTCCATTGGTATTTGGAAGTTCATGCTTGAGAAAGATGCCATGTCTTTTGAAACCGCTTTTTGGGGAAAGGGAAAATGAAAAAAAAAGGGTGGGGGAGGGGAGATGGGACAAGGTTGTTTATATGCGTTTCTGGCATTGCTGTATCAAAATGCTGTGTGTGTGTGTGTGTGTGTGTGTGTGTGTGTATGGAATTAATTTATTTTGCCCTCATGAGCACATCATGAGCTTTTTTGTTTAGCATGCAGCTGCCTTCCACATTCCATTTTCTAGTGATAACATCTTGAAGTTAAACCATAAACCAAAGGATGTTTCAAGCATCATGAAATGGATTCATGCATGTTAGTAGTTTGTGTAGATGTTCCTTCAGTATACTGTGTAACTTTCACCAATAATTGCTCATAAATGAACAATATGAATGTCTCTTCCCAATACAGGTAGTCTGCCGAAATGCCATAAATGGCTAGTGAATTGCTGTATATATTCATTATTAGTTAAAATGTGTTGAGTTCCCCTGTTTCATTAACTTTCATTGATGAATGAACAATTGATAAACCACATCAGTGGGAAATTGCCTTTAGAAACCCAAAGAAATTAATTTAAACAATCTGAGCAACTCATCATCAAAGAAACAGGTCTTAACTTGGTGCCAAAATGAGCTGAGCTTGGGACAGTGTTGTGATCAAACTGCTTACTACCATTTGCGGCAATCCTGCTTTAGATCGCCATACTCATTGATGGATATTACTGCCAGCAGGATACCTATTGAATCCACTTCTTCCCAGGTTATGCAGAAACATTGTTCTTTCTGACTCTGATACTGAGCACAGTCAGCTCAGGGCTGTAGCCAGGATTTTGATTCGGAGAGGGCTGGGTTTGATTTGGGAGGGGCTGAGTCTGAGTGAGAGAGGGTCTACCCTAACAAACCTTTTGTATCATTAGCCCAATACCCCCATGCATATGGGATATATTGAGCATGGTGATCACATCATGATATGAATAAACATAACAGTTTAAATAATGTACCAGTAAGACCTTCTCGCGGACCACCCTGAGAATTTCGGGGGGGGGGGCTGAAGCCCCTTAAGCTCCCCTCCCCCCAGCTACATGCCTGAGTTAGCTCTTCACATTTGCAAGTTTAACTATTCACGGGTTTGATTAGAATCATGGAATCATAGACTTGGAAGAAACCTCATGGGCCATCCAGACCAACCCTTCCAAGAAGCAGGACAATCGGATTCAATGCGTCCCGACAGGTGGTCATTCAGCCTCTGTTTAAAAGCCTCCAAAGGAGGAGTCTGGAACTCTCTGCCCCAGAGATTCATGTTGTGCCTTTAGGAATCTCCAAATGCTCCAGTGCACCTCCATAGCCAACTTCCACTAGAGAGATATTCTTTCAGATTAAAAATAATTTTTTATTTGAGGTTTTCCCACTTTCATAGGTGTCCTGTGCCTTTTAAGTCCCAAGAGCTGTGACTATATAGAACAGGCATGGGCAAACTTTCTAACTTGGGGGCCTCATGCTAGCACTCCCTGCTAAGAGGATTAGCTGCTGGGTGATGGAAGAAAGAAAGGGAATGAGAAAAGAGAAGGAAGAAAGGAAGAATGAAAGGGAGGAAGGGAAAGATGGAAGGAGAGAGAGAGAGAAGGGAGGGAGAAGGGAGGGAGGTAAGACAGAAGAAAGGAAAGAAAAAAGGGAAGGAAGGACAGAAGAGAAGGAGGGAAGAAAGGGAGGACGAGAAGGATGGAAGGAAGGATGAAAGCGTGGACAGGAAGGGAGGAAAGAGAAGGGAAGACAAAAGGGTGGAAGGGGTGGGAGGGAGAAAGAGGGAGGTAAGTGAGGAAGGGAGGGAAAGATGAAGGAAGGAATAATAGGATGGTGAAAGAAGGGCCCGAGAAAAGAGCCTCTGGGGCGGCCTCTGGCCCTCAGGCCTGGGTTTGCTCATACTTGATATAGAAAGTAGTAAGCATGGTTATGATGATAGTTTGATTAAATATACCCTAAGGCAGGGGTGCTCATTACGGTGATCGGGAGCACCTAGGTGATCTTCGTCCCTCTTCCAGGTGATCTTTGGGCCTCACCAGCCGGATGGCGCGCTCCTGCCATGCGCGCACACGTGCGCTCCCGCCACCACCTTCGCGGGGCTTTTTTTTGCCAAAATGAGGCTTTAGTGGGTGGGCCCTGGCGCTCATCTTGCCACGCACGGTGTGGTGACATGACTGCCCATTGGTTGCTGCTGGGGGGGGGGGGGAGCGAAGGCACGCGCACGGATAGGATGAGAGGCTGTGGGAGGGTATGTGTGTGTGTGTGTGTGTGAGAGAGAGAGAAATACCCTCCTGCTGCGTGCGCGGGAGGGGCCTGCTGTGCACGCAAGAACCAGGAAGGGATGGGGAGTTCCTGCTTCGCGAAAGCACGCAGCAGGAAGGAGGAAGGTAACGAAGACATTAAGAGAGCGTGCGCGCAGGCAAGGAGGATCCCCTTCTCGGGTGCGCGCGGTGCCGAGTTCGTGGGCAGGCAAGAAAGAAGCCCCGCACGGATGGAAGGCTGCAGTAGGAGTGTGCGCACATGCGTGCGCACGCTCACATGCACAACAGGTGATCTTTTCAACTTGATTGTTCATATAGTAGCTCGCATGATGAAAAAGTGTGGGCACCCCTGCCCTAAGGTATTATATGGATCTGATTTTACTCCTTACTCTCCAGAAAATAAACAATTGTAGCTGCAGTGCCCTCTATATTAATGAGCTTCTAACAAACCAATTGCATCACTGCCAAGCACAATTTTCCTTCACCTGCTCTCTCCTTCCTTCTGCACAGGGTTTGGATCCTCACTGGCTCTTTTACCATTGCTAAATTTCAAACTGGAGAGAACTCCTGTTCCTGTTGTGCAGAAGAGGGAATTCAGCAGGTGCTGTTTGTTACCTGGCTGCAATATGATAAGCAACACCTGCTGAAATTCCCTCTTTTACACAACCATTAAAGGAGCCTGCTCCAGTTTGTAGTCTGACAGCTGTGCTCTCTTTATACTCATTACACTCCGGTATAAAGGAAGTAGCAGATAAGGTATAAATAGGAAAAGAAATACAGAACAAGTTGAAAGCCCACACATTACAAAAGTAGCATTATTTATTTATTATTTATTTTATTTATTGTTCGGTCTTGTATTCCGCTCCTCCCTGCAGGCTCGGGGCGGATAACAACATATAAAATAGGCCAACATGTATCATTAGACAGTCAGCAGAATTAAAATTTAATTGCCAAATAGTATTTCCCTGGCACTGAGAACATTATAAAATAGCCACAATGCTAACATCACAAGGTAGAAAAAAAATCCCAATTCAGTTCACTACCAATAAGGCCATCTCTCTTGGAGACTCATTGATGCAGTTATATGGTCATGCTGAAATCCCTCTGTTCCTAAACTCTGATAATAGCTATGTCTTTGAAGAGGCTTAAGTGTGATTTTCAGATTTCTTGTAGTCGAAATGCTGGTCTTTTCCAAATCCTTGGGACTTTTTTTAAAACAAATACTCAGTTTACATAATTATTTCCCAGATTTAAACAAACCTAAAATGTACCATAGTGGCAATATCACAGCTGGCATTTTCCTGGTTATTGCAGATCAATACATTTATTCTTTTTCAATAATACTGTATGTTGAGTCCATGTGTTAGAGATTGACTCACAAGCACACCTTTTGATGAACAAGTTTTCCCTTTCCTTTTTGTTTTGGCAGGTCATTTTTGTTCAAGTCAATCCAGGTGAAACTTTTACAATAAGGGCTGAAGATGGAACTCTTCAGTGCATTCAAGGTAAGGAAGACTTAAAAGGAGATACATACAGTATATACCGCCCGAGTCCCCTTGGGGAGATAGGGCAGTATACAAATAAAGATGATGATGATTATTGGTACATTTATTATTATTATTATTGGTACATTTTTGTTTAATATGGAGATTATCTTTTCCCTGTGTCATATTTCTGGCCATGTAACAAAACTACACTATGTAACAAAATTTAAAAATATTTCCGTTCCTGGTTTGAAAGTGCTGTTTCCTGTTTAACTGAGGGGTTCTTACTTTGAAAGTAGTTGCTATACTCCAGAAACTTTGTTTTGGGGGTTGCCACAAACTATATTGAATTGGTTGAGACTCTTATGAGAGATTCAATGAAAAACTATAGAAAAAAGTGCTGCAAAATGTCCCACATGAACACATGTTTTGCAGTTTAATAAACATTATCCTTTTTTCTTTTTCTTTTTTTTACGATGGAAGCAATTAGTTATTTGTAGTTCGGTTTTGTAAATCTCCAAAGGACAGAATACATTTTGAAGCTTGGGTCCAAAAAAGGGAGGCCTTTCCACACAGCCCTGTATCCCAGAATATCAAGGAAGGAAATCCCACATTATCTGAGTGTGGAATCGGATAACCCAGTACAAAGCAGATATTGTTGAATTTTCTGCCTTGATATTTTGGGATGTAAGGCTGTGTGGAAGGCCTGTGAGTCTTTCACTGTTGAGACTAATGGTCCATCATTCCTTCATGTATCATTGGTGTAATAAATTATATTTTCTGTGGCATCCAGAAATAAAATCAAAGCATTGGCTGTCAAAGACTTGGACTGTGAAATTTGGTCAAATTTGGAGGTTCTCAACCAAGATACTCATGATGATCTCGCTCTATATCAATGAGGAGTTTTGAACACTTTCCCATTTTATGTTTTTGTGATGTTTGCCAACCTGATTACTCAGTTGCTGTTGACATAGGAGACATCTTTACTTTCCCATGTATACTATAGTTTGACTTGCCTGCTCAGATATCTGGATCTTTCTGTTGCATATGCAATTGAACTTGCTCCAGCTTAGGACACAATGTGTTATGTGCTGATTGGTATGGGGATTACAGTTTGGTTGGACTGTTTCTGATGGAACATTATTCCTCATGATGTCTGGGGCGCATTCAATGTTGGTATGGTTTCCCATGAAAGATATCACTTCAGCAAGATGACCTTTCATCATTGAGAAATAACATATTTAACTCTGCCCTAGGAAAGTGCTCACAACTCCCATGTTTTTTGTGATTGGGATGTAGTAGAATTGACCATTATAGAGACAAGTCTGTAAGGTCAGTAAGAAGAAGGGTGTTCTAAGTGCCACATTGTTGATTAAGTAGTTGGCTTATTATGACATTGTCAGGGTGGGCTATTTTCTTTCTGAATGTGTCTCTCTGGATCAAGCTGGGGTTCTTTTGGCTGTACTGCATCTTTTGAGACCTTTCTCCAGTGAGTCTATAGCTAAGTAAGCTTTGTAAGGTACAGAGTGATAGTGTTCATCCTGGGAAACCAGGGTCAAATTCTCATTCAGCCATTAAATCTGTTAGGTGGTCCAGATTGGTTGCTTTCATTCAGGATTGTTAAAAGAGCAAAAGTGGTGGTGGTGAAGAGGACACATATGCCGATCCTAAGCTTCTTGGATGAACACAAATGAAATACCCATTTTGCTGCTGACCACTGAATTGGAAAGATTACTGTCTTACCTAAGACCACCTAGTGAGGTTGTGGTTGAATCAGGATTTGAAATACCAGGTTTGCACATTCACTCAGCTTCAGTAGTACGCGATTCCAACTAACCCAGTACCGGTAATGTTTCTTTAGTTTGCCCCTACAGACCGACCTGAAAAACCAGAAAGGAAATGCTAGGTGGGATTTTCCTTACACAGCCCACATGAAAGATGTTTGATCAATATGTAATTCATGTTTAACGTTGAAAAAAAGTGCATTTGTGCTGCTTACTATAAAGGAGAAGCTCTTCAAGTAAAGCTCACACCTTCTGGGGAAATTGCTCCCAGTAACTTTGCCAGTATTTGGGAGACGCTGTGGTAGTAGGAGTCATATGGATGGTGTGTGAGTCATTCATGGTAAATAAGTCTACCCAGGGGCTATGTTATTTAAAAAGATTCTCACTTAAAACTAATAATCCTGAAAGCTGAAAAACTAGTCAGTTCAGCTCAGTATTAAGAATGGAGCAATTCAGTCGTGACCTGCTGTAGAATAGTCCCATCAAAAGAATCCATTTGTGTATTTAAATTTTCCTTTTTTTTTCATTTAAAGCAGAGATGGAAAAATAACTAGTAAAGATGACTAGCTTATTGATGTGACATAGCAGAAGCAAGAAACTTAAAAGAGAAGTGAAATCCTCTCACAATTTCATAGAATAATACAGTTAAAACATAAAAAGGTAAAGATTAAAATAGAATTAAACAATTAACAATATTTTTAAAAATCCCACCTGAATAAAAAGCAATCTAAACATATAAAAGAATAAAAGCTTGTCTCCATGAAAAAAATTTAGACTGCCAATGAAAGGCCAGCAAGAACCATTCTCTGCGAAGGGAGTATCACAGTGTAGGGGGGTGCCACTGAGAAGGCCCCTTTTTGCATCCCCATCATAGGTGCTTACTGTTTACTAGAGTTGTGCACAGAATTTGTTCCTACCATTTCTTTTGCCTCTTACATTTCTTCAGAAGCACGAAATGTGCTCAACACAAAAATCTGCTCGACATGAAACCCTGCTTTCCGAACTTGTCTCATTGCCTTGGAAAGAGTGCATTTGTGGCGGGGCATGCAGGCAAGCCTGGAGCTTGGCTGCAGGAACACTCTGGGCCTGCCTGCATGCTCCACCACACACGCATTCTCATAGAGTGTGGTGGGGTGTATGGGGCAGGGTGTGTAGGCAGGCCTAGAGTAAGAGGCGTTGAACTACAGGCACTGGCAGGCACATGCACTTTCTGGGCCTGCCTGCGCACCCCGCCACACACACACCGGGAAGGGGAGCCAAGGGCGAGAAGCCATCATGGATCAATAATGGTCCATTGGGGGGGGGGGGTGTCCCAAACTGAAAGAACCAAAAATAACCCTCCCGATTTTGGGAGGCTCACAAAAATGGATTGGGGCCCCCAACGAAAGCCCAATCCTATTATATAATATAAATGTCATTCTAAAAAAAGATGCCTAGTAATAAAATAGTGAAAGTGGAGCAAAGTAGGCATGTGATATGTACTCTACCCACAAACGTATTGATTTCCCTTCCTAAGTCATCTGCAACCTTTTCTGTAACCTTCAATTAATAAAAATAAAAATGTGTGCCTTTCTGTTTATGCACATGTGTTTAATATTACAACATATATAGAGTGTTTTTATTGAGTCTTTCTCTGTGCTCCATTTTAGTTCTCAGAGTTGAAAGTGGTGACACTCTCTGATCAGTCAGATCTTAGTCCCAGTTGGTAGCCTGGCTGCGGTGTTGATTGAGTTTTAATGAAAAACATTTGTGCTGATGTTCTGAATATTTCTTCTCTCCTCTCTTTTGACACTCATTTTCTTTATGAAGAAAGGAGATTATGTGTTGAAATAGGGATGCAATGGGTTATATCCTGGCTAGATATAGACTTACCCACTGGCTGATTTACAACATGTTGCTTCCTTCAAAACCTACAGCTAGAACCATTCACATACTAAATATAAATAGATGCAGATCAAAATATTATATTTTTCCATTGGCTTCATTGGCTTCATTGATGTATTTCTCATACTCCCACTCAATCTCTTATTGAAAAAGCAAAAATGAATTCCCGGTATCCTTTCTAGTGGTAGCATCTATACTGTTACAGTCTTAACCACTTGAAATATTGTGATCCAAATAGTTAGAAATGGCAGTGATCTTCCTGAGTGAAAAAATGCATGCAATACTTTTGTTTATGGAGGCTGTGGGGGAAAAAACTTCTGTGTTCAGCATGATTTTAATGTTAGAAATCTGAAACACAATATAGACCACAATTTTTTTAGAAGTTTGTCCTCTCTAGTTACATTTTTTGGACTTTAGTCAGTCAGCCAAGGATTTATGGGACCTAACAACTAGTAAACTGGCTGAGATTTCTGGGAGCTGAAGTTCAAAACATTTGGAGGAGCACAGTTTGAGAAACTCTTATTTAAAGAAACCTTCAGCTACAGGTCCAGGTCAACCACTGCTATTCAGAGTGTACTGGGTTAGATGGACAATGAACACTTTGGTGACACAAGGATCTGAATGCTTCAAATAATTTGCACTGACTTCACAAAAACTGAACTAAGTGTCCAGCAGTATCTATTTTTTTTGTTTCGAGAGATTAGTTCTTTAAGTGTTTTTCATCAGATATTGCTTTCTGATGCACTCAGAAGATAAAGATTGGAAGACCTGTGCCTATCTGGACTCCTTCAGCCAACTCTGTCCAGCCAACTCTCTTTCTACTCTGTTTATGCTTGGATTTTATGCTTAAGGCTGTCCTCCTTATTATTCCACAAACATTTTTATGACTAGTGTAAATATTATTACAAATTCATATCTGTTGCAGCATATTGCAAAGAACTAAAGGAAGATGACACACTCCCAGAGAGAAATAAGTAGAGTACATGTCATAAAATATGATTAACTTGAAATATACTGAACAAGTTTGAACATGATGCATCACCATTCTACAACACATGGGAAATAATCTAGCCCAACAATGATGATGATGTTTCCCTTTGCAAATCTCAAACTGGAATGGAGTTGGGCACAGAAAGGTTCTCTGGGACCTTTTTTATTATTGTGCTGCAATCACCATGTATATAACTGGATCCTGCTTTTCTGCCTTTAAGAGTAACTTGTTTGTAAGACTGTAACAGCTCATAAAATGCTTGAGTTACTTTATTCGTTCCTAAATGGCTTGGGACCAGGTTATCTACTTGCCTTAGTGAAATTGTGAAGTTAATCTGCTGCTGAACTCACCCAGTGTATGCTGAGGAAGCTTTGAGTTGAAAGGTGGGATATAAAGGTTTTTCAATATATAGGTGGACAGTTTTAGTGAGGAGTTACTCCCAAGGATAAAAATTGCAGTACAGGTAGTATAGTTAGTATGTTTTATTGATTAGCCCATGGGCTGTATCAAAATATTTGACACACTTATTTAACACATACACACACAGCATACAATCCATAGTACAACGTAAGTTAAAATAAACAAGCTGTTTACAAGGTACCGATCCAGATCAAATATCTGCTTCACTGCTACAGTTTACTCCAATTGACTTTAAATATGCAGTTTTCAGCTGTGTTGCTTTAAATAGCAACCCCCGAGTTACAAGCATCTGACTTACAAATGACTCATAGTTAAGAACAGGATGAGAGAGCAAGAAGTGAAAGAAATCCACCTCCCGGAAAGGAAATTCACTCCTGAAAGAGTTATCATGGAGGAAAAGGTACTTCCATTGAAGCTTTTTCACCAATCCTTGTTTCCACGACAAGCCAAAATTTCCAAAATCTAATTATCACAAGGACAAAAAAATGAAGTGATAGTTTCTGAACGGGGGCAGACGTAGCAAAACAAACACCTCAGGAGTGTTAACCCTTCCCTATGTTATCCATAGCTAAAGAATATATATTTTTGTCTGGAGCTGCACTTAAAAATGTATTCTAATTTACAAACAAATTCAACTTCAGAACAAACGTGTAAATTTGTAATTAGTGGACTTTCTGTACTGGTATTGCAAGCCATCATGATGTCTATTTGGAACAGTAGCAGCAAACTCTTTTTTCCTTTCCTTTCCTTTGGTTCTAACTGAAGCAACATGAAAGTTGCTGCTGGAACTCAGTGAGTCTGCAAGGCATTCCAGGTAGATGATCAGATACCAATGGCATGCTGTTTCCCTGGATGTTTTTCTGATAATTGTAATGGCCACCTGGACTTGGAGCAATGTTAATAGACCTTCAACAAAGCAGCAGGTGCAGCAAAATGCTTCTGGTGATTAATACATTCATGGATTTGATGGACAGTGTTTTGATGAAAATGACATTCTTGGCCTTTTCAAAACCTTTGCCAAACTCCCCGAGAACTAATATTTCATTCTTGGCTCACAGCAGGTCTTATAGATGTAGCAGTAATTAACTAGTTATACAGTTTCAGTATATAACTATCCTTCACAAAAATAATTGGTTATGCTTTTAAGTACAAAGAAGTTAAGATTTACTTCAGGGTTTTTTTTTGTTTTTCCAGAACTAAAAAATTACCCAAAACTTATTTTATCATATGCATTCATCCCTCTATGTTCACTGTTGTTAAGGGCACAGGGTCCCAATGAAAGTGAAAAATTGCTCAAAGTAGTGGGGGGACACTCTTTGTTGCTCCAATGATTACTTTTAAAAAATATAGTCCAGGAAATTTTGTAGCCTTATTTTCTATAGTGCACAGAGCAGCATTGGGGGAGTCGTGAGGGGGTGTCAGAGGGGTTGCCAAAGACCATCAGAAAATACAGTATTTTCTGTTGATCATGGGGGTTCTTTATGGGAGGTTTGGCCAATTCTATTGTTGGTGAGGTTCAGAATGCTCTTTGATTGTAGGTGAACTATAAATCTCAGAAACTACAACTCCCAAATGTCAAGGTCTATTTTCCCCCAAACTCCACCAGTGTTCACATTTGGGCATTTTGAGTATTCGTGCCAAGTTTGGTCCAGATCCATCATTGTTGGAGTCTACAGTGCTCTCTGGATGTAGGTGAACTAAGAATCCAAAACTCAAGGTCAATGCTACCAAAACCTTCCAGTATTTTCTGTTAGTCATGGGAATTCGGTGTGCCAAGCTTGGTTCAATTCCATCATTGGTGGAGTTCAGAATGCTCTTTGTATGTAGGTGAACTATAAATCCCAAATGACAAAATCACACACACACACACACACACACACACACACACACAGCCCATCAGTATTCACATTTGGGCGTATTGGGTATTTGTGCCAAATTTGGTCCAGTGAATGAAAATACATCCTGAATATCAGATATTTACATTATGATTCATAACAGTAGCAAAATGACAGTTATGGAGTAGCAGTGAAAATAATTTTATGTTTGGGGGTCACCACAACATGAGGAACTGTATTAAGGGGTTGCGGCATTAGGAAGGTTGAAAAACACTGGCATAGAGCATCCCAGTGTTCTGTTAATGGGCTTCTGTAGGCATTACAAATGGCAGAAACTGCAGCCTCCTACACTTCTTGGTCTGTTGGAAAGAAAGTTGTCTTATTGTGTTGTGTTGTTTTTGGGCTTGGCCACATGTTAGCCGCCTCAAGTCCCCTTTGGGGAGATGGTGGCGGGTTATAAATAAAGTTTATTATAATATTATTATTAGGAGCAACAGGAAGAGTCTTGATTTCCAAGTAAAGCTACAACAATTTCCTTCAGGAACCTTACATAATGATTACAAGTACGAGTTAAGGTGAACTTTAACTGGGGCAAAATGCTATTGATAAAAAGTAGTGCTATTGTCCTGACATACAGAAAAATAAGAGATAAATAAACCCCCATTAGTTTTTAATACATTGGTATTGATAATAATAGATTGGCCCCCTCCCTCCTGACCTTCTGGGGAAAAAGTAAAAACCTGACTATTTGAATAAGCCTTTGGAAATGCAGTGCAATAGACAAACACCGAATCAAGTAAGTTGAAACATGGAATGGCTTAGACGATGCTACTGGAAAATCAGATTAATGGGAAGACATTTGTTATTATATGGTTTTAATTGTTTTATTGACTTTATAATGTTGTTTTTAAATGTTTTAATTGTATATTGTGGATTGTTATAGTATCAAATGGCTGCCAATTTGTAAGTCTCCTAGAGTTTCTTTTGGGCTTGAAAGGTGGGATAGAAATATTGTAAATAAATAAATAAATTCAATGCCTTTGTCTCTTGGAAATTTCAGGCAAAGGGGTTTATTAATAAAAACAGATTTAAAACAATTATCTGGCCACACTCCCAAAACCTAGTAATCCAAGACAAGGCATTAAAGTGACCAATCGGGACTCCAAGAGATGGGGCATCATAGATAGCTGAAATGCCTTTTCCTCTCCTATCTTTTTACAAGATGTACTGTGGCTTCCAACAGAGAGACACAGAGCAATGTTCTCTTGATAGATCTCAATGCTCTGGCAGGTATGAACAGGCAGATAGGTTGCTTTCTTTCTCCTTCATGTATAATTTGCCTTCTGATGGGATTGACTTTGTTTGTAAAGTGGGTGCAGCAAGTCTGTGCTTTTCAGAGATAGATGGAAGAGATTATTCTGGCCGATTCATCTGGCATGATGTGGATGACCAATTACATTGGGCAAGTTTTCACTGTGTGAGTGGGGACAATAAAGTTATGACTGTGGGTTGAAATTATACAAAAAGTTCTTTTTCATCCTCCCCTTTTTCCTCCTCCGCCACCATTTCCTCCTGTTCCTCCTCTTCCTGTTTTGGACTCAATGTAGCTCAATATTCAAAAGAATAATATAATTAAAAATATGCTAAAAGTGAAATAGAATTAAACCATTTGCAGTATTAAAACAAATCACACTTTAGTTAAAAGAATAAAGTATAATTTTAAAAGATTTTTTAAAAATCTATTAAAAACAGTTCAGCTAAAACAAAAAGCACATCGTAGTCTGTTCGTTAAAAAAAAATGTTTTAAAAGCTTGTCCCTATATAACAGTTATAACTGGCCAGTGGAAGGCCAGCAAAGGGTGCCCCAGAGTCCTGGGGCAACCACTGAAAAGGCTCGCTTTCACATCTCCACCAGTTGTGCCTTGATGGTGTTGGGAATGAGAAAAGGGCTCCTCCGAAGCATCTCAGAAGATACAGTCTGCCAAATATTCCAAACCAGAGCCATATGGGCTTTATAGGTCATAACCCACACTTCAAGTAAACCAACTATAAGTTTGTGGAAGTAATTCCAACTGGTTATTTTATTTCTCATGTCAGGAGTGAACCAAACAGTTGTATTGCATTAAACAAAGAAACAAACAAAACACAAAGTTTGCAAACTTGGTATTCAATTAAATGTCCTTTGACCAGTAGCTGGCCACTTGGAGTGCCTCTGGTGTTGCTATAAGAAGGTCCTCCATTGTGCATGTAGCAGGGCTCAGGTTGAATTGCAGTAGGTGGTCTGTGGTTTGCTTTTCTCCACACTCACATGTTGTGGATTCCACTTTGTAGCCCCATTTCTTAAGGTTGGCTCTGAATCTCATGGTGCAAGAGCACAGTCTGTTCATCGTCTTCCAAGTCGCCCAATTTTCTGTGTGCCCAGGAGGGAGTCTCTCATTTGGTATCAGCCAAATGGCTGCTTTTTTTTTGAGGTTCTGGGTTTTAGCTTGCCACTTTTGGACTCTCGCTTGCTGAGGTATTCCAGCAAGTGTCTCTGTAGATCTTAGAAAACTACTTCTTCATTTAAGTCATTAGCGTGCTGGCTGATACCCAAACAGGTCGGAGATGTCACTGCCTTGGTCCTTTCACTATTGGTTGCTACTTCCCGGCGGATGTCAGGTGGTGCAATACCAGCTAAACAGTGTAATTTCTACAGTTGTGTAGGGTGTAGACACCTTGTGATAATGCAGCATGTCTCATTAAGAGCCACATCCACTGTTTTTGCGTGGTAAGATGTGTTCCACACTGGGCATGCATGCTCAGCAGCAGAGTAGCATAGCACAAGGTGAAAGGCACACAGTGTAGATATTGAAATTGTAACAGAGGAGGAAGGAATTTTTAAACATAAATTTCGCTAAGTAACTGTGATGTGATACTATATAGATCCTGTGGGAGAGAATTTCAGATGGTGAAGCTGAAGGGGAACATGAAGGGAAAGTGACAAAGTAATTGGAGCAGAGTTTGGAAAAGTTTCTTCTTGGGGCTGAAGCTGAGAACCTCTAATCTTGAGTCCGCTCAGGGAGATAGGGCGGGTATAAATAAAGTATTATTATGTTATAATCTTGCATGGTCTTTGAGAGCTAAATGGTGCATGCTGGATTTTGTAGGGATTTAAAGGGAACTGGCCCATGCTTTGGACACTGAGAAAAGAGTATGGTTTTAGTGGGGATGGATAGGACAGTAGTGGGAAGATTGAAAAACCAGGGAAAGTTCAGCAGGAATAATTTCTAAGAGTCAAGGAAGGAGAAGAACATAAACCAGAGAATCAGGGGAGAGGAGGGTAGAAAGACAGCGTAAGGAAAGAGAGGAAGTGTCAGGCTCTTGCAAATGGGTTATTTCAGGTTAACTAGGTACACACCCTATATCTTGGCCTTTATCCCTATACATGTTTACATTCAGTATTCACTAAGTCAGCTTTCATGTAATTTCAAGTCTTTGCTTCACCCTGTCATTCTGATTTTGGTGTTTGTTCAGGCTGAAAAAGTCAGGCCTAATAGTTGCTAACTACTACCTCTTGCTGCTCCCTGACACATAATAACCAGGCTGGGAAACCATTCTTGACCTTTTACTCTGCTCACCACTTATGTTAAAGTGAAAATAAACTTTGTAGTGATTTTTCAATAGAATTTTCTTATTATTTCCTACCTGAAAAGAGAAGTGGAGGGAGAGGGATAATAGACCAAATAAAGCGACTTTCATTTAAATAGCTGTAAGAATACATCAAAGGCTTGAATCAGTCACATGTTGGGAGTTGCTCCTTAATCTTAGCCATGGATTGCATTGTCATCTAATCAATTTGTAAATTTTCCTGTCTTGGACTACAATTTGTTGTTCATTTGTTCAGTCGCTTCCGACTCTTCATGACCTCATGGACCATCTCACGCCAGAGCGCCCTGTCAGCTGTCACCTACCCCAGCTTCTTCAGAGTCAAGCCAGTCACTTCAAGGATGCCATCCATCCATCTTGCCCTTGGTTGGCCCCTGTTCCTTTTTCCTTCCTTTTCCCCCAGCATAATTGTTTTCTCTAAGCTTTCCTGTCTTCTCATTATGTGGCCAAAGTACTTCATCTTTGCCTCTACTATCCTTCCCTCCAATGAGCAGTCAGGCTATATTTCCTGAAGTATGAACTGGTTGGATCTTCTTGCGGTCCATGGCACTATCAGAACTTTCCTATAACACCACAGTTCAAAAGCATCTATCTTCCTTCGCCCAGTCTTCCCTAAAATCAATACAGTGTACAATTTAAAACCTAAACAAACTTATAAATACCAAACACTCCAGAATCTTGCTTTTATTCAAAGCAAGAGCAAGAACCTGCCTTCCCTCTCCTTTCCTTTTTGCTGAATTAATCCATTTGTAGCAATGGAAGTCGGTTTAAGACAAAGGAAGAACATAGAAGGAAACTGGGGCATTTTAAAAGCAGCTAAAAAAGTAGAACATAGAGGTTTAATCATAAGTGTCCCTGCCCAATCTGGATAATTGGAGGGAATGGTAGTGGAGTTAAAGTCTAATGTAACTTTTTAGGCTGTGTTTCTGTCTGCCTTGTTAATATTTTTAGTGATTGCTTAATTTACTAGTACAGTGAAACTCAGTCTCTTTATGTGGAGCAGACATTGCAGAATATTTGAAGCTTTGCCTCCAAGGCAACCTTGGAGGTCTGCTGCCACATCCAAACAGAATATGATTGTGTTTGTCCTCTATTCTTATCCAAATGGCCCTAGCTGTGTTAGCCCAAATATTTATGTCTGTTTTCCCTGCAGACTCCATATGATTCTTTGTGGATTTCTTTTTGCAGAAAACAACAACAGCCATTGTAGGTTTTCTTTTTTGTGAGCTTTGTTTACTGGCATTTTAAAATTCCCAGTTTTTCTTCAGCTGGCTCTACCTCACTAAAATAATAAAATTAGGACACTATATTGTTTTTACACAAAAGTAGCATATACAGTTCTTAATTACAGATACAATACTTATTTCATAGGAAAGTATACAACTAAAGATCAGTTGTCTTGTCATCAGGTTAGAACACAGCTAAGGGTGGCCAGCCAGCCAGTGCATCACCAAGGTTTATACAAGATAATATTATGCAGATATTACATTACATTACAGGATTTTTCCTTAGTCTCATTAGGTTTTTTTCTAGTATCCTTTGCCTCTTGTGTTTTTGTCACTGCCGAAATTCATTCCATCATCTCTTTATTCCCTTCCATCAATTAATTCTGGTATTACAGAACTCGTGCACCTCCCGATATATATTAAGAACCTGCTGGTCATACCTGGAGGAATCAGCTTCTTTATGCCTAGGCAGCTGTGTTAATGATTAAACATGGTGATCTGATGTGTACCTGTTTTGCTAGAGGCTGAATATGTGAGAAATTTAAATGTTCTGTTACTTGCGTTGTTGTAGGGTTTTTTTTGGGCTATATGCCATGTTCTAGAGGCATTCTCTCCTGACGTTTCACCTGCATCTATGGCAAGCAACAAGTTACGTTACTTGTTAGTTGAATAATTTTCTTTCTTGAAGAAAAATACGGATTTTCAAAACGTGTCTGGAAACTAGACAACCTGTTTATTAGCATAGGCCTCCCTTGACAGATTAGAATGCCAGAGCACTGTCAAAGTGGAAATGGTTGAAAGGTGAACCCACACTTTTCTTTGAAGTACATGTACACAAACATAAGTTTGGCCCCTCAGTAGTCCTTTTAACTTTGACTGTTTTAATAAATGCATGTGAATAAATTGGGGGGGGGGAGACTTTGCACCTTATCACATGGGCAAAATTCCCCATCTTAAGATGCTACCAAGATGCAGGATAGAGCCCATCACATGATCCAGGGCTATTTTTGGCAGGGCTCCATCCTCGCTCTGTGCAGCATTTGAAGCGGCATCCCTGAGAACATGGATGACAACCCTTGTTCTCCCAAACCAGTGGTTCTCAACCTGTGGGTCCCCATATGTTTTGGCCTTCAACTCCCAGAAATCCTAACAGCTGGTAAACTGGCTGGGATTTCTGTAAGTTTAGGCCAAACTACCCGGGGACCTACAAGATTAAAACCACTGTCCTAGAGTAAGCTGGGGACACCACAGGATCAAGTGGGGACATATGGGTTTCCACATGTGATGATAAGGGGGCGATATGAAGTGCCCGGTGGTTTATTCCACTGCCCCACAGATGCCCCAGCTGTCCCCCAGCTTAAGGACCACCATGCGATGAGTTCCTTGGAAACATTTCCTCTTCCCCCAATTTATATCCCCTCCTCAATAATCTGCACTGAAAGAAACTTTAACCAGTGTGTGTGTGTGTGTGTGTGTGTGTGTGAGAGAGAGAGAGAGAGAGAGAGAGAGAGAGAGAAGACAGAAAACAGAAAACAGAAGACAGAGTGGAAGGAAGGAAGCCAGCCAGCCAGCCAGCCAGCCAGCCAAAGGGAGTGTACCAAACAAGTGGGTATTCAGCCTACATCTCCTCTTTGACTTTGGGCAATGAAGACATTGTTTTTGGTTGGGAGTTCCAACAAGCCAAGCAAGAACTGCTCCAGGTGTCCAAAGAAGGGTGTCCACATACACTTCTGCCTCTTACCTTGTTAATGTAGCCACTTGCTTTTATTGCTGAGCTGTGCATGCCACTGTCACCAGAGCACAGGACTGGATGGGAATGAGAAAAAAAGGAGAATGTGGTTGCAAATCCATCATGAAAAGGAGCAGATCATGCACTGGTACTGGATATTAATTTAGAACAGGTCAAAGTGTGGGTCATCAAAAAGTGAGTCAATGAAAAGTAGGTAACGCCTTAAATGTGTTTTCACTGTGTTAGTTTTGTGTCAGAACTGGAGGTTCTTAGCCTTGGAGAGGCTAAGGGAACTCGCAGTCTGACTTAGAATGTGAGAGACTGATGTGACCCTGGGGAATTCCCCTGGGGATGATGTAATCTCCCAAGAGCCAACGGGGGATTCCTGCTGAGTCAGGGAGGACGTGACGCGGCTCCCTCTGGACATTGGACACTAGCACGGAGAGTGCTGACTCAGATGGGATATGCTGTAATATCCGATGGACACTAGGACTGCTGAGTCAGGGGGTATGATGCAACCTCTCCCGGACGTTGCAGGTGAAGGGAGGGGGGAGTTTGGGGTATATAAGGTGTGTTTGGGTGTCGGGTCACTGCTTTGGCTTTACAAGTGTTGTACCTTCAATAAATATGTTGGATCGACTGACAGTCTACCCGTGATCCTTACGGAAGATTTGGAGCCGCCTCACAGAAGCCAAAGCCCATTTCAACTTTCCCAGTATGGCGAGGTTGGCGTTGGAGGAAGAGGATTATTTGGATACTTGGAATCTTGCTCCAGAGGAGATCCGAAGGACGATGGAGTGGGAATGGACCACCATCGATCAAGTGGGATTTCCTGATGAGTCCAGAGAAGCGACGGCGTCTTGGCGTGCGTCGGCTCAGGTGGACAGAGGTATTCTTCGAGACGAGCCCAGAGAAGTGGGAGGCTGGAGGTCGTTTTCCACTCAGGTGGGCTCTAGAAGAGTTGGAGGTGAATCCAGAGAAACAGGAGGTCGCGCCCCTGTTCAGGTGGATTTTCGAGGAGCTGGAGGGACCAGAGAAGCGGCGTGGGGCATGACTGCTCAGGTGGACCCGTTGGCGGCTCAGGGGCGAGGCAAGGCGAGGATGCCCGCAGGCGGTAGTGAGACTACTGAGCCGGAGTCTCCGACAGAGTTGGAGGTGTTACAGTGCCGGATGGAGGCGATGGAGAATACCTTCCGGCGGATGTCCAGGGAGATGTCAAGAAGGGAGCAAGCTTTAGATTCGATATGGAGCGCTCCTGGTGGAGGTGATTTCACGTATCAATCCTGGATGGACGGTGAGAAGTCGGATGTTCGTCCTAGATCTCCTATGGGAGTGTGTACGGGAGGTAGCCAAATGAAGAAACCCTTCGGAGTGGGGTTGAATCCTGTTCGTGAGGAAAAGGAACCCCGTAGGCCCGGGTCGAATGAAAGGAGCTCTCTGGAACGTCCGAAATCGGCGGGACTGGGGAGAGGGATCCGGATGCCGGAGGAGACTCTTCGTAGGAAGGAGCCCCTACGTGTGGAATTTGAAGGTGAAGCATGTAAGGTTGCTTTCTTCGTGTCAGCCGTAAGTGATCATATGGAGGACTATGGTAATTTATACCCGAGTGAGAGCAGCCGGGTTCGAGCTGTGGGAGCAGTGTTTAAGGGAAGAGCGCTGACTGGTACGTCCAGTGCCATGATCGCAGAGACCCTTGCTTGAGAACATTACAAGGGTTTCTTCAGGTGGTGAGAAATCGCTTTCGGGATCCATTGGAGAGAGTGAAGGCCAAGGAGGCGTTATGGTGTTTGGCTCAAGGTTCCCGGTCGGTGACTGAGTTCGGAGGAATTCATGAGCCTAGCTGGGAAGGTAGCTGAATGGTCTCCGGCGACATTGCTGGAGCTCTTTAAAGATGGTCTTCGGAGGGAGATCCTGGAGTGGTGTCTTCATCGGGACGACCCTGGAGATGTTGATGGCTGGATTCAATTGGCAGGAAGCGTGGAGGGGATCCTGGCCCAGGTGCAGCTTCGGAGGGTCCAGATGACGGCGGTGGGGAAATTCCTTGGAGAGCCGAGACACAGTTTGGGAGATGGGCGAGGATCTCGAGGAGACCCCAGGCGTGTTGGTGCCAGTGAGGGGAGATCCGGTGGAGTAAGAAAGCCAGTGATGGGGAGAGGCCTTTGCTTCATTTGTTCGAAACCCAGACATCTGGCATCGCAATGTTGGCAGAAAAAAATACCGGACCCAAAGCGGGTGGCTGTGGCTGGAGGGGCTTTGGGTGAAAAGGTGGAACAACCTGATACAGGAGTGAGTGTAAACCCCCAGAGTATCCAATGTTCTTTAAAACTTTGTAAAAAAGGGAACTATGATGAGTATAGAGCATTAGTGGATTGTGGTTGTTCTGAAAACATCATTTCCCCCAGTCTTGCTAAGGATTTAGAATGTGAAACCCAAGATATGCCAGCCCCTGTGCACTTTGCTCAGTTAGATGGGTCCTTCCTTGAGGGGGGGCCCTTTCCTTTAAGCACGAGGGGCTTAAAAGGGTGAGTGGGACCTTGGGAGGGGGAAATAGACTTCGTAATAGCACCTGTTAAAGGGCATAATGTGGTATTGGGAATGCCTTGGTTGGAAAATGCTAACCCCAAAATTGATTGGAAGTCTGGGTTGTTAGAATGTAAACCGGCATCAACAGAAAAGGTTCTTATCGAAAGTAAGGGAGAGAGAGTCCAGGACAAATTACAGGGGGATTCCCGAGGAATATGGGGATTATGCTGATGTGTTTGATCCGGTGTTGGCAGAATGCCTTCCCCCTATTCGGAATGTACAATGTAGTGTAGAAATCAAAGAGGGGGCTTTATTGCCAAAACCAAAGATTTACCCTATGTCAGTGCGAGAAAAGTTGGCATTACAGGAACAAATTGATAGTTATTTGAAAAAGGGTTTCATTGAAAGGTCGGAATCTCCTATTGCTGCACCTGTATTGTTTAGAGAAAAGAAGGATGGGAAATAAAGACTATGTATTGATTACCGGGGGTTGAACGCAATAAGTACTACCAATTGTTATCCATTGCCACTGATTAAGGATTTGTTGGGTCAGTTGGGAGGGGGAAGATATTTCACTAAGCTTGATTTGATAGATGCGTTCCATATGGTGAGGGTGAAAGCTAGTGACAAATGGAAGACGGCGTTTTCTTGCCCCCTCGGGTTATATCAATGGGCAGTCATGCCATTCGGTTTGGCCGGAGCTCCCGGTATATTTATGCAATTGATTAATGAGGTGCTGCACCCTCTTCTTTATAAGGGAGTATTTGTCTATTTGGATGACATAGTTGTCATGACTCAAACCAAGGAGGCTCATGTGGAGTTGGTTCGAGAGGTATTAGAGAGATTGAGGCAGGCCAAGCTATATGTAAAGTTGAGTAAGTGTGAGTTCAGTAAGAATCAAATTGATTTCTTGGGATATCGCATCAGTGAAGAGGGTGTGTCGATGGATCCGGCAAAGGTTGAGGATGTTTTGCTATGGGAGGCTCCGCAGAATCGGAGACAGCTGCAGGCTTTTCTGCATCTGGCTAATTTCTATAGGACATTCATTTCGGATTTTGCGGCTATTACCCTTCCTCTCACGGATTTGTTAAAGACCAAGGGGGAGTCTAGGAAGGTGAAGTCTCCGGGAGCTAGGCTGCTCTGGTCAGAGGAGTGTCAACTCCTCTGAGAAGTTGAAAAGAGTGTTTACTAGTGGCCCCTTGCTTGTGCACCCAGATACTGAGAAGCCCTTCGTTGTGCAAAGTGATGCTTCTGTGTGGGGTTATGGAGGGGCATTATTGCAGAGAGATGTTCAGGGGAGATTGCGGCCATGTGCGTACTTTTCTAAGAAGTTTGGAGAACAGGAAAAGAAGTGGCCGGTTTGGGAAAAGGAGGCATTTGCGGTGCGGTGTGCATTACAGGCTTGGCGTCATTTTTTGGAGGGGGCGAACCACCCTTTTGAGGTGTTGACTGATCATCGAAATTTGCAGTATTTAATGGCGCCTCAGAAGTTGTCGCCTAAGTTAGTCAGGTGGGCGCAGTATTTTGCCCGATTTAATTTCTCTTTGAGGCCCATTAAGGGAAAAGAGAACGTGGTGGCGGATGCTCTATCTCGTTATCCTGCCATGGGTCCCAGTCCTCCTCCTAGCTTAGAAGGTGTGTTCACAAAGAATCAGTGGGGTTTGGCTGTGCAAACCCGGTCTCAGACTCGTGCGGTCAAGAAGGAGGATGAAGATAAGTTGGAAGGTTGGCGAAGGGAATGGCAGAGATATTATCCTGAGGATGATTGGTTGAGTCAGCATAAGGAGGAGTGTAAGTATTTAGAGGGGTTATGGCTTGCCAGGTCGAAATTGTATGTTCCACAAGGATTGAGGAAGAGAATATTAGAATTAGGACATGACCATAAGACTGCGGGTCATTGGGGTTTCACTAAAACTCTGTTGGCATTGAGAAATCGATATTGGTGGCCTGGAATGAGAGCGGAGGTAAGGAATTATGTGCAGAGCTGTGAAGCGTGTGCTAGAGGGAAGGCTCCCACGGCTAAGCCTCAAGGGTTAATACAGGTGGTGGCTGCTCCAGTTCGGCCCTGGACCCATGTTAGTACTGATTTTGTTGGCGAACTGCCATCGAGCCGAGGTTATAGATATATCTGGACGGTATTAGATCTATTTTCCAAACAGGCTCATTTTATACCTTTAGCCAAGTTGCCTTCAGCAGAGCAGTTGGCAAGGTTGTATGTTCAGCATATATATAAGTTGCATGGGTGTCCCGAGCAGGTGATTAGTGATCGTGGGGTGCAGTTCACCGCTCGGTTTTGGGAAAAGTTTCTGGAGGTGTTGGGAGCTGATCGACGATTGACCACCGCTTATCATCCATGTTGTAATGGCGGAGTTTAACGAACGCAGAAATCGTTAGGTAGTTATTTACGGATATTTACCAATAGAGAGCAGAATGATTGGGCGGATTTGTTGCCGTATGCAGAAATGGCCTATAATGGTTCAGTTCACTCCTCGACGGGGAAGACTCCGTTTTCAGTGATTTCTGGGCAAGAAGTGGTTCCTTTGCCTCAGGTCCCTGTAGGTTCGGAGGAGGTGCTGGAGAACTGGGATGTAAGGGCGCGGCGTGAATGGAAGGAGGTGAGAGCGTTGCGTAGAGCACAGGGCTCTTATAAGAAGTTTGGTGATCGGCGAAGGCAGGAGGGGGAGGAATATCAGGAAGGTGACCTGGTTTGGTTATCTACACAGAACATTAACTTAGGACTTCCCTCTAAGAAACTGAGCCCAAAATATATAGGTCCATTTCGAGTGGCTCAAGTGGTAAACAAAGTATCATATAGGCTAATTTTGCCAAAGGGGATGCATAAAGTTCACCCCACATTTCATTGTAGTCTGTTGAAGAGATATGTGAGTCCTGTGATGCCGAACGTTTGAACGGTGTTTTGTTTCTGCAGGGGGAGGACGAGGTGGAGGAGGCCATTATGTCAGAACTGGAGGTTCTTAGCCTTGGAGAGGCTAAGGGAACTCGCAGTCTGACTTAGAATGTGAGAGACTGATGTGACCCTGGGGAATTCCCCTGGGGATGATGTAATCTCCCAAGAGCCAACGGGGGATTCCTGCTGAGTCAGGGAGGACGTGACGCAGCTCCCTCTGGACATTGGACACTAGCACGGAGAGTGCTGACTCAGATGGGATATGATGTAATATCCGATGGACACTAGGACTGCTGAGTCAGGGGGTATGATGCAACCTCTCCCGGACGTTGCAGGTGAAGGGAGGGGGGAGTTTGGGGTATATAAGGTGTGTTTGGGTGTCGAGTCACTGCTTTGGCTTTACAAGTGTTGTACCTTCAATAAATATATTGGATCGACTGACAGTCTACGCGTGATCCTTACGGAAGATTTGGAGCGGCCTCACAGTTTTGCCTTGTATTCCCTTCTCTTCCAAAAGTGATGTTGCCTGTTTACTCTTTTCTTATATTTGCTACTTGGTTCTGGAATTAGTTAGTAGTGCTGTTTTTGACCTTACAAGAATTGTAGGACAAGAACAAACTGCCCAAAGTGTTGAAGAAGTCAATGTTTTAGTTGTGCTCTTTCTCATGTTTGCTATCAGAAGTATGGCAAGTCAGCATGGGGAGACTGTTTTTTCCTTTGGTACTTCAAGATTAAAAAGTCAACTTTCTAAGAATTATGACCCGCCTGCATCTTTGCCTTCCTTCTCACAGATAATGCAATCTCTTTGGTTAAGCTACGATATTGCAGGAAAGGTATTTTAAGAATAGAAAACTGATGTTGTTACTGTTGTTTTAAAACTATTAAAATTGATGACTTATGTTTTGTGGTTGAACAAATGGAAGTGGCGCACTAGTGATGGTAAATTCAATTTTCTTATTCCTGATGAGATTTGGGGAGAATAATTTCATTTTTCAAGGTTTTAAAAAATGTGCCGGAGGAGCAAACCAAATTAATGGGCATCTTATGTGTACATTTGTGTTGTGGTGTTTGATGAGGGTCCCCTGAATCAAAATGTGTGGAGAAAAAATTGTGGGGAAAAACAATTACTATTACGAATATTTTTGTCCTTCCTTTTCCCCAAAATTAAGACTCTTTGTGGCTTACATTTATAAAAGATCCAGCACAAAATATACAATGACTGAATTTGCAAATGGAATTAAACTACTTGCAATATTAAAATAATTAAACCTATACTTGAAAAGATAGAATGCAATTAAAAAGATACAAAAGCAATTTAAAATAGTTAAGCCTAAAATCATTGCAGCATCCCCAGTCGACTTTTAAAAAAACATTTCTGTTATAAAAGCCAAGAGAAGCCATTCTGGCCAACTTGAGAAGGGGGTTTGAGTCCAGGGGCAGCCACTGAGTTTGTAGGGACAGGCCCTCTGTCCCTACGGACCATGCCAATGACTTTGGTGGAACTGAGAAAACACCCTTACCTGTGAGTTGGGGACTGGGGTAATCACACAGGGTGATAAGACCTGCAAGGTAGCCTACACATGAGTCATATAAACAGTACAGGGTGAAAACTGTCAAAAAATATAACTCATAGGCATGCACTCCAACCCTATGCAAACTTCTTGGACTTAGAAACATGTGGATATCATACTGCATGTATTGAGGGACACCAGGCTGGTGGAGGAGGTGATGGTGGTTTGGTGGGTAGTGATGTTGGGATTAGGCAATATACCAAATTGCGTAGATTTTGCATGTCTAGCAGGAAATACTTTTCTTCATCAGCAATGCTCTTCCCCCTTAGTCTTTGCATTCCTCTCCAAGACAAATACAGCTGAGGGATCATATATTAGTATAACTACAATGCTCACAGATAGATAGCTAAACTGGTGTATATAGAACAATAGATTTTCCATCTCTTCTTAGTATTTCATCCACGCACTTCTCTTTGTCTATGTGGTGTTAACCTCTCCTCCCTCACCTAGACCACATTCACCAGCACAGCATGCACACTTCATTGCTAATTAAAACTATTTGTAAAACTTAAATCACATTCTTATCTTCCCACCTCAAGTGGCAGGTAAGTTAGGAAGTAATTTGTCTGAACACACAGTTCTTTCCTTTCTCTTATAATCTGTGTTCTCTATTTAGAGGAGTTTAGAAGCTTGAGCACAAAAGGTCTCTTGTAATAGAAATAGATAGTCAGAGGCCAAGAAGGCATACATCAAAACAAAGTCTAAGTAGACAAATCAGTGAGCAGTCCGAGGGTGCTAAATCCAAGACGTACAGCAACAAGGTCCAATGATCAAGATGTGGAGTGAAGTTGCTTTCAGTAGCCAACTAGGAAGACACTAGCCTTCTTTTAACAAGACTTATCTCATGCTCCTGCTGAAGTGACTGATGGTATTAAGACCGCATCTACAGTTGTGGGCATGTAGTCTTAGTGCATCTAAGGATCTGTATGAAATCCACAATTCATCATCTCTCACAAGAGCTTGGCAGCCCTCCATTTTCTGTCTTTGCTGAACTGGAGGAGAACGTGGCTGTTCTTCAAGCTGAAGTGCTAAAGGAGGACTTGACTGTGGTATGTCTTCTTCATTTTCTGAAGAAGATAAACTCTGCATTGGGCCATGACAATCTTCTCCTTCCCTCACGTAGTGTCCCCCTTCCCCCGACCTCCTGAAATCACTGCTGTAGTGTTGAATTTCATATTTACCGGACATAAGTTCCAATATGGTGTATAATTGACTACATATGTCCAGGTATGTGGACATATATGGTCAGTCAAGGATGCTGTGATTTATATCCTCTCCCCCTTTGGCAACGCTGAGATTCAAACAAACTTATTAAGATAGCAAAATATGCAAATAAAAGTTCACATCAAAAAATATTTAAAATGTTGGTCTTGCTCCTCTTCCTTTATAGGATATTATTTTGGTTTGAGAAATACCTCCAAAAACAAACCTTTACCTCTGGACATCAGATAAATTCTCTCACCTGCCCATCCTCTGTTGTCAAGACTTAGGTTTAAGACTGGCAAACTAATCACACACTTTACTGATGCAATTGCCCAGAGTCAGTCAGTTTTTCTTTTAAAAAAATCAAGGAGTAAGTTTGATTTGGCTTCTATTATTATTTTCCAAATATCTCAAGTTTGGCTTCTGTACAGTACATATTCAAAGTCAGGGAGAGATTCTCTGTGAATGGAAATATGCTTGGAACCCTGGAATATGGAAACTTCAAGCATAAAGTCAACATTAAGCCATTAATTTTTTCCTATATGTACACAGCAGCAACCAGCACATTCATAGCATTCGGATTTTTTTTTCCCTCAGGAAGTTTGCCGCATTTTTCGTTTGTGGAAAGAGCAGCAACAGAAGAGAAGAAAAAGGAGAGAAAGAAGGTGGGGAATGAAAAGACAGGGCTCTGTACTGCATGTGCTGTGTGCTGCCTGCTCCAGACAGTCATGTATGTGACCTGGCAAACAGCATGATTTCCTGCTGACGTGGCCTCCCACAACTGGAGCAGAACAGAGCAGCTACAGTGTGCTGCAGAGCAGCAGGGCAGAAGGATGAATCACCCACAGGATGAGAATTATATTAAGACTGTAAACCTTCAGATTCTCTAGGTTTAGCTGGCTGGTAAAAATAAACACATCTTCCATTGTCCTTGGATAATTTTGGTGCCGAGTGAAAAGACACTCTATCAAGCATTAAAAAAAACAAGGAACTTTCTTATTAAATATAATGGCTCCTGCACAGTGTCTTTTTTATTGGGATGATGGTTTGTCATTAGAAGAAAACCTGATTTAAATTGAGACATTAAGGCATGGCACAGTACAGTTGTCCCCCCACCTTTGTGGTTTTGACTTTTGCAGATTTGATTATAAACATTCTCAGTAGGAATCTCTAGGTCCTCCGGTGTGACTCTGTGGTTAACTTTCTCCAGTCAATAAAAACTTTTATTTATAACCCACCCTATCTCCTCAAGGGACTCAAGACGGTTTCCAACAAAAGATGACAAACATTCAATGCCATTAAATAATACAAAATGAACAATTAGCCCAATGAATAAGACATCTATAACAAATTATAACAACCACTCAGTTTAAATAATTAAACCAAACATATAAATCTATTAAACCTACAAAGTAACAAAACTAATCAGTTTAAAATAATTAAAAACAGTTAAAATAATAATTGTTATATTATTTATCCACTGCCAACAAGCAAGAGTAAGGTGCCATGTTCTAGTCAAGGTTGTAAAACATAATATTCCAATCCTCCTCCTCTCCATAAGCTAAAGAACAAAAAAAACATTTTAAGCAGGTTTTTTTAAAGGAGAGAAGGGAAGAGGGCCATTTTACTTCATTAGGGAGGGAATTCCAGAGGATGGGGGCAATCATGGAGAAGGCCCCCTCTCTCATTCCTACCAACCATGATTGAGACGGACGTGGGACCAAGAACAGGGCCTCTTACGCAGACCACAGTTCCCAAGCTGATATGATGTGGTTAGTCAATCTGGGACTGAACCATTTAGGGCTTTATAGGTAATAACCAGCACTTTGGATTTAGCTCGGAAGCAGACCGGCAGCCTCTGGATATGCTGCAGTGTGGGGGTGGTTCGCTCTATGTAAGGGTCTCTAGTTAGTAATCTGGCTGCCGATCGTTGAACCAGTTGAAGCTTCCGAACTGTCTTCAAAGACAGCCCCATGTAGATTGTTGCAGTTGTCCGGATGAGATATAACTAAGGCATGAATTACCGTGGCTAGGACACATATTTATTTGTTTATTTAAAACTTTTGTACCCTGACCTTCTCACCTCTATCGAGGGACTCAGACTGGCATAACAGCAAAAATTCAATGCTATACAATTTAAAAACAACTACAACAATATATTAAAATACATAAAAACCCAGCATAAAACCACATCGCCATTAAAACAATTCCACTCAATCTGTAAACGGGGTCATACATTCAGACAATAGCCAATCTCAGCCTATTCTGGGAAGGATTGGTTCCACATCCAGGTCTTCACCTGCCTCCTAAAGGACAACATACCATGATCAAATTGGAGGATGTAGAGATTTATAGAAATAATACCACTCTAAGAATATCTAAATCCTCTAGTGTGGCTCTATGTTCAGCTTCCAGTGGAAAGTGATCATAGAGTCATGTTGGGAGACCAAAAATTTCCTTAAGATGTTGTCTCACAGATCTTTAAAATATAGAAAATTCTTTATTTGCATCTATTTATTTGTGAGTGTGAAGGGCTGACTACATTATTTATTTTGGAGAAAGAGTTTTAGGGTGTTCCCAAATCAGGACTTACTCATTACTGTACTTCTGATCTTAGTACCAAGAGCTCAGGCATTAAGGTCCTAATATGTGAGGTTGTGCCCACCAAAGTTGCCTGCAAAGCTAGGGGATTACTAAGCAAAAAGCATTAGCACTTCACACCCCACCTGGACCTACATGCCTACCAGCTCTGTCTTTTCTCGTGACTCGATATAAGCAACAATTGCTCCAGGTAGACTGAGGGGTTCCCCACCCCTGATTTGGAGTCTCCATGACCTACTGGTAAATTGCCCATATTTCCTTTAGCACACAGTTTGAAAAATATGAAATGCATGATATAGCCTCAGGAAATATTTTTGCTGAGATAGGGTTGTTATAAAGGTATACATTAATATTATATGGAGTGTGGTCCTGTCTTTAAAAAAAAGGTCACAGTGATTCTGTAGGGGATTATGCAACAGGTAATCTTCTCTTCATCTCAACCAAAAAGGTTACACAACACATCACTACACAACACATCACTTTAGAAATGAAACAAAAATGTCTTTGGTTGCAATTTTATTGTGCAATAAGGCAAAATCTTGAGATAAATAATACTTTATTTATACCCCACCACCATCTCCTCAGCGGGGACTTGGGGCGGCTAACATGAGGCCAAGCCCAAAATAATTACAACAAATCAAATTAAAATACATACAGCAAATAATAACATCAATTGAAATGTAAACAAAACAAATTAATACAAAATCAAATACAGAAAATGAAATGAGAAAACAAAGATCAGCACAGCGGGCTGGGCCAAGTTGCAAGGGTTAGAAAATATATATATATATATATAAGTCTAAAAATCTTGGGTGAGATGGATGAATAGGGTAATGTGCTGATAGGGAATTTCAGATGGGAACAAGCAATGGGGTGAATATCACTAAAGGATGAGTTAAAGTGCATCAGCGGACATCTTGTGGTGAGCTGGTCATGATGTGAGGGTTATATTGATTCCTCAAAGATACACCAAAACAGCCAGGTTTTTAGGCTCATCCTGAAGGCTGACAGGGTGGGCACTTGCCTAATCTCTCCGGGCAGCAAGTTCCAAAGTCAAGGGGCCACCACAGAGAACACCCTCTCCCTCGTTCCCACAAGTCATGCTTGTGGCAGAGGGGGAAGCGAGAGGAGGGCCTCCCCAGAGGATTGAAGGGGTTGTGTCCGTACATAGAAGGAAATACAGTCACGAAGGTAGGCGGGTCCCAAACTGTTCAGGGCTTTGTAGGTAATAACTTGCACTTTGAATTGGGCCCGGAAAATGAATGGCAGCCGCTGGAGCTCTTTAAACAGGGGAGTGGACTGCTCCCTGTAATTAGCTTCAGTTAACAACCTGGTTGCTGAGCGTAGGACCAGTTGAAGTTTCCAAGCCATAGTCAAGGGCAACCCCACATAGAAATATACTTTTAAATCCCGTGAATTTAGGACTGTAAAGGCCAGAAAATCTTAAGAATAATTATGCTGTCCCATTCTGCTACTATCTGAGATACGAGTCTGTTTTCACCATTCTGAATTATTTCTGATTTCATGATGCATTTGTTGTAAAGATCTATAAGGATTGGAAAAGGCTGGTACATTTACAGATTTCAAATAATAAGTTTTAGTTTGGTTTCCCATAGTTTATTTTAACATCACTAATGGTCCAGATATGGTGACATTTCCTACTGCAAACCAATGGTGCCTCTCAAACATACAGTATGCAGACATTTACCCTAAATTCAGAAGATGGTTTAGTGAGAATTCCAGTCCTTTAACTAGTCAACATCCTTTCGCCCTCCTACATATACATAGCCACCAGAAGTAAACACAGTAATTTCATAATTTTCAATAGACCTAAATGCAGATGGCACCACCTAACAAGATGGCACAGTTTGTGCGAATTCTTTTAGAAAAGGAGAGGGGAGGGAAAACACAACTGAGAACATTAGAAGACAATACACTCTTCGTAGCCTGTATTACCACGTTAACTATAATGCAAGATTTCATTTGAACTGCAATTGATTTCTACTTTTCCTGCTTTTCTTGCAATTCCATTTTAGAGTTCTTCCAACTAATTAGTCATCAATTAATCCACATTCCACTTGATAGCTGGGTGATTTAACTCTTCAGTTTGCATGACGTTTTACCCTAAGGGTGAGGTAAAATGTTTGTTGACACACCAAGATTCTTAAAACAGTATATAGTAATTTAAAAAAAACTAAGTTGGCAGAAACACGAAACATGAATCATCATCCAAGAAAGGCTATGTTAGATGTAGATTTATGCCTCACTAGCATGTTGTGAAACACTCGTGCTATCAGAGCATTAATAATAAACAGAAACATTTGTATCCATTGATGTTTTCTTAGCAGGATTTGCATAGAAGTGGGTTTCCATTTGCCTTCATCTGAGGGTGCCAGAGCAGGACTTGTGGGTTATGATTCATTATTACTATTCATTTATATGCAACATCTCTCCCAATGATTGGAGTTATGGCACGTAATAACATATTTCAGATTAGTACATATTAATACACATACACAAACTTCAATAGAAATATAAATATGATGAAAAGTGAAAAAGTTAAAAACATAAACATTCATTTTAAAAATCGTATAAAGCTAGTATGAAGTTACTCAACCACTCCTACTTTGAACCTCCTGGTGGCAGCAACTAAACCAACCATGGTCCTTCTAACCATTGTTTACTAGGAACCTTGTCTTATCTCTCTGTGGATAAATTAATGTTATGATACCCATGGTTGCAGCATAGTCATTTGTTGTGGTTAGGGGCAGAAGTCCCTGTGAAAATGAACCCCCCCCCCACACACACACACATATATTTACTTGAGACCATCTCTAGGAATTTATAGGTCTTCTAGCTTGATTCTGGTCAACTTTCACAGGAAACTGAACAAACAATTGCATTGGAGGACCTAGAGTTTTCTAGAGACATGGTCTCTATACAAACCTCCATGTTCTCCCTAGCATTACTGGAGAAAGTTGATTATAGCGTCACACTGGAAGACCCAGATATTACTAAAGAGAACAATTTCAATCTAATCCTCAAATGTTTAAACTGCAAATGTGGAGAGATGACTATGTTGCAGTGGTTCCCAACCATTTTTTGACCAGGGACCACTTTGACCAGGGGACACTCTCCAACATTAGTATCAAAAAGGTTAGGAATCAGTTTTTGGTCAACTTTAGATTTGGTTTGGTTACTTGGAGTGCTGATTCAGAAAACCGCATTGGATAGACCACATCAACTCTAGTTTCTGATATGGAACATATGCCATCCAGTAGTCATCTGCTTGCCCACAGAAAACCATATTTAATAAGCCTCTGCACTATAAGATTTATTTATTTATTTATTTATTATTCGGGTTTCTATGCCGCCGACTCCCTGAGGCTCGCGGCGGCTTACAGGAGCCGAAGGGCACAGTAAAATACAGGCAATAAGCAGTTAAAAACAATTAAAAACAACAGCAGTACAGTAATTAATAACACAGTTAAAACAATGAACAGCACATCATCCTCAGAAGAACGAATAGATGGCGGGGCATGGGCAGGACTTACTCACCAAAGGCCTGCTTAAACAGGTATGTTTTACAGGCCCGTCTAAACGGGAGCAAGTCCTTCATAGCCCGAGTTCCGGCCGGGAGGGCGTTCCACAGCGTAGGTGCTATGACAGAGAACGCCCTCCGGCGGGTAGCAGTCAGCCTTGCGAGTTTAGCTGAGTTTTGCAAGACCAGTCACTCTAGTTGCAACAGTGTAGTAATGGTGAGGCCGTGGACCATATTTTAATTCTTATGGGCCACTGGTGATCCATGGGCCACAGGTATGGAACCACTACTGTATTGTCTTCTGGGCATCTACAAACAACCACATTCCATAATCCATACAACTTCCAGCTTTTGCAGAAAATGTTTCCCCAGTCAAAAAGCTTGAAGTTTACCTCATACAGTTTAGTTTAAGCTTTAAGGCAGAATATGTTGGTAATTTAGATCCACCCATTCATATTTTCCCCTGTCTATCACTGAAATCTGCACCTGAAAACATATCTGAAAGAACATTGGTGCTTGGCCTGCAACAGACTGTTTGATTCTAACATCCGCAAGTATGTCATTTCCCTACGATTTCCCTATTTACCATTTCTCCACTTATCCATAAGTTCAATCACATAAGTTTATGCCATAAGAAATTTATTATAGTCTTTGCAGAACCACTAGACTCTTCATTACTTTTATCTTACAGATGAATTTGCCTGCATTACAACTTGCACGCCAGGACTGTAAAATGACTACAACAATTAGGATCAGGAACACAGAAGACTCACTAGCTAGCAATAGAGCATTAAAAGTCTGGAAAACAAAAAAAGGAGAGAGTGCTGGTATAATTATTTCTGGATCAGATACAGCATTGGGATTTTGGTGAATCCCTTTGTCATGATAAGTAAGACAATCCTGAAAAATCAGAATGTTTGCAAATTACAGAATCATGATAAATATATATCACCCAAAGCAAATGAACCCATAAGCACCTCCTCCCTGGTTGTAGATACAACAGCAATAGTTAACAGTTCTTCCCTCTTGTCAGTCAGGTTGACTTCAGCCTATGCTGACTCTATAAATAAGAATCTCAGTTATCAACTGCCCTGCTGTGGTCTTGCAAACCCAAAGCAGTTGCCTCATTAATTGATTCAATCAACCTGTAATGCAACCTTCCTCTTTTCCTATTTGCTTGCTTTTTTGCTGAGAGTTATCCTCTCTTCCAGTAAGTCACATCATTTCTCCTTCTATAAAACTAAGAATCATTTGCTTGAGATACACATGTTGTTCTGAGGATCAAGAATCAGATAAGAAATTACTGAGGTCAGAAAATTCTAAAATAACTATTCTCGATCAATATTCTGCACCAATTTTTACTGACGTTTTGGCAATTGCTAAAAAGTACAGGTTCAGTAAGCACATGTGGCAGTTTTCGTAAAAAAAAAGAAAGAAAAAAGAATCAAATACTGTCTACCATAGTCTGAAATTTTAGACAGACCCGCAGCATATTTCATAAATATATATGTGCTTATGAAATATCTAGAACACAAATACCTCATGAAAAATGTGCAGCAGAGGCTTTATAATCTTGAAATAAATATCCCCTCTGGGAAAGTGGTTTCTAAAAACTCTTGTCTATGTGTGTGCATGTGTGCATTTTACAATTTAGTTCATTTCCATATCTTTTTTCCAAAGTGCTTTCCGCTTGCATTTTTATGAGCTTCAGCGATAAATCACATCTGGAATGAATGCATTAGCTGTAGCCAGAAATAGACAGAATTTGTCAGAGTCAGGAACACAAACTTTGAACTCGTTTCAGTTTAGCATTCTCCAATTAAATACTTGAAGTCTCATCATAGGTGTTTATAGGGAGGAACACATAATTATTTATATCAGACTAAACCATTAGTATTATAGCTAAACAAAAATCTTGGGATTTTTCCCCTTTATTACATGGTGTACAACCCCAATGTCTGCAAGATCAGTACCCATGGTTTATATATATATATATATATATATATATATATATATATATATATGGCATTACTTCACGAACGAAGATTCTTAGGAAGGACTCATCCCACGCTTTCTACTAGCATGTTGTTGGATGTGTCCTTCGAGCCTGTGCAATGGATTTTTCTGGTGGAACGCAGCGTGTACAGAACTGGCCTCACCCTTTAAACCAAAGGTTTGTCTGCCAGGGCCTAGCAAGCTTAGGATGGTGGCAGCGAGGTCCTCAGGTCATAGGTTTGATTTTAGTTTCCTTCTCTAGATGGTTGACTTTACAGGGTTAGACGAGCACCATCTGCCTGGGTTTGAATTTAGAGTTTTCCTTCTCTTAGGATGGTTGCCAAAAGGCTAGAGAGCCCATCCTGCCCATTGACGCTCTTTGTCAGACCCTTCAGTTGTGACCTTTCTGGCATGGGAGGCCCTACCAGTGGCTATTATGCCACTGCCAGCATAGCTCACAACTTTATTAGGGTACGCAAGCCTCTCCCCCACAACAAAGGGACGCCAATGGAGAGGTTTAATTTATAGTCGTCTGACAAAATATGTACTTCTAGGAATTCTTAGGTCTTCCAATTCCACTTTATGAAATTTTGGCTGGAAGTTCTTCATTTCAACAAGATACACTGCTATCTGTGGTTTTGTGTATCTATACAAACTTGGAGAATGTACCCCTTGTAAATATGGGATTGCACTATATTTAATCCCAATATTTATATCCTGTCCTATGCAATCTGAACTCATGTAGTAGTAGTTTGGTATTGGACTATGACTTTGTGTTTGAATCCATGCTCAACCATGGAACCCCACTTTATGACCTTGGGGAAGTCATGTTTCAGATGGGCAAACCCCACTTGAACAAATATTGTCAGGAAACCCTCATGATAGAGTCACCTTAGGAACACCATTAGTCAGAAATGGCATGAAGATGTGCAATGACATTATCAAGGGATCCAAAAGTGGCATATAATATAGTCAATATAACAAATGTAAACAGTTAAAATAGCACATTTTAAACATGTTAAGCTAGACCAAGGACATTTCTATCCCACTCTAACAATTTAAGACATACTGATCCCGTGTATACATGCAGATATGCATGAAATTAATCAGGCTTCAATGGCTTTAATCAAGTGGCATGTTTTTATTTGGTGCTGGAAAGACATCACTGTTGGGGCAACTGAGGTCTCTATGCAAAAATTGGCATGGATGACAAGGTGACAATGAGGGTGTCAATATTAACTTTTGTTGAGAGGTGGCTGACAAGGGAGAAGTGTGTCAAGAGGAAGGAAGCCTTTTCTAATGTTACACCATTAAACTATATTTCTGGTATTGCAAAGGAATTGGCTGGTGCTTGCCGAAAGAGCACTTTGGTTTTCTTGATGCTCAGTGAGAGACCAAGCTTTTTATATGCTTCTGCAAAGGTGCTTAGAGTGGCTTATAGGTCTTCTTCTGAAAGAACACATCCTACATTATCATCAGCATATTGGAGTTCTATAACATACGTTGTGATCTTGATTTTGGCTTGTTCAGTCTGCTGAGGCTAAGTAGCTTGCCATCTGTCTAATAGATGATTTTCATGCTGGTGAGAAGCTTCTTATCAACAAGGTGCAGAATCATAGCTATGAAGATGAAAAATAAGTTTGAGGCAATAACACATCCCTGTTTGACACTTTATTCCACCTTAAATTGGTCACTTTGAGAGCCATTGCTGTCCAAGACTGTTGCCATCATGTCACCATGAAGCAGCCATGGGATGTTTACAGATTTGTCAGGGTATCAGACTTATTGGAGGATGGTCCAGAGAGCACTGCGACTGTTCCTCTGGAGGGATGAAAGCCATTCTGGGAGAATGTTTTCTGAGATAGTTAGAAGATGGTTTGCAAGGATTCTTGTGAAGTTTTTCCCAGTGAAGGTTAGAAGGGAGAGACTTCATTAGTTTCCACAGTCTGTTCTTTCCCCATTTTTGAAAAGGGTGATGATGGTGGCATCTTTGAAGTCTGCTGGGATTTTCTCCATCACCCACACCTTTTCAATGAGCTGGTGTAGTTGTTGTGTTCGCTCAGGTCTACCATCTTTAAACATTTCAGCAAGGATCCCATCAGGTCTGCTGGCTTTATTATTATTTTAGTTGGCTAGTGGCTTTATTGACTTCCTCCAAACTAGGCAGTGAATCCCAGGTTTATTGTTGCAGGATTTGATAGATAACCTCTTCGACCATGTTGGAGCTGCTGTGCATAAGTTTACGGTATTGCTCTTTCCAACATAGTACAATGGATTTTTTTTATCCTTCAGAAGTTTGGTTCCATCTGATGAATGTAGAGGGTGTATGACATTGTTTGTTTTGCCATAGTTGATCTTTGTAGCTTTAAAGAATCCTTGTGCATCATAGACATTTGCAAAGTGGTGAATTTCTTTTCACAGGCTGTGATGATTTTCAGGGTGTTCTATGGGTAGGTGATCTTTGGGTGTTATTTGGAGAAGAGCTTGTTTAGAGGGCTCTTGAAGGGCTTGGGTGTTCATTTTATGCCTTATCTTTCTCCCTTGGAGTTTGTGTTTGGGGTGATCTTGATGGCCATCGTGGATTGAATTAAGACGTGGTCCCTTCAGCATAAGGTCCCTTCAGCAAACCTCAATTTGCTATATTTTAATTGTATTTGTTTTTATTTGAATTTTACTTTTATTAATGTATTTTGGATGCCTTTTTGGCAGAAAGGCAGGAAATAAATTTAATTTTAAAAATAATTGTAAAAATTCAAAAAGTCTTGACTTCACTGGACTTAAAATCCAGTCATACTAGGAGGAAACAGCTGCCTAGGTCATTTTATGTAAAAGCAAAAATAGGTCAACCTAATTGTTTCACAGCAGACATGAATTACAATGGAAGACATATGAAGTTAATAGAGTTTTGGAATTGGCAGATGTTACAGTCTGAAAAATATGAGAGTTTGCTTCAAGAAAGCAGCTGTCTTTAACCTCTGTTAAGTAACACAGAAGGCCTAAACCTGATACCATAGGGTAATGATGCCCTGCAACTGCAATGGTTGTTCACAGACAGCCATATCTAGACAATCTCTCTGCCAGAAACAGCCTTTTCTCCAAGACAGCAGGATCCAGGACACAGCCCAAGATTCACCATGATAGAAGGTTTTCTGCAATGGAATGTCTAAACTAGAGACTAAGTTAAGACACAAATAGACTACTGTCCCAAGCTATTTATTCCACCTTCACTTGAGGTCTTTGCTTACTATAATTTGATGGTTTTAGCAAAATTCTAGTGGACAGCAGGCCCTTTTACAACTAAGCCAGCACCACATGGCTCCAGCCTTCCAGAGAAGCCCATTACAAAGATGGAATCTGAGTAAAGACACTCTCTTGAGAGCAAATTTGATGTCGGCACATTTGGTATTTCAATACAAGCTGTGATCAACCCTAATCTAAAGAACAGAAGACAAAAGCACACAGCAGGACTAGTGATCTTCATCTGCTTCTCCAAAGGATCCATCCTGTAAGAATCTGGGCCCCCGTTGGCATTCAATCAGCAGAACACTTAAGCAAGGGCTTTGCTGTAATTCTGCGGATCAACTTCGTTTGGACGATGCATATGCCTTAAGGAGAGCATGAACTCAAAGGCTTGCTGTAGTCATAAAATGAGTACACTGAGCACTCTGCGATGGAGAGTCACGAGCTGAGTCATCCAAGTGGATTTTGACCACAGTTACATTGGGATGCTGACTACTACCAAAATGCCAAAATAAAAATATATGTAAAAACTCGTTTTCCCATCTCACATCATTTGACCGATATGTTCACATGGAGACCTAGCTAATGGAAGTGCAAACAAGGAAGCTTAACAAACAAAATTGGAAGTACAAAGCAACTCTTAGTTCCAGTCTTCAGATATAAAGAGGTCTTGTTTTTAAGCCTTAGACTGCATACCTGATAAATATCTCTTGTGAATGTATGGTGTTATCATTGTTGTCCTCTTGCTCTTAGCTTACTCTTTAGGTTCTGGCATGAAGAAGTCTGATGGATAGGCTAAGGAAATGGCATTGAAGTTCTTCCCGCCCCTTACTCAGGCCAGCTTTCAGTAGCATGTACCATGCTCATTTCTAAATACATTGTGTCTGCCTTTGTGCTGTTTTGTAAATGCTTAAATTAAAATTTCAAGCTATTTCCTTGCAGCCACAGCTTTGTTTTATTTATTGGACTGGTGCTTTTATTTTGCCATCTGCACTTACTTTGAGTTGCTACAGAAAGAGGTGTAAACCTGGTTCAAATTTGCAAACTGGGAAAAGGGAGAGAAATCAGCCAATGAGAAACTAACATCACTAGAATGCTCTTGAGGCTAAAGGTGTTAATAATACTGATTGACAGAAGCCAGAGAAATATTAAGGCTTCTTTCTAAAGAGTCATTGTTTATTTATTTATTTATTTATAAATTCGATTTGGTAGACCGCTCTCTCTGGAGCCCAGAGCGGTTTACAGCATAAAATCAATAAAACATCAATAAACAGATAAAAGATGTATACCCAAAAGCCCCCCTCCCCACAAATGATCCCGGCAAGCAATAATATGCAGAGGCAATACATGGCAGGACGGTATGTTGGCAGCTGGCAACTAAGGAGGCATCAGTTGGGACCAAATGCCTGCCTATATAGCCAAGTCTTCACAGACTTGCGGAAGGCCAACAAACCCCGTAGTGCTCGTATCTCCTCCGGCAGAGAATTCCAGAGGGTCGGAGCGGCCACTGTAAATGCTCTCTGCCGGGTGCTCGGCAGCCTACAGATCTTAATACTAGGGACCTCTAGTAGATTAAGCCCCTCTGAGCGCAGTGATCTTCTGGGTTTGTATGGGGTACGACGCTCCCTCAAGTACACTGGCCCCAAACCATATAAGGCCTTGAAAGTTAGAACTAACACCTTGAAGGAGACCCGGACTTCGATAGGAAGCCAGTGCAGTGCGCGCAGGAGTGGGGTCACATGCGCAGATCTTGGGGCTCCCGACAGCAGGCGCTGCTGCGTTCTGCACCAGCTTAAGTTTCGGATCGCCAACAAGGGTAGGCCAATGTACAGCGCATTACAGTAATCAAGCCTCGAGATGACCGTGGCTTGGATC
This sequence comes from Anolis apletophallus, assembly GCA_030556195.1. NCBI lineage: Eukaryota > Metazoa > Chordata > Lepidosauria > Squamata > Anolidae > Anolis > Anolis apletophallus. The sequence continues at coordinate 23,906,326 of JARBWK010000010.1, read as the reverse complement.
ACCGTGGCCAGGTCGCAGCGGAGAGGTAAGGAGCCAGACGTTTCGCCTGCCGCAGATGGTAGAACGCTGTCTTGCAAGCGCAGGCAATCTGCGCTTCCATCGACAGTTGGGTGTCTAGCTGGACCCAAGGCTCTTAACTAGGGGCTTTGGGCGAAGTGCCACACCATCAAACGCCGGCAACTGGGTCTCTACCCCTCCGGGCGGCCCAGCCACAAGATCTCCATCTTCGTCGGGTTCACCTTCAACTTACTGGCTCGCAGCCATCCAGTTACGGCTTCTAGGCAGAGATGGACATTATCGGGTACAGATTCCACCCCGGGGTCCATCCTCAGAATGAGCTGGGTGTCATCAGCGTACTGGTGACATTCCAGCCCAAAACTCCGTACCAATTGGGCGAGTGGTCGCATGTAGATGTTAAATAACAGCGGGGAGAGAATGGCCCCCTGAGGGACCCCACAATGTAAGGGGGAACCCTCGGAGGCCACCCCTCCCCACTTCACTTGCTGCAGGCGGTTTTGGAGGAAGGAGGACAGCCAGTTGAGGGCTGTCCTCCTCACCCCCGCCACCGCCAGGCGGTGTCAAAAGTTGGTAATCGACAGTATCAAACGCTGCCGTGAGGTCCAATAACACGAGCAGCGCCGATCCGCCTCGATCCAAGTGGCAACGGAGTAGGTCTGTGATGGAGACCAGGACGGTCTCTGTCCCATGGCCTGAACGGAAGCCAGGTTGCATCATCCAGGAATGTCTGCAGCTGGTCCATTGCTGCCCTCTCAATTACCTTGCCCAGGTACGGTAAATTGGACACTGGGCGGTAATTGAGGAGCCGCGGATCTAACCCGGGCTTCCTCAGCAATGGACTAACCGCCTCTTTTAACTCCTCTGGAAAAGCTCCTTGCTCAAGGGAGCAGTTGACTATATTCAACAGAGGGCCTCGTAACCCCTCCACGCAAGCTCGATATGTTTGCAAAGTTGAAAGATATGTTTGCAAAGTTCCCTTTGGGCACTGAATCTTCGCATGAAACATAGGTGTAAGGTACAATGACTAGCCTCCCCCCTCCCCCAACTTATGGATATCCCTAAGGATCACTGATTAATGCATGTTCTTTTTATTTTATTTTATTTATTATTTTAATTTAGATCAGGATGAGGAACTTGGGGTCCCTGTGTACAACTAGTGGGCCACTGTGTGACACAGAATGCTGGACTAGATGGGCTGAGGCCCGATTCAGCATGGTTCTTCTTATGTTCTTATGTTCTCATATGCTGTTGAATTGTAACTTATATCACCCCTTTATCACTGACTGTGCCAGCTGCGGAAATGTCAATGTAACTACATCTGGAGAACCATCCTTGAGAGATGGTTCTCCAACAAGAGATTTAATTATTTTGTTATATCACATACTTAAAAAAAGTCTTGTTCAACTTGATCATATGTAGTTATGAAGAGACACAACTGGTTAAAAGGCAGCTCTTTGTGACTTTTAATCCCAACCACTGCTATGCTCTTTACATTTCATCTTTCTTGAAAACTTTATGAAGCTTGGATTACACTAGTATAGTTGGAATATACCACATATCTTTGTGGGCAATAGACAAAGCACTGAAGTCGCACTCAAAAGTGACCAGAGAAGATCACCAGAAGAGCTTAGGCTTGATAAAGAATAAGACAAGTGAGGAAGTAAACAGAACTGGTATGTACTATAATTTAGTATCAGCAGCTACTTATAACCATGTGTAAATATTGTACATGCTTGTGTCTGCACTCGACTTCCGAAGGAGGAGTTCAATGCTACCTAGACATTTTGGATAATCAAGCTCACACAACGGCATTCTTCTTGCTAACAACAACTCTCACCAATGGAATGTGAAGTCAAGGCATTCTCATCCCATCTTGCCTTTGCTCTGAGTGCCATAGCATCCTTGGCAGACACAGGCAGGCTAGCAATTGCTCATGATGGAGTAGTCACTAATTCCCAGCTCATAATTTATTGTGGAGTTGTGTTTGATAACTCTGCCATGAAAATGCCTGCACAGCATGTTACTGCTTGAAGAAAGGCAGATTAGATTCTATGTCGGGCATGATGATAATAAAAACAAAGTGGTTGATCTCATAGTGCAGTGTTTCACAACCTGTGGGTCCCCAGGTGTTTTGGCCTACAACCCCCAGAAATCCCAGCCAGTTTACCAGCTGTTGGGATTTCTGGGAGTTGAAGGCCAAAACATCTGGGGACCCACAGGTTGAGAACCACTGTCATAGTGCCAGTATAGAAAATCTATAGTGTCCCTATGGGATTGGCATATTGTGTAAAGTTCTTCATTTGCATCTGGATAGGGAGCTAGAAAAGGTTCAGGAAAGAGCAAACCAAATTATCAAGTGGTTTAAACAATGTAGGGAGTCAAGTTTGGAGGGTAAAAAAGGTAAGTCAGGTGGGATTTGACAGAGGTTTATAAAATCATGCACGGGGTAGAGAAAATTAACAGGGAGAACAATTTCTTACTCAACACTCAGTGATAATGCTGAAGATTAGTAAGGCCAAATGGTGAGGAGTTCAGGGCAAACGGAAATATTTGTTTTCTGCACAGCATACTGTTAAATTCTAGGATTTGCTATTTTATCATATAGCAATTACCAGATTTGAAATATTTCAATGAGAATTGAACAAATTCATAGAATATAACACTATCAGTGGCTTCTTGTCAAAATGTCCATGTATTATCTCAATAGGAAATATATTTCTGGCATCTGGTTAGCAGTGAAATACTACTATTATTGAATTTCAATACTATAGATCAGTGGTTCTTAACCTTTGGATCTCCAGATATTTTGGCCTTCTACTCCCAGAAATCCTAACGGCTGGTAAAGTGGCTGGGATTTCTGGGAGTTGTAGGCCAAAATACTTGGAGACCACAGGTTGAGAACCACTCTGCTATAGATTCACTAGGCAGTTTCACTATTGTGAACATGTTGGAGTTGATAAATCTTTGATCTAATCTAGCATAGGTCTTGGCTTATTATGTCAGTCGCATGTAAAAATTAACATTGTATTTCTGTATTCTGTGAGCATTTCCCCATACATTCTGACTTCAAAATAGAATTTGCATTTCCTAGTCACTCCTTGTACTTAAAAGTTGCTTTAATACACACAAAGTATGCCAGCAATTAAATATTTTCAGTATTTCTTTTCTTTTCTACATTGGGTCCCTTCATGTGAGTTAATGTAAACTTGAATCTTTTTACATTGGATTCCTTTATGAGAGCCAATGTCATAAGTGGAAAACTTTTTTTCTGAATTATCATTTCCAGAAACTTTCATCAGCACAGTTCCTGGTTATATTGGCTGTTGATTTTGGAAGGTATAGTCCTACAAAGTAACCTGTAAACTCTGCAGTTTTCATTAAAGTATTGGAGTAATAGGTTTACCCCAGGGTGGTTGTAATGGTACTCCATGCAGTCATACCAGCCACATGATCTTGGAGGTGTCTCTATGGACAACACCAGCTCTTTGGTGTAGAAATGGAGATGAGCACCAACCCCCAGACACAACTGGACTTAATGTCAGAGGAAAAGCTTTACCTTTTACCTAGAATGGTTGAGATGATAAAATGAGTATTAGAGAAAGCGAGAGGAACTTCCCTGAGCTTCTTAGAGGGAAAAGGACACTAACTAGATGTGATAATAACATACTGGCAATGAAGAGGGAAGGTCATAAACATCTGCAGCTGGAGTGCTGTCACTGATAGCTATATCAAATGTTAAAAATACAATATATTGCTAAATGATTAAGCTTGATTTTCTATTACATAATGTCTCCCCCTTCTTTGTAGCACAGTTCAGTTTTCTTTGCATTATTTTTTCAGGAGCTATGAGATGCAGAGTTTTGCAGAATCAGCCCCTTTTCAGTGTGGACTTGGCCTTCCTTAAGTATTCGGTCACTGGAGAAATTTCTCTGAACAAAACATGTGGTCACAGACATGTCATCAGAGGGAATGCTATTCATACATGTGGTGACACGGATCATGTTACGTTTTTCCATAGGATGCTTACTTTGAAAATGTCAAGATTGCAATAGCTCTTTTTATTTTGTGACATTGACAAAATTTGCAGAATTCCAGGGTCAATCCTTCCTTGCAGCACAAGGAGGATTTCAGAAGGAAAATAAGAAGTAGTCCTGGAGTGCTTTTCGATGGGGTGAAAAATAACATTTTTTCTTATTTTTGGGTAGCATAAAAGGCAACCGTTAAATTGAATAGAGGAAGAATCACTCTTACATATTGGGGATCCTGCATTTGTGCTCCGGTTAATATGAGAATGAGAACTAGTGTGGTGTAGTGATTTGAATGTTGGAGTACAACTCTGGAGACCAGGTTTCAAATTGCTCCTCAACCATAAGAAGTAGAACACTCTTTCAAAATCAGAGGAAGGCAATGACAACTTCCCTGAACAAATCTTGTCAAGAAAACTATCCTAGGTTTTCTTTAGACCAGTGGTTTCAAACTGATTTTCACAGAGGACAACAGCGGTTGCCTTCAAAGGGCCATTTGTAATTGTAAGATGGTATAAATGTAACTATTATTATTTACTTATTTTAAAACATTTATACCCCGTCCTTCTCGACCTCAGCTTCCAAACAGGCAACAATTCGATGCCAAACATAATATAAAATATATAATAAATACATCCACAAAATTAAAATAATTCTAAATATGCATTAAGAACCCACTCACCAGATTAAATCAGCAGAATTAAAATCGTCATCCAAAGCAGTGCAAGTCCAGACCTATAAATCCTGTCTTTCCCAGTAAACGAAATATTCTGTGAATGCCTGATCCCATAACCAGGATTTAAGCTTCTTCTAGAAGGGCAGGAGGGAGGGAGCAGATCTAACCTCATAGGGGAGGGAGTTCCAGAGCCGAGGGGCTACCACGGAGAAGGCCCTGTCTCTTGTCCTCACCAAACGTGACTGCTATGGTGATGGGACTGAGAGCAGGACCTCCCCGGATGATCTTAAGTTCCTAGATGGTTCTCAGCGGGAGATACGTTTGGACAGATAAACTGTGCTGGAATTGTTTAGGGTTTTATGGGTGAGCACCAGCACTTAGAATTGAGCCCGGAAGCTAATAGGCAACCAGTGGAGCAGGTGTAGCAAGGGAGTTGTACACTCCCTGTACCGTGCTCCCATGAGCAACCTGGCTGCTGAGCGATGGACTAGCTGAACCTCTTCCTTTTTAGCAGCAGTAAATGTTTATTGAGTATACACATTGGAAAATACACAAAGGACCAGGCTTTCGGTCAGCAGACATAAATCAGCACTTTAGTGGAGAGGTGATTTATATGAGGATACAGTTTTATTGGTAATTGAGGCTTTTATACTGTTTAATTAACGGCTTATGTATTTTATGTATTTTAATGGTTTAATGGCTTGTTTTAATGTTTATTGTCTTTTAATTGTTCATATGTAATGGCATCGAATTGCTGCCAATGTAAGCCATCCCTTTGGGGGTAGAGAAGAGGCGGGATATAAATGCCATAAATAAATAAATAGTTTACATATGAAAAGCCATTTTTGTTTTTAGTGTTACAATATCAAGGAGAAAATGTATCACTCATTTCCTTGGGTGGGAATAAGGATTTATCCAGGGATTGAACCTTCCCCACATTTTCCTTATGTCTTCAATATTAAGCAGCCTTTCCCTTTCCCATGCCGGCATCCGTTCCAACAGCGATAGTTCATCCAGTTTGGATCACTCTGGGGTCTCTTGACCTTTTTTGATCTGGGAGGCAGGTCTTTTGGATGTGGATTTTACAGCCCAGATTTGGGGAGCAATTTGCTAAATCCTATCTGGGAATGATATGGGAAGGGAGCTATTCCTTGACAGAGTCTATGTTAAAGAAGCAAACTGTGCCTGAAATGCAGAGGATTCAGCCAGCTCTTGGCAGAGGGCAGCACAGGAATTATCTCGGCCTCACGGGCCACATAAAATGACATGGTGGGCCAGATTCTCCCTACAGACTTTGAATTTGACAAATGTGCCTTAGAGTCACCATAAGTCAGAAACAAGTTGAACAAATATGCAACAAATATGGGGATGGCAAGTCAATGTGGTGTGCTGATCCTTCTGAATAAATATTTCAAGAACACCTCATAATAGAGCTGCCTTAGACTCACCAGAAGTTGGAAATGACTTGAAGGCATAAAACAGCAACAACAGTAGGAGTCCCTGGTGGTACAAGGGGTTAAACCCTTGTGCCGGCAGGACTGCTGACCAACAGGCCAGTGGTTCAAATCCAGAATGGGTGAGCTCCCTCTGTCAGCTCCAGCTCCCCTGTGGGGGCACGAGAGAAGGCTCCCACAAGGATGGTAACAACATCAAACATCTGGGTGCCCCTTGGGCAATGTCTTTGCAGACGGCCAATTTTCTCACACCAGAAGCAACTTGAAGTTTCTCAAGTCACAACAGCAACACCAAGCGACTACAACAAGTAACTCATGCTCTGAATTGGCTTTGTGACATGAATTGCCCTTACTATAAAAAGAGAGTCACCCTTTCTGTAAAAGGAATATGGAGATTTTTAGAGTTCTCATAATGGAGTTCAGACTTCCTGGATGCAAGAAACCCACATCTATGAATTCTTGGTATTTTGCAAAAGAAGATTGGTAACGGACAAGAGGCTGCCCAGAAGAGAGCTTGTCTCAACTTGCCAATATTTTAGTTGGTAATTGCATAATTTCCATAGCATTCCTCTCAGAGCCCATTTCTTTCATCTTCCTTGCTTTCTTTGTGGCTGTGATAATCTACCTCCCCCATGATTTTGTCAGTGAGTTTTCCTGGTGGGATGATATCATGGATCCCTACTAACAAAACCATATGGGTCACCACAACCAGTTGAATTAAACTCAAGTGTCCACAGAAAGTTCCTGAGGCCACTGGAATTCCAAAAAAGGCAGAGCAACAAAAGAGCAGTGATGGCAGTAAAGCAACTTGAACGTGGAAGAGTTTTACATACAGGGTGATGCAATTTGTTTGGTTGAAGCAGAATTTAAGGCGCCTATTGAAATGAAACAGGTTTTCATAATGGCAGAGATATGAATTGCTGGAGTTTATTTTCCCTCGTGGCACATTTTTGTTGTGTATTTGGCTCTTTTAAGTAACCCAGAGCAGATCATAATCATTTATCAATTTATTTTACTTCCTGCATTTGTAACTTGCCCTTCTCACCCCCAAGGGGAGACTCAGGGCGGCCTCACAGCAAGCACCCTTTAGTGCTGTCACAATTATAAACATTCAACAATGCAATTAAAAAATTAAACAATTGATTAAAACAATTAGTTATAAACCAGTTAATTAAAGCAGTCAATTAAAACAATTGATTTTAACACATTAATTAAAATCCAAATCCCGGTCCAGGTGAATTCATTATCGTGAGTTGCTTAAATCTTCTCCACACATTGCTGCTATTCACTGGTTGAACGCTTGGTCCCATAGCCAAGTCTTGAGTTTCCTTCTAAAAGACAGGAGGGAGGTGGCCAGTGTGATGTCCCTGGGGAGGGAATTCCACAGACGGGGAGCCACTGCTGAGAAGGTCCCTCGTCTCCACCAATCTCTTTTGCGATGGCGGTGGGATTGAGAGCAGGGCTTCTCCAGATGATCTTAGACTTCATGATGATTCGTAACAGGAAATACGTTTGGACAGGTAAATGGGGCCAGAACCATTTTATCCTTATCCAGAATGCTGTTTGATTTTGGAAACCAAGCAAGGGGAGTCCTGGTCAGTGCTTGCATGGGAGACTGCCAGTGAATATCAGGTGCTGTATAGTGCAGAGGAGAGAACTGGCAAAACCACCTATGAGTATTCCTTGCATAGGTAAACTCTTATGAAATTCATGGGGTCACCATGAGGTGACTTGAACACAAATACACAAACAGATCTGTATATGTAATTTGAACTATATGAGCAAACACATTTTCATTTATTCCTGCCAATGCCACAAACAGCCTTGGTATAAATAGTTAATTAAAGTATTTTTCACTCTGTCTGAAATAAAACCCAAAGGTAATTTGGTAGGTTCCCAGGAAAAATGGTTGTAGAACGAGCCGTAACTAATGATGTTTGTTTCTGCATCATGTTGGTGAACGATTTGCTTTTCAGAAAATTAATTACAGAGATTGTTCAGAGGGCTCAAATGTGTGTGTCTGTGTCTCTCTGTGTGTCTTGTTGATTCCTGAGGACACATGTCACTATTGAGCAATGCATTAGATACCCAGATATAAGTCCAGTACTTTCAGTGGAAACAGAAGGGTTGCTGATGTGCTATATGTGGATGCTCATAGTAACTAGAATTGTACACAGCTTGTGGTTAATTCACATAATGCTCTTCTTTGATCTCTTCATAACAGGTTCATTGTCTTTGGAGCTTAAATAAACATTTTAAACATGAGCTGATATTCCCACTTTGGAATATACTGGAAGAATTATAGGTCAGGACACCAATTTGAATTAAACTGTTTAGCTTTGATTGGAGATTATGTACAGTAAGTGTGTATGTAAGTATGCATGCACAAAAGGAATTGTATTGGCATTCGTTTTTCTTCTTCTCAGAAATGTATATCAAGAATAGCTAGTTAAATTTCAGCTCTTGAGGCAATATTGGCTTTGGAGATCATTCTACTTGACAGAAACTACTGGTTGTCAGTCCTGCCATTCAGATCCCAATGTGTGTGTTGAAAAATTCATGATGAGATTCAAAAGCCTGCCCTGGATAGGATTAATCCAAAATCAAAAGATGCTAGTAATCCAAAATCAAAAGTATTGCTATTTTTTATATATATATGCCTCCATGGCCAGGGACCAAGTTTCTTCATTGGAATAGTCAAATGTTATCATTTTGTTGTAGCCATAGATGGTGTATCCGTAGATTCAACCACTTTGGGCTTGAATATATTACCAAGCAAAAAATTCAAAAATATATATTTATTTTGCCATTTTATATTAAGAATAGTGTTGTATATAATGGAATTTTGATATCCCCGGGGAGTCCTGGAACCAAATCTCAGCCAAAACCAATGACCCAATGTATAGTTTTACATACTTGGAAAGAGGAATGGGGATATTAATTGTGAATCTTACCTCACCCCAGTTCGCCCCATCTCAAGATGCTACTTGAAGCTCTTTTGTCTGGCATGTTTATTTTGTCTCATCCTGAGGCCATTAAAAGTAAATCAAATGAGAGGTGAAATATTGACAACTTAATATGCAATTATATCTAGTGCATTTTCCTCTTTTAATTTGCTGCTTTTATGCATCACAAGTGCATACACAATGTTTAAAAGTCAAAATACCCTATTTACAAAGAATCAGTGTTAGTTACTCCACTGAACTTGCAGTCTGGAATATGGTGCCTCACATTTACTTAGGTCCAGAGAATTGGATGTTTCTTTTCATTGTATACCCATTTCATCTTGGGTAGTATTTTTGGTGATGCTAATTCAATACATCAAATCGATTCATTATTGCATCAGCTGCTTTGTGTATGAGAAATATCTAAATATGAAGTCAGCATTTTGCAAAAAAAAGGGACTGCTGGAATATTTCACACAGGGTTGATGGGTGGAGGATTGGGGGGGGGGGAGAGGAACAACCCAACAGCAACAGTAATAATATCCCCACCCTCTTGGGGAAAAATCCTTTCTATGTCTTGCCAAAATTCTTTGGATGGGAAACTGCAAAGATTGCATTCCACCACAAAACTAAATAGCCTCCCTATTTTACTGAGGGAAAGTCTCTCCTAGCAGAGGAATCCCTTGAAGTCAACTTTGTTTATGAGGTTGGGTATTTCTTAAACCTTAGCAGTGTTTTGGAATGCACCGAGACACATGGAGCAGGGAGATTCTGTCTTTGAGTGAACAAGTAGCCGTTGATAAAGTCTCTTATTATTGTACCAGTTAGCACTGTGTTTATTTAACAATCAGAACCAGCTCAACTTTGTAATGGTCAAAGTGAAAATCTGTGATGGAAGATCTAATCCCAGGATTTGTAGTTTAGTGAGACACCAGCGTTCTTTGGAAAAGAAAGCTAAGGACCTTGTAAAACTACGAATCACGTGATTCCATAGCATTGAGCCATGACAGTTAAAGTGGTACCCAGTTGCATTGATTCTACGAAGTAGATTCTCCCTGAGGTGATGATACTTTGGACTGAGCAGTCTTAATGTGGATGAAGGAAAACTGGTAACATCTTTCATCTTGACATAGACCTATAGTGCTGTTAAATCTGGAGGCAGAAGTATTTATTTCTGTATGCAAGAAGGAGCTAAGCAATATTTTTGAAACCTAGAACCTCTAACTTGGAACAAGGGGGTGAAAAGATGATTCATGGTTTTTCCTGGCTTCCTGACCAAAGCAAAAAATGAAACATGAGGCTGTGGGTTAGGCAATTTAGAGAAGATATGCTTCTCTGGGAAGATAATGCAGCTAGATTTTATTCAAATATGTGCACTAAAAAACCTCCATGCAATCATAATAGTAACTTACATAACAAAGGCCAAAGCAACTTTCCTCTCCACCTTTGCAAAGAAAGTGTGAGTTGGTTAGGGGTATTACATAATCATTTGTAGCCCGAGGTATGATTAATATAGTGCTGATACTCTGAAACTCCTGATTATTTCCATATTGGTGGGTCCATTTTTGGCAACGAAGGCTAGAATTGCACACAAATTCATGCAAGGAGCCTCACTTGATCTAGTCTAGTATTCCTTTTTCTCATAATTGCCAATCTGATGGCTCTGAGATGCTCCAAGGAACGTTCATAGTACATTTTGTAATTTGTCACATTAAATGGAAGATGTTCCTAAAACAGTTTGTCCCATAGTGTTAATTTTATTTCATTTCTTTTATAAAAAATCACCCAGTTTGTTTTGCTCTTCCATTACTTTTCCATTACTTCATTTCTTGAAGTGGGCAATGGGAAAGTCATAAAAGAAGCCAATTCTTTAAGAAGTGTGACAGTAAATGACAATTTAAAAGATACACACATTTTAGCAGGATAAAAAGCATGACATTCTTGATAAAAATGCAATGAAATAACATTAAAGTAACCCTCACTCCCCAATTTACTTTTTAGACTAAAACATTGTATAAAAAGGAAGACCTTTAATGTCTTTCATGAAGGGCTTCAGCTCACAAAGCTGGAAATGGAGTACAATTCTTTAAGTGAGTCGCCACCAAGAAAGCTCTTTCTCTTCTTTCTTGCCTTTCTTCTTACTTTTTTTCCTTTGGAAAAAGTATGTCCCGATCTTTTTATGATTACCATACATTCAGTATTCTCTTAGAATCATGGAGTTGGAAGAGATCTCATGGGCCATCCAATCCAACCCCCTGCCAAGAAGCAGGAAAATTACATTCAAAGCACCTCCGACAGGTGGCCATTCAGCCTCTGTTTAAAAGCCTCGAAAGAATGAGTTTCCACCACATTACACTTCACCAAGGTTTTCCAGCATTCAAAAAACCTTTTTTTTAAAAATAGAAATCTCCAGAACCTTTTGGATATTTGATGATCTTTGGAGGGGTGACCTTATTAGAAGTTGCAACCTTTTGAATAATGATCCCATAACCTCTTGGTAAAAGCATGACCTGTTAGACTCATAACCCTTTGGGAAAATGGACATCTAGGTTTTTGAGTCATCTATGTTTCTGAGCAGTTAAGCTGATGTACCTAGTGTTACACTTAAAATGTACATGTTCCTAGGTATGTCTTTGAACTGTCAGGGGCAAAGATATGCCAATGCACAAAACACACATATATATTCAGCAGAGTTCAGAAGTGTTCCTTCTAGTTGCCCCCAAAACATCTACAATCCCTTACAATATATTTACCTTTAAATCATGCTCCCAAGAGACAAACATAAGTACAATCCTTTAAAAGTAACATTGTTGGTTTACTCACAAACGTCATGTATTCAGCATACAGATACTTTGCTTATCAATCCAGTTACAGCTGGATCACAGAATAGGCTGTGATTGATTATAGTATGAATTGAGTGACCACATTTTCAGATTGAGTTGAATTTGTTTTAAATGGCAATGTATTTGTATGTATGTAATTTGGTGTTTAAGTTTTTAATAATGTTGTAACAGGTTTTAATTTGTATAGCATTGAATATTTGCTGTAAGCCTGTCTGAGTCCTCTATAGAGGTGAGAAGATTGGAGTACAAATTTTTAAATAAATAAATAAGTAGATTTTAAGTAGTTTCTCTGTGTAGGTAATACAGGGCATCATTCTTAGAAAGTATAATAGCTTCTGTACAACATAGTGTTCCTACTGAAGTCTAATTCCTACTGATGTATTGCCTACAGTAATTCCTACTGATGTATTGCCTATAGCTCATTGCTTTTATGTACTTTACTGTTTTAAGAATTTGTATGTTTTATTGCTGTATCAATTGTTTTTAACCAGACTGTATGTAAACTGCCCCGAGCCTGCAGGAAGGAGCGGTATATAAGATTGATGAAATAAATAAATAAATAAAGCATTGAATGTCTAATGGAGTTTCTGCCTAGTCTGAAAGTATAATGAAGTCTCTAAGCATACTGTTGCTACCAAACTCCAAAACAAACACCTGATCCCACACTCTTCTTAAAGGCATACTTCATTCTAAAATGGAATCTGAGCCCTGAACAAGCCCAGACCTGATCACATGGTCTGCAGCCCTTTCCACAACAAAGAGTTAAAATAAAATTACATACCAATAAACACATGCACAATACAGTAAGCAATTTGAATTATATACATACATACAACTAGTGGAGGCTTGATTTATTTGTTTGTTTGTTTGTTTGTTTGTTTGTTTGTTAGATTTATTGGCCGCCACTCCCAGCCGGCACGGGGTGGCTTACATCAAGCACCACAATAAAACAACAATCTACAACAGCAATAAAACCACAAGGATAAAACAATTCCTAAGAGACAACACAAATCCCAGGGGATAGCACATTACAACTCAAAGGCCTGTTGGAATAGGGTTGACTTGCAGGCCTTCCGAAAAGCCAACAGATTACGCAAAGGCCGAACCTCCGTGGGTAGTGCGTTCCAGAGAACTGGGGCGATGATGGAGAACGCCCTTCTCCGTGTTGACGTTAGGTGGTATTGTTTGACATTGGGCATGGCTAGAAGATTCCAGTCTTCAGATCTAAGTGTTCTCATGGTGCTGAAGGTTGCTATTTCCAACAATTTTTACTGTTATTCAAATATATTCTAATATTTTATTATTGAGGATGATACCAGGTGGTATCATCCTCTATTATTATTATTATTATTATTATTATTATTATGGATGATACCAGGTGGCCCAGTGACCTTCAGATAAGCCATGTGACAAACCTAAGCAATTGCATTGTTCCTTGTCAGTCTCAGAGAAATAGATATAATATAGAAATAATGGAGAGAGTTTTGCTGTCTTTAGCTAATAGGAACTGCAGTAATTATCCTCCAACCATTGAACAGCTGGTAGTTTCAGTGTTGAGAGACACATTCAAGGATAAACACACACACACCCTACATTTAAAAATTAAGAATATATTTTTGTGTATTTTGTCCTTGGCCTTCCTTTAAATGCTTTTGTAACAGATGGGCAGAAGCTACAACCTATATATGAAGTGGGTTGCTTCCTTGGCTATTCAGCTTCCCTTCTCATAAATATGCTTATTTTTTGTTTTCCTTTGTTTTGATATTTCATAATAACAGATATACATAAATGTCACAATTGCATTGAAATAGTAAAATAAAATAGAGGACATTTCATATTATCATTGACATTTTGGGCTAACACATGTGAAGATAAGGCTAAAGGCCCTAGTCTAACATCCACTGATGATTTATGATTGATTTTGCAAATTACCTCTCCTTTAATGTATACTTTCAAATGAATATTGGAATAACTATGTCTTATAAGATGCTGTTCAGCAGTGGAACTCTCTTCCCTGGAGTGTGGGGGAGGCTCCTTCTTTGGAGGCTTTTAAACAGAGACTGGATGGCCATCTGTCAGGGGTTCTTGTTAAGGTTTTAAGATATTTTCTTGAATGTCTATCCAATAATTCTCCATACAGGTTTTTGGCATGGGGTTGGACTGGATGGTTCAGATTATAGAGCCACCATACCCTGTGCGTTAATTAACACTGCAAAGCCAGAATGTTTATGTCAACATTACTGTGTGAGCAATGACTGAAATTGTATTAATTACAAATGGGTTATTTTACTTGCACTCAACTTAAACCTCATTAACACAGTTTGGGGGTTAGTGTGTGTTGAATTTCCTTCTTATCTGACTTCACACAAAGATGCATGAACACAAATAGTTGTTGTCTTCCTATACTTTTGGAGAATTAACTCTGAAAATGTTCTGCATTCTATGCATCTGATAAACTGGGCACAGTGTGTTATACAGTATCTTCCATGACTCTGGATATTATTGTGTTTTTAGATAAATTGGCCTGGTTTCACTATTTCAGGGTCTTTTAATTAATTAATTGCTATTCCTGAGCTTGTCTTGGCATTTCCTAGGTCTTCCAGTACTATTGTATAGTATGCTTCTACTGCAACATGACCACAGAGTTATGCAGAAGGACCTACAAATGCTAGAGAGATGTTGTTAAAGGCTTTCACAACTGGAATCACTGGGTTGCTGTGAATTTTCTAGCTGTATTGCCATGTTCCAGAAGATGCAGGTGAAACATCAGGAGAGAATGCTTCTGGAAAATGGCCATATAACCCAGAAAACTCAATCCTCCAACATGATTCCTTGATCTATCTCTGCAGGAAGTCATACATTTCAATAGGGTTTACTATTATCCCTGTTTTTGTGTTTCCATGGTAAGTCCAGGAACTTCTACTCTGTGGATATGGGGGTCATACCATACCAACCTCTGCCGCTTCCCAAAATAGACAACAACAGCTTGACATATGGTGGTTGCTACAAGCTTAATATGAGGCCTGAGAGAGAACCGAGTGCTGAGATACATGTAAGAAAAGCAACAAATATTAAATGCATTAAATCAATAAAGTATATTTCTGAAGAGCGTATGGTCTCTCAAAAAACAAGGATTGTTAAGAAATTTCCTACAGTTTATCACAGTGTTGATTGATGTGTGAATCCATTGTAGTGATAAAAAGTGTGCGTTCAATGTGCTGAGGTTGTGGAATATCATGAAGAAACTTTACAGGTGAAGCAGCTGTGTGATATTCGCAAACTCACATCAAACAATAAAACCCATTTGCTTGAATGGGTCCATTACTGTTTTGCATTTTTGTGTGTGAAAAATGCCTTGCACAAATGTTGCATTGTTGCAGAAGAAGTGATCACATGACCATAATATTGTACCAAACCTGCTGTAAGATAATACTGCTTGTTGCATTTGGTCTCTAAAAGAAAGGGCTCTTCGCAGGCCTCTGCCAGCACAGAGACAACCATCTGGAACGGGAAGACAAAGGGCTTCTGTGCTTGGTTTTATACACGTTTACAAAGGTTGTAAACTGAGCTTGTGAGCTGGGGGCAGACCTCTGAATTTACTGCTGTCTTAAGTTGCAGTTCAGGTATGTCAGAGTTGGGAGTGAGGGGTGGATTCCCAAGCTAAGCAATTCGGTGTCAGAATATAATTGCATTTTTGGAGATGTTCCTAATGATAGATTTAAAAGGAATTTGTGGATATAGAACTCAAGAACGTGAAGGGACTATAAATATCACATAGTCCAATCTCCTCCAATGTAATAATATGGAGTTCTGGAAGATGCCAAATCCATATCATGAACAAGGAATTTAGTCTCACCAAAAGTTGGTACTAACCATTCTACTTCAGCATCACTCAATGTGCTAAACAGTTGAGTCAAAAAGAGTTCTTCCTCAGGATGCAAAGGGATATTAAGGTAGAACGGTCAACATCCTTGAAATGGCTTGCATGAAATGTGGAAGAGTGAAGCAACCTTTGATATGCTGGGCTCTTAAAAATGCTCTCCAAATGTGAGCTTTTGTTTTAATGGCTGGAATTCCTCTGAGATATATGATGCATCCACACCAGCACATGAGTTTGTTTCATAATGTCAAACTTCCGCGTGACCTCAACAGATGAAAACTGGGACATGTATGGTTAAGCAATATGAGAGTGTGCTTAAGATAGCAGAAGTGATCAATCAGTAAAAGCGCCCAAGATAGGAGGAGCTGCAGCAGTTTGCTTTTGCCCGAGTCTAATGCAAAGCAAAGGTCAGGGTTCTGACCCTCCTTTCCCCTGCTGAATTACTGAAGTGCAAACTATGGTACTTTTGTTACAATGTTAGAATGACCCCCCCCTTTCTCTGTATGGCTGATGCCTGGTAAAGTCAGTTTAAAGTAGGTTTAGAACAGGTAGCCTTATAAATGAGTGGTGGAATTCCAGCTCTCATTTTAAAGATTTTAATGATGTCCCCATGTGCTTTTAAGATTGTCTTCTTAAGGGCTGTTTCATTTCACACTGAAGCAGAGGTGTTCAAGATCATAATTCTCCAACTAGTATCAGTGTTCAAACTTGTGTGTGTGGTTGCAAGATTTCTGAATGCACACAGCCCCAGGGAAAGGCAGCAAAGCAATCGTTCCACAGTCCTCCCAGGCAGCCAGGCAGCCAGCCATGCAGTCTGTAGAATCTGATCCAGTTCATTGTCAGTCTGTTACCTACCAAAATATGCCAAACCATTTCTCAAACCTGATCTTAGAATCAGTTTTGGAAACAGCACACCAGATCTCTGAAACTGTGGAAGTATGCTCATGACCATGGCATTTAGTTGGCATATTGCCATAGCAAAAATAAGTTGCAGATACATGTAACATGACTTGAGATAGACATTTATCTGGCTAGTAATGAACTTGAAGTCTCTGTGGGTCAGCCTGAGGTGTTGTCTGTCTGCCAGTTGCACTACCTATCTGTCAAATTGCAATACAGATTTTCAGTTTGACAAAGTGAAGCAGTCAAAGAAACATAAAGTTAACCATTGTCCTCAGGCATGTAGCCAGGGGGGGGGGGCTAAGGGGGCTTCAACCCCCCCCCCCGAAATTCTCAGGGTGGTCCGCGAAAAGGCCTTACTGGTACATTATTTAAACTGTTATGTTTATTCATATCATGATCTAATCACCATGCTCATTATATCCCACATTAATGGGGTTATTGGGATAACAATACAAAAGATTTGCTAGGGTAGACCCTCTTCCACCCAGTCTCAGCCCCCCCGAACCAAACTCAGCCCCCTCCGAAACAAAATCCTGGCTACGGCCCTGATTGTCCTAAAGGTCGCTTTGCATTTCTTCCACTCCTTTCCGTTTCAATAAATTATATTACACCTGCATTGACTGCTCTTATGATGTTTCTGGTGTATGTGAAGGCAAGCACCTTCAATTCATTGTGCATGCAACTTGCATTTCTTGGGATCTGACTAGACAGTGCAAAAGTTGCACTGACCTCTAGGAAAATAAAAACTTTCTAAGACTTTATCCAAGTATCCTCTGTCCTCCACATTCACTGAGGTGAAAGGAGCAGGACCCCTGTGAAAGTGGAAAAAATGAATGAAACAACACTCTTTTTTTCACCTGAAAGAACACCACTCTATGAATCTCTAGATTCTCCAGGATATCTGTATGGCCAGTCTTCACCTGAAGTTGACCATACAGTTGTTCTGAAGAACCTAGAGATTTCTAAAAAGAACATATTAATCAAATCCACAAATAATCAAATTTGCACAGTTGGGGATCCAACTGTAATCTTCAAAACACACACAGAGAGGAGCGATTTTTGTCAAAAGTTTTACAGAGCAATGACAAATCTCTTTGTTACCTGATTCCCACTGCACTACTACTGTCTGGCCATTGGAGTAATCTGCAAAGGTAAAATAAAATCTGTTATAGGGTAGCTGGCCTGGATTATTTTGCTAGTCTACATTGCAAACTACATTGAAAACCTTTGCAGTGAAAACTGCACTAAGTTGGTAGATGCATGTATAGCTTTTACTAGAACACTGACATACTTGGATGTAAAGAGCAAAATCTTCTGTTCAAGGAACTTGCAGTATTTTGCCAAAGAAAAGGAGAACCATTTTTTCCCCAAGGGCACATATGTACAGTTGTAAACAGCTGTAGTGAAATGTTTCAAGCATTGTGGCATTTCCCTTGATAAAAATGTGTTGCAGCTGAAAAAAAGAAGTAGCATGGCATAGCTTTGTCTGGAACTGGTTTAGTTTTTGCAAAATGTCGCAACCCTGGACAAAACAGCTGTATTCATTACTAATAGAGGCGTTTTGTCAAAACACCAGCATGGATCTTTTTCCCACAAGGAACAGATGTGTATAGTACATTGCCATTTCTCCCTTCCTTTCCAATTCTCTCTCCCCCTTTTTATTTTATTTTATTTACTGAATACAGCTGCAAGCTGTGTCATTCTCTTTAGAATACTGTAGGTGTGGTGTTTGCAGTATAGCTGTCAAGGAGGATGAATGTATTATAACGGAATGATAAAATAGTTATGTTGTGACTCAGTGTGATCTGTCAGTTGAAAAAGCCTTCTTTTAAAACTGAGACAACGCTTCTACCTTGGCCCCTAGCTAAGCACTGTATTTATACACTTAACATGCCATACCACAGTCAACATTTATGTAAATGCAAGCTCAGTGTTCTGTTGCTTTTGAACCAGATGTCAGTGTTATCCACTGGCAAATAAAAGAAAGAAAGCTCTTGCAATGTAGTCCACACATCCCAGTTTCCAGTGGTCATTAGGGTATATATGGCAACATATCCATTTTTCCATTCAGGGTTCCTACAAAGACATTTTGAACAATAACTTATCTCCCCCTCCCACACACACACACTAATATGGGAACTGTTTCACCAAGTTATCACTTGTACCAGTATTGGTAGTAATTCATTATAAGATGATTGGGGTTTGGACTGTTAATCGAGGAATGCAAAGAGACTGAAGGAGCAAGACTCAAGAAAGTGCTACAGATCATGAGAGGCTGAGAATGGCTGTTGGAGGTGATACTCATGGGAAATTTCTTTTCGTCTCATCTGCAATGTGTAGTACAGAACAAACACTGTATCCATGGGAGATACATTCCGAAAAACCCTGTGGATATCCAAAACTATGTGTAATAGGAAGGAACCTCTACATTTTGAGTATACTTGAACTACAAGTATACCATAGAATTGCATTTCACAGAGTCCTTGAATTGGAAGTGACCTCGTGTGCCATCCAGTCCAACCCCCTTCCAAGAAGCAGGAAAATCACATTCAAAGCACCCCTAACAGATGACCTTTAAGCCTCTGTTTCAAAGCCTCCAAGGAAGAAGCCTCCACCAGACTCTGGGGCAGAGAGTTCCACTGCTGAACAGCTCTCACAGTTATGAAGTTCTTCCTAATGTTCAGGTGGAGTCTCCTTTCCTGTAGTTTGAATCCATTGTTCTGCATCTGAGTCTCCAGGGTAGCAGAAAACAAGCTTTCTCCCTCCTCCCTATGCCTTTTTGAAGGACTAAAGAGGACCACAGATACTTCCATTGGGGAATATTTTTGGAGCCTAAGAAAGTGAAATTGTAGATATCCATGAATAAGGGATAACATACTCTATTGCTTGTTCTGAGTGATGACATTACATGGTGTGTTTCCCTACCTCTGCTGCTTACCATTTGCTCTAGAATGGAAAAACCAAATTTATCCTCATACACAGGTCAGTGATACCACTTATTATTGCATAATGCGTTTTTTAAAGCAGTACCTTGAATCTTGTTTGCAAAGTTGCTCTCTCAGAATAGCTTGCTTTAAAGGAAATACGTTGATAGATTATTTCGAAATTGGAAACTAAATCACTTTCATTTCCAGGTTCGTCTGGGAGGCGGGCATTCATCTGCTTTCCAGCTGTAATGAGCAATGAACAGTGTTTTCTACCATGAATGGTGGGATTGCAACTCACATCCTCACCCTTATTCACTTTTCTTTACATATGTTTATCCTTCAAACTCAAGACGGAAATGAAAGACGTTCACAAGTGCCAGTCTTACATCTTTCAACACACAACAGTGGATGTTCCTTATGAAGTTAAGCAATGGATATCCCTTCTGGAATCAAGGGAGGGAGGTATAGGTGATGAAATGCCTTGAAAGCAAACATGTAACTAATCTAAACACATCCATAGATTTTCAGGAAAGAAATGTAGCATAAGTGTTATACTGTCAATTTTCTGTAACAGTTTCCATGTTATGGAATGTCTTAATTCTACACAACTTTCCAAAAGCTGTGGAATGTCATAACTGTGCCTGGCTGGCTAGAAAAATAGGGGGAGCTATAGTGAACATTTACAGGACAGCTTATTGGTATGCTATATGAGTAGTATTTTTAAATGCATGTTTTTTTTATTTTTGATCTTTTTTCTGGAAACATGGTGATTGTGGGAAGATTTAGAATAAAGAAATGGCCATATAGTAGAATTGAGTGACCAAGTTCTAACAACTCTAGGTTGTTGGCTATAAGAAATTCATGTTAAATGTGCCTATAAACAAAGTCATATAAATAGGTTAAAGTAAAGGTTTTCCCCTGCTATTCAGTTGTGTCCCAACTCTGGGGATTGGTGCTCATCTCAATTTCTAAGCTGAAGAGCTGGTGTTGTCCATAGACACCTCCAAGATCATGTGGCCAGCATGACTGCATAAAGTGCTGTTACCTTCCCACTGGAGTGGTACCTCTTGATTTACTCACAATTGCATGTTTTTGAACTGCTAGTTTGGCACATAAATACTTTCCCTCAAATTATCAAAATGCTCAAAATTACCTGGCTGTACTTTTGCACTAATAGGAGATGGGCCAACAAACTGACAAATTAATGAGGAGTGTTTTGTTTACATTGTATTCCCCTTTCAGTAACTATATGGCTTTGACCCAAATCCCCTGACTGCTTACATGTGTACACAGGATTCAGTTCTTATTAGAGAATATAACTACTTTTGGAGCTTCTTGGGGGCCAAAAGTTCCGAACAAATGTAATATATTCAGTTCCATTTTGCAGAAACCATTCAATGGCTAGATTATTATAGAGACTGACATCTCTTTTTATAGACATCTGCATATTTGTAAAATGATGGAGCTTCATTTGCATCTTGAGACAAATTGCCAGAAGACTCTTGAAACTCAAAAGACACCAGAGACCCCTCAAAACACTCTAAAATTGACCTTAGAGAGGTTGATGTTTCAGCAAATAAACTGATTTTTGTTACAAAACAATTCATTTGATGACTGGAGATAATGCCTCCAGGACTTGGAATAGTTGCTTAGCCCTTCTTTCTGTATGAATCAAGCTAATGAGATTGAACAATCATATGTGAGTGCCTTATGTGTAGGGAGTGACCAGAGCTGGTGAACAAAATGCATAAATAAATTATGTGTTCCTGGAGCAAAGCTGAAGTATCCCTGAAAACTAGAGAGGAAAGCATATTATACAGTAAACAGGAACATCTACTTGAACAGCAAAGGTGAAGGAGCATGTTAAAAGATAAGCAAAACAGAGACAGGAACAGGATTGAGGACAGGAAACCAAGGAAGAACAGTTTAAAAGACATGATACTTTGCAGTTAACTGAAATGTTCTCATGTTTTTTTATTTGCTTCACCCATATCCCAACTTCACAGTTGGGAACTCCAGCCACCATAAGAGTTTCTCCTTTCCTCCCCACTCCATTATATTAAGCTATCTTGCATGTTAGCCTTAGACATAGTGGGTAACACAAGTCTGTGTCATAATCTGGTCCTGTGACCACTAAGCAACTGGTTCTCATTATGAAGATTAAGGTGTGGCTAAAGTAATAGGTGTACTCAGCTTTGCATGTACTTATCTTTCAGCAAATTTAGATGCAATTTTTCGAGTACTTGAAGCTATTTAAGTGCCAACAATCCATTTTTAGAAGGTAGGGAATGTAGAAAGTCATTTGTGGTTCAGCTTGAGGAACTGCTGTTGAGTGCATGGCCAAAACAGAAGAAATTCATCTCTCCTCTCTTTAAAAGTGAAGGCAAATGTGCATATTCTAATTTATATGCACAGGTGCAAATGTACAAAGCATGTACACAACATAAATACAAACACGGTCCATTTCGTCATAGCAGAGAATATGACCGGGTGTGCTTTGTGGCTTCTCAGTCTACCGCTGAGACTATTAGATAATTTCTTGCTGCTTTTGTGTCTTCACCTTTTAATTAGGTGTGGAGGGACCTATTCAAACAGATACACTTTTATATAGAGGAGTGAGTGGCCCCTACAGTGAAAGATATATAAACACCCAAATGGAGGGATTGCATGGATTAGGGAAACCTATCCTTCACTATTTCATTCTTGTATGCGGGATTGTATAATTGCAGTTGTTTCCTTCCTATCCCATGACAAAAATAATTTTCCTTCACAATATTATCCCAGTGTTTGAATGTATTGTCCCTCAATTTACTCAGTGAAACTTAAAAATCCTGTTATGGATCTGTAAAATATGCAACTAATATTCCTATACAGGTTGATTCCGACACTTCATGACCTCATGGATCGGGCCAAGCCAGAGATCCCTGTTGGCCGTGGCCACCCCTAGTTCCTTCAAAATCAAGCCAGTCACTTTAAGGATACTATCCATCCATCTTGCCCTTAGTCAGCCTCTCTTCCTTTTTCCTTCCTTTTTCCCCAGCATTATTATCTTCTCCAAGCTTTCCCGTCTTCTCATAAAAGTACTTTATCTTTGCCTTTGATATCCTTTTCTCCTGTGAGCAGTTGGACATTATTTCTTGGAGTGTGGACTGGTTTGATCATCTTCTGGTCCAAGGCACTCTCAGAATTTTCCTCCAACACCACAGTTCAAAAACGTCTATCTTCCTTTGCTCAGCCTTCGTTATGGTCCAGCTCTCACATCCATAGGTTACTATGGGGAATACCAGGGTGCACACACATACATCTTCCAAAATGTAAATCTAAATGAAATTGCTTACTTCCTTGTAGGGTGGATGTCCCTACTGTGGCCTTCAGAGTTGTGTTGTAGGCCTCATGGTGTGGACACAATTTTGTTTACCAGTAGCCAATGCTTTTTATCTATATACTAATGTTTTGTGGTTGCATCTGAGAACTGCATACATACATACCTACAGGGCAGTAGCTAACTTTCAAATATATCACCAAATTACAAATCAGAGCTTAAAGGCCAAGTAATCAAAGTAGTATGGGGCTGAATTTCATCCAAATTAATATTTAGTCTGGTTGCTTATTTGCAGTTTTAGTTGCAATTAACTTAAGTTGGATTTAGAGTTGCATTTTAGTTTGCCTTGTGGGATTCCCTGGGATGCTAGGACTTCTGGGAGAGCAGAGGATTTATTTATTTATTTCCAACATTTCTACCCTGCTCTTCTCAACCCCTGAAGGGGGACTCAGAGCGGCCTAACAAAAGGCACAATTCGATGCCCACACAGTAAAATACAATATAAAAACCAAAAACATTCAGCATTAAAATACAATTAACATTAACACACCACACACATTCATTTAAGTTAAAAACAGTGTTCCGTCCATAACACGGGCACTGAGCCATCTCCATCAACTTGCCCTTACAAATCCAGTCCAAAGTGCTGCATTGTGCTAATGCGCAAACGCCTGGTCCCACAGCCAGGACTTCACTCCTTTCCTGAATGCCAGGAGGGATGTGGTCGATCATATGTCGCTTGGGAGCGCGTTCCACAGATGGGGAGCCACCACCGAGAAGGCTCTCTCTCTCATCCCCACCAACCGCATTTGAGAAGTTGGCGAGAGCGAGAGCAGGGCCTCCCCGGACGATCTTAAATTATGAGGTGGGACGAAGGGGCTGATGCGTTCGGACAAGTAAGCTGGGCCAGAACTGTAAAGAGCTTTAAAGGTCAAAACCAGCACTTTGAATTGAGCTCGGAAGTGGACAGGCAGCCAGTGGAGCTGACACAACAGGGGGGTGGTATGCTCCCTGTATGTAGCTCCGGTTAGTAATCTGGCTGCCGCCCGTTGGACTAATTTTAATTTCCGAACTGTCTTCAAAGGCAGCCCCACGAAGACTGTGTTGCAGTAATCTATTTGGGATGTGACCAGAGTGTGGAGGACCGTAGCCAGATGGGTTACAGCAGGGCTGTCCAACTGGCGGCCCCGGGGCCGGATCTGGCCTTGTAGCCTGTTGGACACGGCCCCAGCTATGCCCTCAGCCGCCATTTTTAAATTTGAAAAAAAAATCGATTTTTTTAAAAAATGGCGGCCGGGGGGGGGAGGCGGGGCAGGGAGGAGGAAGAGAGCTAGCTCCTCCTCCTTTTCGGCGCCCCCCCCTCCCTACCTAGGGAGGGGGGCGCCGAAAAAGGGCAGAAGGCGGCGCCACCAGCAGCGCATCCCCGGCCTGGCGTGACGCGCTGCTCCTTGGCACCGCCTACTCCTCCTTTTCGGCGCCCCCGCCCTTCCTAGGGTGGGGGGGGGGCGCCGAAAAGGAGGAGTAGGTGGCGTCAAGAGCAGCGCATCACAGGCCTGGCGTGACGCGCTGCTCCTTGGCACCGCCTACTCCTCTTCGGCGCCCCCTCCCTTCCTAGGGCGGAGGGGGGAGCGCCGAAAAGGGGCAGAAGGCGGCATCAAGAGCAGCGCGTCACAGGCCTGGCGTGACGCGCTGCTCCTTGGCACCGCCACTCTCCTGCTTTTCGGCGCCCCCCTCCCTTCCTAGGGCGGGGGGGCGCGGAGGAGTAGGCGGCGTCAAGAGCAGCGTCAGGCCTGGCGTGACGCGCTGCTCCTGGCACCGCCTACTCCTGCTTTTCGGCGCCCCCTCCCTTCCTAGGGCGGAGGGGGAGCCGCCGAAAAAGACTAGGACAAGCATTTAAATCCACACTTGACAAGTGAAACCCATTGGATGGCCCTGAGCAAGTCACACTTTCCCACCCTCAGAGGAAGGCAATGGCAGACTACCCCTACATGAATCTCAAGAAGAAAACTCAATGGCAGGATCACCATAAGTCAGGGTTAACCTGAAGGAACCATAACAACTGCATTTTTATTACAGTGACTGGGATTTTCCAACTCAGTCATACATTGTTCACTCCCTGTAACCCAGTGCTGTCCAACTTCTACGGGGTCCAGGGCCGGATAAAAGGTCACTGATGGCCTAGGGGGGCTCGGCCCCGCCCCAGGCCCCGCCCCAACGCCCCTTTAAAACGGCCGAAAAAGGGCAGAAGGCGGCGTCACGAGCAGCGCGTCACAGGCCTGGCGTGACGCGCTGCTCCTTGGCACCGCCTACTCCTCCTTTTCGGCGCCCCTCCCTTCCTAGGGCGGGGGGGCACCGGGGCAGAGGCGGCGTCAAGAGCAGCGCGTCACAGGCCTGGCGTGACGCTGCCCCTTGGCGCGCCTACTCCTCCTTTCGGGCGCCCCCTCCGCCCTAGGAAGGGAGGGGGCGCGAAAGGAGGAGTAGGCGGTGCCAGGAGCAGCGTGTCACGCCAGGCCTGTGACGCGCTGCTCTTGGACGCCGCCTTCTGCCCTTTCGGCCGTTTTAAAAGGGGCGGGGCCTGGGGTTGGGGCGGGCCTGGGGCGGGGCCGAGCGCCCCTAGGTCAGTGACCTTATCCGGCCCTGACCCCGTAGAAGTTGGACAGCACTGGGTTACAGGGAGTGAACAATGTATGACTGAGTTGGAAAATCCCAGTCACTATAATAAAAATGCAGTTGTTATGGTTCCTTCAGGTTAACCCTGACTTATGGTGATCCTGCCATTGAGTTTTCTTCTTGAGATTTATGTAGGGGTAGTCTGCCATTGCCTTCCTCTGAGGGTGGGAAAGTGTGACTTGCTCAGGGCCATCCAATGGGTTTCACTTGTCAAGTGTGGATTTAAATGCTTGTCCTAGTCCAACACTGAAAATACTACACCATGCTGGCCTTCCAAAAAGGCCTCATGTGCAGTATTGAACCCAAGTTTATGCACTGAATTTCTGTCTTGAAGCACTTCACTGCAGTTCATTTCAGGACTGAACCATTTTACATCCCCACTTCCATTTTTCTATAGAAAGATAGAAAGCAGGAACTTTGCAAGAGAGACCTGGAGAAAAGAGCTGTTTTTATTATAGAGAACAAGAGCCACAGTGATGCAATGGGTTAAACCCTTCTGCTGGCTGAGCTGCTGACCTGAAGGTCGACTGTTTGAATCCGGGGAGCGGGGAGCTCCCATCTATCAGTTCCAGCTTCCCATGTGGGGACATAAGAGAAGCCTCCCACAGGATGGTAACACATCCGAGCATCCCCTGGTCAACATCTCTGCAGACACCCGATTCTCTCAAACCAGAAGCAACTTGCAGTTTCTCAAGTCGCTTCCAACAAGATATAATAGTAATTATAGGGACCAATGCCTATGCTCTTAAGTGGAGCTTATTGCCATAAAAATCTTGAATATCTATTATCCACAGCTTTTCACACAATTAAAATTTGGGCTGTGTGTGCAGTCCTAGTACATCACAGATGTGGATGGTCTACTTTGGAATTTTTTTATATTTTTGTTAGTTTAATTATTTATAGATTTGATTAAAATATTATCTCTAGGAACTTTTAGGGCCTCCAGTGTGATTCCGTGGTCAGCTGTCTTCATTCATGCTGGATAACATGGAGATTTCTAGTGACAATACCTCTTTAGAAATCTCTAGGTCCACCATTGTGATTATGTGGTCACTGGTCAGCTCCAATGAAGTTCAACCAAAGTTATGATGAAAGACCTAGACATTCCTAGAGAGGGGTTCTCTCACGTAAAATAATTACAATTTCTTTAATCATTTTGTTTACTTTCATGGGGGTCCGGTGCCCCTAATCCCAGCAGATGTGGAGGGTTGACTGTATCATATTAACGTCCTTCAAGACCTACCAAGGCTGTGATAGGTTCTGAAAAGTAGCACAATCTGAGAAGACAGATTGGGAACTGTCATAGGTGCATATAGTTAACTTGTGGAATTTCTTGCAGCCTTATGTAATATCAGCAAAAAGTTTCACTGAAATCATTTTTTTCTGGTTTTCCTCCTCCTTTGCCCACCCCTAGTATTTGCCATAATTATTTGCCTGTTCTTTGCTGACTTTCTTACTTGGCTGGTTTCTTAGCCCAGAGTTGGTTCACTTGTGCCCAATGATGTAGAACCTTTAATTCATTTACTTGTATGCCATCTCTTCCCAGTTCGCAATAATTCTTCTTGACTTCCCCATACAGAAAGCAACAGACCAATTTTCTTTCACACGAAGCAAATTTTAATACCAATTTCGCTGTGAATTTCAGCTCAAAATAAAGTGGTAGCATAGAATCCTCTGTCAAAGGCATACAGAAGATGTATTGATTAGCAAAAATGTAAATGATTGTGGTCTGTGTCAGGGGGGAAAAAGTGTTCCAACTAGACTGGCCTTGGAATACCAGACATTCAGTTAACGTTTGTGGTTTTTGAACTACCTTTGATTTTTTTTCCATTGCAAGAAGCAAATTTTAGTTCTTTTTTTAAAAAGAGAAATCAGATGCATGCCAATAAATGCTTTTTGGGTAGAGACAGAACTGGAGCACTGGACTGGCAAATAAACTTCACTTCTTTGGCAGAAAGCCACCGTTTATCCCTTATTTGGTTGTCAGCAGTTAGGATTTTCATGAATTTTGTAGTGAAAGCCAAGAGGGGATATATAGCCAAGTTCATTGGAATGTTACCAGAGTTCCCCATATTTTAGTAGCATCAGATAGACTGTCTCTAAGAAGACAGTCTCTTTCTCCTCTAATGAGAAAGAGTGGGTTTTTTTGGTTCTCCCATTTTAAATAAAAACGCCATAGCAATGTGTTATAATTATAAATAAACGTGGTTATTAATCTATTTTTTTCATCCTATTTGTGGATAAATTTGCTAGGTTTAAGAAGTTAGGAAGTGAGAGATCAGGTGGGCAAAGATGGCGGCAGGACGGACACTCTGAGGCTCCTCAGAGTGCCAACTGTCTCCTCGACCGGAGGGCGATTTGCGCCCCCTCCCTGGGACAAAGTCACGTCCAAAGGGATCGCGAAGTCGCAGGGACGGTGCCGCCGGCTCCAAAGATCGGCCCCTCCTCAAGAAGGGGAGATCGAGTGAGCCCGGACATCGGACGCGTCGGCAAGCGGGTTGAGGGACAGGAAGCGGGTGACGACCCGCAGCTACTGCCAGCCCAGCCCACCCCACCACCCTACCAAGATCAAGGGCAGAAGAAGAGGAGGAAGCCGACTCGACCGGCCGTGAGTGCGGGGAAAACCACCCCCTATATCAAGCGGGTGGCGGGGACCGTGCCAAAAGGAAGGCTCATCCCTCCCATAGCCGGACACACAGCGGCTCCACAAGAACCCCTGAATTAGGCAGGACTGGGGTCCAAGGGGAAAACATCCAAAGGGTCTCCAGCACTTCCCCCCCCCCGAACGGGCCGGAGGTAGCCTAAACCTCCCAAGAAGAAGGAAGCGAGGAAGAAAAAAAGAAAAGAACTAAGATGGCCAGACCTTAAAGGAAAGGGCCTGAGATAGCCAGGAGTGGCGCGAAGCCGGGCAGAAGCAAGGGGGCGGGGCTAGCGGAACATCCGAGGCCTCTGCAGTGTCAGACACCAGGGAAGAGAAGGGAAGCACAGTGGAAACGAACAGAGGGAAAGAGCATGGAGGGTGTCTCCCCCCAAGCACAAGATCCGGCCCCTGTTACTGATCCTCCCTGACCCAGCTAGACAGATCAGGCTACTTAAGCCTTTAGGGAACTCTTTGAGAAAACAGAACGCCGAGGAGATCTAAGCCATTCTGCCTATCCCAAAGGCAAAGTACAACCCCCCCCCCCACTTGCTAGCTTGCCACAGCCATAGCACAAACTACCCAAACTGTGAATTTTGCTGCCAAAGAGCAGAACAAATCCCTCCATCGAACAGAACAACTGTTAATAAAGTATGTCAGCACTGAACGAATTAAACACAGAAGCAAAAGAGCAGGAAAGAATGCAGGGAGGAAGATCTGAGGAGGAAGAGGTGACTTTGGAGGACATCGTTAAAGAACTACGAAGATTGGGAAAAGCACAAGATGGGTGTCTACAGAAGATCGAAATAATGATGACCCGACAAGATGAGCAAACCAAAATGATACAGGAACAATTGCAGTATGCACGGTTAGAATCAACCAGGGAAGCGATTCCTACAAGGCTAGAGCTGACAGCCATTTTTGAAGATGGGGAAGAAGCTCCGCAGGCCAAGGGAATAAGCGCAGCAATGCATGAGGGTCTGAAGAAGAGAGTGGAGGAGAATACAAGGCCACAAGAGACACCAGGAGGAAGAGATCTTTATTTTTGTAAAAAAAAAGTGTGGAAGCTACACTGGGAGTTATTCGAATGATTAATAAGAATTCCAGGGCTCCTATTCCCAGAAAAGAAGAAGAGGAAAAGAACCAGGAGGCCAATACTCCATTTAAAAGCCTCACCCTGTGGGCAAATAAGAATGAAAACAAGGGAAGTGGGATGCAGCTCAATAGAAAGAGAAGCCGGATGAGAACGACTCAACAAGGAAAAAAGAAAATCTTAAAGAAAAGCCATCCTTACTCTCCAGAGATGTGCACAAACGATAGGCCTCTGAAGCGTGCAGCCTGAGAGGTGGATGAAGGAGTTCTAGAATTTCCTAAAGAGAACAGCTAGGAAGGAGACCAAGGAAAGTAAAAGAAACAGACACAACTATATTAAAAGACAAGGACCGGACAAGGGACATGGACACTCTTACCAAATAGTTGAAGGATGTTAAAAGTTAAGAGTCAATGACAATAGAGTGATTATCCTGCGAGAGGTCGCCTGACGGGCAAAATGGTCTCTTCACCAATGTAAGACTATGATTAAAGAAGACGGAAGCGTACAACCCCCCTCTCTACCCCCCCTTTTTTCTTTTTTCTTTTTTTCTCTCAGCACCCACCTTCCCTTTCTTCCCCTCCCAGATACCCTTTTTTATCCTACACCCATCCTCAACCCCTCCCCACCCCCCTCTCCTTACCACAGTTCCTGGAACTCCCCTTCACCACCCCCGCATCCTTTCCCAGTTTTGCTGTATTTGAAAACCTTAATAAAAAATTATTGAACAAAAAAAAAAGAAGTTAGGAAGTTAACCAAATGAAATTTCTCAGTCATTGCTACTTGTGATATGTTGCAGTTGCCATTTGCTTTTGCAAGACTGCTATTCTTTAGCCTTTTCCAGCCTCTTTGGAGGTTACATTGCTGAGACTGTCAAAGGCTTTCATGGCTGGAATCACTGGGTTGCTGTAGGTTTTTCGGTCTGTATGGCCATGTTCTAGAAGCTGTCCTAGAAGCATTCTCTCTCTCCAGGTTCTTGAGCACCTGATCAACCAACCTGGACATAGCATATTATTTGAGAACACAGAAATGCTGGACCACTCTAACAACTACAATGTCAGGCTACACAGAGAAGCTATTGAAATACACAAGCATGTGAACAATTTCAACAAAAATGAAGAAACCATGCAAATGAACAAAATCTGGTTACTAGTATTTTTTAAAAAAACCTCTAAAATTATAACAGCAAATAAAGAACAACACTCAAACACAGGGG
This sequence comes from Anolis apletophallus, assembly GCA_030556195.1. Classification (NCBI taxonomy): domain Eukaryota; kingdom Metazoa; phylum Chordata; class Lepidosauria; order Squamata; family Anolidae; genus Anolis; species Anolis apletophallus. Next base: position 23,875,719 of record JARBWK010000010.1, on the reverse strand, counting down.
AACTCCAGACAAGAAACAATCCGGAACACCTAATCACCTCTCAACAAAGTATTCCCCCAGGAGCTATCAAGCCATACCTAAAAACTGTCAGGCCATCAAATGCTAATCAATGTGCCCAATTAAAACATTCACACCTACCTCTAACAGACAAGAGTTTTTTCTCCCACCCTGAACATTCCACAGATATATAAACCCAATTTTCCTAGTTTCCAACAGACCTCACAACCCCTGAGGAAGCCTGCCATAGATGCAGGCGACACATCAGGAGACAATGCTTTGAGAACATGGCAATATAGCCCGAAAAACCTACAACAACCAATTGCTGAGATTATAGTGACTCTGAGCCTACTCTAAGCAAGGTTGAAGTGCTGATGCAAATTCAGAATAAATGCGAGTGAAAGCTTTAGTTCAACCTCTTATACTATAGTTAAACCAGAGCATTTGAGCCCATTTCTTCAAGCAGTGGGAATACTCAATAACACATTGCGTTTCCAGGTGACATTGCAATAATATCCTTTATTCATACAGTATTACTCTGGTATCTGCAAGTTTTCAAAATTTCATATTTTTACCTGTCAAAATGTGTCCTTTTAAGACATTTTGAGGTCTTCCAGCATGACTCTATGGCATTCTTGGGCTAGCAGTCCTTTATTCACAATAATCCGTGGTTCTGTGTTTCCATGCAAAGTCCAGGGACATATTTCTGCAGATGCTGAGGTCACGTTGTAATTTAATATCAATACCAATGCATTATATTTTGAAGTAAACAATAAGATTTCCTTGTTTTATTATAAGCATTGTCTTGGATGCGTCATGCAAGGGTTGGATTTCCACATTTTTGGCCATTTCAATATTTTAAAGTATTCAGTTTTTTCAAAAACCGAATGTAATAGGCAAAAAGATAGATTCAGTGTATTATAGTGGTTTGAATAATTGCTTGACCATGGAAATCCACTGGGAACCTTGGGCAAGTCACATTTTCTCATCCCCAAAGAAATGCAATGACAAACCTATAAAGAACCCTTGTCAAAAAAACTGAAACAAAACAAAGCAAAGTGATAGGTTCACATTAAGGTTGCTGTCAGTCAGAAATGACTTGGAGGCATATGACACAGTGCTATAGAATCATGGGAAGTGTAGTTTGGCGAGGCACCAGCACTGTTTAGCAGAGAAGGCTAAAGACTTTGCAAAACTGCAGCCCACATAATTCCATAAGTTGAGTAATGGCCGTTAAAGAAGTGTCAAACTTCATTCATTCTACAGTGTAGATTCACTCTGGCGCTAAGATCAGTGGTACCACAATGGGCAAATCCCGACTTGGGAATAACTCAACTTCTCTCTCCAAAATAGATAGTACAATTAGTTTTCCACATTTTCCTGGGTTAGGGACACATGTCCCATGTGAAAAAATGTAAATAATAATGCTTTTTTTTACTTAAAGAGGACCCCTCTCTAGAAATGTCTAAGTTCCCCATTGTGACTATAGTAAAAATCTACCTGACGTTGACCATAGAATTTCATTGGCAGACTTACAGGTGTATTATCTCCAGAAAACTCTAGGTCTTCCAGCACTTACAGTGACCAGAGAGTCATACTAAATGACCTACAAAAAACTAATGAGAAGCTTTTAACTATAAGCCAAACCTGAAAATATGGAGGGATGACTGTACTCATTGTTTTTGAAATTATGGCTAGAACTTATTTCTTTTAGTTTTTTGTTTGTTTCTATTCAAGCTTATATGCAAAGTTTTCTAGGTAGGGCAAAATCAGTTAAAAACAACTTTAAAAAGATGTACACCAATTTTTAAACCACTAAATACCATTCAACAGAAACAGCATTTTGTCTGATAGCAGTGTTGCTCAATATGCAAAACACCTGCTCTTGTTGGATACTGCCTTGATATATTGGGGGAGAACAGGAGACATGCATGAAGAACAAATAAATGAGTTCATTTTAATAGAATCTTATCTGGTTTGAAGGCCTTGTAGTCAAAGCTTATTTCCTGCTCTTTATTGTCAGCTGGACTGCAACACTATGCTTAAATCTGCAGTGGAGATCTGAGGTGCGTGGGTGTATTTATACAGCTATAATTTGGAGGTATTACTGTGTCCATATTCAGGCCTTAGAACTCAAAACATAGCAGAAATGTTATTTCTTGATATTAATTTTTTTTGTTAGGTGAAATCATGGCATGATAACAAGATGTTTACCAAATGTTAATTAATCTACTTGACATGACTGCAGTTGTTAATAAGTGCCTCTGTTAAGTTCATCCTGTCCCTTCCCAGCTCAATCTGATACAGCTTTAGGTAGAATATTAACCATGAATTAACAAAACAGAGCTGCCTGTTTTGCAAAATCAGTTTGGTCTCTTCTGCTTCACATTATTAAAACATAATGCACACTATAGTATTTCCGTGCGTGATTGTGAAAGCTGGGCAGAGAAGAAAGCTGACAAGAAAAGCATCACCTTATTTGAAATGTGTTCAAGAAGACGTCTATGGACTTTACTGATTTCTAAAAGACAGATAAATGGGTTTTAGAACAGATTGGGATTGAATTCTTGCTAGAAACCAAGTTGAGTATAATCAAGGATTAACTATGGTGAAGAGGTGGGAAATGTAAGCAGTCGACTTTGCAATCTGTCTTGAGAGCCTTGTAGTCATACTTTAAAGCAGTGGTGTCCAACCTGTATCCCTCCGGGTGTTTGGGACTCCAGCTCACAGAAGCCCTGGCGAGTTTGCCCAATGATCAGGAAATCTGGGAGTGAAGCCCAAAACACCTGGAGGACCAAAGCTTGGACACAACCTCTTTAAAGCATTCAGAACTCAATTGGGAGTCCATCATCCTTGTAGAAGCCTAAGACAAACTTCAATACAAGTTGAGTATGTCTTATCCAAAATGCTTTGGACTAAAAGTTCTTTGTTGTGGCATCGAATTGCTGCCAATTTATAAGCCATCTTGAGTCATTTTTGGGCTGAGAAAGGTGGGATATAAATATGGTAAATAAATAAATAAATACATTTGTATTTCAGATTTCTCCCCAGATTTAGGAATACTTGAATATCCTGCAGACGGGACCCAAGTCTCAACATGAAATTCATTCATGTTTCATATATGCTTTATACACTTAGCCTGATGGCAATTTCATACACAACATTGTTCATAACTTTGTGCATGAAACAAATGTTGTGCACATTGAACCATGAAAAGCTAAGGTGTCACTACATTAGCCAGCCATGCAGACAGTTTCGGAGTATTTCAGATTTTGAAATTCTGGAAAAACTATGATCAGCTTGTACAACATGAAGCAGAACTCGTTGGCAGGTCAGGGATGTGAAAGTCCAAAATGGGAGTTTCAGTTTGGAGAGCAATGGATCCAGTCTAGAGCCAAGATAATGGAGGGGCAGACAGTGGTAAATGGAGAAGGCCCCACCACACACTTCTACCTGACATCTCCAGACCTTTGGATTCCTTTCATACTTGGCTTGAGATTCATGGAGCAATTACTGCCAGGGAAAGTAATTATCAGAGAGCAAATTGCTTCAGAAAATTGTTCGTAAAAGCCACATGTAATATAAAGCTGTTTTTTGTAGATGGGTTAGTTTGATACTGCTGTAAATGTCAAATTACTTGGATTACTTTGCACATTTTTTCCTTTATGGGGCTTAAAAAGATGAAATTTTTGGAACCCGGTTTCTTTGCAGTATCATTGAAGGAAATCTCTGATGAGGAGAGGGCTATGTTCTTCTCTTCCACATTTATCAGATTCTGGTGTTATTTGTTACAAAAAGCCACTTGTCCATATGGGCAGATATATTGGCATAGTTAATTATGAAACCTTCCAGAGATGGGGAGATTTAGTGGTTTCAAAATATGGATTAAAGGCTTGAGATTTCCCTAAAGCCATTCAGATTGCTTTCTTGGTTTAAGTGTGGAATACAAACTGCTGTGCCCAAATGTTCTTCAGATTCAGGCTATCTTTGGGGAAAACTCTTTTTATTTTTCAGATGGCTAAAAACATATTTGAACAATTAGGCCAGTGGATATTCTTCATATTTCCTGCCCTGTAGATGGCAGAGTGAAAGACTTGTATTAAGAAAATAATTTTTCCAGTTTAAGTTCAGATTTGTAGGTTGGCCAGGAAAGAAAATTGTGTCTTCCAACCTGCAAGCAAATTAATCCAAGAGCTTTAGCAAAAGAGTTCTGTTGTGTTGCTAAGCAACACTTTGCATTATGTTACCCAGTTGCCATGGCAAAAGAATGGCTGCTCTCCGTCCTTTGCAGATGACGGAGAACCTATTACTCATCTCCAGAGAGTGTTGTGAAGGCTTTTCACTTAGCATCGAACTTTCCTGCAGAAAACGAAGATCTGCTTCTCTTAATTCTCTTTCTAATGAAAAGGTTTCTATATCCCAACATACATAAATAAGCTTGCCCTTTCTGCCAGTTTTGGTCTGTGATGAGAGAGCTGTTAATATCTGGATTTTATTTGGTTTTTTAAGAAGGGTTACTTCTGTCATCATCACAGAGAATTGTCGAGTTGGAAGAGACCACAAGGGCCATCCAGTCCATTTCCCTGCCATGCAAGAACACATCATCATCATTCTATTTTATGCTGCTTTTCTCTCTGGATTGACTTCAAAAGTGGCTCCCAACAGATGGCCATCTACCTCTGTTTACAAACCTCCTTCAGAGCAGCGTAGTTCACTGTCAAACTATTCTTACCATCAGGAAGTTCTTCCTAATGCTTAGGTAGAATCTCTTTTCCTATGATTTGAATCCATTGCTCCATATCCTAGTTTCTTGAGTAGTGGAAAACAAACTTGCTCCCTGCTCAATATGGCATCTTTACAAATATCTAAAAATGGCTATCATGTCATTACCTTCATCTTCCTTTCTCTAAATTAAGCATCTCCAGTTCCCTAATCCGCTCCTCACAGGGTTTAGCTTCCAGACCTTTGACCATTTTGGTCACCCTTCTCTGAATATGTTCCAATGTATCAATCTTCTCCTTGAATTGTGGTGTCCAAAATGGCCTTCACTGAACTTTTTCACCAATGTCATCTTGGACTCCACAGGCAGTAGACAAAGTCCATGGCTGGGTTGTTCTTGCGCCTGTTGCTGCTACTGATAATTCTGAAAATATTATTTTCCTGAATGCGGTCCTTTTTACACTAAGATATGATGATTATAAAATAAGATGTTCGATGTGTCTGTTGGTTAGAATCCAACTTTATTAAGTCTTGCTCTTGTGTTGGTGATCATTCCATTCAGCATTGCAAACTGATAGCAAATACAGAACCCTACCTCCATACATTAGAGCTATACCTGATTTGCGGTCTTTCTCTCAAGCTCTCAAAACTTGGCTTTTCGTCAAAGCTTTTAATTTGTGATGTATCGTTGATATGTTTGCTGTTTTATTGCTGTGTAAGTTGCTCAGAGCACTCCGGTGGAGAGCGACTCATCACATAATGAAATGAAAACAAAACAACTGTAAGAAGGAAGAAAGATTGGTGAATCTAAGAGAAAATAGATGTAAACACATGGGGTTGGCTGGTGTGCACAGTTGGAAATGACAATGTCCTGTTGCTCATATAGGTAAAGGCACTTAGTCTTAATTGCTACAAAAGATTCTGAAGCACAGATTCTATTAAAAGTAGGTATTTTGCATTCGTGTCATTTGTCCAATGTTCTACAGCCAGGGATAATGAGGATTTCTAGTACTGGAAGTTATTCAGACTTTGCCTTCAAAACAGCTGGCATTTGGGCCCTGCCCCAAAATGTGGAGAAAATACTTCTAAAACAGATTGGAACATGGAAAGCAGTGGTAGAGCCAAAGTCTGATTTGTTCTAGATTTTACATCACACCAAAACTGTGAAATGCTGGGAAGAAGCCGAGAACATATGCATGCCATTGGTATGCATTTCTCTACAGTGCTGGCTGTAATCATGTGAACCTGGCCTGAATTCAAGGAAATCTGATGAATGCCAACACAACCTGAACAGTCTTTTTTTTTTAACTGAACAGTTGCATTCCAGCATAGCTGCTCTTATATCCGAAATCCTCCTTTCCATTGGTATTCATGGAATACAGTAACTGATTTTACATTTAATTAATATTGCATGGCATAGCAATATTCTTGGGCTAATATTTACTTATTGATGAAGATAGTAAAAAGATAGGGGAAATGATGACGAGGGTCTGCAAGTAGTGAATTGTTCTATTTTGTTCTATTTGGTTTTGTAGCCTAAGTGCTGATAACAGGAGGATTATCCCTTTGCATTCTGAAGTTTCTATTCTTTACGTTGCTTCTGCTTCACAAGAAAAAAGTGTTTTGTAGAGACCAGGTGAATCTTGAGGCATGTTCATACAGAGTTCCGAAAAACCAAAAACCCCAGCCCCCTTATGTAATGCAATATAGCTTCAGCTTTAACTTGATTTTAAAAGGTCACATTGTAGAGCAAATGATGTCAGCATATAGTCTAGAGTTTGTTTAAACAGAGAGCTGAAGTCACTCTCAATAAAACTTGGCCCGTGTGAGCATCTTTCATTCACGTGAGTAATTTTAGTAGGATTCTAAGGTTGCTTTGGAAATTATTTCCGTTGTGTTGTATGGCCACATTTGACAGTATATTTATCCCACTTATAATGGTGTTATGATTCATGTTTCATGTTTATTATTATTAAGAAACTGATTGATGCCTTTAAACCAAGTAATACCGGCTCAACTTATTGTGGTTGTTAGCACATTGAGTTGTTACAGAATATTCTCTATTAAAGATTTCCAGCGTTCACTTGTTCAGTTGGGTGGAATCCACCCATAAATACTGCCCACCTTTTGCTTACAGATGGCTCTCATTGTCATTAGTTCCCAAGATTACTGTTTATCTTTCCACAATTAGCTACTGGAATAACATTATCCAATCAAAGATCATGGCAACACTGGTTTCACTGCACAAGATGACAAATCAGGATTGTGTTGAATTCACAGTTAACCATTTATGTACTGTTAACCCTTCACATTTGCCAGGTTTAGGGGCAGAGGACCCTTGTGAAAATGTAAAACCACAAATAAAAGATTTGCTTTTTCATTAACCTGAGAGAACAGGAACTTCTCTTTATGAAGGTTTTCCAGAATGACTCTATGGTCCACTTCTGCTGGAAGCAGATCATAGAATTGCACTGGAGAACTTAAGAGATTCCTAGAGAAATGTTCTCTAAGATAAAAAAGAGCTTTCCAGAGGAAATTGTTGACCATACAGTCAAACTGGAAGACTAGAGGTTCCAAGAGTGAACATCCTTATCAAATCTGTGAATAATCACATTCATAAAGGGGAAATCAGCAAATGTGTAAGGCCAACTATACAGTGAGCCATTCCATTGTTTTGCTTGGCTCCTGCCTTCAGCTGGAACAGTTGCAATAGCCTGGAATCCTGTGGGAAAGCTTCATATTCTCTCTGAACTAAGACTCCAGTTCGTTATGTCTGAAAATCTACTGAGAGCACAAGAATGCAATATTCAGAAGGCAGTCCTCAAATTAAGAGTTATGCTTTCATCACAAAGCATTCATTTATTTTCTGTGAGGTGCAGCCAATGTCTTATTCTGACAATCTGAATGCATCCTGTGGCTTACTCTAAAGTAAGCAGTATTTCACTTATAGCCAAAACTGATAGCAACTTCAAATTCCAGTTCTAGTGTTTCCTTGATGATATTAATTTAGTTGCACCGAAGCTTAACTCCGGAATATTTGAATCTCTTGTTGGGCTTTTGATTTTTTAAAAAATTGCTTGTCAGAAGGGAGCAGAAGTTGAGGCCTGGTGAAAGATGTGTGGGTTATTGAACTGTACATTTATGATTAAAGGCTTTTTTGTTCTGCACAAAGTCTGTCCTGATAGGTTCCTGGAGGCCCACACTGTCTGATTCTCCATGCTGTGGACTCACAGGAATCCTGGTGTTTACTGAGCGGATAGCTGCTCTTACTGTCCAAACAGATCTGTGTTTGCAAACTGTAAGCATATTGCTGTTTTCTATGAGGCACTCAGCTATGGATTGAATGGTTCCTCTTGTTCTCAGGGTATGAGGCTGACATTTTTCAGACTTTTATGAAGCAAGTCACACTCTTGTTGAAGATTTTAGCAACCAAATAAGAAAGGAAAGGTCAATTCTTCTTCTCTGAGTTTATGATACCATTAAGCTGACCATAAAGCCTTGCATTTTAAAAGTTATGTTCCTTTCAAACAATTCTAAGTCGGTGGTTCCCAACAGAACCTATGACATCCAATTGTTGCCATCTGCCACCCACAGAAAATCATATTTAATAAGCCTTGGCACTATAAGAAGATTTTGCAACACCAGTCACTCTCATTGCAATGGTGTAGCAATGGTGAGGCTGTGGGCCCTATTTTAGTTCTTGCAGACCACTGGTGGTCCACGAACCACAGATTGGGACCCACTGTTCTAAAGTTTAAAATCTCAACCAGAACAGGTTTGGTGAGTGGACAGCTCCTGTATCCAAGGCTCCCAAATAAGAGATTGACACCAGTAAGCTTTGTCGATTTTTTTTATTTTCATCTACTATATAATTTCATCTACTAACCTACTTTTTTGGTTTGTTTTTAAACTTATCATTTCAACCCAACTGGAAGAAATCTTAAGGGAGAGCAATACAGCACCAGAGAGTACCATGCATGTTCCAAGACCTGCCTTTGAGCATTGGGATTAAGTCATTAAAGGTTGTTGAAATCTAGACAAGTAAAAGAAAAATCAGAACTGTTTGTCTTCAGTGTGTATTTTTAGTTACAGTATGTATTCACACACAGAGAGGCAGAAAGACTTCAGTTTGCGGCTTTGCCATTCCCATTGCTCACCTGCTTGCAGTCAGGAATATATGTAAAATATGCCAAGAATATATGCAAACAGTTTGAGATGAGATTGTGTACTCCCCCAATGACCTGCTAAAAAGCCGTCTTCAAGTGGAAACCTTGTATGGATTTGTTAAGAGAGGCATGTCTTATTGATTTAATCAGACCCCTTTGGAGGGGAAGCCACTGGAAGTTTTAAAAGGGAAAGGGCATAATTTCATATTCTTAAAAGCTTCCATAACTTCCACTTGACAGAGCCAGGACACAAGGTTAAATTGATCCCTCATCATACCCAGTGAAAGCTCTTTTATATTCTCAATGTTTCTCAAAACCTAGCAAAGTGGAGTCTTACATAGAAGCTTTTAAACATAGCAGTTTGTCAGCTTTTGAACTATTTTTAGATTATAGTATCACTTGATCACTTTCAGAAATAGTGTATGTAATCCATCACAAATAGAATGATATTTATCTTAAATGTAGGTGTAAATAGAGGTGAATAACATAAATAGTATGCTTTCTTCTTGAGTGTTGCTTGACTTTAAAAAGGTGTATTTCCTATATCTTTTTGATAGTAATAGATTATCATTAATGCACCACTGAGGTGGTTGTCCCTTTTTAGCTGATGGGAAAACAGAAGCACCGGGAAGATACGTGAAACCTTTCCAAAGCCATGGAGGAAATTGGTTTTAAAACTGGGATTAGCGGACACTTGAATGCCTGTCCTGGGCTTCCAGGAGCACAGCTCCTCCCATGGTATAGAAAGGAGACAAGGAAGAACTTGTTGCAAAGTATTTGCTGGAAGAAGTCACTGTGCAAACAACTCTATTGTTTCTATAGTAACAGCTGATTGAGAAGAGATCATTGTTACACATGGTAGTTGGATTTTTAAAGGAAAGTCAGGGAGAGGGGGAGATCACTGATCCATAATTAAGTGGAGAGAGACTGAAATGCATGCTTAAATTTCACATGCCTTCCCCCCCTCCCTTCTTGGCTGCATCAAAATTTGATTGTCCCATCTGTACACACAATTTTGTAGACATTTCACAGTGCATTATTGAATTGTAGAGGAAGTTAATTCATTTTCTAAGGTTCCCATAGCTGTACTGGCTTTAAAAATAACTGTTGCATTAGTTGTTGATAACCTAAAGCTTGAAGTTAGGCAAAGTTTAAGGGCCATAGGATGGGAAACGATGCCATAAAATCCACCAAAATTATTTGATTTCTCCCAGCTGCATTTCAAATAAAAATCTGGAGAAAATACTTCATTTTTTCCCTCTTTTTAAGAGAATGGCAGTGTTTCATATGTAGACACAATGCACACATTGCTGAGTCACAGCTGGTTAAATGTACTGTTTTGGTCTACATGCTCTAGAATCCTTCAGCTACTCTGAAATGGTAACATTTCCTAATTTTTGCCATGACTGGAGACAGAATCCTAAAATGAAGAGATGTAAGAAATGGTGGTCTTCTGTTATTGTTGACTGTCATGAATAGAAAATAAGAATTTTGGGGTGATACATAACCTGCTATTATAATACATCATCCTGAAGGCTACCAGAGGCGGTAAGGGAGGCAGGAGGACATGTCTCGGAAGCAGCAGCAGCATCAGGCGGCAGCGAAGAGAGATGAGCGGGCAGTGCGGAGGACCCTGGTGTTGGCCCGAGAGAGGAAGAACCAGCCCCCGGGAGCAGAAGGAGACCTGGCCACCCAGCTACGTGCCCTCGGGCTCCGGCTCTGGGAAGTGCCGGGAGACAGGAACTGCCTCTTCCATGTGCTGGGGGACCAGCTGGAGGGCCATTCCCAGAACCACCTGCGGCTCCGCCAGGAGAGCGTGGCCTACATGCAGCGGCAGTGGGGCGACTTCGACCCCTTCGTAGAGGACAACCTCCCCTTCGAGAAGCACCTGGCCAACCTGTCTGAGCCGGGCACTTTTGCCGGGAATGACATCATTGTGGCCTTTGCCAAGAACAACCAGATGAACGTGGTCATCCACCAGTTCAACGCCCCCCTCTGGCAGATCCGGGGAAAGGACAAAGGCAACGCCCGGGAGCTACACATTGCATACCGATACGGCGAGCATTACGACAGCATCAGGAAGATCGACGACAACAGGGAGGTCCCTGCCAGGCTGCAGACTGAGATGCTCTGCAGGAAGGAGTCCAGCAAAAAGCAGGAAGTCCCATGGAAGGAAGTGGAAGCAGTGGAACTGAACAAGGTGGAAGATGTCATGCAGTAAGTCCGGAACGCTATCGGCTGCCTGGACCCCGATTTAATTCTCCAAATTCTTGAAACAGAAGACTACAACATCGAGTCAGCCATCTTTGCTGTATCCCAGGTGAACAAGGTGCAGAGGCTCCAACATGAGGAGGAGGCCCAGGCGAACTGGCCAAAGCCAGGCATTTGGGAGGAGAACAGCAGTGGAACCTGGATCTTCGGAAACTGATAGGCAGAGAACAACTGGAACCCGGCAGAAGGGAACCCGGGCAGGAAGCAGCCAACTACTGCTCTGGGGCCAGGGTAAAGAAGGGGAGCCAGGAAGACAGTTCCAGCTTGTCTCCTGTGACATCAGAGCCCCTCCCCCCAGCACCAACTTCCACTCTGGGGCCAGAGTGAAGAAGGGAGCAGAGATGATAGGTCCACCCTGTCTCCTGTGACATTAGAGCCCCTCTCCCCAGCAAAATATATTATGACTTGTGTATTAGTACTATGCTAATAATGTAGTATGCTGTATGTACAGTACATATTACTTGTAAGCCGCTCTGAGTCCCCTTCAGGGTGAAAAGGGCGGCATATAAATGTCGTAAATAAGTAAATAAATAAATTTAGTAGGAGCAGGGTTGACAAAAAAGGTGTGCACCTCTTATGTACTATAAAATGTAAAGCATTCTTGGACTGGAGTGTTGTGTAGTTTCCTGGCTGAATGGCCATGTTCTAGTAGCATTTTCTCCTGACTTTTCGCCTGCATCTGTGACTGGCATTTTCAGAGGAACACATCTCACCACGTTAAAACAGTAAATGTGGCTCTTAATGAGACATGCCATGCTATCGCAAGATGTCTACGCCCTACACCACAGGAAAAATTATACTGTTTAGCTGGTATTGTACTACCTGATATCCGCCGGGAAGTAGCAGCCAATAATGAAAGGACCAAGGCAGTGACATCTCCGGCCCACCCCCTGTTTGGATATCAGCCAGCACGCCAATGCCTTAAATCAAGAAACAGGTTTCTAAGATCTACAGAGATACTCACAGAAACACCCCAGTAAGTGAGAGTCCAAAAGTGGCAGGCTAAAACCTGGAACCTCAATCCATTGCTGATACTAAATGAGAGACTCTCTCCTGGGCATTTTAACAAGAAGAAATGAGAAGATAAGAGAAAGCATTGCTCATAAATTCCAATAAAAGCAGACCAAGGATCCAAGTGTAAGTCCACGTGTAAGTTGCATTGATAGAACTTTCATTCAAATGTTGTAGGTACTGTAAAATCATCTTTCCATTGGGTCCACTTATCCATTCTTTCCATTGGGTCCACTGTTCCATCCTTTTGGTCCCCCAACTTGCCCTTGACTTATACATGAGGTCGACTTGTACATGAGTATACGTAGTAAATCTTGTTCTCCTATAAATTCTTCTCTAGTAATATTCTTGCATCCTGCTTAGCACATCATGCTTCTTTCCTCTGGAGGACCAAGGTTGCTGTGATCTCTGGAATTGCTAGATGAAACGTGCTTCAGAATAACAAATTGTGCTTTTCCTCTTTGTTTTTACTGTGCATATTTAATTTCTTCAGCAGCCGCTGCGTTCCTGCAGGATGTTAGCAAAACATTTGGAAGCGGTCACTAGAGGACTTGTGGATCAAGGCTGATACACTTAGATAGCTAGTAATGAAGTGAGGAAGGAGGGGAGAGGAGCCAGAGGAGGAGAGGGATAAGAGAGGGAGCAGCAAGTTCTTCCTGTATTTCTGAGCAGAGACAATTGTGAAATTCATATGTAGCACAGCTGGAGGAGTCTTAGAAGGCATAACATCTGTGGCTGCAGAACACTAAATTGTTTGTTGCAGTTTTGAATCTTGGCTACATAGTTCTCAGTGCCCTGACCCCACCCCAGGCCTTAAATAGCCTTCCTGTGGCAATATGTAAGATTGGTGGTGACATTTTAAAATTGCCCTGAGCTTTTAAAGAATGTGCATCAGCAAGTGCAAAATGTGTGCATTCTACAAAAAGAAAATGGCAATGTACACCCATCGCCTCCTGCCGCCATTATTTATTTTTCTGTATTTGATTACTGCATTTTCCACCTTTTTTGTAATATGCATGGAATATAATTTTTATTTTATTTTCACAAGAGTCCTGAGGGGAGAATTTTCCCAGGGTTGCCTAATGGGATCATTAGGATTTGAATGTATGCATCTCTTGGATCTGTGTCCAGTCATCAATGTACTTCTATTTTCACTATTTATATAGCATATTTCTAGCATTTATTTCTTATCCAAGGTAACTGGGCAGTTTAGGGAATTCTGGCAAACCATTTATGAGATGTCTATATTTTTCATTTGCTAGTTGCAATAAAATTGTCAAACTCTACAAGTCCCCTTAAGAAGAAGAAATAGACATGCACATGGGCTATCTTAAATTCAGAATTAATCTCCTGAAGATTTCCAGTATTGCTGCCAACTGGCATTTAAAGGGGAGGGAATCCTTCAATTGTGGAACAACTGCCAAGCAAACCATATTTCATATTTCTCAGTCTATTATTGCCACTGGTGAATCACAAAGAGGACTTCTCCTGAAAAACCTCGTCTATGAAGATACACTCTTCAATTGTCAAGTTCCCAAGTTGTTCAGAGTTTTAAATTTTATCACCAGTACCTTGAATTCAATCCAAAAGTGAACTGGTAACAAGCACAGTCCCATTAATATGTTGTCTTTGTGCTATGCTGATCAGTAAGCTGGCTGTAGCTTCTGAATAATCTTCAAGGGCAGTCCCATATAGAGAGTGCATAGCAGCTGTTTATTTGGAAAGTTGACAGTTCATGGACAACTGTGGCTTAGTTATCCATGTCCAGAAAAGGCTGTAGCTGGTCCTCTGGTTGAAACTGGTAGCCATATGCAAAAGACTTAAACTAGGAAGTATTCATAGCCTTTAGGATGAGTGGAACCCACCCAGAGCAGATATCTCAGCCAGTTTCCAAACTCAAGAGCCATCTTACCTGGATACAGCTTTCAGTACTTCTTTCAGCCTATTTATAACACTTAGGCATGGCTCTAGCACCTGCACAGTCTCAGTTGAATCCAAGGCCAGAAGGGGCTTGTGAGAACTTAGCATTAGATTTCCACAGCATAACAGCCAGATATTCAAATATTCTAAATACAAGCATTATAGTACAGACCAAACATTCAAATACTATAACATAGATCAAAGTGGAGAACATATGTTCTTCAGGTTCTTATTCTTTTTACCCCACAACACCTTGTAAAAGATGTGGGGTACCAAATTTCTCCATGGTTTTGTTGCTAAATGATTTTAGGTCTCGGAAAAGAATCTCCCTCGGCCCACTCCCCAACTTTCTATTGCAAGGAAATGACCCCAAAGATGCTCCCAAACATGGGAGAACTGTTCTCGATGTCTCAAAAGACAACATGACTTTTTTCCAGGGTGTATCTCTCCAAGGTGAGCCCCACAACCTCTGACAGTTGTGCACACTAGTATAAAAGCATATCTACCAGTAGTAGAAGAAAGTGACACCTAAAAACCTCATCCTCAATAAATTTACCTAATCACTTTCTAAAGGTCTTTGCTGAGAGGTGCACAGTGAGCATGACAGGTGAAAAGAACTTCCAGAGTGCCATTTTGGTGTTTTGGGGTTTTTCTTCCCTAGGATCCATGGACCAAATAGTTACAAATCCCAGAATCCTTCAGCTTAATTAATTCTGGGGGTAGTTGTTTAAACAAGCAGGTTTCTCAGTCATCGGTGTTAATGACTCTTAAGGGCCTTTGAGAGTAAAACCTGCTTTTCAAATTCTAGTAATCACAAAAGCAGAGAATGACGTCAATTCCCATAGCCTTATCCTGTTTCATGGTGATACACTACAGCATGAAGTAGAGGTTTAGTAAATATCCTCACCTACCAACAAGGCAGTAGCTTGTTACTTTGCAGCCCAAATACACACTGCAACTTTTAAAGACCCAAGACATTTTCATTAGCGATGGTTCCACACACCCCCACCCCCCACCCTGGCTTTTTGGGGTAAGACATTCTGCATATGCCACTGCAGATACAATATTTCACAATATTTTAAGCATTGAAAATAAAGCTTAGTCCCAAGGCAATTTACCAGCTGGGCTATGCTTTGTAAATCACATCTGTCTAGACTCTAAGACAAGAGACAAACATCTGTCTAAAATCAGCTAGCTCGGATAGCAAATACTGCTAAAGAAATCAGGTCAGCTATTGAAAAAAGACTGAAAGGGAAATCCATGGAAATGTTTTATTTAAAAAAAATAAAAAATCAGTTATATCCAATTAGTTCACTGTCACACACAGCCAAAACATTTCTCCATAAATTGAAACTAGCAAATTATTGATTGCAGATAAGGCTTAGGCTTATTAGGTGATATTGAGAGTTAATATTTCAGGGAGCAAAAGGAAGATTATTACTTGTAGCTGTCATGCGACCTTCCACTATCACAATATCAGAGCACCTATCAAGTACGCTTGGATTACGTAATGTCTACATTTAATGTTTATATTTCTAACAGATATGCATGGAATGTTCACTCATTTCTACCTACTAAATGATGCCATTTTGTGTCAGGAAAAGTCACAAGTATTTTTCACAGTTTGAAAATGTTTTTATAATACACAGTAAACAGGAAATATTTCACAAACAAAAAGAAAAGAAAATAGAAAAAGGTGAAAGAAAGAAAGAAAGAAAGAACAGCAAGAAAGGAATTTGTATTTGGTGTCTGACTTCCCTAATGATGGTGTTGAGGCCTGGTCTGAGGGGGGGGGGGGCTTTGGTGGGGCCTTGTGCTCCTGAATTGGAGCCCACTATTTCTGTAGTGCTTTAGGAAGAAAGTAGTTCTTCCCAGGATGATAGGAATTTCCTTACAGACAGAGCTGCTCTTGGCAAGAATGTTTCACATGAGACTTTGCCTGACCCTGAGACAAATGTGAAGGATGTGGAAGACACAGGGTTGTTGCCTGTAACTCAGTGTCTTCCGTTAAGACAAGCTAGTGCCAAGCAGAGGCAATTACGGTTTTCTTAGCATTTGAAAAATAAACAGGAGGATTTCAGGTGTCAGACAGATAGTGTCACCAGGGGGGAAAAGGTAGGTTTCTTAAGCTATCATCTTTGGTTGCTCTGTGTGAGTGCAATACATTTTCCTTGAGCTTCATGGTAGGAGATTCTTTCCTTGGTTTCATGTCACCTTTCTGTTTGATTGGTGAATCTTGTTTGGATACAGTTCTTTGTTTACCTTTTGGGGACTCTGGCTTTATTCTCAGTGCTGGACTTTGTTTAAGCTGCACCAAATAATACTTTGACTGTTGGATATATTTTGGAATGACTTTTGAATCCTGTACTTTGGATGTACTTTCGTTTTGACCTATTACATGTACTTTGGAATTACTTTTATATCTTTTTCCTTGGAATGTATTTTTGAAATAGCCTTTTTTAATAAACTTTAAGTCAGTGGATTGAATACCTTTTGGCTGAGCTATATTTGGGCTAATTAGCTCTTCATTTTGGGTGAAAAGGTGTCATACAGGTGGCTGGGCTGCAATAGATGGTTATACATCTTACTAAGTAAATAACTTCTCCAACAACAATTAGTATTTATATACTTCTTTAACTGACAATTGAGTTGCAATTTACTCTCATCCAATCCATCACTGACACCAAGTGTCAATTTAGAATAGAGACAGCCCCCTTGGATTGTCTACAACCCATCAACTTTGACTTATGATGATCCTCTGAATGAGAGACCCCTCAAGTCACTTATCAGCTCTGTTGAGGTCTTGCCAACTCAGGGTTGTGGCTTTTCTGAATGGATCCCCCCATCTATAAGGTGCTCTTCCTCTTTTCCTGCTATCTTCTATCTTGCCAAGCATCATTGTCTTTTCTAGCGAGTCCTGTCTTCTCACATGTCCAAAGCATGACAGTCTCAGTTTAGTCATCTTGGCTTCTAGAGAGAATTCATGTTTTATATTTCCTTAGATCATCCTGTATTTCATAGCATTGCTGGGTTAAATGCATACACATTAGAGAATTTGTATGTGTTTTCAAACAAATCTCACTTGATGTGAATTGTTACACTGTCAGAGGGAACTGTAGAGGAAATACCAACAAATAGTTTTAACAAAGGCAAATTAAATTACTGCTTTGCTTGAGCTCAGTGTTTGTAACCTGACATGCTGAACTAATCCATAGATCCACTCAATTTTTGTGTTTGTTGTCACTCGGGGTTCTGAACTGGCCAGCTGTAATCCAGTTCTGAAGGAATGACTACATGGGTCTGAAACAAGGGGGTGGGATGAGAAAATGCTCCTTTAATTGGCATCCTTGAAGTAATGCCACTGAGTTACACGTTCTTTGGGTTTTGACAGCCTGTATAGAAAATGCCATAGGTTCACTTACCTCCTTGGTTGGGCTACTGATAAATTGTCTGAGTTCCATCTTCTAAACAGAAAGAGCATGTTTGACAAATGGGAAGCTGATAAATGATACAATAGTTGTCCATATAAACCAGACAGTTACATTTGTTTTCTTGATCCAAAGTCAAATAAACTAAAACAAGACTTTTTATCGTCTACAGCTTGCTTATGAGGTCAATTAGACCCTGGCTAAAATCCAATGCCCCCCCCCCCCATTTCACATGAAGGGATGCCTGTTCCAGAATAGCTTTCTCCATGATGCAAACTCTTGACTGGGTGTCTTCTGGTATCCTTGACTTCTAATTTCATCATTTGTGCCACATGTTTTGGTTTTGGTGTACTGTTCAAAGACAGGCAGACTGACTTGCAGACTGACTTGACCATGCAGACAGGCAGACTGACTTGACCATGTCTTAAGCAAATGTCCTGCTGAGTCCAGTGAGGTGGAGGAGAGAATTTCACAAGACACCAGTCTTTTGGATTTAAAACACCAAAAACAATTAATTATGTGAGTTATACCGCTGGCTGTCATATTTGCCTCTTCAGAGGGGGGGGGGGCAATTTTGGTTAGTTTCCTGAGGAATCTCTCCATGTTTTGGGCAAGATTACTAACCTTGTTCTATGGTACATCTTTGGCTTTCTTGGGGGAGGGAAAAAGTCTTTGGACTATTCTTGAAGAATATATGGAAATGCTGTAGGTGGTCCTGGAAAACCACAAGCTAAACACGAGT
Organism: Anolis apletophallus; assembly: GCA_030556195.1. NCBI lineage: Eukaryota > Metazoa > Chordata > Lepidosauria > Squamata > Anolidae > Anolis > Anolis apletophallus. Next base: position 23,857,465 of record JARBWK010000010.1, on the reverse strand, counting down.
CAAGAGTGTGATGCAGCAACCATTGGAATTCTATGCTGTATCAACAGAAGTATAAAGTCCACATTCAGGGAAGTAATAGTACCTCTCTATTCTGCTTTGGTCAAATCTCACCTGAAATACTTTGTCCAGTTCTGGGCACCACAATTTAAAGGGGATATTGACAAGTTGGAATGAGTCCAGAGGAAGGAAAGCAAAATGGTAAAAGGTCAGGAAACCTTTGAGAAACAGCTTAAGAAGCTAGGTATGTTTAACCTGAGGAAGACAAGGCTGAGAGGTGATAAGAAATCTGTCTTTAAATATCAGCATTGGACTTAGTATCTGCTGATTCAGAGACATAGAACATGGATTTATGGATTCAAATTACAAGGGAAGAGATTCAACCCAAACACTTGGAAAATGGACTCTCCATCCAGGCAGAAGTTTTGAGAATGCTTTAGTTTGTATTTCCTCATGGTGGAGAAGTTGGGTTGGATTGTGTATGCAATCACTTCCAATTCTATGATTCAATCCAGTATGGTGTAGTGGTTAAAGTGTTGGATTATAATTTGAGATTGTTGGAGTGTGAATTGGAAGACCCTTACTGTGTCATAAAATTCAGTGGGTAGAACTGGGTTTAGACAGACTCTTTCAGCTTGAAATAGCATCACAACTGTACTGTCTTGAATACCAAGGAGGAAAGATAGAATTTCATTTTAATATATACATTTCATAATAACCAACAAAAAATGGGAATATTTTCACTTGAAGGTCTGTAATAATGTGCCTTGATGGGAAAGGTTCCGCAAGTGAAGGACTGCCACCAAGATGACCCTATCTCTCATGTCTACTGCCTAATTTGCTCTTACAATGGGAAAATAGGTTCTGACTTTTTGGATTTCAATTGCTTGGGTGTCACAAGTTTTTTGAGTTTCTCTGAATTCTTCTTCAAGCACCCCCCTAAAATTTAGGTGATATTGAGTGACCTATCACAAGGATCCCTTCTGGTTTTACACAAAACAAGCCTTGAAGAAACAAAGCAAATGGGAAAATAACAGCAAGAAGAAAAAGAGCTAAGTAGTTAATGCAAAGTAAATTATATACAGAGTACCCTGGACCTTTTCCCAACATACATATGTGATAAATAGGCAAAGAAAGAGAACGTGCTAAATTCTAGTGGCTTTCTTAATTTTTTATTGTACTAATTACTCTTGGAGAATTAAAAGAAGCAAAACATAAATGTAGGTGTAATGGTGCAAAGTTACACCATTAAGGATAACAAAGACATTTTAAAAGATGCTCTACGGTTTTGCGTAGAAAGATATTGTTAAAAAGCTAGAGTTATAATGTGCAAAGTAGCCAATTTTGCTCAAAGTGCCAAAAAATCCCCTTGATATTTCCTACATGATACTAGAAGTAGTAAAAGAAAGTAAATGAAAAGGATTTAATTAATGTGTACATAAAAGCTCGTGCATGAACAAAAAAGTATATAAACTGGGACTTGCCAAATAAAATGAGCTTTTGTTGCAGTAATTATTTAAAAAAGGAGGAGCTGGGGATTACAACTGAGAGGGTGATTAATCAGGCAGAATTTCCTGAAACAAGACATTACTTCATCCTGAACAAGAAAAGAAAAACAGTCACGGGATATGAGCGCTTTCATTGTGGCAGAATTGAGATTACTTCTGGAAAGCAATGGAAACTTTTGAGAGGACCTGGTTATGTTGGCTGGGTTTTAATCTGTTGCATTCACTTGACCAGGCTAGGTAATTAGTGTGCCAGACTAATGAGGGCATGGAAAGGGTCACTGGAATAATTGGTTTGTTGTTTGTTTCTCTAGGACTTTTAAAGGTGTGAAATGCTTGCTAATCCTATTATTTTACTCATCCTCTTTTGAATATCCTGATGCAAACTGATTACTGCAAGAGACATTGCACTTGCCATTCATTGGGAAGGCTTTAAAAGGGAGGGAGTCAGATTAGCCAGATTCACTGAGGATCAAGCATCTCTTTGGAAGATCAGGACAGGGGTCAATGGAGCTCTCTTCTCTCCCTCTTTGGCCTTTTCTGCATGTACTGAACAACCAGCAAGGCAATTCCCTGGGGAGTGCAGGGAGGTAGAAACACTGTGTGGACATTTCCTAATCTGGATGCAGAGAAATATAATTATTCTAGAGCTCTTAGCCAGGACCAGTTGAGCAGTGAGGAGGAAGGAAGCTTGAGATCCATCACTCCTCCAGCATGGAGTTGGATCCTTTCAGGGATATTTATTTATTTATTTATTTACAGTATGTATTCTGCCCTTCTCACCCCGCAGGGGACTCAGGGTGGATTACAATGCACATATACATGGCAAACATTCAATGCCATTAGACATACAACATATATAGACAGACTCAGAGGCAATTTAACATTCCAGTTTTCTGGCTTTATGAGGGTATGCTTGATCCCAGCCACAGGGGGAAATTCCACTTAACCATCCACTTGTGACACCGGGTCCTTTGATGGAGTACTTCCTCTTTCTTCTGGAAGGTTTTATGGTGTTGGCATACAGCAGTACCTAAATTTACTACTTGACAGATGCAACTGTCTTTTGGGCTGCATAGTCAACACACTAGACTATTAATGGTTGGGAACTCACTCCCTTCAAACTCATGACCTCTTGGTCAGTAGTGATTTAATGCAGCTCGCTACTAACTAGCTGCACCATAGCCTGGAAATTATTGTGCTTCTAATGGTCAGCATCCAATGGTGTTCCACTCTAGTTTCTGCTGATACCCCCAGAAACATATGCAGGTAAATATATGCATAGTCAAGGAAAGTGGTTCTCTAATGCAGTGTTTCTCAACAAGTGTGCCGTGGCACACTAGTGTGCCGTGAGCAATCATCAGGTGTGCCACAAGAAAGGCTCGTTGCCCCCCTTCCTTCCCCCCTCCTCCTGCCGAACTCCTGCTGCTTGGGAGAGGAGGAGGAAGGGATGAGCGGCCGCAAAGAAAAAGAAGGGACCGGGGCACCGCCTCCTTCGGCCATTTCCCCAACCAGCCTCCAATCTGCCATGACTCCCGCCCCTTACTTGTTGAAGCCGTGCGGAGGAGCCCCGCCTACTGAAGCCCGTCCACCGCTCATGCTCCCCTGTGAGAGAGCTGAAGCCGGGGGGAGGGGGGCATGATGCAGCCTGGCTCCGCCCCCTCCCCCAGCTTCAGCACTCCCACAGCTTCGCCAGCTTTGAGGGGGCAGTGCCAAGCCAGTGATGGCACAGCCAGCACAATGCTGGCTTGGCACTGCCCCCTCAAGGCTGGGAAGCTGTGGGAGAACTGAAGCCAGGGGGAGGGGGCACGGCATGGTGTGGCCTGTCTCCTCCCCTGACTTCAGCACTCCCAGCAGCTGCTCCCAGCAGCTCACCATCCCCCTGCCATTCTTTACTGTGTTACAGTGTCATTTTGTGTCATTTTGGTTGGTGGTGTGCCCCCAGATTTTTTTAATGTTAAAAGTGTGCCGCGGCTCAAAAAGGGTTGGGAAACACTGCTCTAATGCATTGGCAAAGGAACAGGACCAGTGCAAAATACTGTTAAAACAGACATTAAAAAACCCCATTGGACAGTGATGTGTAATGTTGGGTTTTGTCCACTGTTCTTAAGTTGTTGTTTATTTGGAAATGTGTATGGTCATTTTTTTTTGTAACCGGGCTAAAAACTTTAAATTGACTTCAGAGTTTATTCTTCATGTAGATGTACATATTGCCGAGTGAATGTAATTGGCAGTTCCAACTGAAGCAACTGAATCAGTGGGATTTATACAGGGTTTTTTTATTTACCACGTTCACATTCATTCAGTGGATGAATGGAGGAGCGGGGTGGGTGTAATAATTGGATTTAAGCCTATGTCTTCTATAGCGGTAGAATTGCAGCCTTCCTTCCTCTGAGTTTAGTATTCATTTATACAAGCCATGTTGCCAGAAGCGTCTTTTAATAGCTCTAAGGAGTTATCCCAGATGGAGATGGTTTTTATTCCTTATACACGGTTACCACTTCACGTTGTTTTGATAGGCAAAAGGAGAGACGAGAAAAAGAAATAGATGTTAAAGTCATTTGCCCAGCCCTGAACTTGAGGCAGTGAAGAAAACATCATATAGCCGTAAATCATTCACCTGTCCAAGACTCCTTGAAACCGTTTACTCAAATGACTTTAACAGTCTGAGGGTCACACCTGGGGTTAAGAGTCTGCTTGTACAACTGCACATTTGACAGTAAAATGCAGCCTTTTTATTGCATTGGAGACATTTACAGACAGTGCAGACTGTTGTGTGCAAGTATAGTTACATCCTGAAAGGCGGCTGGTCACTTTATATGACCAAGCGACAGATGTTTTTGAAGAGACTCTAAACAAGGGCATCGTAAGTGTCAAAGCAGTTAACACCTTCTTAGGTGTTAAAGCTAAATGTGGAAAAGTTTTTTGAAATGTTTGTTGTGTGTCTCTGCGTATTTTTTAGAAATGTTGGCATCAATGGTATCCAAACTGACTGGCAGTTCTTAATGGATACAGGCATTATGAAATGTATTGTTAGAAGTTTTTTTTTTTTACGTTAGCAACATTCAAGCCACCTCTGAATGTTACTTAACCTCCTCTCCACAAGGAGCCACTTTGAGTCTCCTTGTGGAGAGAAAAAGCAGGAAATAAATAAACATGAACTTAATAATAATGTTTATTGTCTAAGAAAACCTTATTAAATGCATGAGGTTGCCATAAGTAGACTGATGACATGAAGGCAGAGACACACACAGAATATTCATAATAACAACAATAATAATAAAGTAGTTGTAGGTCTTTCGGGCTGTATGGCCATGTTCTAGAAGCATTCTCTCCTGATGTTTCGCCTGTATCTGTGGCAAGCATCCTCAGAGCATCCTCACAACTTCTGGCGAAATATCAGGAGAGAATACTTCTAGAACATGACCATACAGCCTGAAAACCTTACAACAACCCAGTGATTCTGGCCGTGAAAGCCTTCGACAATACAATAATAATAATAATAATAATAATAATAATAATAATGATAAAAATTTCAAGATCGAAGCTGCAAAGACTTTGGCACAAGCCAGTAAAGGTGGTCCTAGTAGTGATCGGCACATTTGGTGTGGTGCCTAAAGACCTTGGACTGCACTTAAACACAATCAGCCCTGACAAAATTACCATCTGTCAGCTGCAAAAAGCCACCCTACTCAGATCTGCATGATGCATGCATTATTCACTGATACATCACACAGTCCTAGACACTTGGGAAGTGTCTGACGTGTTATGCAATATAAAAGCCAGCATAGTGATCTTGTTTGCTGTGCACTAATCTTGTTATGTATCAAATAACAACAACTTTTGTCTTATATCCCTTCTTTCTGGGATGAGCATGCCAGTTTAATCCACCTGGGAATTTTTTCCTGTTTTTACCCCTGTTTCTTGGATTTGCTGTAAACTGTAAAACTAAATAAAAATATATATTTTAAAAGGTCCATTAAACCATGGCTGGAATCATGTGGTCCTCCAGATGTTAGACTACAACTCCCAGCAGCCTTAAATAACATAGTGTTGACAAATGCTGGGAGTTCCAGTTCAATAATAACTGCAGGGACATCTGATTGTCACATCTGATTTGAACCATAAGGATAATATTCATGGACTACTGTCCAATTAATATATTTCACAGAAATGACCCAATCAAACTGAAACACATAATTAGATCCTTTACTCTTAGTGAAAAGGTGATAAACTGAGTGAATGGAAAAAAAATGAAATGATTTCACCCTTTCCTCTCAGTACAACTGGGAGGAGAGGAATTTGCCTACCTCTCACGAGCAAAGAGGAGGGTTCTTTTAGAACCTACTGGAACCTGGGGCATGGCCTGCTTATTGGAAGCACTATCTGGAAAACGGGCTACTCATAGGCAAGAGTCTAAGCTCCCAAAAGGACTGGAAATCACAATTCAAAAGTGTACATTTTTTAAAGGCATGTGTGTCATGAAAGTCATCAATACAAATAGCATTAAATTACATCGGTATCAAAACACGTTCCACAAGGGTCTCAAAATACATTTAGCAATACATATTTAATTCCACGATAAATCGAAGTGGGTAATTCCTGTCCACATCAAAAGGCAATTTTTGCCCAATCAAGAAATTGTTCTGAGGGGCTTATAGCGCCGTCAAGTCTGAAATATACAGTTCTTTAGGGACCCAACAACTCATGAGTCCCAAGCGAAAGCACGGAGGAGTCGGCGTCGTGACCAAAGGGTTAGGCAGCAGGAGACACACCTACGGCTGTCCGGGTGTAGACGTCCTGTAATTTGCCATTTCACGTGGAAAGCATGCTTCTTCAGGGCATTCCAGCTTTGGGACAATCCTCCTGGGTATTGTAGTTAGGCAGGTAATCCTGCTTGGTTTGCTAGAAGATCTGTACATGTAATAGTAGTCAACAGCGAGTATACAATCGACTATGCAAAAGAACATACCAAATAGATTAAGGTCAGTAGCAATCCAGGTGTTTCGCCCATAAATAACTTATATTAAGCTGGGTAGGGATGCTACCTGGCTTGGATACACCATATTCCTGACACCCCTTGAGTTAAGTTAAGAAAAGTTAAATAGGTAACATTTAAATAAAAGTTGCCCAATTTGAGCCCAATAATTTGTTGTGTTGTCTCTTTATTTCGGGGATGGGCAGGCAAATACAATACTTGCACACTTCAAACTTTAGTCTGGTTTGTGGTCTTGGAACCTATCATGTCATATGACATTTCTGTCTGAGGTGCTATAGAAATAGAGCTTATAGTATCTTTAACTTTTTGTATGGTTTCCTATTTTCCATTTTAGCTAGATTTATATAGCTCGGGATCCTAATGCTTATGGCACATGCATTACTGTATTTACATTTGATACTTCAGAAAGGAACTTTCACATCCAAGGTTGGAGTTTTGAGTGGAAACTTTAGGCTCTTGCTTATATAACCACATTCTTTGGTTAATCCAAACTGCTGAGGTAATGAGTTTTGTGGTCTTCATATGTTCCTGAGATAGTTCTTCACATATGTAAAATTGAGTGTGATTGGAAACTTGACCCGTCTTTCACAAAGGAAAAGTTTATCTAGGCTAGAAAACTCGGAACTGCTACCCTTGCAAATAGCAATTTTTCTTTGCTTGTTAACTAAAGTATCTCTTCTTAGTGGGTACCAATGTGGATTTACATTTGGCACTTTTCAGGTTTAAGTATTTTTTAAAGCATATGCCCAGAAGCGATCAGTAACCATTTCACTCCCCTAGGAGAGTAATTTTAGATTGAATATTATATAAAACTGAAATTTTCCACCTTAGGCCTCCATTATTATACAATATTGTGTGTAGTATGTAAGCCAGGTTATTATATAGCAACTACTGGATAACAGAAGCAGTGGAGCTTGACATTGGCAAGAGAGTGGGAGGTAACAATGGCAGAGGATCTCTCAGAGACTGTAACTAATTCCAAGTAGTGCAATAATCAGCCAATGGCAAAATAGCCCTAAAAGGCTTTTACCTTGAAAACTCTAAAATGAGTCAATCCATAATGAAACAAGAGATAGTGCCTGAAGGTTGCATATGACCCAGCCAGCTACTGGGAAAGAACAGAGGGCAAATACAAGTAGTGCTGTCTGACGGAACGTGTTTTATTGTACGGCGACATGATGCTACATGTTAGCCAAGTTTTATGGTGTTATCCGCCCCGAGCCTGCTGGGAGGAGCGGAATACAAGAAGGAACAAATAAATAAATAAATAAATAATAATACAACTAGATTCAAGTTGAAAGGACATTCAACTGCTGACATGTACAAAGTGTAAAAAAAGTCTGAAGCTGAAGAGTGGACTCTTGCTATTCACTGGGGTTTAGTTCCAGGATACACCATGGATACCAAAATCCATTCATGCTCAAGTTCATTATATACAATGACTTAGTAAAATGACACCCTTTATAATATCATACAGCAAAATCAAGGTTTGCTTTTGGGAAGTAAAAAAAAGTTTTTTAAACTGTGAGTGGTTAAATTCATGGAGGTTGAATCCATTGATTTGGGTAGTCAGCTGTAGCAGGAGCATGGAATGTGAAGCACAAGAATCAAGAAAAGCTAGAAACCATAAAACAAAAAATGGCATGCATAGTCAGTGGCAATTGAGCTGATAGAAATGGGGCATTACATAGTGCTTTACTCTGGGGTGACACTAATAATGAGGAAGTCTGGCCAAATAATATCAACAAGACTCCAGAGAAAATCTATCAATATCACCATGATCCAAGTTTGTGTTCGGCAGAAAAGAGAGAAATTGGAAGTTTCTTGGGTGGCATTCAGAAGGTTATTGATCACACAGCAAAACAGAGCATATTGATAATCATTGGCGATTGCAACACAGAAATAAGAATAATGAAGAACCAACAGTATAGGAGGATTTTAGCCATTCCAATTCTCAGCATCAATTTTATTGCCTGGGGTACAGTTAATCTAACTTAGCATATAGGGTTGCGAGGCTTACATTTGAAATACAAATGAGAACCCACATGGTGTAAACTAGGACTCTGGCAATCAAGGCTCAAATTCCCTGCTCACTCCCTCTCTGAGTGAGCTTGGGCAGTGCTCACTCTCCCACCCTCTGAAGAAAGCTTAAGTTGGAAATTATTTGAAGGCATTCAGGTATGGATTCACTCCTTGGTCTTGAGAGTTATATGACCTCATCAGAAGGGACTGTTTTCGGTGGTATACGCCATTTCCTCCTCGGCTTTGCAACGGAGCCCACCGGATCTAACCCCATGATGTAGAACTTCTTCTCCATCCCAAAACTGCGTAGGCACCAGTGTATGTTTCAACAACACAGGAGTCTTCCCGTGTTGCATTGGGAGCAACGGGGGAACCTTGGTGATAGACTCTGTCCACAGAGGTGAGGTAGGGGGAAGACGGACAATGCAGGGTGTGGGATGATGGGGTCTCCCCACTTCCCGCCAGGCACCTCCAGATTTGCTATGATCCAAGGCAATTCCAGAAGCATGGATGATGAGGTGAATTGTCCAATACTCAGATCACTGCACCATACTGGTGCTCTATCCAGACTGTATCAAATATACAGGGGTGATTTTTGATAAAGTTTTTCTCTGCCCTTTATTCCAGAATAGTGTAATAGCACAGGCCATAACTGATTGTTTAATATCAAGGAGACTTTTAGCACAGTACCTTAGATATCTAAACTGTATATTATATTTTAATTCTTCTCTTTCTCTCCTAACAGGACCTGCAGAAGTTCCTATGATGTCACCCAATGGATCTATTCCTCCTATACATGTGCCTCCAGGTTATATATCACAGGTATGATTCCTCATCAGCTACAGAATTGTGTACTGCCAACTCTGTCTAATTTCTATGGCTTAATTTAACATCTTGCTTCCCTCCTTTAAATAAAAGCTTCTACTTCTCATGGCTGTGAAGACAGGCTCTACTGTCTATGTGTATTTTGGCTACAGTTGAAATCTCAAAATCAGGGTTACAGTTATCAAGAGGTGAGATATCACATGGAGTTGGAAGAGACCACAAGGACTATCTATTTATAGTATGATGCAGTGATGTCCAGATCAAGAATCATAGAATTATAAAGTTGTGAGAGACCAAAAGGGTAATTCAGTCCAACCATCCACCATGAAGGAATATACAATCAAAGCACTCCTGACAGAAGACCACCCAGTTTCTGCTTGAAAACTTTTGGACAAGTATTCTGTACCACACTTTGAGGCAGCATATTCCACTGTCAAACAATCTTACTGCCAAGAAGGTCTTCTTAATTTTCTATTTTCTTGTAGTGTGAATCCACTGCTCTTTGTCTTAGTAGTATCCGGCACAGTAGAAGCTTGCTCCATCCTTAATACGATATTCCCTCAAATATTTAAGCATGGCTATCATGTCACACCCTCGCCTTCTCTTTTCCAGCTTTGTAACCCACGTCTCACAGGGCTTGGCTTCTACACCTCCACTGGACACATTCCAACTTGTCAATATGCTTATTTGTCCTCTCACTAATTAGCAGAAACGGAAATATTATGCAAAATAAGAAAGTTAGGTTGACTGGGTCTTTTTGTACAAGTCATAAAATCCATTTTATTTCTCCCCATAGAAACGAAATAATCTTTGGAACGCTCTTCTTTCTGAGCAGACAATATGCACAGTTCTAGGACTGTTTTGTAAGCTTATGGGGCTAGTTTGTAATATAATCTTTTGCAGTAATTATATTTAGATCTATTTATTCTGACAGCTAAATTCGTCACATTGTGCCTTAAACTATTTATAGTGTGATCTCTTTGGATGAACATCAGCTTTTTCCACCTGAAAATACATTTCTATAGCAGAGATTGAGTTTTCTGCTTTCCCCCCTCCCATTCTCCATCTAATAATAAGAATACTATTTTCTAGGAATCGACTTCTAAAGCAAAAGCATCCAAAATGTTCAACTTCATCTATCTTGTTTCCCAACGGCATGTTGGAATGTTTGACCTAGGAAGAGAACTGGACATTCCACACTTTCCATTCTGACTCTTATCAGTAGCTCGGTGGATGCAAAAAAATTACTGTTAATACTGTAGATATCTGCACACCTGGGAGTGATCAATTGGGTAAAACCATTTTTAACTGCCAATTTGAAGTATTTTTTCAAAAATCGTCCTATTTCATGGATGTAATATACTGAAACAGTATTCAACTTTGACTAAAACTGATATAATCCATATTGAGACAATATCCTGAATGTTTTCAAAACATTGTCCAGTTTAAATATTTTAATGTATTTTCTTTTGATATTTTGCTTGTAATAACCACATTATCAGGGTTTTTTGGCCACAGTAGTCCATGCTCTGCTTACATCCCGTATAAATTATTGCAACACACTCTACATGGGTTTGCCTTTGAAGACTCTTCGAAAGCTTCAAGTAGTCCAACGTACGGCAGCCAGGTTACTCACTGGAGTGAGGTACAGGGAGCACACAACCCCCCTGTTACGTCGGCTCCACTGGCTGCCAGTCTGCTACCAAGCACAATTCAAAGTGTTGGCTTTAGTCTATAAAACCCTAAATGGTTCCAGCCCAGCTCACCTGTCCAGATGTATCTCCTTCTATGAACCATCTCAGAGAGTAAGATCGTCTGGGGAAGCCCTGCTCTCGGTCCCACCTCCTTTGCAAGTGCAACTGGTGGAAACGAGAGACAGGGCCTTTTCAATGGTGGCTCCATGGCTCTGGAACTTTATCCCCATGAAATCAGATCAGCACCCTCCCTCCTGGCCTTCAGAAAAAGGGTAAAGACTTGGCTGTGGGACCAAGCTTTTAGTCAGTGAGCAGTACAAGGCATATAAAAATAGTAAATAAATAAATAAATAAATTGAGTGCAATAGATATGATATTTGGAATGGCCTGGATTCGATTGTTGGATTGTGTGGTTTCAATGGTTTATATTGATATGTTTTTATTTCCAAGTTTTAATGGTAAATTATGTCATGCTATATGATTTAATTGATAATTGTATGTTATTATTGTTATGTTAGGTTTTTGTATGGATGGCATTGAAGTTTGCTGTAATTGTGTTGGGAATTGCTTTGAGTCCCCCGCTGGGGTGAGAAAAACAGTATACAAGTGAAGTAAATAAATAAATAAAATTAGATATTCATTATTGTCATATATAGAAACAAATTACACAAGTAACATTCTCTTAGATTAGGCCATGGGACCATGATTGTGGCTCATATTCTTGTTTCTTATGCTTGCAACCCAGTTATCTCTGCAAAACCCACAAACAAAGTATGGCATGTCCATCCCCATCTTCTACCTTCAGTTATATTTTATTCGTTTCTCGTCTCTCTCTATGTAGTATTTTGTCTTTGTTTCCCACTCAATTTTTCTTTGATCTTGGCCCCATGTAAGCCGCCCCAAGTCCCTTCAGGGAGATGGAGGCGGGGTATAAAAATAAAGTTCTCCTCCTCCTCCACCTCCTCCTCTTCTTCTTCTTCAGCAGTTTGTTACATTTTGTATTTTGATAGAAATTGAGATTGTGTGGCACTTCAAAATCCCAGAAGGAGGACCTAGCAAACCAGGAAGTCTCTCTTTTGAATTGTGCTGCCCTCTAAAGGCTAAAACCCATTAGAAATCTTTCAACAAGACAGGCTCTGCTGGCTTTAGTCTGCCCATCTGGGGATGATAATAATGCCGACAATTCTTTATGGGATTATCAAAATGCTCTGAATATTCCAAAGTGTTATATTAATGTTAAGTATTATGCATTCAGTTATAGACATAGTATTTGGGAACAGCTAAAGCCCAGAACTTGGCATTATTGCCTTTCAAACTTTAGTGGCCATGCTGTCTGGGTAATTTTGGAAGCTGTAGCTACAGAGAGATCTTCCTAGAGATGGAGTGGGCAGCCTAGATATTTTGACTGGTATCCTAGATGTGCTATAACTAATTTATAGTGGCTAAATAGCGTCTCCCAGCCATTCCCCTCCCTATCTAGCAGCCTTCATGAGTGATGGTGATCTTGGTCCTGTTGATTGCTATTCCTCACAAGTGATCTCTAGTGTTTCAGGATCCTTGTTGCAATTCATCATGCTAGCTATCACTTAACGGACAAGAGGTGGGGACATTAGTCTGCTGGGTCTTGACTGACAAGAGAATAAGCCCATACATTGGCTGCTGCCTGAAATGTCAGAACTTACAATCTCAGTATACAGTATTCCCTACGCTATTGAATATGTAGGGGTCAATAACACAACCAGTTATGAATAGGTTTTTTTTAAAAAAAAAATTCCTTCCCTACTACATAGACACAAAGAAAAAGGATGAGAATTTTGTGGAATAACTTGTGTTTTGCAAATAAACAGTCCCTAGGAGAGAATGCTTCTGGAACATGGCCATACAACCCCAACCCCACCCCAAAAAAACCAACCTTACAGCAACCCAGTGATTACAGCCATGAAATCCTTCAATGACACATAGTCCCTAGTTCCATTCTGAGGTACATTAATAAGATTGATGATTGGAAACACCTCTGTCCAAGGGCTCAGCTATACTGGTCTCTTATTGCAAGGTCTTACTGGAGAAGGAACTTTGTTTCCACCCCATGCAGTGGTGGGGACGGGTCCAGCTGGGTCAAGACCTCTTTGGCCCTGCTGAATTGTCACCTTACTATCCCTGTTTTAGTAACCACTGTTAGTTGCAGAGCTCTGTGAAAGCTACTAGCCATCATGGGTACCTCATGCTGACATCAACAAAAGTATCCACATGACCAGGGAGAAAGATGAGGTGATCCATTCTTCTCCCTGGTCATATGTTTCTGCCAATGACAGCCAGGGGAAGGAGGTGGTGGACCCTGTAGACCAGGGGTGCTCACACTTTTTCAGCATGCGAGCTACTCTTAAAGCAACCAAGTCCAAAAGATCTACCTGCCCCCGCCGCCGTGCGCTCCCGCCGCCATGCGTGCTCCTGCTGCTGTTTTCCGCCCGCACAACACTTCTTCCGCCTGCGGGGCATTGCAGGAAGGAGAAAGCACGAGGCAGGGCATCCAGAGGGAGCGCTCCACCCTGCCTGTCTCGCCGGCAATGGAGGCTGCACAGCTGCTTCTGGACGAAAGAGAGGCAGGGTGCTCCCTCCAGAGGCCCCGCCTCATGCTTCCTTCTTCCTGCAATGCCCAGCAGGCAAAAGAAGCACTATGAGAGCAGAAGCCAGCAGCAGGAGCGCACATGCACGCAGGGTATGCGCACGCATGGCAGGAGTGCCCCAACTGGCTGGTGAGGCCCAAAGATCACCTGGAAGAGGGCCGAAGATCTACTAGTAGCTCCCGAGCTACCTAATGAGCACCCCTGCTGTAGACAATAGACCTGTTTGCATCAGACCTTGTCCTGCTATCCACACTGTGCCCAAAGTGCAGGGCTGCTTCAAATTTTCAGCCAGACTCCAGTTCACCTCCCAACTTACCTTAATGTGAGACTAAAGTGGATTAACTTGGTTTCCCCTGCAATAAGGACAAGAAGTTCCTAAACATCATGAAGACAGCCAGGAGCATCCACACCATGAAATTGTTAAACCCCTTTGTAGGCAAGTCACAAAATTGTGCAGTACTCATAGTTAGTGTATCCATTCTGAGTTTGACACAGAATCAATCTGACCTGGTAAAAGGCAGCTTCCACTGTTCCTATATGGTTGCAATGCTGCCAGTCAGCTCTTGCTGCTCTAAATTACTGAGAAAAACCAGCTTTATGAAACAAGCCCTTAAATCTAAATAAAGCAGCTGGTGGTGCAGTGAAAGGAAAACCTATATATCCCCCCCCCCCATTCAAGTTGAAATGTACTTCCCACCATGTGGAAAATTAATGTTCTGCTTTGCAAATGACTTCACGCTAAATAACAGCTTGAAGCACGCAGTAGTCACTTGCTTTAGTTTCCTGTTGTTTATTGGTGCCGATGTAATAATAGTGTGTTTCCCTTGTTTGCTCTTGCCTGGTCTCAGTGATGTCGGTAATTAATATGGATTATTGGGTAATTATTTAATTTGCCATCTGTTTGTTTTGGCACCTGGGTGACTAGGATGCAAAGGAAATAAGAGCATTCCACTCTGTGAGCAAAAACCTATTTTGACTTGGGTTTGGTTGGCCCCCAAACCTGTGTCTTGTGAGCTGGGTTGGGGGGGGAAAGATACGCCTATGGAGAAAAGCAGTGAATAATAAACAAAAACTATAATATCCTTTTCCTTTTTTAATGTTGTGATAGAAGCTGTTTAGACTATGAAATATGAAACTTGATCATTTCCTTTGCTGCCGAATTATTGTAACCCAGGGCTTGAATGATACTTCCTTTACTTGCACTCTCCAAATGTCCCAGTTTGTTAGGAACAACCCTCTGTTTTACCATCTTTTCAACAGCTTTTAAGATTTCCCATTTTCTCTCTTGTCTTCCTATTTATTCCTTTTGTCTTCAGGTGATTTCAGTTGTTGGAAACTCAGTAAAACATGTGAAAATTCTCAAATATAACTCATCAGGGAGGAAAGCAGAGGAGAGTGTGGCATCTTTTCCTTCCCAGTAGGCTTAGACAAACAAACTGCTACAGCTTCTTCATTATTAAAAGCTTTTGCCATCTTGAGCACTATTGGGTGTTGCGTGACCATTTTTGTCTAAATTTTCATTTGTGAAATGCCATAAATTCTGTGGATAAAAAGTGGGTCTCAAGGTAGCTATAACATTGTCCTAATAATATTAAAAATGGCAAATTGCTTTGTAATTATTCAAAAAATACCAAGGAAAGTAAGGATCTCTATTTCAAAGCTATCCATAGTTTTCCTTAAAAGCCTGTTCAGCTCAGCCCTTTTAAAATACATTTCATACTTTGTTCTCTTGAGAGGAATGATGAAGAGAAATCATATGGCTTATAGACTAAAATTATTGGACAATAAGAACCTATAAAGCTAAATACAACATTATCTAAGCCCTAAAGTAAGTGCCGATACAATTTCTTTACAAGGTCTTGGATACATTTTTCAAGTGCTTTTAGGAATAGAGTGACCAATTCCCATGGTTGCAATGAAAGTAAAATTTGCCTTGTAAAAATGGCTATAAATGAGACTCAAGTGGTCATATAGTCATTGCTAGACTGCAACCCCTAGCAGCCCTAGCAAACATTACCAGTACAATTTTGTTTAATGATGTTGTGCATGAAACAAAGTTTGCTTAACCAAACATGTGATGCTACAGGACTTCAGGCTATATTTATATTAAGTAGTATGAAATCTTGTCTGGATGATATTTACTCCAGAAACAGTCTGGCCATTGACCAATTCTCAACCTATATTAATAAAAAGGTAATGTTCGTTTGTGGGATTAACATAACTCTAAAACCACTGGGCAAATTGACACCAAATTTGGCAGTAAAACACAGACTACTCCAATCTATGTATTTCAAACAAAAACTCAGAGTGACGCGTCGCGGTTTGCCACACCTCTGGGTCTCTTCCCCTCCCTTCCTTTGTCCAAGGAAGGGAGGGGAGGAGAGCAGAGGCGTGGGAAAGCGGCGCTGCGGCAGAGTGACGGTGCGCCATGCCTCTTGCTCTTTTCTCCCTCCCTTCCTTTGTCCAGAAAGCTGCGCCGGAGGTGTGCCGCGGCCGATGGGCCCGATTTGCGGCGGCGGCGGCGTGGCGGCGGCAGCGGCGTGGGCGTGGCGACGGGGTACGTCTTAGTTTATATAAGACGTACCCCGAAAGTAAGACGTAGGGGGACTTTCGGGGAAAAGAAAGTAAGACGCTGTCTTACTTTCAGGGAAACACGGTATCAGGTGTTTTTGATTCTGCTTTTCCCTTGTGCCAGAAGGAAGTTGGACTGGATGGCCCTTGGAGGTCTCCCTACTCAAGGATTCTATTATTATTAATATTAAGTAGAGTCTCTATGGCTGGCCATCTGTTAGGAGTGTCTTGATTGTGTTTTTCACTTATTGCAGAAGGAGGTTGGACTGGATGACCCTTGGAGGTCTCTTGCAACACTAGGATGAGAATTCCTCCCACCCAAACCGTTCCAGTATTTTTTGCTGGTCATGGAGGTTCTGTGTGCTAAGTTTGGTTCAGATCTGTAATTCATTTGGGGGGGGGGGTTCTTAATGGTCTGTGGCAGTTTGAGCTGAATCAGTTGAAGGTACTCAAAATCCCATCAACCGTTGTCCATACTTCCCCAAACATATTGTTTTTGTGATTAATCAGCATGCTTTAATTATGTCCAGTTTATAACAACAGAAACACATCTTGCATATCAGCCTCCCCACCATCTGCAGCAGGGGACCTAGTGTCGACCATGGCGGCACTAGGCCTCTCCCTCACAAACTCGGGCCCCACACATCGGGCTGGACACACCCTCGATCTGATTTTCTCTGCAGGTGTCCAAGTGTCTGTCGCCTCTGTAATCGAGGTGCCATGGTCAGATCACTGTGCTCTAAGCGTCCGGGTTGAGTTGCCACCACCCCCCGCAAGGGTGCCGAACCAATTTGGGTTCGCCTGAAGGGACTTATGGAACCAACCAGGGGGACCTGAGGGAACCAACCAGGGGGACCTGTCAGCGTCTCGCTCGAGGAGCTAGTTAATACCTGGAACAGTAAGTTATCCACCACTCTTGACGAGATTGCCCCCAAACGCCCTCTCTGACCCCGCAAGGGCCGCTCCCCTTGGTTCACAGAAGGTCTAAGAACCATGAAGCGGGAGAAGAGACAGCTAGAGCGCGCGTGGAGGAAGCTCCGTGACGGACCGTCGGAATCAGCTTATGAGCTCTTTATGGAAGCTTATGAGCATGCTACCAAGGAAGCAAAAAATTCCCACTATGCTTCCTTGATAGCGTCTGCAGACTCACGCCCGGCCAAACTGTTCAAGATAATTCGGCAGCTCACGATGGTCCCTACCATCCCAAATAATGACGATCGGGCCCTTACCGCCAAGGCTTTTCAGAGTCACTTTGCAGACAAGATTGCGACGCTCCGCCGGGATCTGCCCGCCACAGTTGATACAGTTCAGGAGCTTGAGACCCCGTGGCCCTCCGCCGGGTCCACCTTCGACCGGTTCTGACCACTGGACACAGAGGATGTTGACAAGATAGTCGTAGCTCTTCGACCTACCACCTGCTCCCACGACCCGTGCCCTCCACGCTGATTCGAGCTTGCGTGAAGGGGTTACGTGGACATCTGTTGAATATAGTCAACTGCTCCCTTGAGCAAGGAGCTTTTCCAGAGGAGTTAAAAGAGGCGGTGGTAACTCCATTGCTGAAGAAGCCAGGGCTAGACCCCGCGGCTCCCTCTAATTACCGCCCAGTTTCCAACTTGCCGTACCTGGGCAAGGTAATTGAGAGGGCAGCAATGGAGCAGCTGCAGGCTTTCTTGGATGATGCAACCTGGCTAGACCCCTTCCAGTCCGGCTTCCGTTCTGGCCATGGGACAGAGACTGTTCTGGTCTCCATCACAGACCTACTCCGCTGCCACTTGGACTGAGGCGGATCGGCGCTGCTCGTGTTATTGGAC
The DNA here is from genome assembly GCA_030556195.1 of Anolis apletophallus. Taxonomy (NCBI): domain Eukaryota; kingdom Metazoa; phylum Chordata; class Lepidosauria; order Squamata; family Anolidae; genus Anolis; species Anolis apletophallus. The sequence goes on along the minus strand of JARBWK010000010.1, from coordinate 23,839,417 downwards.
CTCACGGCAGCGTTTGATACTGTCAATTACCAACTTATGACACACCGCCTGGCGGTGGCGGGGGTGAGGGGGACAGCTCTCAACTGGCTGTCCTCCTTCCTCCAAAACCCCCTGCAGTGGAGGGGAGGGGTGGTCTCCGAGGGCTCCGCCTTACACTGCGGGGTCCCTCAGGGGGCCATCCTCTCCCTGCTGTTATTTAACATCTACATGCGACCACTCGCCCAATTGGTACGGAGTTTCGGGCTGGAATGTCATCAGTACGCTGATGACACCCAGCTCGTTCTGAGGATGTACGCTGGGGCGGAATATGTACCCGATAATTTCCAACTCTGTCTGGAAGCCGTTACTGGATGGCTGCGAGCCAGTAAGTTGAAGGTGAACCCGGCGAAGACGGAGATCTTGTGGCTGGGCCGCCCAGGGGGGGGGGGATCCAGCTGCCGACATTTGACGGCGTGGCGCTATGCCCGCAGTCCTTAGTAAAGAGCCTAGGGGTTCGGCTGGACCCCCAGCTGTCTATGGAGGTGCAAATTGCTTGTGCCTGCAAGACAGCCTTTTACCATCTGCGGCAAGCTAAACGTCTGGCTCCCTATCTTTCCCGTCGCGACCTGGCCACAGTGATCCAAGCCACGGTCATCTCGAGGCTCGATTACTGTAACGCGCTGTACATTGGCCTACCTTTTTCGGCGATCCGGAAACTCAAACTGGTGCAGAACGTGGCAGCTCGCTTGCTGCTAGGAGCCCCAAGGACGGCCCATATAACACCACTCCTGTGCGAACTGCTCTGGTTGCCCCTTGAATTCCGGATCTCCTTCAAGGTGTTAGTTCTAACTTTCAAGGCCTTATATGGTTTGGGGCCAGTGTACTTGAAGGAGCGGCTTACCCCATATGCGCCCAGAAGATCACTGCGTTCAGAGGGGCTCAACTTACTTGAGGTTCCGCGGTTGAAGTTCTGCAGACTCTCTACCACGCGGCAGAGAGTGTTCTCAGTGGCCGCGCCGGTTTTATGGAACTCGCTGCCGCCGGAGGACGAGCCTTGCGGAACCTGCTGGCGTTCTGCAGGTCCTGCAAGACCTGGCTATTTAGGCAGGCGTTTGATGTGATGTTCGACGGTGCATGATCAACATGGCCACTCTGCTGCTGTACCACTATTTTTCTGTATGAACCAGCCATGTCTGGCTATGATTCTGTGTGACTGCTTTTAAGATGTAATCTCATGTGTTTTAACCCTATGTGTTTATATGCTGTTTTATATGCTGTTTTTATATGCTATCGTATGTACTGTTTTCATATGCTGTAAAGCGCCCTGAGCCTCGGGAAGGGCGGTTTATCAAATCGAAATAAATAATAATAATAATTACATTACTATTCAGAACAGTAGCAAAATAACAGTTATGAAGTAGCAATGAAAATAGTACTATGGTTGGGGGTCACTACAACATGATGAACCGTATTAAGGGGTCATGGCATTAAAAAAGTTTAGAAACACTGCTAAAGACATTCTATAAAATAAATATATAATGTCAGTTTATGGGGACCTCAAATCTCCCAAACCTAGAGATACTACAAGTCACATCTGGAGTGAGACAATACGTCATCTCCAAGGATGTTCCCCATGCGTTTCACAGATATTTTACCATTCAGATTTTTTACCATTCTGTGAGAGGCTTCTATTTATAGATATGTGAAAGGTCCGGGGTGGGAAAAAGAAATAATTTCTATTTGAGCCAAGTGTGGATGCTGCAATTGCCCATCTGGATTCCCTTTGAAGAACCTTGCACCTAAAAAGCCTGGCTTCTACTAGCCAGCGGGAAACCTTTTGTGGGAGGAGTTCCCTAGGCCAGATTGTTTCATGTCTGCAAATCCTCTGTTTTCTGAGGGCCACAGCAACGTGTGGCAGGGTACAGCTAGTATTTAATAAAGGTTGAGCATCACTTATTTGAAAATCTAAAATAGTCCAAAATCTGGAATTGTCTCCTTGTATTTCTGAGAGAGTGACACCTTTGCTTTCTGATCATTCAATCTACACAAATTTTTTTTAAAAAGTGTATAAAATTATTTTCAGGCTCTTGTGTATATGCTGTTTATGAAGCATAAATGCATTATGTGTTTAGACTTTATGCTCCATCCTCAAGGTATCTCACTATGTGTATTTACGAAAATATGGATATTCCAAAATCCACCTCTCCCCGAGCCATATTCAAAACACTTCTGGTTTCAAGCATTTTGGATAAAAGATTGTCAACCTGTATCTATTTCTTACCCACTTCACTCTGACTCAGGGAGCAACAGATTAAAATATAGCAACAAACAGACACAGAACAGTTAAAGACACAAACACCAATTAAAAATGTGTGCCCCCAGGCCAAGTTAGAAGGACATTTTTTTAGAACAGGACATAATTGGAAATTATTTCCTGTTTACTTCCTTCTCTACATGGATGGGGATTAAGGTTGCCAGTTTAGAACTGCTCCATGCCCTCAACTTTCTGAGCTACAAACTGAAATCTAGGCACAACCCCAGATGAGTTCATGAAGACTTATACATTAAGAATTAACCACAGTTACGAACAACCTATCATTCAAACAAACACACACAAAAGGGAAGAAATGGGGGAATGTTTGTTTTGTATGGAAATTAAGACTGTAATCTTAAAGTGAAATGAGGGTTATTCCTTCTCACCTATCTGGAATAAAGAATATTTAATATAATCAGAGAGTGGATACAGAGCAGAGTGGAAGGTAAACCTAGTACCACAACAGCATTGAGTGAAGCAGAAAGCTGGTTAAGTAATTACATATACTTCTGTGTAGTGTATTTGCAAGTAGCAGCAAGAAATCAATTAATCCATGTAAATTATAGTAAACAATTTACCTAGCTGATCTGGAGATTTGCTCAGAACACTTTCCTCTTGCCTAGGGTTTAGCTCTCCAAAACTGGGGACTTGGTTCCTTCATCTCATCTAAAGATAACTTATTGAAAACTAGAGACTTGGGGCCCAGCCCTGAGACCTGGTATCACTAATGAGGATTGCCTAGCACTCCAAATGCACTGCAAGTCCCACATTCTTTACCATAGGCTATTATGACTAACAACATATGAAGGGCTGCACAATTCCCACCCATTCTGTATGATTGTGTCAGCCCATTGTTCCAGTACACACTCAAGACACAATACACATCACCTTAATCTAGTGTGCTCTAATAGAGATGGTTGAACAGAAGCTCTCCGAAGCTCTAGGTGATCTTACTGCCTAATACAGGGGAAACCAGCTGATTCCTAACCCATCTAAATACAGACATGCACTTTTCATCTTAAGAACAGACAAGCATCCTGAGCTCTGAGGATTACCTGGGAAAGAATCCCACTGGAGCATTGCAGCACACCCAAATACCTGGGAGTTACCCTGGACCATGCTCTGACCTACAAGAAGCACTGCTTGAATAACAAACAAAAAGTAGGTGCTAGAAACAATATCATACGAAAGCTGACTGGCACAACCTGGGGATCACAACCAGACACAGTGAAGACATCTGTCCTTGTGCTATGCTATCCTGCTGCTGAGTATACATGCCCAGTGTGGAACACATCTCATCATGCTAAAACAGTGGATGTGGCTCTTAATGAGACATGCTGCATTTCCACAAGGTTTCTATGCCCTACACCATTGGAGAAATTACACTGTTTGGCTGGCATTGCCAGGAAGTAGCAACCAATAGTGAAAGGACCAAGGCAGTGACATCTCCGGCCCATCCCCTGTTTGGGTATCAGCCAGCATGCCAATGGCTTAAATAAAGAAATAGTTTTCTAAGATCTACAGAGACACTCGCTGGAACAACTCTGCAAGCAAGAGTCCAAAAGTGGCAGGCTAAAAGCCAGAGCCTCAATCAATGGCTGATGCCAAATGAGAGATTTCCTCCTGGACACACAGAAAACTGGGTGACTTAGAAGGCACTGAACAGACTGTGCTCTGGCACCACGAGATGCAGAGCCAAACTTAAGAAATGGGGCTACAAGGTAGAATCCACGACATGTGAGTGTGGAGAAGAGCAAACCACAGACTACCTACTACAATGCAACCTGAGCCCTGCTACATGCACAATGGAGGACCACCTTATGGCAACTCCAGAGGCACTCCAAGTGGCCAGCTACTGGTCAAAAGACATGTAACGCAAAACTTTTTGTATTGTTTGTTTGTTTTTAATGCAATATAACTGTTTGGTTCATTCCTGACACGATAAATAAATAAATATTTTAAATCATTGGATTTTACTGTTAAAAGCCACAGATAAGTAAGGCCTTGCTTGCCTTTAGCTCATTCAACTGTATCGGTATTGGTGTTCATGCGAAAGCCAAGATCTGTCCCTTAAAGGAACTGTTGTAGGGGATGTATTTTAGTTTTTATTTGATCTCCATTCAAAATCTCATTGTTAAAGCAATTACAGAATGCCTTGCTATAATTAGTATGGCTGCCTGAATGTCTGCCGTGAGCTACGTTACCACCAAAATTGCTGGCACTGGGTATATTTAGACACAGATGTTATTGTTCCTGCTGATGGGAAGGTCCCCCCCCCCCATTTTTTTTTCTTTGTGGATTTAAAATATGTTTTTCTTATACAGGAGCAAAACACATCAGTCATACTAATCTCACTGACTTTTTGTATTCTTTTATTTTGTAATTTATATCTTTTGGGTTTTTTTGCAGGTAATAGAAGACAATACAGGCGTCCGCAGGGTGGTAGTCACACCACAGTCTCCAGAATGTTACCCTCCCAGTTATCCTTCTGCCATTTCTCCAACTCACCATTTACCACCATACCTTACTCATCACCCCCATTTTATTCATAACTCTCACACGGCCTTCTATCCACCTGTTACTGGGCCTGGAGACATGCCACCCCAGTTTTTCCCTCAGCATCATCTCCCCACCACAATCTATGGAGAGCAAGGTGAGTTCAATGGGGTTCCAAAATAGAGTCTGTGAGGTCAACTGTTTTCTCTCCCTAGCCACCAAGATCTTTTGGAAGAGGAATTAAGTGATGACACAAATATTGTCTACGTATGCTGTCCTGAGATCTTTTGATGTAGGGCGGGATATATAAAATCACTTTTTGCTGCCTCACTCTTTTGACACTTTGAAATTAAAGATAGATTCCATTAATTTGATGAAGGGTTTACTCTTTTGTCGGCTTTTGCAAGAAAATGTTATTTTAGCTTTATCATGCATTCAATTCTGATATATATAGAGAGAGGGGGGGGGGAGAGAAGGAAGGAAGGAAGGAAGGAAGGAAGGAAGGAAGGAAGGAAGGAAGGAAGGAAGGAAGGAAGGAAGGAAGGAAGGAGTTGTTTATTCCAGTTTCTAATAGCACTCTGGTCCCCAATCCATCAGATAATTGAGACCTGTATTTGCAATATTTGCAACAAAAAAACTAGAATTTTTAGAATTATTTTCTATTCCCCAACCCATGAGTGAAAAATAAATATGCAGGGGAAATACTGAAATACTTCCACTGTTGGCTTGGCTCTCAATTCAGATTTTGAAGGAATGCAGGAAGGGGACCTAAAACAACAAAAATGCAATATTTTCTTGGGCCCCAACAAGAATGCTGCTGCTCTAAGGTCAGGTCATCTTAGGACAGAAGCCACACAACATTGTTAGAAGTAGTCATGGTGCAAGAGGCTTGAGCAGAGGGAAGAATGAAATAGGATATGCAATCTCAGTCTTCCTCCTGGAAATGTTCTGTTATAAAGAACTCTGGAGCTCAGGTATTTTTGCATATTGTGTGAGGATTAGGCTGAGCTGGTTATTTTGAGGTTGCCTTTTTTCTGCTCCTGTTAACAGAAAGAGTAAAGAAGTAGCAGAGATGGTGTCCTAGGTGTTCCTTCTGGACTCTTTGGCCATTTCCCCATTTTGAAGGACAGAATTGCACATGCAACACATGCATTGGCTTGCAACTTTTCCTCATCAGCTGTAAAGCATGGCAATTGGCTGGGAATGTTGAAAGTTGGCTCCATGTTATAGAAACCTTCTAAATATGCTCAAATAAATGTGCTTCTTTAATTCAGATAAAAATGCTGTAGGAGAAGGTGGAGAAATACTTTTGCCTCAACCAACTATCTGAGAGAACAGCAAGATTTTTATGGATATCTGAGCTGTAGTGCAAATATTTGAGCCATGACATTATATATCAAACTAGCTGTCCCCTGTCATGCATTGCTGTGGCCCAATCTAGTGATCTGGAAAATAAAGTAATGAGAAAGTGTTGTTTTCTAATATATGAAATTTCTTTGTGCTTGCTGGTAAACAGTATTTCTTGTTGTTTCTTTGTCAGTGTTGATGTAGAGATTGTCTGGTTTGTCTACTCTAGAACAGCATTTCTCAACCTGGGGGTTGGGACCCCTGGGGGGTAGGATCACGAGGGGGTGTCTGAAGGGTCTCTATAGACCACAGAAAACACAGTATTCTTTTGTCTGTCATTGAGGTTCTTTGTGGGAAGTTTGGCCCAATTCTATCATTGGTGGGGTTCAGAATGCTCTTTGATTGTAGGTGAACTACAAATCCCAGGAACTACAACTCCCAATTATCAAGGTCTTTTTCCCCAAAGTCCATCTGTGTTCATGTTTGGGCATATCCTGCCAAGTTTGTCTAGATCCTTCATTGTTTGAGTCCACAGTGCTCTCTGGATGTAGGTCAAGTACAACTCCAAAACTCAAGGTCAATGCCCACCAAACTCCAATTGGTCATGGGAGTCCTCTGTGCCAAGTTTAGTTCAATTCCATCATTGGTGGAGTTCAGAATGCTCTTTGTAGGTTAACTATAAATCCCAGCAAGTACAACTCCCAAATGACAAAATAAATTCCTTGGTTAGGTAGGTGTCTTGTAGCCAAATTTGGTGGCAATTAGTCCAGCGGTTTTTGAGTTATGATGTCACTCAAAATGAACAGAACATTTATACAGATATTGATATAATCTTTTCACTATTTTGCTGGGTAGAATGCTAAAACCTAAAGGTAGATAATTGTTGGATAGTCTTATTTTTAGCAACATTGTAAAATATGGAAGAGATAAAATTTCTTGTAAGTTGTATCTTGTAAGAAGGTCCCATCCATCTACTGAGGATAAAATTGAAAGTAGATTTGGGTCACATGATTAGAAGAAAATTAGAATTATAAGTGCAAATATGATGTTGGGAATTACTTTCCTCCTAGGTCAAAAACTGTGTAGGCAGCTCTCCAGGATAATTTACTTCCAAGGCATACCTCTGTTGATCCACTTCTCTGGCATTTTTATTTATGCTCTATTTGACTTCGGCCAGTCATGAGCAGACTAGTGAGGCAAACGTGATCTGACAGTCTTTGCCCTGCAGGCAAGGGCCAGAATCAAAAACAAATATGAGTTTCTAATGAATGGACATGAATCACCTTTCTTTAAAAAATGGAGAAAACAATTTCTGCAGTTGTCTTTGCTTGAGCCTGGCTCCATGAAAAGAATGTGGGATGGGTCATACCAAAAGCAATGGTCTGTTGAGGGTAACAGACCAATCTTTCATTACCTCAGTAAATAAACTTAAATATAAAGAAGAGTGAAATAACTTTTTTTCTATCTAAACCAGGAGCTTTTAATATCTTTCCCAACTTTGAACAGAACTTTTGTTTTGTCTATAAGCATTTGGAACAGAGTGACATCAAAAATACTTTTTTTGTGGGGAGAGCATGTCTGTGTCAGAAGTATTTCTTTTAAAAAGACCAACTGAGATAAATGCTTCCTTCTTATTGTCTTTGGGAGAGTCAATGTGATATGAACCTTGCACTGTGTCTCTTGGAGACCAGGGTTCAAATCCCCTCAATCATCAGGACTTGATTTGTGGTCATGGAGATTTGAACCCTGGTGACTAGTCATACTCTCTTGGTCTTAGAATGGCAATCCTCCTCTGAATAAATCTTGCCAAGGAAACTCAGTAATAGGATCACCATAAATTGAAGTCAACATGAAGGCACACAATATCAGCAATTGCTATGGGTAACTCACTATCTCTAAGCCTCACCTATTGCTATTGTTATTACTGTAATATTTATTTATATCTCACATTTTGCCAAAACTGGACATACTGTGTAGGTTTTTATTATTATTATAATGATGTGTGAGGGAATATAGTAATCTTTCTCCTACAGTGCACAGGATAGAACACCTCTACAGAATGCAGTTTTCTGTATTCTGCTTTCCGGTGATGGCTAGGATCAAAGGTTAAAATATAGGTTCATAAATGTTTTAACTTAAAGTTTTCATGTTCAAGAACTCACCCTTAGGCGAAGCGATTTGGCATTTTAAAAAGTGGTAAGAAACTACAAAAACTAGGAAACTGCCCAGTATGGGGCATGGATATCTGAGGATATCCAGGGGCTGAATTTGAACTTCAAAGAGAGACCGAATTCAACCACAGAATATGAGGTTTCCCATCCCTGGTGGATATGTATGTGGCATCCATGTGGTTTAGGGGCAAGAGCATTTTGTCAATCCAGTTGTTTTGCACTACAGTTTCCACAGTCCTTCTTCATTGGCTATGCAGAGTGGGGCGCATGGGATTGTGGAGGTCAGTTGTTCCCCCAACATGCTCATCTTATCAAAATAGCAATGTGAAAATTGTTTTCACAGAAATGGTCATTGTGCATTCAATTATTTTGTCATGCATGTAGAAAAGATAAGCAGAATCAAAATGATTTTTTTGGAATTGGGCCAAAGGATGTAACAACAACAACAACAACAACTTTATTTATGAATCCCACCTCCAGTTCCCCAAAGGGACTTGGGGCGGCTTACATGGGGACAAGTCGAAACAAGCTGATTAAAATATAGCACATTAAATTATATATTGGCAACATAAAACAGAATGAAACAACAGCATTATAACACAAATATGAAAGCAAACATCAACCAACAACCAATGAGCTATGTGATAACAATCAGTTTCTAGGTACAAGCGGGCGGACTGGTGCAAAAACAGATGTGAGGATATGGCTGATGGAGAAAGTGCGTCCATGTATCAATGGATGGAGCCAAATATGAGTAACTGGTCATAGCAAAAGAAGAAAGCTTCTTTCTTAAATTTATTTTTAGTTCATTTTTGTCATGAAAGATGTTTTTAAAAGGCAGCATAACTAAAGCAGTCTCCCTTGTCCTCTCAACAACATTAACATCCCCTTGTACTGAAGTGGATATTCCATGTCAGTGCATGTTTTGAGAGGAAAAATGGCAGAACATCTGTTGTGGTGACCTGAAGTTATTGGCTGCGCTTGCTTGGCAGAACATTTTCAAATTAAGGGATTGCCAATTCCTTCTTTTTCTTAAATGGGCTAGATTATCAGAATTGCCTCATGCTGCAAAACCTTAATTGTGGCCATCTGACTGTCTAGATCTCTTGTTTATGTTGTGTTGGAAAACCTGAAATGAAAAATAGTTGAGGTTACAGCAGATGTTTACCAGCTCTACAAATAACTTATTGGTTGTTGTTACATTGTATATAAAAGTGAGAACCTGTAGACCAGAGTTGGACAAAGTTCCACTCTCCAGATGTTCCAGGAGCCCTGGCCAATGCAGTCAACTGTGAGAAAGGCTAGGAGCTACAGTCCAGTAACATCTGGAGGGATGCACTTTGCCCATTCCTGCTGGAGACATGACTTACTGCATCTATTTGAAGAAGTACCACTGCAGTGATATTCAAGGCAACTGTGTTAAAATTCAAATGTTTGCACTTGCCCTGTCAGGTCTAAACTACAATTAGTAGAAGAATAAATAACTAAATCAGCACCAGTCTGATTTGGTTGGATAAAAATGAGGCACATTGTGTCTTGGGCTCATATTCTATTCTCTTCTGATGCAGCGGAGGAGATTAGAAGCTTTCGCTTCTGTTTGGGTAAACCATGTTTAAAATAGCTGAACTTCACATGATGGTTAATAATAACTGTACCTAATGGAAATAAGCCAACTTCATAAACTACAATTTGAAGGTGGTTGGCTTCCACTAATGATTGCTATGATTATCTACAATTTAGTGTTCAAATGACATGCCAATGCAAAACAGAAGCAAAAACTTCTGGACTCACTGAAGCTTTACCAGAGCTGGAGTAGAGATTGCAAGAACCCATGGTTATCTGCAGTCTATTTGTGTAATGATAAAGTATGGTTTATTGCAAGAATAGGGATCAAGGGGAACCCAGACCTATGGGAGAGACTGGGCTCTTTCCAAACCACTACAGGTGCTCCCAGGATGAAAAAATAAATGGCCACTCAAAGAAATATAGGGCTCCTACATTTTGTCAAAAGTGGATTTCTGGACACCCTTACATTTGTTTGGGGATTTTAGCATCCCACAGAAACTCATTAGAACTAAATATTGGCCCCTTGAAACCTGCCTCATTGTAGCCTTGGTGGGCATTTCTGCAGCGTATGAATGCTACTGAAACTGATACTAGAAAATGAGCTATGTCTCTTTGTTTCCTCTACTTCCAGAAATCATATATGGAATGTCCAGTTACATAACCAGGGAAGATCAATACAGCAAACCACAGCACAAGAAAATTAAGGAAAGACAGATTGATCGTCAAAACCGTTTAAATAGCCCTCCTTCATCCATCTACAAGAGCCATCTGGGAAACTGCACAACAGTATACAATGGTACCATCAAGGCTTATAATGGAGCTGCAAATGGGGGAAGCAGTGGCGGCGGAATTGGAGGTGGCGGAGTGCCAACTATGAAAAAAACAGAACGCAGAGCAAGAAGCAGCCCCAAATCAAATGAGCAGGATGCACATGGTAAAGTCCAAGCAAGCTTTTTAATTTTGTTTCTGAGATTTCATAATATGTTTATTTTATAAATGTATTAGTTGATGATATAAATAGGGTGAAGGGTTCCAGATTTCATGTTCATGCACTGTCATGAACTGTCATTGAGTGTTCCTATTTTTTAAATTTGCAGTTAGGAGGAAATTCTTGCATATTAAACTACTCTCATTTAGCACTGTTTTGTACACGTGTAGAATCAACCCATCAGAAAACTTCAGAAAGTCTTCATAGTCTCCATGTATTTTTCACATCATAGCAAAGATGTGTGTTATGTTAATAATTATCTACCATTTCAAGTTTAAATATCTTGGGCATGAGCAAAAATGCACTTGTATTCTGTTGACTTCTTATGTTAAAAAAATAGTTCCTTCAGGCTGCAATCTTAAACTTTCTTACTTTTGACATAAGCTCAATTAAACCTAGCGAGTCATACTTCTCCAAAGACATGTATAGGATTACCTAGCTGAAATATCTCTTAAAAGTATCCTAGATAATTTTCCTATGTCACATGAAGTTATAGTTTGTGCCCATATGATTATTTAGCAGTTAACACAAAACATGTTCTCAAATAAGTATAGTCAGGTCGATAGTAGTCATGAAGTAATGCCCAGTTACCACACAAGCTCAGCTGTCTTGTATTACTTGAGTTCTGTTCATCTTGTGCGGTGGCTGAAGTTTGCCTTGGAAGTGATGTGCCTTGAAAGTCTCATCAACTTGTTTCTACAGATGATTGTACAGTCTATGTGACCTCCAAACTTGAATCAGCTTGTATAATAGGAAAGTAATTCAAGCAATGCATGGAATTTATTTATTTATTTATTTATTTATTTATTTATTTACAGTATTTATATTCCGCTCGTCTCACCCCGAAGGGTACTCAGGGCAGATCATAGAACACATACACGACAAACATTTAATGCCATTAAACCAATGGTTCCCAATCTTTTTTTTGACAAGGGACCACTCTCCAACATTTGTACCAAAAGGTTACCAATCTGTTTTTACTCCGCTTTAGATTCGGTTTGGTTATTTGGGGTGCTGATTCAGAAAACTGCATTGGATAGATCACATCAGCTCTAGTTTCTGATAGAGAACATATGCCAGGTAGTTGCTCTCCCACAGAAAACCATAGTTAATACTCTAGAGCTGATGTGGTCTGTCCAAGAGGGTGGGTCTGGTCAGCGACAGGGGAGAAGTGGCAGGTGGTGCGAAAGGAGCAGAAATAAAATAATGGACCAGATTTTCATCCTTGCAGCCCACTGGTGGTCTGTGGTCCACAGGTTAAGAACCACTGTGTTAAACAGACATGACAGACAGCAGATAGAAGTATTTTGTCAGCTTTGGCGTCCTGGAGGTTGTGCTTGATTCCGGCCACAGGGGGATACTGTCGCTCCATCTTCTATGACAGGGCTGTTCAACTTGGGTGCCAGGCCGCACCTTCCACCCTCCCCTCGCCATTATCCCCATTTACTCCTAAGGAGAGGAGGAGGGGGATGCGAGTCCCCCGCCTGCACCTCTCCCTGGGAATAAACAGGGGACTTCCAGCGGCGACTGAGTCCCGCGTGGAGGCTGTGGGAGGAAGAGGCAGGTAAGTCTGAGGCGGGCGGGCGCATGAGGCCCTGGGCCTCCTTGCTGCCCTGGCGCGCGACCCAGGTCCTCGGGTGCCTGCCCGCCCGCCTCAGACTTCCCTTCTTCTTCCTCCCACAGCCTCCACGTGGGACTCGGCCAGCGCTGGAAAGGTAAGTCTGAGGTGGGCGGGCGCGCGAGGCACTGGGCCTCCCTGATGCCTTTGGGACTTCCTTTTGGGGTGGAGCCGGGAGTCACTGGCTGTTGCAGCGGACGCACCGGGAGCTTACCTTCAGCTCCCGGTGCGGCCGCTGCAGCAGCCAGCGACATGGCGGAGGGCACCTCGCCGCTCCTGCCCTGCCGCGCATGCCCATGAGCAGCCCCGAGCGCCCCGAATTTCCCAAAAATTTTTTCTGATTTTTTCTGATTTTTTTCCCCAGGATGGTAGGGGGGCCGCGTCCAAGGGGCTGGCGGGCCGTGTACAGCCTGCGGGCCGCCTGTTGGATGCGCCTGTTCTATGACATCTTGTTGATTTCCTCCTTCGTTTGGTCGTTGGCATTTTCTGGTATTTCTTTTATGGTGCCGCACAGCTCCCAGCTGTTTTTGAACTGCTTAGGTAGACGATAAGCTGGGGTGAAGGTTGGGTGCTCTCCCGGGCTTCAAACTGCCAACGTCTTAATTGGTAAGATGTATTGCTGCTGGTGATTAACCAGCTGTGCTAAAGCCCAGGTCAGGGTAGTATTGGTAAAGCATAAACATTCGATTTATGCAAATTCCTGATGGAACCAGTAAGTAAATAATACATATGCCCTTTGACCCATTTCTTCATGTGGCAGATTCATGTGCTTCTCATATTTTAAAGAAGTAGCTGTGATATTCTCTTGAAGTATAGAAAAGAGAAAGGAGGAGGAAAAAATAGGAAAAAACTTAGTAGCACATTTATGAGTAATTAATTTCTATTTTTGCAAGATTTTATTTAAATACAGTATGAAGTATCTCTTGAGGGTATACATTACGGCTGGCTCACTTTCGTATGCGATGCAGCTAATCCTACATCCAAATTTTCCTGGACTAACCACTCACCCAGTTGACTGACAGCATTACATGTGTGGATTGCTGTAAGCGATGTATTCTGGATGATGGGATAAAATCAGAGACAGCTGACATGATGATATATTATAGCCTAAACTCCTCTTTGTATATGCTGGGCTACACACACCCATTTCATCACCTTCCAGGTCTGCGCCCACTTCACCATTAGACGTGTTGAAAGAGAATACCTGAAGGTGATCTGGCAACTACAGTACAGCTTCCTTTTCTCTAGACACATCAGAGCATTTGCTTCAGCTGTGTATTTAAAAGTAGATCAAGGTATCATAAGGAAAGGAGGATTGTAGGCTGATTTGCTTAACCCAGACAGTTTTAAGCATGAACTTTAAACTCATGTCCTGTTGTTTTAATCTCTGTCCTGGATATTTAATATGTATTTTCTAGAAATCCATTTTAATATGCATCTTTCATAGAACTACAATTTAATGTTCGTGTGTTTTGACTGAGCTGTGACCCGCCATGAGGAAGGGTGGGCAGGAAATAAATTATTATTAATATTATTATTATTATTATCTTCCTTAAGGTTAGTTCTCCACAAATCTGTGCAGGCTTCAGAAGAGATCTATCATGTGTGTAAATTTGGTGGTTCTTTAATCTTTCTGAAAACATCATATCCAATAAAATGAGGTCAACAGTGATTCAAATTGCAGACATGAAATATATTTTAACTGTTAATCCTATAGAATCATGGGATTTGTAGTTTGGCAAATTACTTAGATTTCTCTGCTAGAGAGCTTTAGTGATGTAATAATGTATCTGTAGCACTATAATGTATTTATTTATTTACTTACAACATTTATATTCTGCCCATCTCACTGCCAAGGGCACTCAGGTTGGGTCACAGAATGCAAACACAGCAAATAGTCAATGCCATTGAACAGACAGGACAGACAACAGATAGAGGTATATGTTGGCATTTTTCCCAACGTAGGCGTCATGGAGGTTGTGCTCAATTCTGGCCATATGAGGATGCTGTCACCCCATCCTCTATGACAGTGTTTCCCAACCTTTTTTGAGCCGCAGCACACTTTTAACATTAAAAAAATCCGGGGGCACACCACCAACCAAAATGACACAAAATGACACTGTAACACAGTAAAGAACAGCTGGGGGATGGTGACCTGCTGGGAGCAGCTGATGGGAGTGCCGAAGCCAGGGGAGGGGGAGGAGCCAGGCAATGCCCCGCCCCCTCCCCGGCTTCAGCTCTCCCACAGCTTCGCCAGCCTTGAGGGGACAGTGCCAAGCCAGCATTGTGCTGGCTCTGCCACCGTTGGCTTGGCACTGCCCCCCTCAAGGCTGGCAAAGCTGTGGGAGTGCTGAAGCCGGGGAGGGGGCGGAGTCATGCCCCCCTCCCCCCGGCTTCAGCTTTCCCACAGAGGAGGAGCATGAGTGGTGGACGGGCTTCAGTAGGCGGGGCTCCTCCTCTGCGCGGCTTCAACAAGTCATGGCGGATTGGAGGCTGGTTGGGGAAATGGCCAAAGGAGACGGCGCCCCAGTCCCTTCTTTTTCTTCGCCGCTGCCTGGCCCTTCCTCCTCCTCTCCCAAGCAGCAGGAGTTCGGCAGGAGGAGGGAGGGAGGGAGGGAGGGAGGGGGGCAGAGAGCTTTTTTTCGCGGCACACCTGGTGATCACTCACGGCACACTAGTGTGCCACGGCACACTGGTTGAGAAACATTGCTCTATGACAAAGAGCCCTTGATCACTTTCTCCTTCCTTTGAGAGCCAGCATTTTCTGGTACTTCTTTTTTTTATGGTGCCTCCCCACTTAAGTGATGCCTAACTTCTTTACTCACAGCTGTTTTCGAACTGCTTAAGTGGACAGTGAGCTAGACTGAAGGTTGAGTGCTCACCTTGACCCGAGCTTCAAACTGCAAACTTTTCAATTAGTGTGATCTCTTGCTGCTGGTGGTTAACCAGCTGTGCGAAAGCCTGGCACAGCTATATAGTATAGTGCTTCATGATTATAGTTCAAAGATATATTTATTTATTTATTTATATTTCTGATATTTGTATCCCATTGCTTCTCACCCCCGAAGGGAGACTTGGCACGGCTTACATTCACAGCACTACAGGCCACTACACCACAATACAAAAATATGATCAAATACAACAAAATAATCAACATCACATATAAGACATTAAAACCATTACATAGTCATTAAAATCAATATGTGCATCAATAGTTAAAACTATGAAACAAAGCACAGTTTCATCTACTGCTACGCTAATCCAGTCAATGTCCAAAAGTGCCAATTACATCTGCTGCCCAAAGACCTGGTCCCAGAACCACGACTTTAACTTTTTTTCTGAAAGCCAGGAGAGATGGAGTCGATCTTATCTTGTTTGGGAGTGCGTTCCATAGGCGAGGAGCCACCGCTGAGAAGGCCCTATCTCCCGTCCCCACCAACCGCATTTGCGATGCTGGTGGGAGCGAGAACAGTGCTTCCTCAGATGATCTTAGGTTGCAAGATGGGACATAAAGGCAGATGTGTTCGAACAAGTAAGCTGAGCCAGAACCGTATAGAGCTTTATAGGTCAATACCAGGACTTTGAATTAGGCTCGGAGATGGACAGGCAGCCAGTGGAGCTGACACAACAGGGGGGTGGTATGTTCCCTGTATGTCACCCCATATTCTCATTTGTATTAGCCAATTATAAATCCCAGGATTCAATGGGGTTGATTCATGGCAGGTAACTATCAAAGTGGTATAACCATGCCGTACATATAAATTTCAAATAGCATTTCAGCCAGGTTTTTGGATGACTGCATCTATGCTAGAAAGTTAATTAGATTTAATTATCATTATTTCCTCATAGGGACTCTTCAAGTATGATCTCCTTCAAGTATGTTGCATAACATTGTATTCTATCTACAATTTGCAAGTTCAGGTAGCAGCTGGTAACTGCTGTGAGTCAATATAGATAGTACTAGATTAAAAAGACAAATGATGTCATTAATAAACACCCTATTGCTAAATAGCAAGCTAGTTATTCAAATAATATAGTCTGCTACTGCATAGATATGGGAATGCTGATACATAGAGACTGGAGATGTGTCTCTGGATGGGTGTGTGTCATGCAAAGTAAGAGCAAAGCTCAAATATTTTTTTAAAAAAATGGGGTTCCTACAATTCCCTAGCATGGTATGCTGGGAGCAGAATATTGTGAGTTGTAGTTCAAGGATGTAACTTTTTCAAGCTCAGCAAGTTACAGAATGTCTCTGCAGGCATGTATACTAAGTCTGTCTTCCCTTTCTGATTTAGTAGCTTCAGTAGCATCCATGAAATTGCCCACCTGTCCTTGGACTTACAATACCTCATTTTGTTTCTAATGGTGATGGCTCCTGTCAATAAGGTCCTCTATGTCAGAACTACAAAGCTTCTCTCTTTCCTGCCTCCTCCTCCTTCCCTACTTGAAATGTTTGGGTAACTCTATTGAACCTAGCTGCTTCTAATTTCTAGTGCTGAAGCTTCAAGTTGGAAGAATCAAAGCATTTTTTTATTGTTACTTTCTCTGCAAGCTGACAAGGAAACATAAGTGTGCTCTTTCTCCTTGAATGAACATGGTACTTCATCCATGTCCTTTGCTTCCACACTATAGATGCATCTTTGAAGCAGTCTTTTTAAATTTGTTGATAATGAATCAACACCAGCAAACATTGCCTTGACTCTGTTGGTAGTTACTTATCATTTCAAATATCACATTTCTGTCAACAAGTTTGGATTCAGTTGTGGTGCATGTGCCTTCAAGTTGCCTGTTGACCTGTGGCAATTCTATGAATTTCATAGGGTTGTCTTATGTAAGAGATACTCAGAGGTGGTTTTTCTTGGTTCTTTCTTCTGAAATATAGCCTACAGCACCTGGTATTCATTGTCAGTTTCACATCCAAGTACTAACCAGGGCCGACCTTGCTTAGCTTTCAAGATCAGATGGGATCTGGTGGCTTTAGAGCAGTGGTTCTCAACCTTTGTTCCTCAGAGGGGGGGGGGGTGGACTTCGACTCCTAGAAATCCCAGCCAGCTTAACATCTGTTGGGAACTATGGGAGCTGAAGGCCAAAATACCTGGAGGATCAAGGGGGTGGGAACACTGCTTTAGAATATTTATCCCCATGGGTTCACTTAGACTGTTTAAAATAGCAACCCATACTTCTATGTGTGTTCCAGACAAATAGAAGGTATGTATGGAGCCACCAACTATTCATGGTTGCCATTTGGAGCCAGCTGAAGATATTTTGCTGACAGACTGAGATGACTGCCCCCACTCCGTTCCATTTATAAAAGCAAGCTTGAACCAAGAGCTGAATCTTACTTCAACAATGGCGTAGGAACCTCAAACACTGCTGAGTAGCCGGCTAGTTGAGAAGGGACAGAATCTCTCTCTCTCTCTCTCTCTCTCTCTCTCTCTCTCTCTCTCTCTCTCCCCCTCCCTCTCGGCATTACTTCGCGAATGAAGATTCTTAGGAAGGACGCATCCCATGGTTTTTACAAGCGCATTGATGACTAAAAAGGCCAATCTAAGATAGGCAAGTTTGGTTGCAGAAAACACAGCAGAAAGTCTCCTTGGGTGATGTTGTTTCCAAGCTGCTGTTCTTTCTGCATTGTCGTTTCTCTTCAAGACTCTTTTGGCGTGTCTTCTCGAAAGAGGCTGCAGTATTGTGGATAGTGCGTCTCCATGCCTTCCGATGTGAGGCCAGGGTGGACCATTGTTGGTTATCAATCTGGCCGAGCCTGAGATGTTGTTTCAGGGAGTCCTTATATCTCTTTTTGGGGGCACCTCTCTTGCGCTGACCTGTGGCGAGTTTACCATAGAGTAGTATCTTTGGGAGTAAGCTGTGTGTAATGGCAAGGGATTAGAAAAGATGGCTTGTGTGGTTTATTCTAGCTCTTGTGCTACTATGATTCCATTTTTTGTCCTTCAGACAAAAGGAATCGCATGGTAGGGCTTGCACTTCCAGCATCTGTAAGTGGAAGCAGTTGACTTGCTCTTCCAACAACAGAGTTGTCCTTTGCTATTGCAGTTCTGTCAGAGCCCATAGGTACTTATGGAGTCACTGGATATAGAACATAGCTTGAATTCTGACTAGAGATGGATGTTCCATCATAACTGGATGCCAGCTTGATATGTGCAGGTTGTTGAAATCCTTACCATTTTTGTTACAAGTTTAATAATATATTCTGAAATACTGGATATGTCTTCCTTCCTTCCTTCCTTCCTTCCTTCCTTCCTTCCTTCCTTCTTCTTTTTTTTAGTAAGAAATTGAATAGGGCTGTTGATGCTAAGGCGATTTGGAGCTCTCCCATACATAGGCTAGCCATAAGTCAAAGTCACCTTGATGGCAGTTAACAACAACAATTATGATCAAATGTTCATGCCACTCTACCTCATGGAAGTGTCTTGTTTGTTCAGCTATTCACTATTTAGAGGAAGTGGACCTCTTTATTCTGTCCTGGCTCTCATTCTTAACTATTACACAGCTACATTTTCTGGGATGTTTCATAGGCCATACAGCTGTGAAGCTTGAGCACAACTAGAAA
Organism: Anolis apletophallus; assembly: GCA_030556195.1. NCBI lineage: Eukaryota > Metazoa > Chordata > Lepidosauria > Squamata > Anolidae > Anolis > Anolis apletophallus. The sequence continues at coordinate 23,820,370 of JARBWK010000010.1, read as the reverse complement.
ATGCCAAGAAATGGAGTGAAGTCAGGTCCCTGGAACATTCCCTGGGTCAGCCAGGGGAGTGTTTTTAAGTTAAAACTGCACAAAGGAAAAGACAGAAGACAATGCAGAAAACTTTAAGCAACTTGGTGTATGTTTAAGTGAGTGGATGCTCCCCCTCCCATACATTTAAGTCCCTTTCAAATGTGGCTCAGAAACAGAGCAGGCTGGCAATCTGAAACTGGGTTATGAAAAGTGTGGTTCTAGGTCAAATGACAGAAGAAGGAAACTCATAAAAGTCTTCAACTTTGTAGCTTGAATTCTCCATAAACTGTGGAGGGGGAAATGGAAAGGAATTTTCCACTGGAGGCTAAGAATATGAATTTTCCGAAGCCATGGAGGCCCTTCCCAGAAGGCCTAGAGCCAAGAACACCAGGAAAAGAAAGCTTGAAAAGGCCTCTTGTGTGCTGACTGTCTTTCACTCAAATTGACTTTATATGTTCTGTGTCTGCACCTGACAAGCTTCTTCCCAGGGTTTTGGAAGAAGTTATTGGAGAAACCTCATTAAAACACAAAGCTGTTTTTTTTAATTTTGTGACCTGGGTAGAGGAGGTAGCTGTGGTTACGCAAAAGAAGATAACTCTTAGACTGTCACAATAATTGAATACAGATTGCGCATCCCTTATCCACTATCCCAAGTTCCAAAATATTCCAACAACCCGAAATTTTCTGCATGGGTGGCTGAGATAGTGACACTTTTGCTTTCTGATGGTTAAGGATACTGGTTTATTATTATTATTTTTAAAGGTTTAGGTAACAATTATGAGAATCTGGATATTTGGGGCTGTAGAGAATTACAGATTAGGGGCCATTTAGTCTGTTTCCTGCTCTGTGCAGCAATCCATAGCTAGAGCATATTTGTCTAGCCTCTGTTTAGAGACTTCCAACACTTTAAAGGAATAGCACTTTGAATAAGATTAAATGTCCTCTGGAATTTGTGAGTATTAGGTTAGGGCAGGAGCAGGTAAAATGCAGTCCGTGGGCTGGACTGCTCCAAAAACAAAACAAAATGTCTTTTTCCAAAATTAACCAAAGTGTTCTCTGTGTGGTGTACCATATTGGAGTCATTTTCTCACTGGGAATCACACAATTTTTGCAATATATTTCAATTGGTGCTTTCTAAGAAGCCTGGAATATTTATGCCATATTTTGCTGGAGCCTTGGACCAGTTTACATTTAGGAAGACCATTTTTGAAATTGGAATTTTAATCACTTTATAATATTTTTTAAAAGCCAATATTGACCTAAAATGGCCCAGATACTCCAAAACTTGATGAAAATGTCCACCTTCACCCTCTCGGTTCAATGTCCCATAGAGAATGTATAGGGACATTATGAGTATGGCTCTCCAAGATTTCTTCAGGGGCTAACACAGCCCCCAAACTTTCTATAGTTGTCTTGGGTTAGGGGAAATCAGATAACTGTGATTAATCAAAAAGATAATTATTGCAATAAATGTCACCTAAGATTAAAATATTTTGTAATATGCTCAGTCACAAATCTTTGAAGGCCCTTATTTCAAGTGATGCAGAAGGTTGATTCTGAAATGCTATCCATGGCTGAGGCCAATCCATCTCCTCATTGCAGAGCACATTTCCTGAGTTACCTCCTTTCAAAAATATACACCATATCACAAAACAAACCTGCTGCAATTAAATTAAGTATATAACTTTTTTTGTAAATCATATCAGTCCAAGCCAGAGAGATCTCTCACAAATTCTTCACATTTCAGAATGCAAGATGTAGTCATCGCTGTTTCAAATATCCTGGGGTGAAAACCTATTTTAAGAGATAAAATACAGGAGATATTAGTCTTTTGAATGCAAATTCATTGCAGTAAAATGTGTGGTTTGTTAAAAAAGAAAACCAAACAAACAGTGTTTGGTATTTGTAGATGAGGTCCACGGTTTAGCTGACATGTGTATGAAATGGCAGCTGGCAGCCTCCATCTGGATCTCCAAAGCAATCTGGTGAGCCAGCTTCTGCGATGTGATTTTGGCAGGCACATTGCTGTCAAACAACAACAGTCTTGTTGCCACACAAGCTGCTGAGGAATGGTGCTTCAGGATCCCTGTACATAGCTGGTGCTGAAATTCCCTGGGACTGGATTCTGCTTGCAGCATAAGAAGGAATTTGAACTGAGAAGCAGTGCTACAGCAAAGCTTTGGAAAAAAATTATGACATGTATCAGACTTTTCAAAGTGGCTGATCTTTTGCACAGTGAATGTGCTATCCAGTTATTGCAGAAATCTCTCTTCATACAGCTGGTGCACCTGTTATAAGGAAATTGCATTTGCCCAGTATGACGGGCTAATGTAATTTCCCCCTCCAATCGGTATTCTTGTACCAAGAGGGCAGCATCGATTTGGACATTTTGAGATCAACATTTTTATTTCTGCTATTTTTAAGGCTTAGCATTTATGCTGTGGAAGTATTATATTGTGTCAGCTTTCAGGAAACCTTTTCAACATTTTAATTGTGTTTTAATTTCAGTATTATTTGTTCTTTCAGATGTATCTGTTTTAACTTTTAACAAGGTGTTTTGATACCTAGAGGTTAGGGGAAAGCCCAGAAATTAAGAAAATATTTAAATAATAATAATACAGCAGGCCCACACATTTCACAGTGGATCTGCTTGGAAACTATCTGCGCAATACAGTTTTTGCATAATCTAGAACCATTATCTGAAGTCAATGATGTCTTGGTCTTCCAGCCAAAGGATATCACAGAATCACTCTGAAGGACCAAGAGATGCCTAGAGAAATATCATTTGTGGGCCTCCATTGCAAAACTTCTTGCTTAACACACCTCTAGCCACCATCCTCCAATTTTCACACTTCCTTTCTCTGAGTCTAATCCTATTTTATGTGTGACTCTGAGTTCTGTAGGGTTGTTGAGGGCATCATTTCTCTCCCGGGGCATTTTTTCCCTGTTATGCCACTTTTAGTGGAGCCAAAGATGAGGTCTGCTGTGCACCATCACACGAGCATGGCAGGCCCCACACACATTCCTCCCAAAGTGGAGAAACGCCAAAAGGTGTTTCTGCCTCCACTATGGGTCATAGTGTAGTTTAAGTAGCTCCAATGGGGCTACCAACATTTTCCTCCCCTTTTTGCCATGTGGTGGCAGAAAGGAAGGTGGGGCAATGTGCATTGTCACCTTTTCTGCTATCTGATGAGGGGAGGGAAAGAGTACCAAAGCACCATCTCCCGTCCTCTTCATATGATTAGGGGAGCAAGGAGGGCACACAGGGCACCAAGAGCTTCCCCATATGCCTTCCCTTTCGCCAACAATTGTTGGCACAAAGACATGACCTGAAAAAGCCTTTTGAGGAGGTCTCTTGTTCTTATCCAGATCCAATCTTAAGTAACTGTTTTAGATGCCCAGCCTCCAGCATCAATCCTGATCATAAGTAATAATTTTATAGAATTAATGTTGCCCTACTAAGTTTATCAAAAATATATATTGTTTCTGGCAAAGTTCAAGCCCGTTTTGTGACATTTAGATAGGTTTATGCTCTGGCTTTCATTTTCCAGCCCGAATGATTCTTCAGATACTTGTGTATCTGTAGAAACATGCCATCTACAGCTGGCACATAGAAGACTTGCAAAAGTTAGACAGTTGCTCTTCTACTTCATGATATTTTTGTCTCACTCATCCAAGGACAGAGATTTAATCTGCTGCCTTTGACCATTCTGTTCAGATGAGGAGATAATTCCATTTTGATAAAAGTTAAGTTACAGTACTAATTACATTGACCTATAGATATGTTTTTAGTAGATATTTTGACTAACATATCTAGATTTATACATGAGTATATAAAGAAATTCCAGCAAAATGCCTCACTGCAAAACAGTTTCTAGTTCCCGTCTTTCCTGTCAGCTTGTTGCAGCCCTAATGACACTATATTTGGAACAGGCTTACATTTGTGTACATCTATCTGTCCTTCCTTTAACTAAATAGATTTCATGAGAAATGACTGGTTGGTCTTCCTTCATTTTTTTAATCCTTGTAAAGTTGCTCTGCATGTGAGAGATTGAGCTAAGGTAATCTAAATACTCAGAGAGCACTCTGAAACTCCCAGGTATTATTTGAGAACTTCTCAGTCAACATTTTCTGTCCTTATCATGAGGGAAGGCATCAGTGCATGACACCAGTTGGCCTCTGTACAGAGATAATGGGAAGGGACACCATCTTGTATCTTCCTTCTTCAAGCGAAATGTTTTCATCCATCTCTCACTCTTGGGGAAATGGTGTTGCTGGAAAAGGCCATGGTGAATCAAATGTAGAAGGGAGAAAATGCATTTGCTGGCTGAGAAGACCTTGAATATCTAGAGTGGTAGGGAAGGGTGTAGAAAGGAAGAGATTTCCCAGTAGTGAATAAATCACTGGCCTACTATATAAGTGGAGGACTTTTTATTTAATAACTTAAAGATGCATCATCATTTCAGCCTGGAGCCCTTCTCTGTGACAGTTGACGCTTGGCCAAGGGTGTGTTTTTGTGTTTCCTTCCAAAAAGTTTAGTCTGTGATAAAACAGCTGAGCTTACACACAGAAATATCCAAGAAACTGCTGCCTGAGGCAGAAATTCCAAAAGACAGGCCCTTTGCCATGGCATTTAAAATTTACTAGTAAACTAAAAAATAAAATTGACACACAGCTTCACCTTTGAGTATTCCATGCATAAGAAAACTCTTATGAAATTCATCGGATTGCCCTAAGTCATCAGGTGGTTGAAGGCACGTACATATAGACATAACTTCTCAAAACTACTTAACTTGTAGGACCAGCCTTGGGTACTATTATATTGTTGGGGAGAAGCCAAAGGGGGGCACCAGAGAAAGAAGAATAGTCCATTTTAGAGGGGGGGGGGTGTTGAAGGAGGAAGACCATTTTCCCCGTTTTCGCTTATTCCCCCCCCCCCCCTTCCCATGTCATACCCGAGGGTTGTTTCCACAATGGAGACATAGGTGGGGGGGGAATCACAGGAAAACAGGGGGAATTGTTTTACTCCTTCAACCCCCCCCTCTTTAAAATGGACTATCCTTATAATAACTTTCTTTTTGTATCCTGGCACCATCTCCCCGAAGGGACTCGGGGCGGCTTACATGGGGACAAGCCTGGTCAAACACAGATTAAAACATAAGAACATAACACAACATTTATAAAAGCAACATCATAAACGACATAAAATAACATCAACAACAGCCAATAAACTGACAAAATAATCCAATGCCAAAGTTGGGTGGGCAGGGGCAAGTGCAATAAAGTTGTAAGGGCAGGGCAGTTGGAAAAAGTGCAGGAGCCAGATGATAAGTTAGGGCTAGAAGGACAATATCAATTAGAACATTAAATCCATAGGACAAGAAACAGTGATAAAGTGCAGGGGCCATTGATGGAGCAATGCTTTCTGGTGAACTAGTTAATCTAATGCACAGTGGAACATCCACATTTTTAGATCTCTATCTAGGGCCCCCTTATATTTTCATTATCCGCCCAGATAATGGAACAGTACCCAGCCTTGTACTGTCGAAGGCTTTAATGCCCAGAATCATTGCATTGTTGTAGGTTTTCTGGCTATATGGCCATGTTCTGGAAGCATTCTCTCCTGATGTTTCACCTGCCATAGATGCAGTTCTCAGAGGTTGTGAAGTACCCAGTATCCAGCCTTGTTTATGTAATACCATATTTGTAAATTGTGTGTGAGAGCCAGTATACTTAATTGTGCTGTCTTCCTTCACACACAAGCTCTCACAAGCCAATTTCCCCTGAATGTTATTCTTACTGATAGATTGGATCCATCTCAGTGCTATTACCATTTTTTTCTGTCATTATCACTATATATCTTTATTTATATCCCCTATTTTCTCCTGCCTTCAGATTCATGGTAGCTTACAAAATTTGAAACCGTTAGAGATAAAAGTTCACTTTAGTTAAAATAAGTACAGATAAGTGAAGTATAATTTGGTGTCAGTCCCTTGGATACTTCCTTTTAATGTGGAGTAAATCCTGGCATGGCTTCGCCTCCCTCCATGTCCAGATGAGAGTATAATTTCCTCTGCCAGTGTGCCTCAAATACTCCCATGGAAAGGCAGGTGTCGGGTGTTCTGCCAGTTCGAAACAACTGAACATACATCAAGGGTAACACCAGGTGAGTATAGCATTCACTGGAAAGAAATGTGTATTTTAAAAAAGAACGCAAAGGAGCTACAATCCTGGCAGTGAATGTGCAGAAAAAGTTTTGAAGAGCTCTTGATTCTCATGGTGCGGTGCAAGCTAAACTTATTAAAGGGGATTAGGATACACAGCTGGTGAGCAGATGGAATGCTTGCAATTTCAAAGCTGCACTCAGCCATAAATAAGAATTTACACAATACCTATTAGCTGTTGTTGTCTTTTAATTACAAGTCACTCGGTTCATTTATGACTACCTGGGCCCTTAATTCAGTTCAAATTTGAGGATCTCCTAAACCGGCAGTCTAACTTTGCAGCACAGCTTAATTCCTTCGGCTGTACTCTGGTATGTCTTGTGGCTAAAATATTAATTTTGAGAAATAGTTAATAAATTCAGCATTCCCTTTCATAAGATAATGACTTGGCCGGGACCTCGTTTTAGCCTATACTTGTCTGCATTGGATAAGCTACAGCTAGTTCCCATCCTCTTCTTGCTAAAGCCAAGTGGCTCTTGCAGCACATGAATGAGGAGTCAGAGGAACAAGTCTGGACTTTTTGGTTTTCTCATCATTGCCTTTGGTAATTTGCCTGCTTTTCTGAATTTGCATCTTTACTCTAAGAAATGACATTTTAATTTCCTTCTTGCCAGACAGTCTGCCCTTTGCTTTGCCTTGGGGCAAAGTCCATCCAGGACACTAAATGGCAAAGACCCTCATGCTATCTCTGGCTTCCAGCATAACTATCCCTGGATTGCATACTCATAAGCAAGACTGAACAAATGATTTTGGGTTTTGTTTTTTGTTGTTTGGGGGTTCTAAATGGAAGATTTGCATCTGTGTGTCTGTGTCTGATATGTTGCCTGATAAGCATAAACATTGGTCATGCATATCTGGATACCAAGCTTTTAAATTTGTTATTATTTATGTAATACATTTATCCCCCCCCCCCCCAATATGAGATTCAACGTGCCTCACAATTTGAGTTAAAACAAAATACAGATTGAGTCTTCCTTATCTGAAATGTCTAGGACCAGAAATGTTTTGAATTTTGGAATGCATTTTTGGGATTGTGGGACACTTATATTTGCATATGCATTAACAATAACAATAATAATAATCATCATCATCTTTATTTATACCTCACCACCATCTCCCAAAGGGACTCAGGGTGGCTTAGAAAGCATTCAAAGGTACAAACACATAAAGTAGAAAAACTGCAGAAACAATAACAGCCAGCATAAATATCTCACTTCACAAAAACCCCTGGTTAAAATCAGTAAAATACAGCAATAGCTGCAGATATAAAACAACAATAATCAATCTCAGTCATATAAAGTGCTCGGTGAAATCTTTGGGTCCTCATATATATTCATTAAAGGAATCTAAATATGGCCAAAGGCTTGTCGAAAAAAACATGTCTTCAATTGTGTATGGAAGGCTTGAAGAGTGGGGGTTAGTCTGATCTCCCTCGGGAGGGTATAATAATATAATAATAATATAATAAAACTTTATTTGTATACGGCCCTATCTCCCTTAGGGGACTCATAGCGGTTTCCACATATGCGAAATAATACAAAAACATAATATAAAACAGAAACATAGGCATAAACTGCTAACACAACATATATATTAAAATCTTAAAACCAGTTCCACTCTCTTCTTCATGCTGCCAGGGGCAAAGATTTCAATAAGGGGCCTGGACTATTTGGAATGGGCTGGGCCAAGGAGAAGGAAAAAGGGGCTAGCTGAATACTATAGTACAAAGATCGGTCTCAGCAATGGCCCTTCTAGAGGATCAGGGCCACTCAATTCTAGGACCAATTAAAGGACTATTAAAAAAGGTCTAGGCCAGAAGGAAATGTCCCCTGAGATGACTGGGAACTGGGGAATGGTAGGATATAAGGCAAAATCCTAACTGTTGGACCAAGGGCTTGAGACTTGGGACTAGTCAGTATCGAAGGCCTGATGAAACCACCAAGTCTTCAAGTTCTTATGGAAGGAGGTGAGGGATGGGGCCAGCCTTATCTCCTTAGGGAGGGCATTCCAGAGGCAGGGAGCCACCATTGAGAAGGCCCTCTCCCTCATCCCCACCAACCGGGCTTAAGACGGTGGTGGGAGCAAGAAGAGGGCCTCCCTGGTGCATCTTAGTGTCCGTGCTGTTCCGCAGGTCCTGTAAGACCTGGCTGTTCAGGCAGGCATTTGGTGCTTGACTGGTGCCTGTTATAACTTGCCACCTTGCCGCGTCGCTGCCACTATTGTTATGTGCTTGATCTATTGTGGTTTTATTGTAGGGGGTGGGGATTTTGAACAGTTTTATGATGTTGTATTTTTATGTGTTTTAACCTAGTATGTTTTATGCGCTGTAAACCGCCCTGAGCTTCGGATAAGGTGGTCTATCAAGCCGAAATAATAAATAAATAAATAAATGGAGATGTGATCGCAGAGATAGGTGGGACCCGAACAGTTTAGGGTATTCCAGAGACAGGGGGCCACCACCGAGAAGGCCCTCTCTCTCATTCCCATTAAGCGCATTTGAGACAGGGCAGGACTGAGAGGAGGGCCTCCCTTATAGATCTTCCGGGGAGGCCCTCCTCTCAATCCCATCTTCGTCGCAAATAGGTTTGGCAGGGACGAGGGACAGGGCCTTCTCGGTAGTGGCCCCTTGCTTGTGGAACTAGCTCCCCAGCGAAATAAGATCACTTCTTCCCTCCTTTCCTTTAGAAAAAAACCAACGACGTGGCTTTGGGACCGGGCGTTTGGTTGATGTGGAGCAGCGGACGGACAATTGAGTAATATCTGTAATATTCTATATCTGTACAGCACCCTGGCTCTTGGGATTTCTAGTGAATGTCCATTATATTTTAAGGATTGTTGATAACAGTCACTCATTAGGGTTAGAATTGGCTTAGTTTGTTAAAAGAACTGGCTCCTTTGTATATAAAAGTGTCCATTATCATTCCCGTTAGTCATTTGACAAACTCCTCATGATTTAAACATGTTGGGATCTTGACTTGTCATCGCAAATTAAAGTAATTGTGTACTTTAAATGACAGTTTTCTGGATTCGTAGATGTACTGAGACTGTATAATACTGTTATATTTAGTATATGGTAGACAATCAAAAACAGACCTTAATCTGAACCCAAATGAATCACGCTAATAACTTCTGTTTAAGGCAGTGTTGATATAAAGGAAATAAAGTCCAACCTTGAGCATTTTTTGAGAGCTTTGGACATTCTTCTATTTTAAAAAGGTCTTTTAAAATGATTATCAGTGTATATGATACCTAACTGCTATCCACACACTTCATAATGTTTCCTTCACTCAAGTTTTTTGGCAGGGGGTTGGACTGGATAGCCCACAAGGTCTCTTCCAACTTCTATGATTCTAAGTCAGTGTTTCTCAACCTTCCTAATGCCGCGACCCCTTAATACAGTTCCTCATGTTGTGGTGACCCCCAACCATAAAATTATATTCATTGCTACTTCATAACTGTAATTTAGGCTACTGTTATGAATCATCATGTAAATATCTGATATGCAGGATATATTTTCATTCACTGGACCAAATTTAGCACAAATACCCCCATATGCCCAAATTTCAATATTGGTGGGGTTCTGGGGGTATGATTTTGTCATTTGGGAGTTCTACTTGCTGGGATTTATAGTTGACTTACACCCAAAGAGCATTCTGAACACCAATGATGGAATTGAACCATGATGGAATTGGCACACAGAACTCCCATGAGCAACAGAAAATACTGGAAGAGTTTGGTGGGCATTGACCTTGAGTTTTGGAGTTGTAGTTCACTTACATCCAGAGAGCACTGTGGACTCAAACCATGATTGATGTGGGTTAAACTTGGCATAAATTCTCAATATACCCAAATGTAAACACTGATGGAGTTTGGGGGAAAATAGACCTTTGACATTTGGGAGTTGTCGTTTCTGAGATTTATAGTTCATCTACAATCAAAGAGCATTCTGAACCTCACCAACAATAGAATTGGGCCAAACTCCCACACAGAACCCCCATGACCAATGGAAAATACTGTGTTTTCTCTGACACCCCCCTCACGACCCACTTAGGGTCCTAACCCCCAGGTTGAGAAACATTGTTCTAAGTGCTCTTGGAGATTCCTAGTCAATTTAGGTTTATTGGCTCAGGCTCTTTCTAACCAAGGTTCTATTACGAGTTTTTATGGAATTTATGTAAACCTTACTTAACAAGTATGTACAAGCAAAGGGTATGTCTTTTGAGGGTTTGGATTTTTTATATATTCTTGTAAACTTCTTTTTGTAGCTACTGGATGGAGTACAGACTGTCAAAGTCCTCTGATTAGCCAATCACTTCCTATAGCCTTTCACCTCAAAGTAGTTAAGAAAAAAGAACTGTCTTAAAACCAGTGCAAACACTCTTAGGCTTTTATGCCTTGTTGAAGTCTCACACAAGAGCGCTATTTCCAGTTAGAACATGTGACAATACAGCATACTAGTGGAAAGTCACATACCTTGGCCACTTACAACCAAAAGCTGTAAATCTCCAAAGATGTGAATTGTTGATCTTGGTTCAGTTCCTAGACAGAGATTTGAAAGATTGACACAATCTGCCTTGTCTTCCCCCATAAAAGTTTTGAGTGCTGTTGTTATCCATTTGAAATTGCTGGTAGTCTTCCAATAGGCAGCGGTCACATGATTACTTTGTGAAGAACGTTGACCTAGATACTCCCTTGATCTGACTCATCATTCCTCTTTTTAAAGTTCAAACACTATTTCTCACCTTTTCTGCCCCTTTTACTTGGGTCATGGTTGCACAATGTGGAAATCCAGGAAGGCTTGGTGCTCCAGTTTACCACAAATAGAAATGTTTGGTGGTTCATGTTGCTAAATCAATCTCCCTTGCAGTGTAGAATGGTGACTTCTTATTCTCTTGCATAGAGATTGGCTTCAGGGTGTCCAAAATATTTTAGATACATTATCTTATGCCAATCTTGCTTTTGCACTTTTGATTGTCTATTGATGTTGTGCCTAATCTTCTGAAAATGTGAGTAATCCTGAGCTTCTCAAGAAACTAGAATCATAGAATCATGTCGTTGGAAGAAACCTTGTGGGCCATCCAGTCCAACCCCCTGCCAAGCAGCAGGAAAATCACATTCAAGGCACCCCCAACAGAGGGCCATCCAGCCTCTGTTTAAAAGCCTCCAAAGAAGGAGCCTCCACCACAGTCTGGGGCAGAGAGTTCCACTGCTGAACACCTGTCACAGTCAGGGAGTTTTTCCTAATGTTCACGTGGAATCTCCTCTCCTGTAGTTTGAAGCCATTGATAGATGAAACAGATAAATAGATAGTCTTGTAGATAGATAGATAGATAGATAGATAGATGATAGATAGATAGATAGATAGATAGATGATAAATTACACTGCAGTTGGAAAAGTTGGCAACTTGATATTTATTTATTTTTATTCATTTATTTATTCGGTTTCTATGCCGCCACCGGGCGGCTCACAGCACCAGAACAAGATAAAAACAACAATACATGGTAAAACAGGGGTTACATAACATTAAAATAACAATGTACAACACTTAAAAACGACCAAGTCAGAACTCAGTTCCGCAGGGGGGGTGCGACCGGTAAGGCCTACACCTGGAAGGCCAGCTTGAAAAGGTGGGTCTTGCACGTCCGCCTGAAGGGGAGCAGGTCGTGGATGGTGCGCGTGTCCGCCGGAAGGGCATTCCAAAGGGTCGGTGCAATCACCGAAAAGGCCCTTCGGCGGGTGGCTGTCAATTTGGCCGTTTTTGCGGAGGGGACGGCCAAGAGGTTGGTGTCCTCCGAGCGGAGGGATCTCATAGGGCAATATGGGGTGAGACGGTCCCTCAGATACGCTGGCCCCAGGCCGTGCAAGGCCTTAAAGGTGAGAATCAACACTTTGAAGGTGATCCGGTGCTCGATTGTCAGCCAGTGCAGATCCTGCAAGGTAGGTGTTATGTGGCAACCTGCTGGAGTACCAGACAGGAGCCGGGCGGCAGTGTTCTGCATCAGCTTGAGCCTCCGGGTCACCGACAGAGGAAGGCCAATGTAGAGCGCATTACAGTAATCTAGTCTCGAGATGACCGTGGCTTGGATCACCGTGGCCAGGTCGTTCCGGGAGAGGTAGGGGGCCAGCCTCCTTGCCTGTCTCAGGTGGAAAAAGGCAATCTTGCTGACCACAGAGACCTGGGTCTCCATGGTCAGCTGGGAGTCCAGGTGGACCCCCAGGCTCGTTACGGATGACGATGGGCATAACGGCGCACCGTCCAGGGTCAGAAGCTGGACATCCCCACCACCCGGGCGGCCCAGCCACAAGATCTCCGTCTTTGCCGGATTCACCCTCAACCTACTGGCTCGCAGCCATCCAGTAACGGCTTCGAGGCAACGTTGGAAATTATCGGGGACGGAGCCGGGCCTGCCCTCCATCCTCAGAATGAGCGGAGTGTCGTCAGCGTACTGGTGGCACTCAAGCCCATAACTCCGCACCAGCTGTGCAGGCGGCTGCATGTAGATGTTAAATAACAGAGGGGAGAGAATGGCCCCCTGTGGAACTCCACAAACTAATGGGGATATGGCAGGAAGCTAGAGCCCTTTCCACACTGTCATACAAAATCCAGATTATCTGCTTTGAATTGGATTATATAGCAGTGTAGACTCATATAATTCAGTTCAAAGCAGATAATGTGGATTATTTGCTTTGATAACCTGGATTATATGGCAGTGTAGAAGGGGCCTGAGAGGCACAGAAAGCTGTATTATGCACTGAGGTCAGATTTCAAGACTTACCATAGAAACCAAAATCAATGAATGCGCAAGGGTTATCGTATACAGCAGTCTTTCTCAACCAGTGTGCCGTGGCACACTAGTGTGCCGTGACGGACCTCCTGCTGTGCCACGAGAAAAGCTCTCTGCCCCCCTTCCTCCCCCCCTTCCTGCCGAACTCCTGCTGCTTGGGGGGAGGAGGAGGAAGGGCCGGGCAGTGGCGAAGAAAAAGAAGAGGGGGGCCGGGGCGCTGCCTCCTTCGGCCGTTTCCCCAGCCAGCCTCCAATCCGCCATGACTCCCACCATGACTCTCGCCCCTCGCTCGCTGAAGCCGGGTAGAGGAGGAGCCCTGCCCACTGAAGCCCGTTCACCGCTCATGCTCCTCCTCTGTAGGAGAGCTGAAGCTGGGGGGAGGGGGCGGGGCATGGTGCAGCCTGTAGGTGAGCTGAAGCTGGGGTAGGGGCGGGGCATGGTGCAGCCTGGCTCCGCCCCTCCCGGCTTCGGCACTCCCAGCAGCTGCTCCCAGCAGGCCCACCAACCCCAGCCGTTCTTTACTGTGTTAGAGTGTCATTTTGTGTCATTTTGGTTGGTGGTGTGCCCCCGGATTTTTTTAATGTTAAAAGTGTGCCGCGGCTCAAAAAAGGTTGGGAAACACTGGTATACAGTACTTAGTTAAATGGTTTCCTTATGGCAGAATTTGCTTTTGGTTTTGGGTTTGTTTGTTTTTAATTCAAGCCATTGATGGTTGAATCTGTGGATGCAGAATCCATGGATACAGAAGACTGTATTTGAAATATGATTGTATTTGAAATATGTTTTTCATCATGGTTTCCTTTTAGATGTGTTCAAAGCATTCCAGAGAAAAGATTATCATTTCTCACTTTAGCTGCCAAAGGACCACCCAATTATCCATGGTAATGATTATAATAAGAAAGGTTTATGCTAGACCTACTATCTTGTACTTTCCTTTTATTCAAATCTGCAGCTTTGTGTTCCCATTTAATTGGTGCTTCTTTCAGAACTATCCAGGTGTAGCTTTGCTTTGTACTGTATGTCTGTTGCTCCCCTTTGAAAGGCACAAGCAAATCTTCAGGACATGATGCATATACCACATACACTCTATGTACGTTCCTGTTTGGTATGGGTTGCTCTATTTTAACCAGGAAAAAAAGTTACTTGACCTTGTGATGAGGCTGCTTGCGTGTTGCTCATAATAATCATTTGCTCAGATCTCAAACAGATCCAGGAAGGACAGTTGCTGCTGCCATTGCTGATGTCTCAGCATTTCTAATAAAGGGGAAGAACTCAATAAACTGAAGATATGTTTTGCGTCACATGCATGAGCAGCCACTTCCTCTCCACACACCCCTCCCTCCTTCAGTTCCTTTTGGTTCTTTGCTTCTGGAAAGGAACATAGTTAGAGAAGAAAGTTCAAAGTCTTTTTTAAAATGCTAGTGTTCAGAAATACACTCTTCCTCTGATTCCTGTGCACTCAAAGTGTCAGAGACTCCCCCAAATATTTGGTTCCTGATGCAGAAAACCTATATGCATTTTTTGTAGGGATATAAACCCTGCCATGTCTCATTCTTGCATGGGAGAATAAGAAACCGTAATATTGTTCTCCTTACTGGAAAAGCAGTGACAGCTCCTCTTTAAATGGTGGACCATCTCACCATGGCTAGGTGTGGGCTAGGGTAGCTATCGCTTCCTGTTCCTTTACATAGGGTAGAGTTGATCCATAAGGAATAGTGCAAGGAAAAAGGTGTCAAATACAGAGTCCTCATTCTAGTCAGAACGAGGAAGGTAACCTCTCATCAGTAATAAGGGTTCCATTGTAAACTGGCTGGGATTTCTGGGAGTTGCAGGCCAAAATACCTGAGGAACCCCCAGGTTGAAAACCACTGTTCTAGAGGAAAGAGGATCTCTTTATCTCTCCCCAGGATTAAGTTATGCGTTGCCCCTTTTTTTGCAAAACATAGACTTCATACAAACTAAGCCTTCTTATTCGCACAACTGCCCTGACACTGCATCAAAAGAATAGGAACCCATGGACAAGATTTTGAATTAGACCTAACACTTTTAGAGATATTTTGCTGTTTCTCAGATAGGAGGCTGCAATTTTGTGTGGACAAGAAAATGTTCTTACTACAGGCCGAGTATCCCCTATCCAAAATTATTGAAAGCATAAGAGTTTTAGATTTTGGATTATATTTTGGAATGTTTGCCTGTATGTAATGATATATCTTTGAGTTGGGGCCCAAGTCTGAACATGAAATTCATTTATGTTTCATATACTCATTATAGATATAGCCTGAAGGTAATTTTATACACAGTATTGTTAATTGTTAATCATTCCATCTGCACATTAGGAAGAACTTATTGACTGTGAGAGCTGTTCAGCAGTGGAACTCTCTGCCCCAGAGTGTGGTGGAGGCTCCTTCTTTGGAAGATTTTAAACAGGGGCTGGATGGGGTGCTTTGAATGCAGTTTTCCTGCTTCTTGGCAGGGGGTTGGACTGGATGGCCCACGAGGTCTCTTCCAATTCTATCATTCTATGATTCTGTGCATGAAACAAAGGTGGGTATAGAGTAAAACATCAGAAAACAAAAATGTCACTGTGTTGTTGTTGCTCGGTCAGGGCCAGCAAACAATCAAGGTTGCCAGTTGCAACATTCACACTTGCCTTAAACAGAAAAGAATTCTTTCTACCACCCTGGACATTCCAGAGATATATAAATCCCACTTGCTCAGTTTCCAACAGTCCTCACAGCCTCTGAGGATGCCTGCCATAGATGTAGGTGAAAATCAGGAGAGAATGCTTCTGAAACATGGTCATAGTCCGGAAAACTTACTGCAACCCGAAAATGTCACCAGCTCAGCCACTTATGAGGACAGTGGATTTTGGAGGATGTTGTTTTTTCAGATAAGTGATTCTTACCCTGTAGTATTTGAAATGATTATAACCTCTAGGAACTTGCAATAAATTCTGAGAAGGCAGATTATGTTGTGACGACTGGCCCATCCTTAAATGTGGATCTGTGCTTGAGAATGCAATATTCAGTGTATGAGGCCCAATGTTTTGTGCCATCTCACGTGTATGAGGAACAGTTGAAATAGTAAATAAGGGCTTTCTATTGCTAGCCACAGAGTGTCTGGCGTGACTCCTTTTTTCCTTTGGAAGGGTGGGAAGAGCAAACTCTTAAGTCATGTTTACAGTGGAGATATTTTAATTAGCTGTAGTGCTTTCAATTCAAACAATTTGCATAAAACAGCTGCTGTTAGAGCAAACATGAAAAGCTTTCCTTGTGGGAACGTGAGACTTTTGGTTCTGCCACCCCCTCTCCTCTCCCTCCACTTTAAGTGCATTCAGTTCTGTTCTTGCTTTTATGGAGGATTTCTGGAATGGCTGAAGAAGAATTATGTTAGCTATTATTCAGACTCAGAAGAGTAGTGGTAGCTGAACCTTTTACAAAGGACTCTTTGGCTCAGTGCCCAGCTGATTCCAATGCAGTTATTTAATTGTATTTATCTTAGCATTTCTATTCTGCATTTGCAACACAGGTGGCCTTCCGTATTCATGGATTTAACCATCCCAAAAGTAAAGCTTGATTTTGCCACTTTATTTAAGGAATACCATTTTTCTACACCATTGTACATAATGGCACTTCAGCATCCACGGATTTTGTTATCCATGGAGTCAAACCTTGCTGTTTTAAGTCTCCTTGTGAAGAGAAAAAGTGGGGTATAAATATATAATAATGATAATAATAATCACATACCAAGGGCCCATAGTGTAGGGCAGCACTGTGCACCATCAAAGCAGTATACAATTATGATATAGAATATATAATTTTATGTGACACTGATTTTAATAATGGCATACTCTGTATTATAAATTCTGTGAAAATAAACAGAGGAAGAGATAAAAAATAAAGCTTGACCTTTAAATATAAAACATTATTTCGAAACTTCCAATTTAAAACTGGTCTCTTAGTAAAGCAAGACCCTGCCAGAATGACAATAAATCTCCGCCAAAAGACAAGTGCAGACATGTCTACCTATGCTTTATGGAAGATGTGTTTTACAAATTTATTTGATATTAATAATAACAATCACACACCATCCCTATGATCCTCCAATGCACACAGTCCTAAAGATTGAAATAAGATGGACTTAGTCTTCTTTGTAAAATTTGTGCCTTACAAATACGGAAGGTTCACCACAACTCATGGTGAGAGATTCAATGGGTTCTTCAAATATGGACCAGAGTGTCACGATGCAAGACCTTGGCCGGCCCCTTAATCACACACACAGAGACGGTAATCAGCTAACTACTTTATTGAAGAATAAGAAACAGTTGAAAAGGTAATTGTCCATAAAAGTATCAAAACAAATCCAATAGGTAAAAGGTAATGTCCAAAAGCAATCTTGGCATGGAAGTTTCCAAGGACTTGGCAAGGCTCCGCTCAACTCAAGCGGATTCGGGAACAAGGCAAAGATACAAGATCCAAGGCACTCCTTGGCAGGCCACTAGCCCAAAACTTAGCTACGTGGTCTTGGCTCGCTACACGTCTGCATAGGATAGACGTGGCCGAGGTACTGAGGATCCATTCCCACGGATCCTATACTTAATCCCCTTGGCGAGGCCCCCGACGCTCTAGGCTTCTCCTCCTCCAATCTGTGCTGCGGGACCTCGGCCGGTCTAGGCTGTGGAACCAACCCCTCCTGCTAGCCTCAATGCTCCGTCTCCTATCAAAGGTTCGACCTTGCCTCCCAGCACCTGGTTCCTTATCTTCATGAGAGTCGAACTCCCCATCTGCTTCCCGGGCCTCTCCCTCGGTTGTTTCCCACATTCTTTCTTGTGAACCTCGCCCCCCCCCGGCCGTTCATAATCTTCACTGTCACTGCTTTCGAATTCCGTCTGGCCTTCCTGCATCTCGTAAGGATAAGGCCAGCCATCATCCCAGGCCAGGCTTTCTGTGGGGGAAGAAGGCCCAGCTACCTCAAAATCCCCTTCTTCCAGCCCCTCCAAATCCTCCTCAGAATCAGCTGGCTCCAATGCCAGTGGGACCCCCGGTGCTGCTCCCTGCCCTCCAGGCACGAAAGAGAACTGGGTTGCTACACAGAGAGAGGGAATTTTAGATTACAAAGTTGAGGGTAGGGAAGCTTAGACTAATTGCAAGCTAACTAATTGAAGCTGAGATAAGGAATAACTAAGACCAAGAAACAGGAAATGATATGAATATATATATATATATATATATATATATATATTTATTTATTTATTTATTTGCTGTGAGTTTTCCAGGCTGTATAACTATGTTCCAGAAGCATTCTCTCCTGATGTTTCGCCCACATCTATGGCAGGCATCCTCAGAGGTTGTGAAGTCTGTTGGAAACTAGGCAAGTGGGGTTTATATATCTGTGATATGTCCACATTATATATCTGGACCTGATTGTTTCATGTCTGCATATTATTTGAAAACACAGAAATGCTGGACCAATCTAAAAACCACCATGTCAGACTACACAGAGAAGCCATTGAAATCCACAAGCATGTGGACAATTTCAATAGAAAGGAGGAAGCCATGAAAATGAACAAATTCTGGCTACCAGTGTTAAAAAAAACCCTCGAAAATCAGGACAGTAAACAAAGAACAGCATTCAGAAGATGGGAATTCCAGACAGGAAACAATCAGGGCCAGCTAACACCTCCCGACATAGGATTCCCCCAGGCAGGAAGCAGCCAGGCTTTGAAGCTGCATGGCTCGTATACTTTGCTTAAACTACCATGCTTCCCCGATAGTAAGACACCCCCCGATTGTAAGACTATCAGGGGTTTCAGGGGGGTCGGCTAATATAAGCCGTACCCTGAAAGTAAGACGTATTGCCGCCGTGAGACTGGCTTTGTCCCAGAAGGGGGCGGGCAACTTTTCGATGCGAAGCGCCGCAGCGCCAAGGCAACGGCTGGAGGGGGAGGAGCCCCGTCGCGTGACGGGGGCAAGGGGCGGGGCCAGCGCGCGAGAGGGAAAGCGAGAGAGAGAGAGAGAGAGAGTGAAGGAAGGGAGGAAGGGAGGGGGCGGCACGCGGGGCCCTTCTTGGAGCCGTTGCGTG
This sequence comes from Anolis apletophallus, assembly GCA_030556195.1. NCBI lineage: Eukaryota > Metazoa > Chordata > Lepidosauria > Squamata > Anolidae > Anolis > Anolis apletophallus. Next base: position 23,801,258 of record JARBWK010000010.1, on the reverse strand, counting down.
CGTGCGTCTGTCTCCGTGCGCGCGGAGGGAGAGGGAGCGGGGCGCGAGCCGCTCCCAGACTGCCTCCCCCTCCCCCTGCCCACCCCCTTCCTCCTCCTCCTCACGCACCGCCTCCTCCTCCTCCTCGCGCCTCCCTTCCCCCTTTCTCTCCTCTCCCTCTCCCCAGGGTCCTGTCCTCCTTACCTCTTCCTCCCTCAGGTCTTTGTCCTCGCCGGTGCCGCCACGGTCCTGTCCTCATTGGAGAAGGGCTTGGGGATGGTGGATGAGGCGGGAGGGGCATGGGACTACAATTCCCAGAATGCTCCGCGCGGCCACTTCTCCTTCCTGCCCTGTCTCCACCCTCTTTCCCAGTGAGCTGCACGGAGCATTCTGGGAATTGTAGTCCCATGCCCCTCCCGCCTCATCCGCCATCCCCAAGCCCTTCTCCAATGAGGACAGGACCCTGGCGGCACTGGCGAGGACAAAGACCCAAGGGAGGAAGAGGTAAGGAGCCGGCCGGAACCTATGGTGGATGGAAGAGGGACCCACCTCTCATCCCATCCTCCCACCTGCGTTCCCCTGCCTGCCCCCACCACCGCAAAACAGACAGATACACAGACACAGAAAGAGATACAGTGGAACAGAAAGAGTGACAGAGAAAGAGAGAAAGTGATAGAGAGATAGTCATAGACACAGAGAAATAGACAGAGAGAGGGGGGATAGAGAGACTGATACATAGACAGAGAGAGAGGGGAGAGAGAGAGAGAGACGCAGCCAGAGAGAGAGAGAGAGAGAGAGAGAATGAGGGATAGAGAGAAATAGAAAGACAGAGACACACAGAGAAAAAAATAGAGAGAAATATAGAGACATAGACAGAGAGATACAGACAGACAGAGAGAGAGAGAGAGAGAGAATGAGGGATAGAGAGAAATAGAAAGACAGAGACAGAGACACACAGAGAAAAAAATAGAGAGAAATATAGAGACATAGACAGAGAGATACAGACAGACAGAGAAAAATATTTTTCCAATATAAGACATACCCCGAAAGTAAGACATAGTGGGGCTTTTGGGGATAAAAAGAAAGTAAGACACTGTCTTACTTTCGGGGAAACACGGTAGCAACAACTTAGTGCTACACTTACAGTATCATTTTTCTGTATTACATTCAATATGCCCCCATCTTTGCAATCAGATAACTGAACCTAGGCTGATGCTTGCGTATTTTGAATACTGTACTTCTGAGAAATTGGATTGTAATCCACAATTACCAGAGTTTCGACACATTGATGAATTTCATCATCACTAAAAACTTGTAAGCTCTTAAGCTATGGCTCTTTAGCAGATCATTCAACCTGTAACCAATGAATGTCACTGTACTGTATAAGTCTCTAGTTTTATTGTTTTATTTTATGCTATTGTAAGTTACCCAGAGCACCTCGGTGAAGGGCGACTAACAAAATAATATATGATTGATTGATTTCCATATTTTCCACTTTAAAATCTCATGTGGGCCCTACAGAGAGAACTTTTCCATGGAGAGAGATATAAAGCAAATACACATAGTCCAAAGTTATTCAGGGATAGCCATGTTGCCCAGCAAAATATGACAAACTACAAAATCCACAAAAAAGAAGAAGCAAATCCAACCATTAGTCAACCAAAATGAAGAAAATACATCATGCAAGAGACCTACTAGGGGAAGGCTAATGTAAAAAAAATTGCCTATCCCTGCATCTGCTTTATATATTAATAACTAGTCATCCCCTGCCATGTGGTCCTGTGGCCCAGTATGTGTATATGTGTTTGTGTGTGTATATATGCATATATGTGTGTATATATATGTGTGTTTGTGTATATATGTGGGTTTGCGCATGTGTTGTAATTTTTTTTGTTTTTTTGGCTTTTTAAGTACCTTCCGCTGTGTTTTTCAGTGTTTTTATGAGTGATGGTCACTCGTTGGCCTGATAGGTGTATTGTGTCCAAATTTGGTGTCAATTCATCCAGTGGTTTTTGAATTATGTTAATCCCACAAATGAACATTACATTTTTATTTATTTAGATAGGGCAGGTAAGTTGATAAAAACATGGCTGCTTCACCCAGAAGTCTCCAGAAGATTTTTTTAAAGGCTCTTGACATTTGCTAAGGAGCTGCAAAGCCTTCATTTGTAAATGCATATACAGTATGTGGAAGGAAGTTCTGTTGAAATCAGTGGGCCTAAAGTCCTTATGCAGGGACTCCCAGACTTGGGTCTCCCTGGTGGTTTCGACTTCAGCCACTTTGGCCAATGATCAGAGGCTCTGGAAGATGATGTCCAAAACATCTGGAGGATTTGAGTTTGGAGGGCCACTGTGCTAGTGTATCCCTATTGTGGGAAGAAGAAGCTACTCTGTTTTTACTGTTGATTCTTCTTTCTCATTCTTTGAACATGATGAAGTGTTTAAAATCTGTAAAACTCTTCGCATCAGAGGAGTGGTTGTCAAAAGGTAGAATGAATTTGAGATGTTCAGCCATTCCTTGATGTCTCTTTCCTTCCTTCTTCTGCCTCCATCACCATTTGATATCCTACTCAGCTTCACATGGAAAGAGTTTTTTCATACTTCTAATTGGCAACAATGCTTTCTCTAATGGCCCTTATTTTGATGGCCATTCTATATTTGCTTTCATTTTGAAAACTGTTCTTATCTGCTTTCATGGCTTTCCAAAGTTCTTGTACATCTCTAGTACTCTGAACATGAAGACAACAAATGGATTTATCTTTATTCATGACTTTGTATTACGTGGCATGTGGAGGGGGGTGTAGATACTGTGTGTATATGTATATATATATATATATGGACCAGAACAATTCAGCCAGCAAGACTTTGAGTAATCCATTCCTATTTGTTGTTGATTTAAGCCAGCATGAAAGCGTCCTATAGGCCTCATAAAATCCATCTGGTTTGTTAAATAAGCTTTAAAACCAAGAAATGTGACAAATCAGTTATTTATTTATTTTTTCTACTTTATTGAAAACATACTGCTAAGAAATGCTGGTGTTGGCTATCCCAGTGTTTTTTCTTGGCTTTTTCTTTTAATTTTAATCTGTATGCATTTCAAGTCAGCTTTGCCACTGTTTTGTTGTTAACCATTGTATTACAGTTCTTATTTTTCAATGCAACACAAGCAGTGCATCTCCCATCAATTACCTACTCAAATTTCTTCATTCTTTCCCCCAATATTCCTACAGGAAATAAGGTTGTTGCATATAGAAATTAAACTGTTAGCCAAAAATCAAATTAAAAATTAGAATGGAAAAGCACATCCTACTGTGAGGTTACATTGGTCCTTAAGGCAATATATCTGTCACAATAAAGACCTAGGTTTCCAGGTGGAAAGCAGACCCTATAAGGGTTTGCTTGATACGCCTTTTTCCCAGCATGTTTCTCCCTTTTGCCCTCTATTTGTGCTTCCTCAAAATCCAGGGCACCTCCAGTTAGAACAGTCAAGTGCCAGACAGTTCTCTCTACCCTTGGAAGACAATCATATTCAGTCACAAGTGTTCACCTGTAGTACGAGAGTTGAATGAAAAGTAATGCCTCCACCTTTGTTACTTGGGTTTGGATGGGAATATTTTAATAAATCAAATGCAGAAATAATCCTGAGAATGTGCTCTTTAACTACCACTATTCACTCTTCCACATAATTACCAGACAATTGGCTACATTTCTGCCAATGATGAACAAGTTTTCTGAAGCCGTCACGAAAGAAGTCAACACTCTGTTTCCACAAGCAGTGTCTCACAGTTCTCTCAACGTCTTCATCAGAAGCATAATGATGTCTCCACAGATCTTCTTTCATTATCAGGAACAGATAAAAGTCAGATGTTGCTAAATCTGGACTGTATGGAGGATTCCGTACGGTGGTTAGATCCAGTCTCTGAAGATCTACTGTGTACCCATCGTGCACAGATCTTCCGATAGCCAAGTGACCCACACGTTCTTGTGAAATGCCGATTATGCTTGACATTTCTCTCTGAGTGATACGACGATCATCCTGAATCAATCTGTCAACCTTTTGCTTGGGAAACTCGGTGGTTGCTGTCACAGGATGTCCAACTCTTTGTGTGTCACACAAGTCAGATGTTCCCACCTCAACATCTTTAAACTTACTCGCCCGACGATGCACAGTACTCACATCAACACAATCACCATAAACAGCTTGCATTCTCTGGTGAATCTCCTTTGGGGTGACACCACCTGCTGTCAAGAATTCAATGACTGCATGTTGCTTAAATCACATTGACCGACCATCTGCACAGGGTTCCATAATTTGCACTTTAACAACACAACTGTTCAATGCTAAGGCTAAGGAAGTTCTTCATACTGTTTAGGTGGATCAGGGCTGGCCATGCTCATCAAACTTTCCGTAATCAGCCTTTCTTAGTAGAAATGTTTCATCGTACCATTTGCCATCTGTCAAGACACAGAGTATAGCATATATGCATGTGCCTTCAAATTGCCTGTCATTTCATGGGATTTTCATATGATTGTCTTAGGTAAATAATATTTAGGTGTGCTTTTGCCAGTTTCAACCTTCAGCACCTAATATTTGTTGGCTGCTTCCTATTCAAATACCAACCAGCGCTTGCCGAGCTTGCAAAATCAGAAGGAATCTGATGCCTTCAGGATATTTAGGCAGCTTGTCCCACATAGTAAGATGACATAATTTTTCAAGTATCTGGCGTGTTTATATATATTTTAGGAAATTATGAATAGGAGGCCTCAGGGTACATATTAGCCTTGATAGGACACCTATCTTTAATTTGTTGATCTTACCCCTTAAGGTTCAAAAGTAAACTAAACTTAACTAGTGACACAACCGTGCTTTCATCTTTGTCATAATCTTCTCAAAATTAAGTTTACCTGTTCTTCATACATGTTATTGTATATAGACCCTAATATTTAAATGATTCTTTTTTCTGTATAAGTGGCTACTCAATTTGATGGAAACCATAAAGCGTTTTTCCTATGGGTTAGATTTCTGATTTGTACTAGTTAATTTTGTATCCTGAAAGTGAGCCAAAGGCATTAATCAGAGACAGAAGTCCAGAAATGAAGTCGTCTGTGTTCAGAAGAAATATTGCAGTTCTGCTACATTTGCTATATTCAGTGGGAGAAGGAAAGGGGGAGTAGAAGATGCTATTTAAATCATCATCATTTACATCACTGTTTTGCCATTTTGCTTCTCATCTGAGACATGACATTCCATATGTATATAACACAGCAGTTATATTAGTTACGTTACATTATTTTCTTTTCTGAAACAGACCCTCACACAGAAAGCCTTCGTGATTTGTGATTAAAGTGGTGGTGAGGTGTATGGAGCTCAGTATCATTTATTGTTTCAGTTCTGGGAAACTCATGCTCAAGAAAGGGAATGTGGACAACAATGAGCTAGGCGTAAGGCAGTTAGAGTGAGACATTTAGCTTCCTGGGATAAGAGTATATATGCTACAGTAGAGTCTCGCTTATCCAACCTTCACTCATCCATTCTGTATTATCCAACGCAGTCTGCCCTCCACCTGGATCCACAGCTGTTTCAATACATTGCAATGTTTTGGTGCTAAATTTGTAAATACAGTAATTACTACATAATATTACCATGTATTGAACTGCTTTTTCTGTCGATTTGTTGTAAAACATGATGTTTTGGTGATTAATTTGTAAAATTATAACTTAATTTGATGTTTAATAGGCTTTTCCTTAATCCCTCCTTATTATCCAACATTTTTGCTTATCCAACATTCTGCCGGTCCATGTAAGTTGGATAAGCGAGACTCTAATGAACTTCTTAAAATATTTGTTGCTAATGTAAGTGACTTTCAGCCACTTACAGTCACTATGATGTAATCGATTGAGTGGTGGATTAGGAAGTGAGAGACAAGTGTTTGAGTCCCTCCTTTGCTATGGAAACCTGCTGGGCAAGTCATATTTTCTCAGTCTCAGAGAAAGGAAAAGGAAACCCCCTCCAAACAAATTATCCAGGTAAATCCAAGGTAAGTTCACCTTAGGTTCACTATAAGACAGAAATTATTTGAAGGCACTCAAAGAGGAGGAGGAAGAGGGGGAAAAAGACACGTACTCACTTGCAATACTGTGCTCCATTTAATTTGAAAAGAGGTAAGAGAGAGAACAAGTTGGTTTGTAGGTTGTCTCTAACGCCATTCAGTGGAATGAAGCATGTATTTCACTTCTGAAAGATCTCATCTAATCTGTAAATGGGTGACATTCCCTGATCATCTCTGGGCTCTTGCTGCCCTGTATTATGACTTTATCACATCAGAATGTGCTGCTAGCTCTCAGCTGACCTCTCCTGGATACAGAAAATCTGGATACAGATTTTAACAAAGTTTGACAGGGTTTGTGAAGTTCACTTCCATGGATGGATATCTGACTTCAACAGCTTTTGCATTATCTTGATACTGCTTCTCTAAAGGGTTTGGTGTTTTTTGTTTGTTTTCTATCCTTTGGGAAGGTTTTTTTTAAAAAAATGCTCATTTTTCTAAGCATTATTTCTCAAATTGTATGCATTGCTGGTTACATCCCGAATGAATTGCTGGTTACATCCCGAATGGATTACTGCAATGCTCTCTACATGGGGCTGCCTTTGAAAACCTTTTGGAAGCTTCAACTAGTCCAACAGTCAGCAGCCATATTGTTAATTGGAGCGGCATACAGGGAGCGTACTACTCCTCTGTTGCGCCAGTTCCACTGACTGCCGATAGGCTTCCGAGCACAATTCAAAGTGCAGGTTTTAACTTTTAAAGCCCTGAACAGTTCTGGCCCATGTTGCCTGTCCGAATGTATCTCCTGTTATGAACCATCATGAAGCTTAAGATCATCAGGAGAGGCCCTATTCTCGATCCCGCCACCTTCACAAATGCGGTTGGTGGGGATGAGAGACGACCTTTTCAGCAGTGCCCCCCCTCCCCCGTCTGTGGAACTCCTTCCCTAAGGACATCAGGTTGGCCACCTCCCTCCTGTCCTTTAGAAGACAACTGAAGACCTGGCTCTGGAACCAGGCGTTTGACTAGAGGGGTATGGCAATTTGAAAGAGAAACTTTCTTGGACATTGCAACACTGGATTCTCCTGGCTTGGCTTTGGCGTATTAGCATGTTAATTTATTGTTAATGAATTGTTGAATCTGTATAATGTTTTTAAATGTATTTTATAGTTTTAATTGTGATTTTATTGGTATATTTATGTATATGTGGATAGCATCTTCTGATGCTTATGTAAGGCCGCCCTGAGTCCCCTTGTGCGGAGAAGGGCGGGATAGAAATTTATGTAATAAATAAATAACAAATAAAAGTCTCTATCTCTTTAGTAAAATGTAGCCATGCACCTGTTCAAATGCATGGGTTTCCCCTATGTGCATTTTCCAGATGTACACATTTTACCTGAAGCACTTCTCAAAGGATTGAACTGTTTCATGAATGTGCAGAACATCTAATGTGATTCCATTTGTGGATGATGTAGATCAGAGAAAGTATGCTGCACAGTGGACTCCTTCCCCAGCCATTCAAGTATTTTTGTACTTGGCTCTAAACTGTTCCATCCCTTTTCTGTGCTGTGTGGCAAGATAGGGAGATGTGTGTGAAAACAGAAAGAAAAGATAATGTTTATGGAGCCTTCGGTGGACAATTTCCTTTTTAAAAAGAACCGGTTTCTGTTAACAGTTTTTTCCCTTTCTACTAGGAGAGTTTACTTTTCAAACTGAACTGAAGTATCACCAAATTGGAGATCACAAATGGCTAACACGTGTCCCACCCAGATGTTGTTGAACATCAGTTCCCATGGTCTCTTTTTGTCATTTGTCCAGGCTAGTGCCATTAAAAATTACAACTTGTTTATTTATTTATTTATTTAAAACTTTTAGGCCCCGGCCTTCTCACCTCCGAAGAGAGACTCAGACCGGCAAACAGCAAGTATTCAATGCTAACATTTAAAATCTAGAAGCATCATAAATTTACAATAAAATACAATACAATACAATACAATAAATACATTTAAAAAGCCTTTTGCCAAAGTAAAATCAAGTCCAACTTAACCCATATATTCGGTCCGTATCAAGTGGTTAGCGACTTTAGTCGCTTCACGATCTCCTCCTTCATTCTATGAAGGCCTCATTGCACAGCCACGTTTTCACGTTGTTGGTGTTCGAGCTATAATTATTATAATTGCAATTGCGGTTGCTACTGCTGTTGTTATTATTATTACTTCCCATCTCTCTCCCCAAATTAAAAGCCAAGTTAGCTAGAAGTTTCATGCTCCCTATCTCTGTTGTGAATTTTCATACATATAACTGCAATTTTTCTTTCTTCATATCTTTATGAGATGTGCAGAAGCCAAGCAGAGCAAGTCATTCTTCCCTCCTTATCACCACAGAGTTCTGCCATTCTCAGGAACGTGATCCATACACATGCAGGAATTGCCCTTAGAGTTGGGCATTTGATTGGCAGCAGGATAGAAGAACAAAAAATTGAGATTACAAGGAAACTAATTCTGTTTATAGGATTTGCAAGTCTCCAGAATGCATGTGATTTTGGACTTCGGTCCCTAGGGGTACAAAGAAGAGCTAACACTAGAACATAAGATCATAAGATCATAAGAAGAGCCATGCTGAATCGGGCCTCAGCCCATCTAGTCCAGCATTCTGTGTCACACAGTGGCCCACTAGTTGTACACAGGGATCTCTAGCAGAAAGGAGGGCAAAACCCTCACCTGCTCCTGACCCCCACAACCAGTACCCGGGGAAAATCCTGCCTGCCTCCATCAACACAGAGGTGGCAGTTGGATGTCCATTTCAGTAACTACTGATTCCCTTGGTATCCATGAATCTGTCTAATCCTGCCTTGAAGCTGTCCAGGCTGACAGCTGTCACAACCTCCTCTGGAAGTGAGTTCCATAACCCAATGACCCTCTGGGTGAAGAAATATTTCCCTTTATTAGTCCTAACTTTCCTACCTTGGAGCTTTAGGAGTGCCCCTAGTCCTAGTGTTGGGTGACAGAGAAAATATTTTTCTTTATTCACCTTTTCTATCCCATGCATGATTTTATACACTTCGATCAAGTCACCTCTTAAATGCCATCTTTCAAGGCTGAAAAGACCAAGGCGTTGCAACCTGATTTCATAAGGGAGCTGCTATCGGGGAAAGGCATTCCTCCTGAAGGGCATTTGCCAGTGTCACTTATGTAAGTCATATACTTACATCACATGCTGTCATTTGTTGTTGTGTACCTTCAAGTCCTTTCTGATATATGGTGACCAGAGGCAAGCCTGTCATAGAGTTTTCTGGGGCTAAGAGTGTGTGACTTGCTAGAGTCACCCAGTGGGTTTTCATGCCCAAATGAAAATTTGAACCCTGGTTTCCAAAGTCAAATCCCGCATTCAAACCAATATGCCACATTGTCATGTCTGGTTATGAGAGGAGAAAGAAGGGAGTCTGGTTTAAAAGTTGTGCTTGAATTAACTGCTTCTATCATCCTATCTACTATGAGCAATTTGTCCACCTATGCAAGCCTGAGCCCCTGGTGCATATATGGTCCTCACTAGAGTAATATATATATGTATGTATAAAGCTAGTGTTATTATAGAAATGTGTGATTCCCTGCTGGTTAATATGTTTAGAGTTCTGTTATCCCCTCATTTAAAGCTCTAATATAACCAGTATGTTTATTTTATTGTCCCTGTATCTTATTATTCTTATCCAGTCCTTGAGCTGGAGAGTACTAGTTCTCACTGACGTGAGGGAAGGTCAAAGTGAGGGTTAGTTACTGTGGAAAATGTGTCACTTTTTCCACATGGAGAGGGAAATGAAATTTCATTGAGCTTTGTGCTTTTATTTTTATCTCATCTCATTACTGAGTGTGACCGGAATCCCTTCTGTAAAGCAACCTAAAGAGAGAAAATCTGGTCCACATGTTAAGGATTAAAGGTCAAGAATGATTCAGCTTTAGCTTCTGGCAGCTAAGGTGATGTAATAACTACAAAGAATTTTGCCATGGCAAAAGGGGGGTCTCATTTCCTCCCTCCCCCTCTGTTTGTAGAAGCCTGCTAGGTAGTGATTTGAGTTATGTTTCCCGTTGCTCAATAGGCATCTTTACCAGCCCCAGGTACTTGCTGCTTGACTGAAAAATACATATAAAAACATTCCCAAGTGTATGTTAATACCTGGTGAAGGGTTTCTGTTGCCTAACCAAAGTAGCGTATGAACTCTGTGAGCCTACATAATGTAATTTGGACCTGTTCTTTAACAGTCAGAATGCTAACCCAGAATCCAAAGGTAATACACAATAAAGAAGAGCAATGTTGGGTTAGAACAAGGGCTCATGTCATCCAACAACAGTACTCAATCGGTTATCCATAAAAAGGCCATTAATAGAAGAGTTCAGTTCAGCTTCTGTCTTTCATCTTAGGCACCTTCCACACAGCTGAATAAAATCTCACATTATCTGCCTTGAACTGGAATATATGGCAGTGTGGACTCAGATAACCCAGTTCAAAGCAGATATTGTGGTATTTTCTGCATTGATATTCTGGGTTATATGACTGTGTGGAAAGACCGTAAGACATAGAGACATTCTGCCACTGTTATCAGAGGTGAAGTATGGCTATTTTGATAGACACATTCATCATTTTGTCTAATCCCCTTTTAAACCTTACCAAGCTATTTTATTTATCGAATCAGGAGTGAACCAATGTATTTGAGAAAAAAACAAAGTTTAAAAACTTGGCATTCTATTAAATATCCTTTGACGAGAAGCTAGCCACTCGGAGTGCCTCTGCTGTTGCTATAAGAAGGTCCTCCATTGTGCATGTGGCAGGGCTCAGACTGCATTGTAATAGGTGATCTGTGGTTTGCTCTTCTCCACACTCGCATGTCATGGGCTCTACTTTGTGGCCCCATTTCTTAAGGTTGGCTCTGCATCTTGTGGTGCCAGAGCTCAGTCTGTTCAGCACCTTCCAAGTTGCCCAGTCTTCTCTGTGCCCAGGAAGACGTCTCTCATTTGGTATGAGACATGGATTGAGGTGCTGGGTTTTAGCCTGCCACTTTTGGACTCTCACTTGCTGAGGTATTCCAGCGAGTGTCTCTGTAGATCTTAGAAAACTATTTCTTCATTTAAGTCATTAGCATGCTGGCTGATATCCAAACAGGCCGGAGATGTCACCGCCTTGGTCCTTTCACTATTGGCTGCTACTTCCCGGCGGATGTCAGTTGGTGCAATACCAGCTAGACAGTATAATTTCTCCAGTGGTGTAGGGCGCAGACAGCCTGTGATAATACGGCATATCTCATTAAGAGCCACATGCACTGTTTTAGCATAGTGAGATGTGTTCCACACTGGGCATGCATACTCCGCAGCAGAGGAGCAAATATCCAAAGTTTAACTGTGTGTAAAACCAAGTTTGTTTGTCTTAAATACCTCTCTGTGTGAAAGGACCAAGGCAGTCAGCCCTCCTTATCCGTGTGTTCTCCATCCATGGATTCAACCAATTATGAATCAAAATTATCCAAAAAGAATACAAAAACCTAAACTAGATGTTGCCATATAGCAAGCTCTACCCTGTAGCCTCCTGCCATTCCATAGATCCTCCATCTTTCCCTGACACTAGGTCACTTTTTTATATAAGGGAAACCATATTATTATACCATTATATGTAACAGAACTTCAGCATCCATGGATTTTTATATTCATAAGAGAAATCAATTTTCAGCAGATATCAAGGTCCCATTCTAAGCTTCTAAGGCAGTGGTTTTCAACCTGTGGGTTGAAACTCCCAGAAATCTCAGCCAGTTTACCAGCTATTAGGGTTTTTGGGAGTTGAAGGCCAAAACATCTGGGAACCCACAGGTTGAGAACCACTGTTCTAAGGGATGCCATTTTATTATATCATTGCATATAACAAGACTTGAGCACCTACAACTTTTTCTGTCCATGGAACTGTCTTTTTAAAAAATCTGTGTGCCAAATTTTGGTGGCATATTTCTATTGGCGGCAGCAAATACGGGGCATGCAGCCTGTGGGCCACATGTTATCCAATCCTGCTTAACTGGTTTCTTCTGAATGAAATAGGCAAGAGTTAGATGAAGGAGCTGTTATTATGTTAAAGCTCCAAAACCCCTTCAGAGCTTCTGCTGGCAGCTGAATAATCATCCTGTGTTTCTTCCTTTCAAAGGAAATTGTCTGAAGCTGATTGACAAGCTTAGTATAGTCTGCCTGTCTCTGAGCTCAAGATAGTCACTGTGCCCAGTCATCCTTTAATGTTATTCTCATTCTCTCTCTCTCTCTCTCTCTCTCTCTCTCTCTCTCTCTCTCTCTCTCTCTCTCTCTCTCTCTCCTCTTGCAATACTGTATTTTCTTGAACAGGAAAGGTGACTCACTATTTGATTGTTAGAATGCAAAAGAAAACATTCCAGGAATGATGAGATTAAGATATTTTTGGCTAGCCAGACGCTACAGATTTCAAACCAGTAAAAAAAACTATAGGAAGACCTAAAAGGCTTTTTTTTTAAAAAAGCAGAACTTTGAGGATTTTTGATAACACCAAAAAGATTAAGCTCCTTTTTTTTGCTCACGGCCCAGTTCTTGTTCTCTTTTGCAATGCTGAAAATTTGTTGTTTTTAAATGCAGTTACCAATGGCATTGTACTTAAATGATGTAGAGGGGAACCTTGAACAAGTGAAATCCATCAACTGTGCACACTTTGGCCCTCCAAGTGTTTTGGACTTCAACTCCCACAATTCCTAACAGCTGGTAAACTGGCTGGGATTTCTGGGAGTTGCAGCCCAAAACACCCAGAGGGCCAAAGTTTGCCCATGCCTAGTGTAGAGGCATATGCTCTGTGCCTATATGGGTAATAGAGATTGTCTCATCCATTCCACTGCCTTGTGAGAAGAAACAGTTAAGGCACTTCTGAAAGATGGCCATGTGACCCCCGTTTAAATATCTCCAAAGGAGGAGAGCAGTATATTCCTCTTTTAAACAGCTGTTGCCATCAGTAAATTCTTACTAAAGTTTATTGCTTCGCCTTTCAGATTCATGGCTGTCTTTGTCTGCTCCATTCGGCTTGTACTCAGCAGTGATCATTTTGGCTACTGTTCTGCATCAGGTGTTATTACACAGGGTGGAGGACATGTCATCCTTCAGTTGGTCTTTGGCCGCATATAGGGATGGAAAGTGCATTTGCCATTGATCATTTCTTGGTTGGAAAATAGAGTTTCCTAGATTTGGAAACTGTTCAGTTAAGAAATATACCATAGTAGTCATTTCTTTGGAACAGGAACAAAACTGTAAATTATCTATTCTTGTTTGCAAGGACAAAATAGTGAAATAGTGTTGTTGCTTGTATGAGTGTGTTCATTCACTCTCTGGGTGAGTCATAGCTCTGGACTTGCCTTCTTCCAGTTCGGAAGCATTTCATACCCACACAGAGAAGCTGAAGGTCCTCCATTGTGCCTATTTCCTAACTCTGTTGCTTGCTATAAAGTTAGAATATCAGGAGCTAAGCTTGGGGAAGTTACTTTTTTAAAATTAGATCTCCCAGAACCACCTACATCAGCGTTCTTCAACCTGGGGGTCACGAGGGGGTCTCAGAGGGGTTGCCAAAGACAGCGTATATTCTGTTAGTTGTGGGGGTTCTGGGTAGGAAGTTTGGCCAAATTCTATCGTTAGTGGGGTTCATAATGCTCTTTTATTGTAGGTGAACTATAAATTCCAGCAACTACAACTCCCAAATGTCAAGGTCTATTTTCTCCGAACTCCACCAGTGTTCATATTTGGGCATATTGAGTATCTGTTCCAAGTCTGGTCCAGAGCCATCATTGTTTGAGTCCACAGTGCTCTCTGGATGTAAGTGAACTACAATTCCCAAACTCAAAGTCAATAACCCACCAAACCCTTCCAGTATTTTCTGTTAGTCGTGGGATTTCTGTGTGCCTAGTTTGGTTCAATTCCATCATTAGTGGAGTTCAAGATGCTGTTTGATTGTAGGTGAACTATAAGTCCCAGTGTGCAGAAGTGTTTATTTTTTATTATAGGATTGAGGATTGAATATGTATTGAAATGTTTAGATGTTTAGGGAAGGTGCACTTCTTCAGTAAAAGCCCACCTTGGGGAAGAGTTGCCATAGCAACATGGCTGTAAGGCAGAGGTGGGAGGAGTCAACAGTTTTCTGCCACAGCCAAGAATAGAATTCTGGGGAAGTTTGAATTTGGACGGTTTAACTGTCAGACCAGCTCTAGGAGAGAGCAGGTTCTGAGGGCAGTCTGTTTTTGGAGCTGTAGAGAGACAGTTCTAGTAGGCTGAGCTTGCGAGCCAGTCTGTTTGTATAGAGCCTGGGGGCTAGAGATAGGCAAGGTGCCTATAGGAGGAGAGAGGGTCTGTGAGTGAGATAGTTACATACTGATCTAACTGAATAATAGTAACAGTCAAACATTTTAAACTTTGTATCTTCTATAATACAAATGTAACCATGATGAGTTGAGCCTCTAAGAAGTTATAACTGAAGCAGGTAAAACTGGGAGTTATGGAACTCCAAGTACCAAGTTAACTTTACCAAGCTGCTTATTCGTGCGGGTTCAAGGATGAGGAAGAAGACACGACAACTGTGAAATAGGTGAAAATCAAAAGGATTTATTCTCACCAGCTGGTGGGCTTCTGCCAGCAGAACACAGCTGCAGATGGGGCAAAAAGACCCGTCACATCTCATACAAAGACATTTATACCCGTAATGGAGTCATTTCAGTCAAGCCCACCCCTTCTTCATGGATAAAACAAGCATAATTGGCTGGTGATTACTGTTGTTACATGACATTTCATTAATCCAATAGACACTGCATAAATTATTAGCATCATCTCTCTGTCATACCTAAGAATGAGAACAATAGCCATCTATTAGTTATTTCTTTCTCACAGTGCAAGCTATCAATGCTGAGTCTCTCTGTTCCTGACTTGAAACAATATTTCCGGGCTCCTGCCAGCAGCGGAGAAGGACGGACTCTTGCCATGCGCACTGCTGTTTCCATTCACATTAAAATTCCCATTAACTTTCATAGCTCAAACTGCACTGTTTCCACCCATCTAGCCTATAGTATCTCAAATTGGGCACAGGGTGTATTAAAATGCATTTAATCATGGTGTTAGTCTTTCATTGCAAGTGCCTGTCTGATTTCTGGCACCAAAACCCTCTTTTTCAGAGTTGACACGCAAGTAGCATCACTCTCTGACTGTACTTTTTATGCTCGGAAAAGTACCAAACCTGCTTTATTCCAGAATTTCTCTTTTTGTGGGAAACTCATCACATGGAGTTTCCTACACTTACGTCTGGAACACCTTAAGAGGACCAATTTACTCTCCAGTCCCGTGGGACCCCATGTTTTAGAATTAACAGCATCATCATAAAAGCATTCTCATTTGTCAATACCATTTGCATTAAGAAGCATCCTTTTTCCACAGCTGCTTCTGTCTATTCAGGCCCTGGGTGTTCCTGAACTTGCAACAATCTTGCCATTGGCTTCTTGCCGCGATGAAAACAATGGGATCTTTCTTGCTCATGCGCAGATCTATCCCTTCTAGCATTAAGACAGAATACTCTTTGCACTGTGTTTTACATCCATATCTCTAAGCCAGTACAGACTGTACCTAGCTAATCTTTGCTTCTAATGTTAAAAGCCGGAATCATATTTTGCATTAACTGTTGTGCCTGGCTGATTTCTGGCACTAAAACCCACTTCTGGAATACACGTGTATGCAGCATGACTCTCTTAGTGTACTTCTCCACAGAACTGTACTATATCTGTTTTATTCCAGAATTTCTCTTTCTGTGGGTAACTAAACTCTCTTTAGCTATCACACCACTCCTGGAATACCTTAAACTTTGGCCCAATCCACCCTCCAGTGCTTCCTGGCCGTGGTTTGTACAGTTCGGACTGCATGCACACCTTTTACTGCATCTGTGGATTTCTGTATTGCAAAGGCACAACATTTCATTAGGAATGGAAAACAACACAGCATAATCATTACAGAACAAAAGATTATGGTTAGTAAAACCGCCCCTGACCTCAGCCACCCAAGATCCGGGAGCCAGCTGGTCAGGAGATTCCAGAAATCACCCAGCGTGGGTGATGCCATTGCAAGCAACCTCTGGGCCTCTGTCAGGAAAGTTCGCTTCGGGTTCCTCACCTGTTGAGGTGAGCGCTTCTGGATATGCATGTGCAAGTTTGTCACTGGGGTCATTTTGGGATATTCTCAAGCCTCCCGGGCTCAGAGTGCCTAACGTGCACCTCCCACTCCAATAGACTGGCAGAACTGGGCCAGACCACCCCCACAATTCCAAATTATCCCCGGGGGAAGATCAAGCATACTCTTGCCAATGTGGTCGGCAGCCAGGTCCTGAACCAGATTTACTATTGCATCTTGCTGTTGGTTTCCATATAAGATGTGGGAACACCTTGAATAATCCCATCCCCAAGTCCATATTCCCTTGTTTCTCTTGCTACAACGAGCCTTATGTCTACTGTAAATCTTTACAGTGTGATTACAGGCGGGGTAAGAACCTAGCTCCACTCTGTTGTAGAGCTCATATACACCATCCCTCTGGCTCCCTACAGCATATCCTTCCATCATTGTCCCACTGGAAGCAGAGGGGCGCTTCCAATGCTGGGGAGCGATGCGTGAGCTTAAACTGAATACGGGGTGCACTTTCCTCGATGTATACCTGTCTACCCCGGATCTTATTCCACTCTGGCAGCATCAGTACCGAACTTGGCACGATGGGCCATCCTTGTTGATGACTGGATGGGCCAAAACTGCAAATCCAGCAAGAAGACAAGTTTAGCTCACTAGACATGTTAGAGATCAATTGGTGAAATAGGTTCTGTTCCCACCCGCCATTAGTCCCGGTAATGTATAGTGTTAAAATCAGTGTGATGTATCCAAACATAGTCCGCACTCCTCCAGACGGGCGCCCGCTCCTGTAACGCTGTCCATTTAGGATGCTGCACCACCATCTGAAAGAAAGTGCTTTCGGTTCTGTCCATTTACCTTTCGCTGAGCCACCATACCTGGAATCGGGTGCGATGCCTCTTGACGACTCTTCTGTGGCTTTCTTCTCACCCCCTAGGTGGGGTGCTGTTGATTTCTGTAAATTCTTTTCCTCCGGGGATGCTCGGGATCGATGCAAGACTCCAAAACAACCGGTGCTTTCTTGACACGGGTGTATTGAACCCAAGGACGAATTCCCGTCACCTTTTACGGCCGTGGGTGTGCTCAATAGGACGGTGTAGGGTTCACGCCATCGGGGCAGCAACGGCCGAACACCTGCAGAGAAAGAGTGAAGAGAGGTAGTGGGGGAATGGGGGATGCAAGTCTGCAGTGAACTGACTGAGCTTCTCCAACTGCTTTCCTAGCATCTGCACATCTTGCAAGGTCTGCTGATGTCCTAAGACATGGCTGTCCGTAGATAGCCCAGTAAGAGTCTTTAAATTCAATGGAGGCCTCCCATAAACGTTCAAAAGGGGAAAGCCCGGACTTCTTATGGGGCGTGCATCTGACCCACAGCTAGGCCAAAAGCAACGCCAGCCTCCAATTTAACTTAGTCTCTTGACAAATCTTCGCTAAACAGTTCTTTAAAGTTCTATCGATACTCATCATTATATGGATTTGAGACCACAGGGGTTAATTGCACAGTAGCTTGATTGATAGCTCTAAGATCTTGAACAATACGAAAAGGAGGGGCGAATCTCATGGTGATTCACAATAAACTATAATTTCATGACGTAAAAGTCTCTGTAACTCCTCCTGAATTCCTTTTACAGCATCTCTGCTTATCGGGTATTGGGCCTTTCTCACGGGAAGCTGACCAGTTCTTATCTCTACCACAACAGGGGCAACATTTATCGCCATTTCTGGTTTCTTATCTTCTGCCCAAACCCTGGGAGTTTGGTCCCAGCACCAAACTGTATCTTTCTTTCTAACTTGTTGCAATCTAAACAATCTGTATTCTTCTTGCTGAGGGACTGTAAGTTCCAACTGGCCTGTTTCCAAAAATTCCAACCTTGCCCTTATCTTCGCCAAAATGTCCCTCCCAAGAGAGAGGGATGGGACAATCTGGGACATACAGTAACTTATGCACCACCTCTCTGCCAGCAATGTTGCACTTTCTTTGCTGTAACAATGGACATTTCTGTGGCTTTCCTGTAACTCCAACAACCTTGATGTGCTGACCACTAGGGGGGCTAATTCCTTGTTAACAACTGACTTATCCACACCGGTGTCTACTAGGAACTTTATACGTTGACCTTGCACATCTATGGCAATTAATGGCTCCTCTGGGTCAAGTAACAGAAAAGCCTTGCCAATCTGTCAACATTCATCTTCCCACTCATCGTCCGCTTCTTCCTCCTCTTCTTGCATGGCAGCAGCCACAACAGCCTTCTGATAAGGCTTATAACTTCCTCTGCCTCTTCCTCTAGGCTTTCCTGATCCTCTGGCTGGAATTTTGACCTTTTTGCACCTGCATCACTTTCCTCTGACATTTCTTCCACACAGTCCTTTCGCCAATGGCCCTTTTTGCAACGAGCACACTGGTTTCGACCCAATTTAAACTGTCCTTCATTGTTTACTCTTCCTGACCTCTCATCCAACATGCTCACCAGAACTCTGTATCCCTCTCTTCTCTTCCTATCTTTCTTCACTTCTTCTACTTGCTCTCTAGCCACATATACCTGATCAGCAATGGCCAGTAATTCAGTCAAATTCTTGCCCAAAAACCCTGGTTGTTTCTGTATCTTTTCTAATGTCTGGGGATGACTGAGATATGAAGGATTGTGTGAGCGCAATCCTCCCATCATCTTGTTCTAGGTTATAAGGGCCATATTTCTGTAAGCTTCCTCCAACGTTCGAGGAAAGCGGCAGGCGTCTCAACCTTGTCTTGTTGGACTCCTTGTATTTTCTGGATACTGGAAGGTCGGGGTGGACCCTTTCTAATGGCTTTTAAAAGAATCTGCTGATAGTCTTTTATTCTGTCCCTCTGATCCACCTGATTCGGGTCCCATCCCGGATCTTGTTCCACTGGGAACCTAGCACTTCCAAATGCTACAGCTTCCATCTGCCCATGTCCTTCCTGGGCTATTAATCTGGCCTGATTGATGATGCTCCTTCTCTCTGCCGCAGTGAACAGGGCATTTAACAGCTGTTTACAATCCCACCAGGTGGGATCCCCCCATAGCACGAGGTTGCTCAGAATATGGGGGGGGGGGGGTGTTATGTTTCCAATTAAAAATGTCCGAACTTGAGAACGGGACTATCTGAAAAGCTTGTCGGACTCTGTTGTGCACATCCAGTAGTGGGATCTGCCTTATAGGGCACGCTAATGCCCCTCTCTCCACCTTTTCTTCATCCCTTGCTTCCTGCCCCCTGGTTTGACTTCTGGTTCTCATTGGTGAAGCGACTCTTCTTACACTGTGCCTTCTGTGTAAATCCGGTGAGCGCTCTATCGCTCTTGTGGATTCAAAGGAGCTGCTCCGCTGCACTGTGGGGGGTCGCGCAATCAACCTCCCTGCTGCTTCGGGGCACTCATCCTCTTCTCCCTTTCCGCTTTGGGGACGCACTATCATCCTGCCAGCATTAGGGGTTGGCCATCTCGCTTCTCTCTCTGCCTCTCTTGCTTCCTCCAGGGGGTGACTAATCTTCATGGAGAGAGGGGCCCGATAGGCAGGCAGCTCTTCACAACATAAGTCCCTTTCTGACGGGGAAACAGGGAATGTCACTGTTGCTGGTGACTGCAATGAAGGGGCCAGCGCGGGCTGGGACGCTGCTCTGGCAGACGGAAACGTCCCACCGAAACCCGCATTTGCCTGGCTCCCTAATTCGAATTGGAAAGTCTCTGGGAATTTTACTGGAGTTGAAATTGGAGCCACGGGAACAGGAAAGAGCTCTGGGCTTGCCGGGAGTGGCAAGGCGGGGACAACTGAGATTGGCGTTGCTGGGGCAACAGGGACCTCCTCTGATTGCCTCATAGCCTGCGTCACCTAGGCTGCTGGGCTTGTTCCAAAGGTGGGGGCTAAAGTTGGAGCTTGCTCTGTGATGTTCAAACTTGCATAGAGCGGAGGCTGCCCCCTCCCCCATCCTGGTTGGGGCAATCTGTCTCTCTCCTCCTTAAGGGGGGGGAGATCTTCTTGCTCCGCCGAACACCGGAGGCTTTTCCCTGCCTTTTGGTCACAAAGCACCCTATCTTTTCATAATCTTTGGGCCCTGTCCCCCTTCCCCAAACGCCCTCAGCTCATTTGGATGGATTTTAAAACAATAGGATTCAAGTTGTTTATTTTCTCAAATCCCAGGACCCTGTGTTTGACCAACCACTCACATGGACGATCGGCCAAACCTCTGTGCACAGATTGCTAAGTTCAAAAGATTTCAGATCTTGGGGGTGTCCTTCCACTGCCAACAGGCAGAACCTGTCCCAGTTATCTAACACACATTGCAAAGGGGTCTCTTTCTCCTGTTTTGATCCTGCACTCCCCATGTCTCTCTAGCCTGATCAAACCCACACTTCAGTGCTCTCCCCCAAACCCCAATGTGTGTTCCCTCAGTGTTAAGGTGGTTGAAAGAAACTAATACTTGCCGGCTTCCTGAAGACCCTGGGTCGCGTCTCGCTCCCCCACGTCACCACTCGAGTTGCGTCGGCTCTTGGCGATCGGACCTGACGTCGCCTCCGACTTTCTCTGCGCGCTTGTGCCGGTTTGCTAGCCAACTGCGGCTGGGCACCTAGTTAAGGGTGTCCCCGGACTTGTATACTTGCCGGCACTCAAAGGGGCTGCTTCCCAGCTGCCCCTCCCGGACTTCCTTCTGGCTTTGAGTTCACCTTTAACTTTAGTTGCAGTCTCCCCGAATCCACAGGCGTTCGTGTGGGGCTAACCAGGCGGCCGGCTCAATGCAAAAAGAGGTAAAAAATAGGCGGGGCCCCTCTCAGCCTTCCTGGGTTGCCTCACCTTACTTGCCTTGGAGCGGTGGCTGTCCACAACGGGGACCGTGTTTATTTCCTCATCACAGACCCGTCTTAATACCTTTTTAGATCACGTCGGCCGAGGTCACCAAAATGAAGCAGGTAAAACTGGGAGTTATGGAACTCCAAGTACCAAGTTAACTTTACCAAGCTGCTTATTCGTGCGGGTTCAAGGAGGAGGAAATTCACACGACAACTGTGAAATAGGTGGAAATCAAAAGATTTATTCTCACCAGCTGGTGGGCTTCTGCCAGCAGAACACAGCTGCAGATGGGGGGCAAAAGACCCCGTCACATCTCATACAAAGACATTTATACCCGTAATGGAGTCATTTCAGTCAAGCCCACCCCTTCTTCATGGATAAAACAAGCATAATTGGCTGGTGATTACTGTTGTTACATGACATTTCATTAATCCAATAGACACTGCATAAATTATTAGCATCATCTCTCTGTCATACCTAAGAATGAGAACAATAGCCATCTATTAGTTATTTCTTTCTCACAGTGCAAGCTATCAATGCTGAGTCTCTCTGTTCCTGACTTGAAACAATATTTCCGGGCTCCGTGCCAGCAGCGGAGAAGGACGGACTCTTGCCATGCGCACTGCTGTTTCCATTCACATTAAAATTCCCATTAACTTTCATAGCTCAAACTGCACTGTTTCCACCCATCTAGCCTATAGTATCTCAAATTGGGCACAGGGTGTATTAAAATGCATTAAATCACAGTGTTAGTCTTTCATTGCAAGTGCCTGTCTGATTTCTGGCACCAAAACCCTCTTTTTCAGAGTTGACACGCAAGTAGCATCACTCTCTGACTGTACTTTTATGCTCGGAAAAGTACCAAACCTGCTTTAACCCTCCTAGATAACTGATAACAACAACAGTCCTCACAATCTGGTGGCTAATCTCTTCATATTTAAGGGATCCTTAAATTAAAGTTATACAACACCCTTTTACATTAGGTCAGATACGTAGTGACCATCATCGTTACAAATTGGTGGCAGTGGTGAGATCAGTAAAAGAGGGTCCACCCTGTCCAGCTGGTTCATTTGAATAGCCTCTTCACACCCAGCAACTACAACTTCCAAATGACAAAATCAATCCCCACTCAAAGCCCATCGTTATTCAAATTTGGACATATTAGGTATTGGTACAGTGAATGAAAATACATCCTACATATCAGATATTTACATGATGATTCATAACAAGAGCAAAATGACATTGTGAAGTAGCCACATGAATAATGTTATGGTTGGGGGTCACTACAACATGATTAACTGTATTAAGAGGTTTCGGCATTAGGAAGGTTGAGAACCACTGCCTTAGACAGTGTATTATTATTATTAATTATACCCTGCTTTATCTCTCCTGCAGGAGACTCAAAGTGGTTTAACATAAAAGCATCGGCATGCATTTTATAATGTACACATATGCAAACATTAAAACGGGATCAAATATAAACAGTATTTTTTAAAACTCCCAGTTAAAAACCATTAAATCATATTCAGAGTTTTAAAAAAGCCCACCTAGTTACCACACTAGGTGTATCCAGTGATCACACTAGGTGGAGAATCCAAGGAGTTGTAGTTTAAACGAGTATAACTTCAGTGTATTGTCGAAGGCCTTCATGGCTGGAATCACTGGATTGTTGTGAGATTTCCGGGCTGTATGGCCTTGTTCTAGAAGCATTCTCTTCTGATGTTTTGCCTGCATCTCTGGCAGGTATCCACAGAGGTCTGTTGTGAGGTCTGTTGGAAACTAGGAAAATAGGGTTTACATATCTGTGGAATGTCCAGGGTGGGAGAAAGAACTCTTGTCTGAGGTAGATGTGAATGTCTCAATTGGCCACCTTGATTAGCATTTGATGGCCTAGCCATTTCAAGGTCTTACTGCCTGCAGGAATCCTTTGTTGGGAGGTGATTAGCTGGCCCTGGTTGTTTCTGGTCTGAAATTCCCCTGTTTTGAGTGTTGTTCTTTATTTACTGTTATAATTTTAGAATTTTTTTAGACTCTAAAGAGTTTAAATATAAGTTCTCCAAGTGATGTTCAAAAGTGATTTTGGTTTGAACTCAAGAACTAGATGGTGTTTAAACTGCCATATATCTCATTTGGGAAATAATGGATTAAAAACCTTTTTGAGAAACGTGCCCCAAACACATGTCCTTTTCGCCCATAACTCTGACCTTAACAAGCTTTTTGGCCGAAAGCCTAGAACCATTGTTTTGCGAATACAGTTACAATGATGTTTATCTTGTCTAGCCTTTTGGCACTAAAGAGGTGGGGACACATAACTTTTTAAGCCTACTTTTAGAAAAGATTTGCCAATTAGACTCAAGTTCTAACTTCAGACTCCAATTAGGATCTATTTTAATTGGGTGTTTTTTAACCTTATATATCTGTTTTGGCTTTTCTCTCTGCAGGTATGTACAGTCAGGAAAGGCAAAGGCATATTTTCATCTTAAGACAATATAAAACTTGTCTTACTTTTGTAATACTTATTTATATTTCCTTAAGGAGACCGTTAAAGGTTTAGCCTTGATATTCTTTAACCTGTATGTGGAAGAGTCTCACATCATGGGATACTCTTCGTTATAGACAATTGTTCTCTGCATATGGTGAACAGGCCATTCAGGGAGAAGCCTTTTCCTTATAATGTTAATTTTCCTTCTCCTGGGTTGTATACATTTTATGCAATGTCTTGTGGCTCCCTGTTTGCTGTCTTTTAATGTTTCTGCATTCTGTTTTTATGCTACCTGTGTTTCCCAGAGTGGTACCTAAAGTGAGATAGCCAATTATAAACATTCAAAATAATATTTAAATTGATAATAAAATTTAAGTTACTGCCACAATGAGAGCTATGCCTTTGAGAATCATGTAAATAGAATACTAGTTGACCTTCAGAAATGACATCTGCTCAACCGATGTTTATGTTAACACTCCTCTTGTGGTTAAAAAAATAAAATATGGGTCACATTACTGTTCTCTGTTTAGTACAGATTCCTTCCACATTTTCCCCTTAGTGCTCAGCCATTCACACATCTCTGAATCTCAATTAATGCTGATGAGAGTTGCACTTTAACTTTGATTTCATACCTTGATTAAAGCTGGTTACAAAACCTGCTTCCTCTTGATCATGGCTGAATTCGGCATAAGGCAGACAAAGGCTGAATCTATGCTGCCTTATCATCTGGGTTGTGAATCTAGATCAGTGATTCGCAAACTGTGCTCCTCCAGATGTTTTGGAGTTCAGCTCCTACAATTCCTAACAGTTGGTAAGCTGGCTGTGATTTCTGAGAGCTGAAGTTCAACAAAACACATGGAGGAACACAATTTGAGAACCCCTGAGTATCTGCTTTGAACTGAATTTTATGAGTCTACACTGCCATCCAGTCAGGCATGTAGCCAGGGGGCTAAGGGGGCTTCAGCCCCCCCCCCCCCCAAATTCTCAGGGTGGTCCATGAAAAGGGCTTACTGGTACATTATTTAAACTGTTATGTTTATTCATATCATGATCTGATCACCATGCTCATTATATCCCACATTAATGGGGTTATTGGGATAACAATACAAAAGGTTTGCTAGGGTAGACCCTCTTCCACCCAGTTTCAGCCCCCTGAACCAAACTCAGCCCCCGAATCAAAATCCTGGCTATGGCCCTGCATCCAGTTAAAAACAGATAATCTCGATTCAGATACTGGGTTATATGGCAGTGTAGATAGGGCCACAGTTCAACACGGTGAACATATTTTATACCTGCACTACAGAGGACTGCAATCCATCCTGACGATCTTTGTTGATGGTTCAAAGGCTGAGAAAGTAACATGTGTACCATATCTCTGTTATTTTAAAGTATTTTATAGTGCATCTAGAAGTCTTTGTCACTGAAAATGACTGACTTTTTCCCTTCTCTCTCTCTCTCTCTCTTTCTCTCTCTTTCCCCCAATCCCTTTTCCCCTCCTTTACACAGAATGTGACACAGAAACAAAAAGAGTTCAAGACGTTCTTTCTGGAATTGAGAAACCACAGGTATGTGATTGACAGGCATTATTAAAATATAGCAACTTACAAGGGCATAAATATCCAAAATGTACCAGATCCCATCTGATCTTGGAAGCTAAGCAGGTTCAACCCCAGTTAGTACTTGGATGAGAGACGGCCAACAAATACCCGGTGTGAGAAGCTCTTATTTTAGAGGAAGGAAGTGGCAAATCACAGTTATTGTTCCGTACCTAAGAAACTCATATAAAATTCCTGTTATTGCCTTAAGTCAGCAGGGAACCTGAAGTCCCATACAGACTTGTATGTGCATATTGTGTTTGTGTGAGAGAGAAAATGAAAGTAAACTTCATGTTATCCCAGAGAGTGTTTACCATTTTGACTGGAGTCTAGTCTTTGAACTAACTACAACTCTAGAAATACTGGGAGCTTTGAGTTTTTTAGGAGTCTCCTAGTGGTGGAGCGGGTTAAACTGATAAGCTGCTGACTGAAAGGTTGGTGGTTCAAATCCAGGGAGCAGGGTGAGCTCCCGGTGTTAGGCCCAACTTCTACCAACCTAGCAGTTCAAAAACATGCAAATGTGAGTAGATCAATGGGTGCCACTTCTGCGGGAAGGTAACGGCACTCCATGCAGTCATGCTAGCCACATGAACTTGGAGGTGTCTATGGAGAATGTTGGCTCTTCGGCTTAGAAATGGAGATGAGCACCACTCCCCAAAGTCATCCGCAATTAGACTTAATGTCAAGGGAAAACTTCACCTTTTCTTAGGGTTTTTGTTTTTGCTGCACTGTAAAGCTTTTTCTCAATCCAGCATCAGTTCCAGCCTCCTATCAGACCACGTAGGAAGTGTGGTATGGGGACACACAGGACAAGGCAGAGATTACTAAAGCTAAAATTGAAATCAACTCTGCAGTGTAGGAATGGTTCTTTTCAGTCCATTCTGCCTGGATGGTGAGAAGCTAAAATCAGCAGGGTTATTGTAATGTCGACCAGTACTTCTTAACCTCTCTGATAGTAGAGAAAAGGGGTTGTACAGTAATTTCCTCCCAATATACCAGTGACCAATACAATCTTTGTTCACCTTGGCTAGAATTATTGCTTTATTTCCTGGAAAATCCCCACAATCCAGTAGCTGGTGGCATATTGAGTGCCATCAGCCCATAGACTATGCTCACTTTGAGTAGTACTGATGTAGACCATTATACTAGCCCAAAACTTTAAGCAAGAAAACCTTAAGCATGATTGGAAGTCAAAAGGTTTATGTTTGTAAGGTTTTTATATTATATGCTAAATGTTTTTAATTTAATTTTGTTGGGCCATCCAATTGGTGCTGACTGTAAACTGCCTTGAATCGCCTTCAGGCTGAGAAAGGCGGTACACAAATATGGTAAATAAATTAATTAATGGTTTGAGTTACATTAATCACTAAAGACAATTTTAGAGTAAGAACCAATGACAATGAAATGTTTTGTGAATCTGGACTCATAATGAAAGAGATTGATATTTTTTTTAAAAAACATGGAATGGGATAAAAAGGGTAGCTATATGCAAGCAGAGTGGTTCTATTGCAAAATAATGCAATAGGACATAAAACATCAGAAGTATCACTAAGTTTTAATACAATCCAGATTAACCTTACCAATGCAGGACCCAGACTAGAAAGAACCAATGCATGAACAGAGTACAGATATCATACGAAACTCTGAGGAATAGGCATGAGACAAAAATTGATTTTAAGCATAGCAATCTAGATAATTTACCTAAGACACTCTATTTTCCCAGTGCTTGGAGGCATGCACTTTCCCATGTGAACTGAACTGAAAAAAATGTCCCAAATACTAGGCCTCTTTATGGCCTTGGCTAAAGGAAAACATGATAAGTGCAGGTGCAGGAAGCAATAAAGCTGGAATCTTCAGGCTATCAGTGTATTGGAAGCTCACTGAGGCATGGTTGTTTATGGCAGCTTCTTCAAATATTGCTCCTGGCCCCAGATGATGAATGCAATGATTCTGAGACTCACAGTACACCTTAGCTTCAATTTTATTTTTGTGCTAGCATTGGAACTGTCTTCTCTTCCCTCCAAGCTTTCCATGGTGCCGGAGGTCTGCTCTGAAAGGCTTTCCGATTACTTCAGAGCAATTTCTGAAGAGGATTCAGAAGACTACAGGAAATAGAGAGAGATCATATGTCCTTCTGATTGAAGAAGCAGAACATTGGATTCTGTCTATAGGTGCATCTACACCAGGCATGGGCAAACTTCAGCTCTCCAGATGTTTTGGACTTCGACTCCCACAAAATAAAGCCCAAAACACCTGGAGGGCTGAAGTTTACCCATGCCTGATCTACACTATAGAATGAATGCAGATTGACACCACTTTATCTGCCATGGGTCAGTGCTATGGAATCCTGGGATTTGTAGTTTAGTGAGGTACTAGAACTCTTGGGCAAAGAAGGCTAAATACCTTGTCAAACTACAGCTCCCAGGACTCCATAACATTGAGCCATGATAGTTAACATGATGTTTAAACTGCATTCATTTGAAAGTGCAGATCACTCCTTCTAGGGAGAGACCTTACTGATGATGCTTAGTTACATATAAATGGGTTTGTAAATGAAAGGAACAAAGGCAGGATTGAATAAATTACAATTCATATTCTTCATCTCTTCAAATTTTGCATTAATTTCTGCATTTCTTTATTTTTAAATAAATATTTTTTCAGAGTTCAGAAACATTACTTTTTTAGACCATCCCACTATCTCCTAGCCTGCATAATGACTGGGAGATCCTGAGAGCCATAGCTTAGAAAGGAAAAAAAATCTAGCATTTTTGTACATACAAACTTTATCATGAAGTTTATGCATTTTTTCATGCCGAAGGACAATATCCATCGAATAGCTCCGAAGCCTCAGGCATCCATTATGACCCCCTATAATGTCAGAGAAAGAGTCACGATGCTCGCTTGGGACAGCTGCAGCTTCTGGTCTTAAAACATTTAATTGCTATTGCAGCTCGAGCAATCAAACCATTAATCATTTAGCTTTTTTTTAAAAAAAAGCGGATGTGCAGAAATAGTCCCCATAAACACATAAAATGCACTCAACGGCATTCTTTGCATATTATTTCTAGCTTTTCCTTTCATACGTGTGGTATCCAGAGATTATGTAACAGGACAGTCTGGTCTGAAGGATTTAATGACATGCGCTGAAGATGGACTGCATACTTTACTTGTGACTTCATCATAAACGGCTACTCTGAATTCCAGACTTCTTATTGCCATCCAGCATTCATTGTGTAAAACTTAAATAGGAGAGCCATAGCCTCAGACTTCTCTTCAAATTGTAGTATTGACACTACTTCTGCCACTGCTGCTTTTGATTAGCAGTATTTTTAATTAGACGTAACATTAAAACTGGGAAAAAGGAATACTTAATGAAAAGATGAAACAGAAAAGAGCATGATAAAGAAGGCAGACTTCTAAAGACATCCAAAATACCCTGAAGGCACCAAATCCCATCTGATCTTAGAAGCTAAGCATGGACAGGTCATATTAGTTCTTGGATGGTGGATTGCCAAGGAATATCAGGTGTAATAGGCTGTATTTCAGAGGATGGCAGCAGCAAACACCCTCTAAATGTCTCATACCCAGATAAGCCTCTGATGGGGTTATCTAAGTCAGATTCAACTTGAAAAATGACAACAACAGAGGTAGAAAAAATGGCACTTGGAAGTTCACTCATTCAAGGATGGCTTTGTGGATCTGGACTCATAGGCTGCCATTTTTCTGCCCCTCCTCAAAAAGTCTGAATTGCCTGGTCTAAAAGTCTTCAAAAGTAATCGTTTACCATTCAACAAGAGGTGCATCTATACTATACATATATTTCAGTTTAACACTACTTTGACTGCCATGGCTCAGTACCATGGAATCATGGCAGTTGTAGTTTCACAAGGTTCTTGGCCTCCTATGCCAAAGAATGCTGATGTTCACCAAACTACAAATTGCATGATTCCATAGCATTGAGCCATGGCAGTTTAAATAGCGCCAAACCGCATTAATTCTACAGTGTAAATCT
Organism: Anolis apletophallus; assembly: GCA_030556195.1. NCBI lineage: Eukaryota > Metazoa > Chordata > Lepidosauria > Squamata > Anolidae > Anolis > Anolis apletophallus. The sequence goes on along the minus strand of JARBWK010000010.1, from coordinate 23,772,158 downwards.
ACTTGAGGTCACTGCTTCCCCTTGCCCTGTTTGACATAAAAACATGTGTCCATGTATGTATTCAACTAGCTATGTATGCATTGAAACACTTATCTCTTGCCCTTTAGCATGATATTTCAGGTGGTTTACTGTCTGAGGACCTTATCAGATGGCCCTTTTAAAGCGGGAGACAGCAGGGAAAATTGTGGGGCAGTGTCAGGTGCCATCCTTTCCCACAATGTTTCTTCGCTGTCCCTTGTTTCTTCTTTGTCTCCTCTGCCTTTTTTGTATACCTGTCTCCTCTGGGCTCCATTTCTCTACGCTGCCTGCAGACTGCTAGCATGGAGTCCACCCCAGAAGAAGCCCTGTGCCATGTGATGGGCTCCAGGGGACTCCATGTTGGCAGCACAGAGAAACAGGAAGAAGACTCTCCTCTACCTTCACCTGATGAGGTCTTTCAATAGTTTAAAATATTTCCAGATTAAAACCATGTATATCAGGCATGGACAAACTTCACCTTCCAGGTGTTTTGGACATCAACTCCCAGAAATCCCAGCCAGCTTACCCGCAGTTGAAATCCAAAACACTTGGAGAGTCAAAGTTTGCCCATGCTGGCTGATATATACACACAAGATAAAACATAGCTATAGTTAAACCTACTTTAGAAGCTCAAAAGCATTTTAAAACCATGTACAACATACTTTCAAATTAATTAGACTTGAATGAAATGCCATTCTTTGACTTGGCATCAAAACGAAATCCATGTTCGCTTCAGTTGGACTTCATTCAGAGGGCACTCCACAGCCGAGAAGTCCCTCTCCTATGTAATCTCACTTCATATTGTCCCCACTGGTGGGTCACAGAGCAGAACACACAAAATTAAGGAAAACTGTATTGCTTTGTGGTTGTACTTAACACATTTGCTTGAAAAGAAACCCCATCCAGTCCCCCTCCCACACATAGCAAGGTACCTGTCTTTTATCAGGGGTTGCCCACATACTTGGATCACTTTACTTGTGTGGCCTGGAGGCTTTTACTGAGCTCTGTTCTTTCCCCATTTCCTGAGCTCTGACATTTCACACTACACAATTACAGAACTATGGTTCCAACAATATCTGGAGCGCCATTGGTTTTTCAATTCTTGCCATAAAATTAAAGAAATGTAAATAAATGTCAAATATATGGAAACTTTTCAGAGCTTGTGCTACAGGTTGGATTACCTTATCTGAAATGCTTGGGACTAGAAATGTTTCAGAAGTCAAACTATTTCATGTTTTAGAATGTCAGGAATCCACAAATTAAGAAAATATTGTGAACGGATTTTGCAGACCAAATGAAAACTTGTTATATTTTGTCCTTGCTGTCTTCTGACCCAATTCAGCTGAGCCTGATTTTGTTCTTCATATAAACATATCAAACCTTATACCTTGTTCAATAATCCCTCTGATATTAGGTGCTCTGTATTGCTATTTGAAATTTAGCCTGGTTGGGTAGCTTTCCAGATTCAGATAAGTCTGAGCCTAGTAGGAGGAGACCACCAGTTGGATGTCTACTGGGGGATTCTTCAAATCTCTAACCACTCTGAATTAATGGGTTTTCAAACATAGGTCATGACCACCATATTTTTCCATGTCCACATTGGCCTCTTGCTTCTAGACAGAGAGCCATAGTCTCACTCTCCATCAGTCAGACAGAAAGATATTTGTTACCTGAGCTGAGCAGCACCAGTGATACAAACAACTGACTCCTTCATACGTGACATTACTATTCTTGTCCCTGTTTTTGAAGATCTTCTTCCAGGGAGTCTGTAATAATCACTATTCATTTTATTCACAGGGATTCTACAGATTATTAAAGTTCATGGAAGGATAAAGGGTTTTGTTTTTGTGTTTAGCCATATGTTCTACATGGGTACGTGTGTCCTTGCTAGTGATCATAAAGGAAAGAATCCATTGCAATAGAACATTGGCTGGATATGGTACATTAAGTTCCAAGTCCCTGTCTGATTTTATGCAAAACAGTTATGCAACCATGTGTCCATAATAAAAAAAGTGTTGGGGGGAAGGGGAGAGCTGTTCATTTTTTTCAGTTAATTCTGCTGATTTATAGCCTGCCCTCTGAAATCCAGTTCGGGTGTGTTTTGTCTTCATTTTTTGATTTTAGGTTTTTGAATTATAAAACTCATAATTGATATAAAATATTGTGCAGTTTATTAGCTGTAAGTATCTATTCTTGGCTACAGTTCCATCCCATTAGGATACCTGAGACATTTTAATTGCACCGTGTGATTTGAGACATTGAGCTTTTGCTACAGACGTCTGGCTTAATTTGATGCCAGTTTTAATCAGTCCAGGTGCTCAAAGCAATTATGCTTTTACATAAGCTCAGAAAAATGTTAATGCTACATGAAGTCTTCCCCTCCAGATAAATTTCACCTACAAGGTCTATAAATGAGTTTAAAAGAGTTGAATATAAATAATTCCAAAAGTGCTTTATGAAAAATATTAAAGCTACAGATGTGTTGGTACAAAAACACAGTGATTCACTGCACTTATAGATAATTTCTATGGTATCACAGCTTGGATCAGTGAAAGATTTCAGAATTTGGACGTGGCATGGAACACATGAGCGTGTTACATTAGGGCCAAAACCAGATACGGTTTTGGCAGTCCCACTATCCGTACTAGTTGTCCTCTCTCTTCTCTCCCTCACAAACCACAACAGCATCTGGAGATGAGATCTATGCTGGGAGAAGGACAAAGGAGTTAAACCTTGCTATATGGCTACAGTCAGTTCTCTATATCCATGAGTTTTGCATCTCCCGATCCAACCAAAATCATGAAAATATTCTCAAAATGTTGCATGCTGAGCACTACTCTGAGGTGTAGGCATATCCTGCTGTAGCCTCTTGCCATTTCATCGATCCTCATGCTCTTCCCCCCACTCATTTGGGTTGTTCACAATTTTATACACACTGCTGTATATAATGGGCCTTGAACATCACACAGTTTTACTACACCACTGTATGTAATAAGATGCGAATATCAATGGTTTTAATATCCATCGGGGGTCCTGAACCAACCCTCAGTGGATACCGAGGGCCTACTATCCTACATAGTTAAACAAAGGCAATTCCTTTATTTATTTTGGATCCTGCCCTGTTTCCCCATGGGGACTCAGGGTGGTTTCCTTCCTAAGCCTAGATAAGTGAAAACTCATGTAATGAGGTCTTTCACCACATATTAAGGAACTCTGCTGAAATCGATGTCATCAGTGTTATGCCTCACTAGATCAGAAGGTCTTGGATACAAAGACTGGAATCTGCTGAAGCCAGAAGCTCTCTGGTTCAGGCTTTTGGCATAGTGATAGCCTTGCTACATCATGGCTCTTAGAACATACTAGGCCAGTGGTTCTGAACCTGTGGGTCCCCAGGTGTTTTGGCCTACAACTCCCAGAATTCCGAGCCAGTTTACCAGCTGTTAGGGTTTCTGGGAGTTGGAGGCCAAAACATCTGGGGACCCAAAGGTTCAGAACCACTGTACTAGGCAGATGTTTTTTTTCCAGAGGGGTTACTTTGTCAGTGTTTTGTAGCAAAACCAGTCTTGTGGTATGTTAGGGATGAATGCTTTAAACTTTACATTGACTTTGGTACATGTCATCAGATACAAGCTTACTGAAATGGACATCCAAGTGCCACCTCTGTGTTGATGGAGGCAGGCAGGATTTTCCCTGGGTACTGGTTGTGGGGGGGTCGGGAGCAGGTGAGGGTTTTGCCCTCCTTTCTGCTAGAGATCCCTGTGTACAACTAGTGGGCCACTGTGTGACACAGAATGCTGGACTAGATGGGCTGAGGCCCGATTCAGCATGGCTCTTCTTATGTTCTTATGTTCTTAAGCTTTGTTATCATCATAGGTATTCACCTATGATGTATCTGATGACATGTACCAAAGTCAATGTAAAGTTAAATAAGGAAAGTTAAATAAGATAAGGAAATGTAAACATTAACTTTAGAAGGAAATTAGATTTTTTTTAAAGCTACAATGTATGTAAACTAAGTAATACCAGCCACAGGAATGCAACCGGTGGGTGTTACTAAGGCCATCTGTGTTTCACTTGTGTGCTGCTTTCAGAACAGAGAATAAATCTGCTAGACTGCAACAGGCTTGGGTTATATTTGGAAAGCTCTGCTGATCCAGATGGAGCCCAAGATTCTCTTACAGATTTTGATAGCAGGAGAAGTTTGGCACATCACAGCTCCACGCCAGTTTGAACTTCCATACAAATCGCAGAGTGTTTTGGGGACTCTTTTACTAAATGTCTCTGCTGTGTGACTATTTCAAATGGGAGCAGTGTGGTTTGTGGCTTCCATACAGTTTCCAAGACTGTTTGTATGGACTCAGGGTCCTCAGCCCCCTTAAGCCCCCACTCATTAAGACAAAACAATTGCCACATTTTCTGGGCCCTTGGGGGGCTGTCCAGAGAAGGTTAAAAATAGTGAACCCTCCAATAATCCTAGGAGGCATAGAGAGGCGTGTAATCACATTTGAAAAAATGTTTAGGAGGTGGCCTTCCAAGATCTGCTGGATGACCAATGATAATTCCCTCCAATTTATTGGAAGTAGCCCATCCTTCGACCTTCACATACAGATTTTGTCTTTAAAGGGAGCACCTTAAATGTTAATATACAATCTCATAAAGAAGTTCACAGGAGAAATGTTTCCTTCTGCCCAGTTAAAGGCAGTTCTTCCATCCCCAGCTTCTCTCCCTTCTTTTCTTTTTGAGGGAGCCTTTCAGATTTCATGGATCCATATCTGGTGTGTTCACAGCACCAGAACACATTCATGCCATGAGTTTCATAACCAAGGTCAAGGAACAACAACAACAGGAACCTGATAAAATGAACTGGTTCAGACTGGAAGGCTTTAAAGCTGGACAAAGGAACTTTTGGGAGTTGAGAGGGTGGGGTTTGGGGGACTGAAATTGAAAATTGTCCATGTTTTCTTCATTTGTAACTTTGCTGTTTAATAGTAACCTAGCATTAAAGAAATTTCCAATATTTCCTTGTGAGTGAAGTTAATTGCTACCAAAGTTTTGCAGTCATCACACCAAAGTGGAATTTTATGGGGAACGAATCTTGAGCACAGTAAAGAGGGCAGGGGGAGTTGTTATTCTGGACATTAACTTGATGAAGTAAAGTAAATTTGAATCCAAGCTTCTGGGGTTTTTTCTCTCTTTCATTGCAAATTATAGACTATGTTGATACTTATGTGTGTGCATGTATGAATTTCAATTTGCGTCATAACATTAACCTAACTTTTTTTATCTTCTAAGGTTTCAAATATTCAAGCAAGAACAGTTTTGCTCACCTGGTCACCTCCAAATGGCCTTTTAAGTGGAGATAGACACAGCAATGGTTTGCCTTATTCCTGTACTTACGAAGTTGCCTTATCAGACAAAGGGAGGGATGGAAAGTACAAAATGATTTACAGGTAGATGTTTGCATGTGATTTTAAACATACCTTTAAAAAATCTAAACCCTGGAGGTGGAGATGTAGAGAGAACACCACTGTGTTCATTATTTCCAACATTGAGCAAAATATTCCTTCCATTTTCATATCAATCTTTTTCCCATTTCCCTCTCCTTCTGATCCTCCCTTCCCAGTAGTTTATTTCCAAAGTGTTCCGCAGCTGGAAAAGTTGCCTGCTAAGTATTTATATACATATCCCAATGACTGCCAGAGTGGAATATTGGGGGCATGCCAACTTGACTACTGTGCAGTCCATACATTTCCTCTAGAAGAGAGGCCCTTTAGTAAATAAATTTATGACATTGCCTTTTCCATCTGATAACATATCCACAAGCTTGATGTCACAACTGCGTTTCCATAACTTTGATGTCACCTGTTCTTAATAAGAAACAGTATGGCCCATGGAACTAGAGACTTTCTCTTTATGCATCAGTGGTTTATATCCCTAGGAAGAGAAATGTGTATCTGATCCATCATGGATGATATAGAAAAAGTGTTTGTTCATGCAACTAGTTTACATGGAGTTGACTTCTGTTTAGTAAGTTACATTAATTCCTGATACACATTGAGTTTTTTGTAAAAACAACCCCTGTCTTAGCAGCCACATCACTACTGCTTGGCTGTACATGCCCTCCCATGCTATCCCAAAATGCTTCGTATTTACATTATTTTGATCAATTGTTTATATTGCCCTTGAACTTGTAATCTCAGAGGAATTCATATAAGGAACAAACATTAAAACCTAAGTTCAAGTGGAATAATAAAAAGAAGAGATATAGCAGAATGCCTTTCAAAACTCATATGGAGAAAGGCTTTGCGAAATGTTGTCCCCTGGTTCAAAATTAATAGGCTCCATGACATTATTTTTTTTCAAATGTGTATGTGTTTGTTGTATGAGAGACCGTTGCTTCATTTGAAATTAACCACACTCAACTTTGACTTTTGACATTTTTTACAATAATTTAAAATTGTTGCCAACCTTTATGAAATAGTTTTCCTGGTTTTTAAGGTCTTTGGGAAGTAGAGTATACAGTTTGGCATGTGGAATTAATGTAACACTGTTTCTTAAAAGTGTATTTTTCTTTCCAGTGGAGAAGAATTGGAATACAAACTGAAAGACCTTCGGCCAGCAACAGAATATTATGTCAGGTGAGCTACAGAGATTGGAAAGTGTTTTAACTTCTTATCCAGTTATAGATAGTATTGCAGATGTCCAAACCTGATTAATATTGACATTTCCATGTGAATATTAACATGAAAGATGGATTTTTGAGAGTGACTGAATGTGACATTCATCTTTCTACACTTTGAATGCCATATATACTTGAGTATAATCTGAGCCATATATAAACTGGGGCACCTAAATACACCAGCTACTGGTAAATTTCAAAATAAAAATATTTATTTATTTACAGTATTTATATTCTGCCCTTCTCACCCCACAGGAGACTCAGGGCAGATCACAATGCACATATACATGGCAAACATTCCATACCATAGACATTAAATGTTTGCCATGTATAGACAGAGACACAAAGGCTATTTAACTTTCCAGCTTCATGAGGGTATGCTTTTTGAATAATAATAATGGAGTAAAATAATAAATAACCTTGTCTCAGTATAAGCTGAGGGGGGGCTTTTCAGCCTTAAAAAGGACTAAAAAAACTCAACTTATACTCGATTATATATGGTATATCCAAGTGAATGTTTATAACTGCATTTACCTGTCAGTGTTTATAGTGTATCAAGTATTTCAAGTATTTCCGAAATTTGTATGGGATTTTCAAAATCACATATGGATGACAACAAGTGCCATATTTTAGACATTCACTGTAAACTAACTGCAACCGATGAAGTGTTCTGCTTCTCTGACAGCTCAATAATGAATATTATGCTCATGTTATTTTCCATAGCACATAGGTCATATATCTTCTTACCTGCTATGATTGTCAAATCCATCGTAGGATAGGTAGAGATGGAGATGGATGGATGGATGGATGGATGGATAGATATCTGAAATCCACAATGGGGGTATCATTTCTCCAGCAAAGGAAAAAAGTGCTTCAAATGTTGCTGAATGATAAGAACACAATAGTGTTAATGTTTCCACTTGTAAAAAATATTATTCTTCAGTTTTGGTTAAATATTTATTCCAACTCCACTCTCCTCCAAAAGGCACATTTCTCAGTTTGCTAATTCTATTGAACATTATACATACACACACACACACACACACACACGATACATTTTTTTAAAGTATATCTGTCTGTCAGGCAAAATGCCACCAGGTCCACAATTCGGAAGATTGCAAAACATACTGATGAGAAAAATCAAACATATATATTTTGGTTGTTGTTTGTTTTTGCATTGTTTCCATATCATGGGTTTTTCTTGGCAAGATTTGTTCAGAAGATGCTTGCACATACCTTTCTCTGAGGCTGAGAGAGTATAAGACTTGTCCATGGTCACTGGTGGACCTCCATGTCCAAGCAGGTACCACTACATCAAGCTGGGTCTATACTGGACTTAAATTCCTGGTACTTATTTCAAGTATTCCAATTTAATGCTAATTGTGAGCCTCTGCGGTGCCAAATTCCATTGTATCTATACTGTAGGCATGATAACCATCTTCCCACACTGTGTACTGCAACTTTTTCTTACAGCCCCATTCACAAAATGCATGTTGCCAGCTTTTTGTTGGTTGAAGAAGTACTTTAATAATAGGTTGCTGTGAGTTTTCCAGTATGTATGGCTATGTTCCAGATGCATTCTCTCCTGGTGTTAACAATTTTTCATACTGCTATCAGCGAGCATGTCGGTAAATCCCACAACAGAACAGAAAATGTCTGAGACATGTATGCTAGAATAATATTTATTTATTTCTTTATATCCCACCTCCACCTTCCATAGGGACTCAGGCAGCTTACAAGATAACACAGTGGTGCCATACAACATATAAAATGCAATACAACATATAAAATCAATAACACATTAGATAAAACCAACATATAAAATTAATAAGAGCAACCTCTATTAAATGGAGGAGGTAAAATATGGCTAAAGCTATGATTAAAAGATCCATACAATGATTCAGCATCCCAATTGTATTCCCTTAGAAGATATAAGGTGCTTACACAATTGGCAATTAGATTGGCAACTATCTTAAATGGTGTCAACAGCCTGCTGAAATAACTGAGTTTGTAGCTCTTTCCAAAAGTGCTGTACTGTGGGGGCTTGCCTAAGTTCCCTGGAGAAGGTGTTCCAAAGCCAAGGGGCCACCACCAAGAAGGCCCTCTCCCTCGTCACCACCAATTGCACTTGAGACGGAGGGAGGACCAAGAGGAGGGCAGAGCTCTGAGCCCACGCTGGTTCATAGAGAGCTATACAGTCACGAAGATAGGCTGGACCCAAAACATATAGAATACAAACACAAAGTTTACATTCATCTAAGGACATTAAAAAGGTGACTTGGAACATTATGGAACATTATAACATACCACTGTTCTTTACACTATCTTCTTTCAAAAATGTAATACAAGAACAGTTAATTTGGAACATGGACCTTGAACTGGCCCATTATTATTATCGACACCAACTGACATCTGCTTTCTGGAAGAGGTTTTAACTGTTTGTATGTAGATGCCAAGGAATTTATGTACACAATGCATGTGTTATCCCACTGAGCTCTGGCTCATCTGAAACTTGAATGTTTATTTTAGGTTTTGAGAAAAGATGCTAAGCACCACATCAATATGGAATTGATGGATGGATATATGGACATCATACATTGCATCTTGTGGGTGATAGTGGCCATAAAGACACCTTGAGTAAGGTGTCTTTGAAACCTTAGGATATTTCTTTAAAACCCTTAATCTACACACACACACACACACACACACACACACACACACACACACAGACACAGACAGATAGATATATATATATATATATATATATATATATATATATATATATATATAAAGCCAGAGTCCAGAGATCAATTTTCTGGTCCATTTAGAAGCTGTATAGAGAAATGTGATGTAAAACTGTCTTTCAAAGGAGGACAAAAACAATGCAACTGGTCGGAAGTGGATATTTTTAAAATCTGGAACAGTGCACAGAGGAGAAGTTGCAGCCTCTTTAAAAATGATTTGCCTCTCTTGCAATCCCAAAAAGGAAGTGTGCGAGATCAGGGCCATGAAAGCTGTCTTGGGGACTACATGCAGCTGCAGGGCCACAGTTTGCCCATCCCTAGTTCAACAGCAGATTGTTTTTAAACACCTTTCTTTTGTTTTGGCAAAATGTAGATACACCCCCCTTATGTGCCCTGCATGTTCTTCAGTTCTGTATTCAAATATTTAAATAATATCCTTTTTAAAAGTGCCCAGCCAATATGATACAAAGAATATTAACAACATGTTTAAAACAGGGGAAGTGGCCAACTGGCTTTGAGATTCAGCCAAACTCTGACCATAGCAAGTGCAAATAATCCCTTGCAATGTTATTTTTGCATTTGGTGGGGATACAATCTGAATTAGTCCAAGAAATAAAACACACCACATGAAAATCATGATGTCATTCTAGGTCTAGGACTTTTCAACCTTGGCCGTGTTTCCAGAAGTTTTACATTTTCACAGGGATAAACTGTTCTCAACCCCCCTCCCCACCCCATTACCGCTATCTCTGTTCTGATGTGTGAGATTAACATGCTATGCTTTTCAACATCTTACATGAATAATGTCTTATTGGATGTAGATCTGTTTACTTCATTGCTAAATTGAATGTACACATTTTCTGTATGTGAGTGTACCAAATGTGTGTGTGAGAGAGAGAGAGGGGGGGGGGTAATAATGGAATATTGGTCTTTCTTTATATCACTTTATCCTTTTTAGAAATTGCTCTGCCCTATTCAAGAAACACTATAGATGCATTAATGTTTTATCTAGCTACTCTGACCACTGAAGAATTCAGAATGATTTAGGACTTCTTTGGTGAACCAACAATCTGTGTCTGCATTTATAAGCTGAGCCTGAACAACAGTTCGAGTGAAAACACTAGTATTTAGCATATCTATCATAACTTCACTATGCATTAAAAAGTTCATATGCATTCTCAGTCATCTTTATAACGAACTTTTAATGTACATCAGCATTGTAGTATGATGTGGGGACTAAGAGACTGGCCTAAAACCAAGCAGCAGATGTCTTGAACGAGACAAGAATTAACATGGTTCCTAGCTTATGGTCATTGATCTATCAGCTCTCGAGCAGTGCTAGTTCTAAAACAGAATCAGACCACACCAAGTTGGACAAGGGGAATCACGGCTAATGGATCGCACAAACCTACTTGTGTTCTACCGTGAAAAAAATGAATTTAGCTAAAATTCTTGAGTGGGCTACCCCTGCTGTTAAGTAGGAGAACATTTTATGGTTAGAATACAGGCATATCCACTAAAATAAATTAAGTTTAGATAAACTGTAAATGGACATGGAGCTCTCTTAGATTTGATGATAGGGTTCTGTAAAAATCCTTTTTCAAAGCTGCATAATCCACAGCACCTGGAAAAGTTACTTTTTGTTTTAGTATCCAAAGACATGGTCAAGTTAGTTTGGATCAAAGGGATCTTGCAGCAGTCTGAGCAAAAGAAGTTGGTAGCCTAAAACTTTCTCAGACTTAGATCGATTTCATCAGATTGTGGTAAAATACAGTTCCAATAACCTCTTAATAGTGCTGTCTGGGGACTTGTAAAAGTCATAATCTCAAAAAGAAACATTCCCAAACTCCACTGCTTGGGTTGAGTTTACATCTTTGAAGCAAGGTCACCACAGCTCCTCTCCTATCAATGACTGAATGATTGCAGTTTTATCTTTTTCTTCATCCTTTATTTTCATATGAATATTTTACCTCTAGAGTCAGCATGATGTAGTGGTGTGAGCATTGGACTTAACAGCTCTGGAGAACAGAGCTAGTGACCTTAAGCGAGTCACACTCTCTCAGGCTCATAGGAAAGCAAAAGCAAGCCTCCTCTGATCAAATCTTGCCAGGAAACCCCCAGATAGGCTCATCATAGGGTCTCAAAAAGTTAGAAATGACGGGGCTTCCGGTCGGGCAAAGATGGCAGCTGGTCGGACGTCTTGAGGGCTCCTCAAGTCGCCAACCGCCACCGCAGGCCAGAGGGTGACCAGAGCCCTCACCTCCAGCTGTGCTAAACAGTGGAGAGGTTGCAGAGCCGGGGCCACACCGCTGACCCCAGAAGCACCCTCTCCTCAAGAGAGGGGGCTGCGAGGGTCCGGTGAAGAGCCCAGAACGGCAAGCAGGCAGCGGGGCGGGCAGCGGGCAAAGGCCCGCAACCACAGCCAGCCCAGCCCGACAAAGGCAAGAGGAGGGAGTTCCACCCCCGCAACGGGAAAAATCGTCAAAAGTAAGGGGGAAAACAAAACAGTGCAGACAAACCGGGAGGCAAGGGCCAAGAAAGACAGGAGGGGAGGAGGAGGCTCGAGATCCGAGGAACGGGAGGATCAAGAGCGACAAGGGAGAAAGCGGCTTACCGGAGGGGCCCCTAGAGCGCCCGGGAAAAATTGGAGAAGAAGGAGCGGGGAGACGGGGATCCAAGATGGCGCCGTGACGAAAAGGACAGCAGGGGAGAGAAGACGGCCATCTTGGAGGGAGCTTCGTCCCCGCCTCCACGCCGAAAAAGGGCGAAAGGGAGCCGGAAGGGAGGCAGCTCAGCGACGGTCTTGTGGGTGAACCGGAAGTACAGTGGGGAAGGAAAAGAGGGACGGACAGGAAGACCGGAAGAGAGAGCGGGCCCCCCTCGTCCTCCCCCCCCCCCGGATCAGAAAGGGGAAGCATAGGAAGACGAGACCAGCGCGAGAGCGGGGAAAAGCGGCGCGGACGAGAGGAGCCCGGGACGAAGACTGGATCGGTGGGGCGAGGGGAGCCAGGGCTGAGGGACGACGGGGAAGAGTCGGAAGGGTGAGTGAAGCCCAGCACCTTCTCTTCTCGCGTCCCACCTCCCCTCTGGAAGAACAAGAGGACTCCTCCTCCAGGGAGCCACGAAATCCAAGAGGCGCATAGGCAGACCCAGGCTCTCTACACTCCATCGCAGCCCCCTCCCTCGCCTGTCTTGTGGGGGAAGGAGGAGGAGGAACACAAAAGCACAAGGCACAAAGTAAAAAAGACAAGGCCAAAACACACAGGACGCCCCCAGGAACCGCAGAGCTCGCGTGGCTGGGGGAAGAGGGGAAGGGGGTGCGCCAGCACAGCTAAATAGACACGGGGAAGAGTGGGACAGCCTCCCCCCCCCTCTCCCTAGCAGGCCGCTCAGACAGGTGCTGGGGCGAGCATCAACGCGCGCGCACAAGACTGCAAGAAGCTGTAGACGGCCGAGGAGCGGGACATCCGAACAGGCGCTCTGGCCGGGGGAAGCAGCAGGGGAACAATGACGACCCCAAAGATTTTTAAGGATGCCAAGGGGGTCCAGAAGAGGCTGGCCAATAATGAAGATACCACAATGAAGGACATATTAAAAGAACTCCAGCGGCTCTCGGAGAAGCAAGACGCGACACAACGAAAAAGTGGATGAGGCGGCGGCTAGGCACCACGCTCAACTACAAGAGCTTAGGACAGATCTGAAAAGGAACTCCTCGACGATGCGTGAGGAGATCCTATCCATAAAACAAGAAGGAGACAAGGTAAAGACCTCGCAAGGGAAGCTGCAAAGAAGAGTGGAATCCTTAGAGGCGAGGAATGCTAAGCTAGAGCAACTCCAGGAGAGGATGGAGCAGACCTCCCTGGAGACGAAGATACGCTTTAGGAATTTAAGGGAGGATCCGCAGGAAGATGTACGGAAAGTTATCAGCTCGCTTTCCAGCATTACAGTTGGTCCCCTTCAGGGCCTATCTACAGAGCCGAGACTCAGAGCAACATAGCTAGACTTTTGACATGGACAAGCTACACCAGGCCCAGACAGGAGGCAAAGGGTCTCCTACCTCTTTGTCCTCTCCCCCCACCCCCAATGCGGAAAGACGCATAGTCACAGGCCCCCTGTTTCCCCCTCCCAATGGAATCAATATGGACAATACAAAGATATCGGAAGCCCGACGACCCCCCTTTTTGCCCCCCTCCCCCGTTGTTTCCCCCCTCCCCCCTCCCCAAACCCATCTCTGACCAACCCCCTCTTCCTGCCCTTCTCTTCCCTCCTACCCCCGATCCACCCCCACCCCTTTGCCTCTCTTCCCAAGTTCTCTCCTTTCCTACTGTCCTATACCTCAATTTGTTCCACCTCTTTTATTGTTATGGAAGAAAACCCAATAAATATATTTGAAAAAAAAAAAAAAAGTTAGAAATGACTGAAAAGCACACAGCAACATCTTAACCTTGGGTCTGATTACAAAGCCTGGATACATTGTAGGAAAACTGAGGTAATCAATGCTTTTACACAGTGATGACTTTTTTTCTCCCTTTTTCATGAAATTCTGTCCAGTTTGAACTGTTGCCTGCAGATGATACAGATACATCTTGAGCCTTGGCAGCTGGCATTTTGCATGCTGTTTGTGCATTATTAAGCCAAGCTTCCAGATGGAAGAGTCCATATATGCTTTCAATTTGTTCTACTTCTCACCAGCCATCAGGAAATAATTGGCAGTTCTTCCTGGAAGGCATTTGTCAGCTTGGGGACAATACCCTTGACCAAGATTGAAACCGTTCCATGTTAGATTATGTAAATACTGTAGTTGAATTCTGTAGAAGTCAGTTGCACAGTGTTTCTGAATTTTTGGAATTCGGGTTTGATTTTGATATTTGGGAGGTAGTGGAGTCTTTACAAGTAAGTTGAAAAAAGGAGAATACATGAATGCTTCACATAGAGGGGAAGAAATGTCATAAAATGTTCACTATTGCTGGAAGAATTGGTGCTCTTGGATCTAACCTTGTCTCCAGATGTCTACACTGTCTCAATGCCACATTTTCCTTTTAATCAACGTTATCTAGTTCATAAGTTATGGTCTACTGGACTAGAAACCTATTTGATATGATTTAGCATTATACTTTTCTTAAATCACTGGGAAACAGAAGCAATGTTGGACTGAGAACATATTTCATATGAGCCAGCATGGCTCTTTTTATGTTCTTATGTCATTGTACAGCAGAGTATGGAATTCTCCCAGGAGCTGAAATGCTCTTTAAACCAATCCAAAGGGCCCAATAACATTATGGGGGTCCTTCTCTTTTGAAGATGCCCCCCTATATCATACAGCATATGTTTTTTTTCCATTTTGCTCAGTGCTCCTTTCATGTGTTGATTTTGCCTATCCTTTACCATTCTCATTTGGTCAATGAGTCCCATATTGTCCAAGTGCTAGTTCTATTGTGCACCATAAACCCAAGATGGCCGCGTCGAGCAGACGTGCAAACGCCGAGCTCCGCCAAGCCTCTGGTTACTTTTCCCGTGTTGTCGCCAGCACAGCACCCCCACTGCTGAGGAGGAGTGCTCTTTGCCTGGGGGACAACTCACCGGACTTGCCTGCTCTATCTGTCCTGCCTGGCTCGGGGGGGCTGCTTGAAGCCCGGGCGCTCCTCCCCTTCTCGAGGTCCTGCAGGCCGACGCCGAGTTCACCTTGAGGCTGTCCGGGCGCCGGCCTCTGTCCTCAGGGCCCTTGCGGAGCTGAGGGACGTGGCTGCCCCTGGAAGGCCCCTGCTTGGGGACTGCGGCGACAGCGGCGACTGCTTGGTCCCCGTACCTTGGCCGGCCCTGAAGAGGCCGGGCCTCCCACCCTTCCACCTCCATCCAAGAGGACGCTGGTGAACAACCCGGAGTTAACGGGGACGCACTTTACCGACCTTGCTGGCCTTACCCTCCATCTTGGTCAGCTGGTCGAGCGCCTGGCCTCCTGGCTGGGTGAGTTAGATAGACTGGGACCGGGCGCTGGCGTCCCTGTGCAGCGCGGTCGCCTCGCTGCCCGGCTGCTGCCCTGGGGGCTTGGGGGCGCGGCCGGCGGAGCGCGGGCCCGCCTTGTTCGATCTCCCGGGCCTGAGGGGAGGGCCGAGCGGAGTGGCCAGCCCTGACCCCACAGATGGACCTTCGGGGGAGGCCGACGGGCTGCCGAGGGCCCTCCCAGAGGTGGCGACCCCGCCCCACGGCCGAGACCCCAGTGAGAGCGACGGCGGTCCAGTGGTGGAGCCCGTGGGCGGCTCTGGGCCGCGCCCCGAGCTCGACGGTGGAGACGCCGGCCGGCGGCCTCAACATGGCGCCGGCTCCATCCAGCCCGGCGCCCCTGGTCCCGCCTCTCCACCCTTCCCAGTGGCTGGGAACGCCCGGCGGCCCCGGTCAGAGCTGCCGCCGCTGCCGGTCCCACCGCCCAGAGCCGCGAGCTCCCTTTGCCGCTGCGTGGGCGGTCCACGACAGATGCGTTGGACATTGAGGGAGTCCTGGCGAGGGCTCCGGGGGAGCGGCCCCGGCGACGTGCGAGGCGGCTGTCTGCGGCCCCCTGATTGTGGGACAGCCCGGCCCCGGGGGTCACCAAGTTCGACGGACACCCGATGAGGCGGGAGACGAGGTCGAGGACGGGGTAGGGGGCGGGGCGGAGGATGTCTCTCCCTGCTCGGTTATACCTCCCTCCCACGGTGGCTGTCGCCCAGAAGTTGCCCCCCTGAGGGCCCCGCCCCAGGACGTTCCGGAACACTGCCCGTAGGTTCGGGGCGCCTCCACTGGCAAACCACCAACCTAGGAGGGTGGACAAGCCGCCGATGACAAGGCATGGCCTACAGCCCGGCAACAACCGACACCACAGTGACTCGCTCCACTTAGATCTGGAGTCTCTGAGGATGTTCCTCGATTTGTGGGACCCCCGGCTCCCCCATTTGATGGTCGTCCTCGATATCCCCACCGGGTGGCTCTGCCCCTTGGCATGAGCCTGGTCGTCCCCTCCCATATCTGTTGTTTACCCTGTGATGTTTCACCCTATTTATGTATTCTCTGGTGTATTGTCTTGTTTGTCCTTTTATTCTGTATTGTTATTTCTTGACTTTGTAAGCCGCTGCGAGCCGTATGGAGTTAGCGGCATATAAGTCCAAATAAATAAATAAATAAATAAATAAATAAATAACTTGTCCCAGGATCATTGGAAATCTGTATTTATGGGGGCATGCCTTGTGCCTGGAAGACCTGCTCCCACAATTGCATACCATTGAGCCATAGCAGTTACAGTAGTGTCAAACTGCATTAATTCTACAGTGGAAATGCACCCTAAGTAACCAGTGTAATTTCTATGACTATAAACACATAGTTTTGACAAAGGCGAAATAAATGTCTTCTTCTTCAGATGCAGTGAAATTAATCAGCTACATGGCTGGCTGGCTACTTCCTTACTTTAGCAATCCCTTGTTGTCCAAGTGTGGTGGCCTTCCAAGTGTAGTGTCTTGGTGGTGGATATGTAGATGACTGTGGAGCCCTATTCTTGACCCGCATGTTCTTCCACCATGATGGAAGACGGTCCCGGTCAGGGTTGTCTTGATGCGCCTTCCTCTTGGCACATTTCTCCCTTTTGTCCTCTATTCATGCTTCCTCAAATTCCACAGTATTGCTGGTTACAGATAACTTCCAGTTATAATGCTCAAAAGCCAGGGCTCCCCAGTTCTTGTTGTCTATTCCACAGTTTTTAAGGTTACTTTTAAGACCATCTTTAAATCTCTTTTTATGTCCACCAACATTGTTTTCCATTCTTGAACTGGGAGTATAGGAACTGCTTTGGGAGATGGTGATCAGGCATTCAGATAACATGGCCAGTCCAGCAGAGTTGATGGTATAGGAGCATCACTTCTATGCTCGTGGTCTTTGCTTCTTCCTGGAAGATGGATAGATAGATAGACAGATATGATCTCACATTTTCCTTCTCTATTTCAGGGTATATGCAGTGTACAATTCAGTAAAGGGATCTTGTTCAGAACCTGTCAGCTTTACAACTCACAGCTGTGCTCCAGATTGCCCATTCCCACCCAAACCATCACACAGAACCAAAAATTCATTGACGTTGCAGTGGAAGGTAAGCTACATAAGCATAGATTACGCTTCTAACAAAATCTTTGAGGGAGAGCCGCTGATCCCGGCCCCGTCAGTGAAGAGTCTCGGTGTGATACTAGACTCGAGACTCTCACTGGAGGCCCAGGTTGCTGCGACAAGTAAGGGAGCTTTCTTCCACCTACGCCAGGCACGTCAACTGGCACCTTACCTTCCATCAGATGCGCTGGCTACGGTGGTCCATGCCACAGTGACATCACGGCTGGACTACTGTAATGCCTTGTACGTGGGGTTGCCGCAGTCAACCACTCGTAAAATCCAGCTAGTGCAGAATGCAGCTGCCAGACTCCTCACCGGGACACCACTGAGATGCCATATTGCGCCATCTCTACAGCGCCTGCACTGGCTGCCAGTCGAGCTCAGAGCCATCCACAAGATCTTGTCGCTTACCTTTAAGGCCCTCCATGGCGCCGGCCCAGCTTATTTAAAAGACCGCTTGTCCGAACCAGCTCATTTAAGGTCGCCGCGTTCAGGAAACAGGGACCTTCTCCGCATCCCAGGTGTGAGTGAGGCCCACCTCGACACCACGAGACAGAGAGCCTTTTCCATCACGGCCCCTGTTCTTTGGAACTTGATGCCGGCGGATCAGAGAGCTATCCGGGACATGCCCCAGTTCCTGACCGCATTGAAGACCTGGCTCTTCCGAAAGGCTTACGGCTAAGGACACCCTCCAGACTTAGCCTGAGTTACTGGAACTATTTTAATTAATTTTCCTATTCTTTTAGCTTTTAACTATTGAACTCTTTTTATGTGTTTTATGTGTAAGTCGCCCGGAGCACTGACGTGGAGGGCAACTCATAAATAATAAAATCAATCAATCAATCAATCAATGAACAAGGCATTGAATTGGCCTGGGGAGATGTTTCCCACTGCAACCTGTACTTCCACCGTCTGACCAACCAGTCACGTTCACACTTTTCAAAACACATTTTGTGACAAATGAGGGTTTCTATTTTATTTTGTTTAAAATAGTTTAACAGTGCTCTTGTGTTTTTTTAAACAGATGTCAGGTTTAATTCTGTTTTAACTTTTGTATTGACAAGCTTTTTTTTGGTTTTACTCCACTTTTAAAGGGCGAGAGAAGGGCAGGATATGGTTGCCATGGAGGCAAATTCTTTAGTATGCTTTTTCTTTGGAAATCTGAAGCAATTTCCATAATTTAAAATAATATAAGGCATCAAAAGTAGTTTTACAATGGATTTAACAGGACATGTTTAATACTTGAATTGAAGCCTTTCTTCTCTGCAGCCACTATATAATATGAGTTAGCAACCCAAGACTTTTTAAACCTTTCCTTCTTGCCAGAAAAGCATTAAAATTGATAGCCATAGAGATTTAGGGGTTCCACAATGGAGCCACATCTATTCAAACTCCTAGCCATAGGGATTTCCAAAGTTTGGCCATTTGTAAACTCCTTGCCAACTTCTTTCTCACTTTTCATTTAATTTGGTTTTCCATACACAGGTCCCAGCTGACAATGGTTCAAAAATCACCAGCTACCGTTTAGAGTGGGATGAGGTAAGTGATAATTAATTATCTTTTAAAATGTGAATCCTGTCGTCGTCATCCCCCCCATTCTTGCATTGTGAAACAACTTGTCTTCCAAATGTGAAAGAATTACACTGTGTGATTGTAAAGGCCTTCTATGTTTCCATAAGATGAAACCATGGCAATTAAAGTGGAATGCATATGATTCCACTTTAATTGCTATGGCTTCATTCTATGGAAAGCTGGTATTTGTAATTTAAGGAGGAGGAGTTAGCACTTTTAGCACTAGTTCTCAAACTAGAAAGCCCTGGATTCCATAGTATGTGTAATGGAAGTTAAAATGGATTTATAGTACTATAATTCCATGGTGTGTAGGGATTCATAATCACTATTTTACTTTGATGCTAGCTGACCCAATTTAATGTAAAGTAAATGGTTTAAATATGGCAGAAAATGGACAAAAGAGTGCTCAAAACAGTACCGAATTTTGTGAAACTTATAAGGCTTATCACCTTGCTTCAAATAGTTTCCCCAGAGGAGCAGATATTCAAGCTTCTGTTATTTTGAGAACAGGAAGATTTCCAAGCAATTAATGCCTAGTTAATTAGAAATATCAGGTGGCTTCTGATGTGATTGCCAGTGGAACATGAAATACGATATGCTGTGAGACATTTCAAATAGCAGCCAGCTCAAACTTAGCTTTAGAAATATAAAATGTCAGTTTGGGTAGCAAGAGTGTATGTGTGCCTGGGTTAAAACTCATCATCTGTGAAAGCTGAATGGACCTTGAGATGATAGTTCCGACTGTTGTGAAGAAACTAGGACCTGTTCTATCTCCATATTCATTAATTTAAGATGCTTTGTTGCATTTTATTATGAACTAGCTTGGGGACCCGGCGGTGCCCGGGTCATTTGAGAAAGACATTGTGTGCCAAGTTTGGTCCTTATCAGTTGTTTTATTTGGCTTGCAGTGGTCTCGGGAAGTGAATGAAGGTACTTGAAGTCCCATCATCCATTGCACATCCTCCGAACTGTACCAGAATGTAGAGTGGGTCATGGGGACTCTGTGTGCCAAGTATGGTCCTTCTCCATACTGCACCAGGATGTAGAGTGGGTGATGGGGGTTATGTGTGCCAAGTTTGGTCTCGATCAGTCAGTGGATGAGGGTTGCAGCAGTGTCAGGAAGTGAGTGGAGGTACCTCAAGTCCCATCACCCATGATCCATCCTCCTCCTATCAGCACCAGGGTTTAGAGTGGGCCATAGGGGCCCTGTTTGCCAAGTTTGGTCTTGATCAGTCATTGGATGAGAGTCGCAGCGATTTTGGGAAGTGAGGGAAGGGCCACAGTGCTCTAAGGAAGTGAATTAAAGTACTGGAAGTCCCATCATCCATGGTGCACCCTCCTCCAAACTGCACCAGGATGTAGAGTGGGTCATGGGGGCTCTGTGTGGCAAGTTTGGTGTTGATCAGTCATAGGATTAGGTTTGTAGCAGTCTTGGAAAGTGAGGGAAGGTACTGCAAGACCCATCATCCATGTTCTGTCCCCCTCCAAACTTCTGTAGGATGTAGAGTGGGTCACTGGGGCTCTGTGTGCCAAGTGTGGTCTTTATCGGTGTTTGTTGGGGGCCGCAGTGGTCTGTGGGAACAGAGGGGTGTGAAAATACTACAAATTCCATCATCCATTGTCAGTCCTCCCCCGAACCTCACCAGGACGTGAAGGCAGTCATGGGGGTTATGTGTGTCAAGTTTGGTCTCAATCGGTAATTGGATGAGGGTCGCAGCAGACTTGGGAAGTGAGTAGAGGTACTTCAAGTCCCATCATCCATGGTCCACCCTCCTCCAAACTGCACCAGGATGTAGAGTCGGTCATGGGGGCTGTGTGTGCTGAGTGTGGTCTGTATTGGTCCTTTTTGGTGGGCTCAGTGGTCTGTGGGAACCAAAGTGTTGGAAAGTACTACAAATCCCATAATCCATGGGTCATGTCCCCCGACCCGCGCAGGGCGTAAAGGGGGTTAGGGGGGTTATGTGTACCAAGTTTGGTGCAGGTCCATCACCTGCGCTGGTCGCTGTGGCCTGTGAAAGTGGTTGCCACATATCCGCCCTGGCCTGTGAAAGTGGCTGCCACATATCCGCCCTTCCGCCCTTCCGCCCTCCGCATACACACATACATACATACAAACATTCCGTTTTATAAAGGTATACAGATGCTTTTGCCCTTCACTGTTAGGCTGCCATTCTATTATCCATTGCAAGTGTTTAACAAGAATATTTATAAAATGGTTTTGCATAATATACTACACCTTGTTAGATCGAGGTCCAGACACCCAATCTGGAAACAGGAACAGGTTTTTTAATCTATTCCCATTGTGCTGGCTATAGTGTTATCTAAGTCATAACAGAGTCAGGCCCCTTCTACACTGCCATATAAAATCCGGATTATCTGCTTTGAACTGAATTATATGGCAGTATAGACTCATATAATCCAGTTCAAATCAGATAATGTGGATTATCTGCTTGGATAATCTGGGTTCTATGGCAGTGTAGAAGTGAACTTACTGGTTTGCATCATATTAATATTCATTCTAAGCCAGCATGTTTTGTGGCTGCTGAAAGTCTTCCATCTTTCAAACAAATAGAATATAACCTCAGGAATATCCCAAATATTTCCTTGGATGATTAATTTTGCAGATTACAGAAGAGAAAATTGAACCATGAAGCAAAGTTTCATTTCATGTCCAGTTTCATTTCCATATGATCTCAAGTAATATAAGTCATTTTTAATACTGGGTTACTGTGAGTT
This sequence comes from Anolis apletophallus, assembly GCA_030556195.1. Classification (NCBI taxonomy): domain Eukaryota; kingdom Metazoa; phylum Chordata; class Lepidosauria; order Squamata; family Anolidae; genus Anolis; species Anolis apletophallus. The sequence continues at coordinate 23,750,288 of JARBWK010000010.1, read as the reverse complement.
TTCCAGGCTGTTTGGCCATATTCCAGAAGTATTCTCTCCTGATGCTTAACCCACATTTATACCAGGCAACCTCAGAGGTTGAGGGGTCTGTTGGAAACTAAGTAAGTGAAGGTTTATATATTCCTCCACCCTTGGACATTCCACAGATATATAAATCTTCCAACAGACCCCTCGAATCAGGGAGGATGCTTCTGCCATAGATGTGGGTGAAATGTCAGAAGAGAATGCTGGCTCTTTGGAACATGGCCATACAGCTACACTTAATGTCAGGGGAAACCACAGCAACCCAGTGATTCAGTTTAGTGACTATTATAGAAATAATATTGAAGACCCTTAAAATGAAAGAGAGTCACATGTATTTGAGAATAATTATCAGTTACAAACAACACATTTTTAATGCTGTCTAGTCTCAGTGGGTTAAACCGCTGAGCTGCTGAACTTGCTGACCGAAAGGTTGGCAATTCGAATCCAGGGAGTGATAAGATGGAAGGTAGTAGCAACAGAAGGATTAAAGGAAGGAAGAAGGAGAGGGACATGGCTGGCTCTGAGTTCTCTCTTCCTTGAGTTCCTGGCTTCATGGGACAAAAAGGTTCCTCAAAGGAAAGAAATGTGAGAAACGTAGCTTGGAAAATCACCTGATATTTTTGGAATATGTGGCTCAAACATGACTGTGCCTTCTTCCTGCTTTCCAACACATACAAGCATGGAAATGTTCAAACTGCACCCATAATAGTTTGTTCAGTGCATGGTATGTCCCAAATGATCCCAATTAGCAAAAAGTTGCACACGTGCATTTAACATTGATGGGAAACAGTTGGTGAGAAGCTGGTCTGAGCACTTTTGGGCTTCCAAAAAAAGCAATTTTCATGAATTTGTATAAAATCTATGGGTTTTTTTCTTTCAGGGAAAAAGAAGCAATGTCTTCAGAGAATGTTATGATGGGAGCCAGAAGCATTACAAGGTGACGAAGCTCTGTCCGGCTGTGGGTTACACGTTCCGATTAGCGGCTCGGAATGACATGGGCATTAGGTAAAAATTGTTCCTTCTGGTGATTACTGAAGTATATGTGTGTTTTAAGACTAAGTTGATTGTTTAATTTAAGAATACATGACCAGATCAGACAATAGTCCTATTTAGTTTAGTATCCTGTTTCTTAAGGGCCAATGTGGTGTAATGCTTTAAGGGTTGGATTGTGATTCTGGCAAGAGTTCAAATCCCTACTGGGCCATGGGAACTCTTTCAGTGATCTTGTGCAAGTGACACTCTCTGAAACTCAAAGGAAAGCAAAGGCAAAGCCCCAAAGAACAAAATAAGAAAATCCCATGACAGAGCAGAAACAATGACATCAACAACAAAAGTCCTGGAGGAATTTATAGTTTCAAATACACTCTGCTCAATGGCAAAACAATGCACATGCATTTATATCTAAATTCACATTTGAATGTGAAAGTGTAACAGTTCAAAAGAAATTGGGAATTTCAACAGGAAGCAAAGCAATGTTTATCTGCCAGGAAACCACTTGTTAAAGCCGGAATCTTCATAATTGCACAATTCTCCAGATGTTGGATTGTAACTTCCACCATAATCAATAGCAAAGGATGCTGGATCTTGTAGTTTTACAATGTCTGGAGGGTTTCACGATTACTGCTTCTGTGGTAAAACAAAAAAGTAGTATAAGATGAAGCAGAAATTCTGGTCTCGAAATGCAGGATTCTGTAAGCAAAGCAGAAGTATTCCATGCAGAGTGACCTCCCCTTCTTTTGTCTAAGTCTTGCTATGTTTAAAATAATTCTATAAAAATATTTATTTAAATAAGTAATTTTATTTTGTTTAAATAAATAATGTTGTTTATTATTTTATAAAGACTATAATATAATAATATAATATGATATAATATGTTATATTAGATTATAATTTAATATAATACAATATATTATAATGTCAATATATTGTATTATGTTATAGTATGATAATTGTAATGTAATACTAATAATAGTATGATTACTGTATGGTGTGTTGTATATGCATTTGGTATTGGTGTTGTTGTAATGTAACACAGTATAATACTGCCAATGATAATGTGATATAATAATTATATCGTGATATTATAATTTGTATATTTGTATTGCATGCAATATTGCTAACAATATTGCGATATGTTGTAGTGCAATATGATGTGTAATGCTGATGTTGTGCTATGACAGTAATGTTATTTGTTGATTTTTCAGTTTGCTGTAAGCCACCCAGGCAATATTGTTATATGTACATTGTAAGCCACTCTGGCAGTATTGTTGTTTGCTGTAAGCCGCTCTGAGTCCCCTTTGGGATTGAGAAGGGCGGCATATAAAAATAGTAAATAAATAAATAAATAAGTGACCAGGACTAGAAGCTAAAACAATTGAGGAAACTTGATTAGAAATCTCTATGTAATTAGAGGACTGGAATATTCCCTCAGTTTGAATCTATGGTTTTGTTGTTCCTTTGTTGAATCAGGATTCTAGACTTACAAGGGGTTAGATATCTTTAAAAAGCCAAGGCGATCTAAATGTTCTACTCAATTCTGCAGACTTTGTCTAATGGGAATCCTTTGCTGTTCTTGTTGCTCCACAGTGGCTTTAGCCAAGAAGTCGTATGTTACACATCAGGAAATATTCCTCAAACCCCTTCTGCACCAAGGCTTGTCCGAGCAGGAGTCACCTGGATCACCCTACAGTGGAATAAAGCAGAGGGCTGCACACCAGAAGAAGTCATTACCTACACCTTGGAGATCCAGGAAGATGACAATGTAAGTTCTGAGTTAATACAAAAGCATCTTACAGAGAGTTTATCTCCCTTGCCTCCAATATTTACTTATCCTCCTACAAAAGAGCAGTCAATAACCAGGGAAGTTTCTATCGTATTCTAAGTTCACATCATTCATCTTTGTCTCTATTCTCCGGAGAAGATAAGGAGCATTTTAAGGTCACCTGGCAGAATTGCTTTCACCTGTTGAACCTCTCTATATGAGAAATGCTTTTTAAAAATAGCTGTGATACCGGAGTCTCCAGCAAAAATCTGTCATTCATTGGCTCTGCCTGGGGAAATGGGAAAGAAAACACAGAAAATTAGACAACAGAGGAATAGAGGCTTCTGGAACAATAAATAAAACCCTGAAAAGCAGCACTCCTATTCCAATACTGTAGCATTCCCATGTTTTAGAATTCATTCAGGTAGCAGTTCCTGTCATTACATTAATCATCATCATCATCACTTTATTTATATTCTGCCCTTCTCCCTTCAATGCACGGTTACAATAAAATACAATGAGACACAAATACACAGACAAAGGCTTCTCCTTTCATTTCTGGCTCTAGAGGCAGTGCTCATCAATAGCTCTGGGGGAGGTGCTCTTCTCCATTTCCAAGCCAAGGAGTCTGCATTGTCCATAGACACCTTCTGGTCAGATGGCCAGCATAACTGCTAGGATTATCCTTTTGCCTTTTCCCGCTGAAACAGTGCCCATTGATCTACTCACATTTGCATGTTTTTGAACTGCTAGGTTGGCAGGAGCTAGAGCTAACAGCGGGAGCTCCCATTGTCCCACGGATTCGAACTGCCAACTTTCAGGTCAGCGGTTCAGCAGCACGAGGGTTGAATATAGAAAGGGCAGCAGATTGGGGTATCCAAATAATCATAGAATCATAGATATAGAAAAAACCACAAGAGCTATTCAGCCTCACCCTCTTCAATGCAGAAATGCAAAACCAAAGCACTCCTGGCAGATGTCACCCAACCTCTGCTTTAAAACATATTCCACTGCTAAACAGCTTTTGACAGATGGATTTCTAGAAATACCATGATAGCTATATTCACAAGGAATTTGCTATATCCTCTCGCACCCTACCTCACTCTTCTCACCCCCAAGGGGACTCAGAGCGGCCTTTCAATAGGCAATAATTCAATGCTTACTATGTATTTATCCGGTAGTATAATAATCATACCATAAAATCACACTGGAGCCCCGGTGGTGCAGTGGATGAGCTGCTGAACTTGTTGACCGAATGGTCGCAGGTTTGAATTAATGGAGCAGTGTGAGCTCCCGCTGTCGGCCCCAGCTTCTGCCAACCTAGCAGTTCGAAAACATGCAAATGCGAGTAGATCAATATGTACCACTCAAGTGGGAAGGTATTGACACTCCATACAGTCATGCCGACCATATGACATTGGAGGTGTCTACAGGCTTAGAAATAGAGATGAGCACCAACCCCCAGAGTCAGACTCGACTGGACTTAATGTCAGAGGAAACCCTTTAGCTTTACCCTAGAATCACACTGGCAGACCAAACATATTCTTAGACTATCCCGACCCCCAGGCACAGATAAATGAAACTTATGTTTCATGGTTAAGAGAGTTTTACTAAGTATTAAACAATATAACAAGAATGGCTATTTAAAACTAGTTAAAACAATTTATGGCAACATATAACCATGTGCAAGTGTAAGCTTGTAGCACCTTACTGCATTAACAGCAATGCACAGTTGTGTAGGGGAAATCATGCTGAGTGTCTTGCAAGTTGAATCTTAAATGAGGAGTTTGGTTTTCCTCCTTGATATAAGATGCTGGGTTCTGTGCAGCCCCTGTGAAGCATCTGCTGTGATGACAGTCTTGAAAATAGCACACAGTCAAGCTTGCATCAGTTTGTGTCACTGGAATATCCTCACTACTTTTCAGGTTGTGCTGGGATGGCAGTGCTGTAATTCAATGTTGCTTCCATACTTGTTGTTGTGTGAGCTCTTGTTACTGAGCTACACATATGGTATATTCTGCAGCTATTATTTCAACCCCCCTTCGAGCCCAAATGTTGTTCTGCCTTGCCTCATTTCCTTGGCATAATGTAGCTTGCTAAGCCAACAATGATTCTGATGTACTCATACATGATGAATACATTGAGGGAACATCTTTCTCAGCGAGGGATGCTCTGTGTGCATTTTCCCTTTCTTGACAGGAGAGGGAGCCTGATCACTTCTCAAAATAAAGAAACACTTAATATGCTTGCATTCGGTTTGGGGTAAGAGCCCAGTTTTCCAGTAAGGATTCAGAATCCACATAATAGAGAAGAGCAGAAAATTTTAGTAGGAAGGCAAGCAAAGGAATCCAGGAAGAATATGAAACACAGGGCAATTCCAAGAAACAGCAGCATCCATCTTTCAAGGGCTTCCTCCAATAAAGGTTATTAAATGTTGCTTGGCTGGATGGCTTGCAACACTAAATTACAGTTTGACAATCGAAAACCAAGCCTGGGGTCCACACATTCCTTCCTTCCTCCTCCTTACTTATTTAGGCGATCCCTCGTAGCCCGAAGATGATAGTCCTCCAAGTGTAGTGTCTTGGCGGTGGGTCCATAGGTGGCTGTAGAGCCCTATTCTTGATCTGTATGTTCCCCTGCATGGAGGATATTGGTTTCCAGGTGAAAGGTGGTCCTGGTCAGGGTTCGCTTGACTTGATTTCTTCTTGACACGTTTTTCCCTTTCCCCCTCCATTTGTGCCTCTTTGAATTCTACAGCACTGCTGGTCACAGCTGACCTCCAGTTAGAGCACTCAAGGGCCAGGGCTTCCCAGTTCTCGGTATCTATGCCACAGTTTTTAAGGTTGGCTTTAAGCCCATATTTAAATCTCTTTTCCTGTCCACCAACGTTACGTTTCCCATTCTTGAGTTGGGAGTATAGTAACTACTTTGGGAGACAGTGATTAGCCATTTGGACAACGTGGCCAGTCCTACAGAGTTGATGGCATAGGAACATCACTTCAATGCTGGTGGTCTTTGTTTCTTACAGTATAAGAAGGGGGGGAGTGGAAACTCTAGTATACTAAGTATTGGGAGGAGGAACTGTTTTGTCTTCAGTTCCTCCTCCCAATACTTTGTTTCTTACAGCACAGTGACATTTGTCCACCTCTCTTTCCAAGAGATTTGCAGGATTTTCCAGAGGCAACACTGATGGAGTTATTCCAAGAGTTGACTGTGATGTCTATAGACAATTCGCATTTTGCAGGTGTATAGCAGGGCTGGGGGAAAAATAGCTTTATTGTCCTCCTCCAATCAATTTGTAACTCAAGCATTAATGGCATGCTTTAGCTAGAAAAGGGGAAATCAACACACAATGCTGCGATACATTTGGAAGGATTGAAATTTGACTGCAAACAGATAATGGCAAATTGCATAATGCAAGAACAAATTTTGATCATAGTTTTGAAAAGTTACTTCTTCCAGGAAACATGACCGTGTATCCTGCTGATGATTGATTAACAGACTGAGGATGCCTCTCTACATTGTAGAATTAACGCAAATTGACACCTCTTTTAACTGCAATGGATCAGTGGTTGGTGGGACACTAGCACCATTTGGATGAGAAGGTTAAAGACCCTGTAAAACTACAAAACCCATGATTGCATAGCATTGAGCCATGGCAGTTAAAGTAGTATCAAACTGAATTAATTCCACAGTGTAGATGCATCGCATGATATCTCAAGGAATCTTGCAGTGCAAAAAAAGTAACTTTGCCAAACTCTGCCTTTAATGTAGTGATACTTGCCTAAAAACTTTTGATTGTTTTTTCAAAAGTCAAGTCCGTTTTCTTTAACTTGTTGCCTTATTTACATTTTAGGATAGTGTGTTTCATCCAAAGTACACTGGAGAAGACCAAACCTGTACTGTGAAAAATCTTAAAAGAAGCACACAATATAAATTTAGGGTAGGTGTTCTCTTTTATCACACTATTTCTATCACTTTAGCAGGAGTAAACTGTTTCTCAACCAACCTTGGTCTCCCCCCACCCCACAATAGGTTCACCTTTGGGTCACTGCAGGTTGGAAATGACTTGAAGGCACAACCACACCCCCGTTGGAAACCTTGCATGACAATATTCTTACATGCAATTTTCGTATCTTGACAGAAGGGGACACCCAATCCTTTTTCCAGAGATAATACTGTACATGATCCTGCAATGTGTATGTCATGTGTTTCATTTAGTTGTGTTTATATGCACAAACATACTTATTGAAGCAGGCAATGTTAAAAGAACTCAAAGATTTGCTTTTGGTGTAAGATTCTATGTGGTTACTTCAGGAAATAAGCAGTGGCAGCACCAGAAAAAAAGGGAGAAGGGGACATCAGGAAAGGGCAAATTGTATATCTGTGTGGGCAAGCTGTACTCCACTTTGATAAAAACTGCAATGTCATTTTAATATTTTATTGCATTTTTACCTCATGTAGAATCAGATATGTTGACGTAGAAAACAGCGTAGATTAACTTACCTTTTTGCAATACAGTATATGCAATCTTCCATTTTACATGCCTTCTGTATTCTACATATGAAAAATAGGGAAGACTTGATGCAGAAGAATAAGCACTGATTTACTCCAGTCCTTGCCTTGACTCAACATGTGTGAGGCTGTTAAATGGACCAACATGAAGCAGGGTCAGGGATGGAAAAATGGAGTCCTGTGGGATGCATACATTCAGCAAATCCTTATATATTTCTATTTTCACTATAGGGCAGGTGTTCAGGTAGCAGGATAATGAACCTTTATTGCTCTTGGAGCATCTAATTATAAGTTATCCAGAAAAGGGACAGGACTGGTGGCATTTCATTCTGCTATCCTTGTCTTTCAGAATTTTTCATGATCTCTTCTCACTGCCCATCAATATTTTCAGATGGAAAGTTACCTTAATCACACACCTTGAAAATAATTATCACAGATTTCATTTCAAAGAAAACAATATAATCCAGAGAAATTTTAGGCATACTGACTTTCTATGACATCTGGGTTACTCTCAAGGATGCAATTGACCTCTTGAGGAAGTATTTGATTATCCATCGACCCCAAAAAAACCAAATGCAACATGTGCTATTTTGTATATCAAAGGTAGAAAACAGTTTGAGCTCTTCTTCATGTACATCCTGCTCAAATGATTCAGATGTACATTGCTTGAAATTCCTTTTGTACAATGCAGCTTGACAGACAAACGGAGAAATACAGGCAGTCCCCAAGTTACGAACAAAATAGGTTCTGTAGGTTTGTTTTTAAATTGAACTTGTATGTAAGTTGCCACAAGTACCTTTTTAAAGTGCAACTTCAACATGTGTGTGTGTGTGCGTAGATAGATAGATTGATAGATGGATCGATTGATAGTGTTTTGGTTAGCACGGGGAAGGGTTAACACCCCTGTAATGTTTTCTTTTTTGTCTGTGCCACTGTTCAGAGGATTTCACCTCATAATGTGTTCCTGTGATAATTGGATTTTGAAAAAATTGGCTTGTTATGGAAACAAGGGTTGGTGAAAAACCTTTTGCCATGATAACTCTTACAGGGGTGAATTTCCCTTCCTAGGGGTAGATTTCTCTTACTTCTTGTTGTTTCACCTGTATTCATAACTACGTGTTGTATGTAAGTTGGATGTTTGTAACTCAGGGACTACCTGTAACTATGCCCATTTTCTTCACAGCTAATTGCCTCCAACGTAGAAGGGAGGAGTAGTCCTAGTAATGTCTTGGTCTGTACCACAAGCCCTGACAGGCCAGGTCCGCCCACCAGTCTTGTTGTGAAAGGGCCAATAACATCTCACGGCTTCAGTGTGAAATGGGGTAAGCATGTACTTTTGTATTTCTGGGCTCTGTCATTCATTTTAGGCCTTGGAAGCCAAGGACCTTATCACTCAGTCTGTTGTCTCATTGTAATTACGTTCTTTAAGCAAATTGAAACATATTGTTACTGGACAACTTCACACCTTGCTGTAAGAAAAATCCCTTAAAGGGGTTATGGAATTGCTCTAGAGAGAAGGCATATTGTGACATATCAGGCTTTTGCCACTTTGTGCTATGACGTCTGCTCCATCCTCAGAATTTATTTTTGTTGATCCTGATTCTTCAAATAAATGGTTTTTATGCACAGAATGTATTGGATTAAGTGATATTATCTTTTGATGCAACATCATGAGGAGATGGATGTTCTTCCAGAAACAGGAAACAAGAAGTTGCCCTAATTGGGAGTAAACAAACAGCATGAGTGAAATATCTAGAAATTGTAGATATGTATACTGTTATCTAGGTGGCGCAGTGGGTTAAACCGCTGAGCTGCTGAACTTGCTTACCGAAAGGTTGCAGTTTCCAATCTGGGGAGCGGTGTGAGCTCCCGCTGTTAGCCCCAGCTTCTGCCAACCTAGCAGTTTGAAAACATGGAAATGTGAGTAGATTTATAAGTACTGCTTCGGTGAGAAGTTAACGGTGCTCCATGCAGTCATGCTGGCCACATGACCTTGGAGGTGTCTATGGAAAATGCTGGCTCTTCGGCATATTTATTATTTATTTATTTAAAACTTTTATACCCCGGCTTAGAAATGGAGATGAGCACCAACCCCCAGAGTCAGACACAACTGGACTTAATGTCAAGGGAAAACCTTTACCTATACTGTTATCCAAAAAATCCAATAAAGCAGTATCAGGCTAGATGCTTTGTAATATCACCAGATATAAACACAATCATTTCAAAACATTTCTTTCAATTCCCATAGATTTATTGCAGCATTTGTGACTTTTCACATTAGGGAAAGAAGTGAGCAAGGAAAGTCAACAGTCATGATTTCGACTCCTGTAAAAGCCAGGTGGAAAGTGAGCATAATCAATTTGAGATCTTAAAATATATCAGTTCTCATTCCAAATTCCAATCCTGGATAGAATCCAGTCCTGAAAAAGAACAGATTTGATTATAATGCTTATTTGTAATCACGCACACCCTTTTTTTAATGTTAACACAATCTCTCTCTCTCTCTCTCTCTCTCTCTCTCTCTCTCTCTCTTTCTCTCTGAAATAGATCCTCCTGAGGATAATGGTGGTTCAGAAATCCTAAATTATCTGTTAGAAATTTCAGAAGGAAGCTCTGAAGGTAATTTGAAAAAACTAGACATGTTGTCTGGTAATTTATAGTATATTAAAATATGTATAGGTATGAGTGTCACCGGTGAAAAGCAAGGAATCTGAAATTGTGTTGTTGTAATCTTTTATTTGAAAATATGTTTTAAATATCAGTGATGCAACCCACCTTTTCCACCATTAAAGAGAGAACCTCCTCAAAGCAGACTATGGATGGAAGCCTTGGGAAAATTAATTAATGCTGAGCAATGAAAACATTGTCAGCGGTGTAGGCTTGCCAAACCCCTTGTTGCAATCAGCCAATCATAGCTTCTCATTGACCATTGATATCTGCCACCCATAGGATTCCATTAAAATCACAAGGGATCTTGGGAAGAAAAAACTGGCACACAGCAATATGTTGACCCTGATTGTGTGATCCTGTCTTTGCCACTCAGGTGCAAATGAAATACCAGCTAAACCTGGTACCATTATTGTTTTCAGGATATGATAAGGACTTCCTGTATCTTCAAGCTTTTATTTTTATATTAGCTCTTTCATAACTGACCACAAAACCTAGGGTCTATCTGTGCTGTAGTGTTAATGCTGTTTGACACCATTTTAACTGGCATAGCTCAATGCTGTGGAGTCGTGGGGCCCTATGAGGAGTGGCTTAAAGAGCTGGGCATGTTTAGCCTGTGGAAGAGAAGGCCAAGAGGAGACATGATGACCATGTATAAATATGTGAGGGGGGGAGTCATAGGGAGGAGGGAGCAAGCTTGTTTTTTGCTGCCCTGGAGACTAAAACACAGAAAAATGGCTGCAGACTACAGGAAAGGAGATTTCACCTCAACATTAGGAAGAACTGACTGTGAGAGCTGTTCAGCAGTTGAACTTTCTGCCTCAAAGTGTGGTGGAGGCTCCTTCTTTGGAGACTAGATGGCCATCTATTAGGGGTGCTTTAAATGTGATTTTCCTCCTTCTTGGCAGGGGGTTGGACTAGATGGCCCATGGGATCTCTTCTAACTCTATGATTCAATGATTCTGTGAAAGAGCAGCACTATTTGGCAGGGAAGGTTAAAGAACTTTAAAAACAACTCCAGTTGTTCAATAACATTGAACAATGGCAGTTAAAGTGGTGTCAAGCTGCATTAATTCAACAGTGTAGATCAGGCATCTTCAAACTGTGGCTCTCCAGCTGTCTGGGCCTCCAACTCCCAGAAGCCCTAGCCAGCTTCTTCAGTGGTTAGGAATTCTGGGAGTTGGAGGGTTAAACAGCTGGAGGGCCGTGGTTTGAGGATGACTGGTGTAGATGCACACTTACTGTCTTGACTATTAAGTTCGTTCCCATATATGGCCTGACAGAAGAAAAAGAAATGCTTTACATGTATGCGTCGAATAAATCCTGCAAAAGAAAACCCACCTGTGCCTAATGGACCAGTACTTTAAGTTGATATTTTCAGTGGTTGAAAGGGCCTTCTTGGGAATGGTCCATAGCCTACTTGTTCCCATAAAGTGCCCATTTGCTTTTAATCACTGGGAGGCCTGTGACTTAATGAAGTCTCAATAGTACCGTAGTCCTACAAGAGTTGTTTATCACTTACCTCAATGAGTCCAATTATTTTTACAGCAAATCAATGGGCCGTGGCATACAGAGGATCCGCCACCGAATGTGCATGTACATACTTGAAACCAGGCACTTTGTATAAGCTCCGGGCATGCTGCATTAGCACAGGTGGACACAGTCAGGTAAATATTACAGAATGATGAACACTACTTTTATGCTCAGATCCCCTTGGTATTATACATGCCCTTTCAAAGCTTTGCTCGTATTCTGTGTTACAAGTGCTTTTTGTTTTGTTTATTTATATATCTGTGCTCAGTAGCAGTAAATTACTGTACCCTAGTATTTTCATTAACTATATATTCTGCAATCTATAAAAAGAGAATTCAGTCAAATATTTTAACCTCTTGTAGGAGTTGGCTTTTGCTTGATGTGACTCAGAAGGGCAATATTAGCACTGGGCTTTAGCACAGCAGGTTAAACTGCCAGCTGCAGAAAATCTTGTTGATTGAACCATCAGCCCAGCTTCTGCTACCTAGCAGTTTGAAAACAATAATGTGAATAGATAAATACCACTTTGGTGGGGTGGTAATAAAAGGACATGCCGACGATTCGATCGGGAGAGCATCTAAGACAACAAAGCTCCTTGGCATGTAAGATGGAGCGACAGTACCCCCCATTGGCTGGAGTTGAACACAGCCTTCAGATGCCACAGATGAAAAAAGATGGAAAGCTGATTATGTACTGTCTGTCTTTAATTGTATAATTGGCATTGAATGTTTGTTATATATGTGTACTGTAATGCGCCTTGAGTCCCTTCGGGGAGATAGGGTGGAATATAAATAATAATTATTATTATTATTATTTGAAACACAACAAGATGAGTCCACAGCAGACAAGGTCACTCTGCTGGCTGTTGTATTGGATCATACGTCGGACACTTCCCAAGTGTCCAGTACTGTGTGATGTATCGGCGAATAATGTATGCAGATCCCAATAGGGTGGCCTTCTGCAGCTGGCAGGTGGTAATTTTGTCAGCGCCAATTGTGTTTAAGTGCAGGCCAAATTATTATTATCCCCCCCCCCAAGTTAATTGCATGCAAATTACTTTTGCACTTTGAACTTGGTTTGCAGGAACTGAAGCAAGCTGTGAGGGAATGGGGGAAATGGGAGGAAAAGAGAGAAACTGGGACAGTTGTAAAGCAGATGAAAAAGAAGGATAGCAACATTTTAAATGGGACCGTCCCTGCCAGATCAGAATGCTTGGAAGCTATAGATTTGTCACTACTTTTCTCTGAAGATGAGGGAACATGACTTGCCCAATGTCACCTAAAGGGTGAATGAGGATTTGAACCCTAGTCTCCCAGAGTCCTAGACGAACTTTCAAACCAGTATACCATGCTGGAAGCATAGTTAGTCGTCCCGTCCCGTCCCCCCGTCCCCGCTCTCTCTATATATATTTCACTAGTTGCATTTTATTCCCTTCCTCCATCCTTCCAAGTAATTTCCAAGGCAGCACCATTTTAACCTCACAGGAACCCAAATAGATACATGAGACAGAGACAGAATGAAGGAGGAGGATTGGCTCAGACTTACCCATAGAACTTCATTATTGATCTGAGATTTGAATTGAAAGTCAATCAGTTATTTTCCTTTGGCAGCCCAGCTAGTAAACTTGGTTGTATATTTCTTCCTTGTGTAGTGTAAATCTCCAAAGTAAGGCTTAAATCCAGCTCACGTGCTTTTCCTTTCCCCCAGTGTTCTGAAAATTTACTTGTCCATACACTAAGCATTGCACCAGACCAGTGCCAACCACCCAGAGTACTTGGGAAACCAAAGCATAAAGAAGTGCAGCTGCAATGGGGTAAGTAATAGGAATTCAGTGCATTGTAGGGCCTTTTGGGGTCCCATAAAAAAGTAGAAAATTTTTCATGTCAGTGCGGCAGTGAATCTTCTCTGAATTTGAGTCTGAACTTTAAAAGAAGTACCAGAGATGCTGAATTCAATCTGTAAAAGTACTTCATATAGTTTCTTTAAAATTGTCACTGAATGTGGATTTCACTGACACAGAAACCACCCACAGTTTCTGCATACAAAAGAGCTATTTTACAGCACTTTAAAATGAAGAAGAAGCTTTAGTATTAACAGAAGTCTAACAGCATATAAATAGTATCACAAAAACTGTAGCAATGCGTTTTTTCCTCTTTTTTATTTAATTTATTATTTTTTCCTGCAGTGTAGGTTTCACTGGAGGTAGCAAGATGTAGGCTTATGTTTCTGTAATATGTCCAATATAACCAAGAGTATCTTTTGACATTAAATTTAATAGACTGGTACAGATAGATAGGTACAAAGTACAAACATTCAGCTGTTTGCTCATAAATTTCCCTGAAATGTAGCATTTTTCCTTTTAAAAATTATGAATGTATCTATCTGTGAACTATTACAGACCCATACCTCTGAGTTTCAATAAAATTATGACAATTTGTGGAGATGTGTAATTCACAAGAGATGCAATGTGCGTACATTTTTTCAAGAAGTCACCTACATCACCAGTAGAGATCCAAGCACTGACACGATGTTATGGCCTTTTTGATTTCCTAAACCCTAGCCCTAAGAACCAGTGGTCAGAGATTAGGGTAAATGTAATCCAAAACACTTAGAAGCCATCAAATTGCTTGCTTCAGACCCAAACTGACTGCTTCAGCTGCTGCTCTTATTAGATGAAAGAAATGAAATTATAACAACAATGCTTTGTGCTTTTTGGCCTCTGGTATAATAGCAGTACCAGTTTATGAGAATTATACTAATTATTGCAATGTCTCTTTTCCAGATGCTCCTCCTGTGTCAGAAAATAGTCATCACATCTCTGCATATAGTGTAGAAATGACTGAACCTGAAGAAGTGACTTCAGAAGTTTATCATGGTCCTGATCTCGAATGCACTGTGAGCAATCTTCTTCCTGGAACAATGTATCACTTCAGAGTGAGAGCTCTGAATGATGGAGGGGTAAGGAAGTGGCATCCGAGCCAGAATATATAAGCGACTAAATATGATTGGTATCAGCTCTTGGAGGAAACGTGACTGACACACTGCAGTTGTATCATGAATGCATGCAATAATTAATTTCATTCATATCTTGCATGTATTTTAAGGGGCTTGTTGTTCTTCTCACCCTGTTAAAATATTTTCAATATAGAAAGATTAATGATAAATCACAAATAAGGAGCTGGTAAGAGAAATTTTTGAAGTCTAAGAAGACTGAGTCAGAAAGGAGCAGAGAAAAGTGCGGGGTCCCAAATGTAAATATTACGTTACTTTGGGAGATTGTTAAGAAGGTGTGGCATTAAAGGCTGGCATGTTCAGATTTTGAAATTACGATAGATATTAAATCAAATATATCAGAGGTGTGTCTTCGTGTGTGGAATAGTCAACGCACAAGTTTTATGATGTGTTAAAGAAAATCCAAAGTTGTTGAGAAATTGGATGGCAGAAGGCGGTGATGCTTGAATTGGTGGGATTACACCATTTAATGTGAGTAAAATTGGAAGGAATACACCATTGAATGTGGATTAATCTCATTTGGTGGTTTGCCTTCATATTGCAGACATTCTCATGTAGGGGATTCAGCCATAAAAGGACATAATAAGTAGTACTTATGTGTGTGTTTTCTCCTTTTTAGTATGGGACTTACTCTGAAGCCACAACCATCACAACCACAACTGGGCCTCCTGTGCAGTGCCAAGCTCCTTGCCTCACCTTCCTCTCTGAAGCAAGTGTACTTGCTACCTGGGAGGTAAACAGAATGGTTTTGCTGTACTTTATGCTTCTACTTTGCTTAAATAAGTGGACAACAGACATATCCCTCAGTAGAATCAATTGGTAGAATCCTTATAACAATGTGATCAACTGTGAAGAAATGCTGTGTTTACAATACTTCTCTACATTTAAAATGTCAATAATTATGGCTGATATTCAATGCCATCTATTTACTTGACTTAGTTAACACATTAAATGCTCCTGGCCTGACCCCCCCCCCCCCCCACACACACACACACACACAAAACCTGATGGAAATGTGCTCAGTAGAGTACATAAAGAGGGAGTTATGATTGTGGCATTAGTGTCAAAATGATGACTAAGTAATTATACTGAATACAGAACTCTTCCCTAGATTTACTCTTATATCATTGTTCTGTACTCGTGATCTCTTAGTCATGATCATGACTCCCATCTGCCCCAGTCTTCTTTAGTGGACATCAGGTACATGGGAAAAGATAACAAGGTCCATTCAGCTGGCAATTGGAGCAGGTGCGAATTATATTCCTGAATTTGTTTCCTTTGGAGGGGAGTATCAGCTCAGGAAAGGTTACTTTGCATATAGAAAAGGACAGCATAGAGGCAGCAGATTTTATCTGGTCATCTAATTGTTGTTTTTATCACAAGGAGGTGCTTGCAGGGACCTCAGTTTAACATATATCCCACTGCTGCCTACATCAAATGTAGGGATCTCTGTTTGTATCCCACCACTGGGACCACTGAATGTGTTGATTTTTGCTCTTAACCCACTCAGTGTGAAGCCTTTCTGCAAAATTCAGTATGAGGACATTTCTTTATTCCCATCTCTTCCATATATAGGGACTCTGCATGGGAGATGGTTTTGGTTGCAAAACAATTGAAGGGAATCAAGTGGTGGCCTACCTTTTTCTAATTCACCAGATGCAACAATAGGGTTCATGATGGAAGATAATGTGGGCCACAGATCTGAGGTGTTTCCTGCGACCCATCTCCTTGTTCTGAATGGCTAAAAACCACATTATTTACAGCCTGATAACTAGATCAAACAAAATCACTTGCCTCCCACTGAATTTTCCTGTAGAATTCCCAATTTCCTTGATTTTTAAATTCAGCATTCAAGGAAAAACATACTCAGAACCATATGGACTGCCAGTGTTCAAAATTTTCTGTCTGCCTCTCTCTTCTCTTTCTCTCTCTCTCTCTCTCTCTCTCTCTCTCTCTCTCTCTCTCTCTCTCTCAGTATTTTTCATTCCTCAAAATGTGAAAGTCTGTTTTAGGTTCAAATATGACTGAACATTCTCTGTGTTACAGAATCCTGAGAGTTTTGGTGCTGACATCTCAGAATACAGACTGGAGTGGGGGGAAGATGAAGAGTCCTTAGAACTGGTGTACAGCGGCACTGGCAACTCCTTTGAAATCAGCCAGTTGTCGGCAGCAGCACACTATTTCTGTAGGCTACAGGTAAAACAACTATAATTCTTTAGGACCCAGTACTAATTCAGCCTCTGCTTTCTTCAGCAAATCCCTTGAAATGAGATTTTCACAAAGGAAATCCAAAAGTATAGTTCATTTGCTTTTGCATCTGATGCAAAATGTCTTACAGTCTCCCTGACATTTGTTAATTTCTCTGGTGTGGTGTTGGTTAAATGCCCTTTCGGGGATAAAATAAACACAATGTCTTGTTGTAGGAGCATTGGAGGGTGGAGACAAGAGAGCAAAATAAAATGTTATCTTGTCTGCATAGTTTGTGGTTTTGGAGGCTGAAAGTGTTTAGATAACAAATGAAGTTGTAAAACAAAACAATTGTTATCTCCATTGTTGCTTAAAGATCACAGTTTCTGAGAAAGAATGTAAATAATACCTTTGCTTTCTTCCTCTATTGCAAAAGATGTGTTGGCTTCTCAACATTTCATGCCCTCAAGATATTTTAGACTTTTGACAAACTTGTCAAACTTACCATGGGATTTTCTTGGCAAGATTTGTTCTGCGAGGGGTTGCCTTTTTCACCTCCAGGATTGAGAGTGTGACTTGCTCAAGATTACCCAGTGGGGTTTCATGACTAAAATGGAGTTTGAACCTTAGTCCCCATAGTTGTAGGCCAATGCTCAAACCACAACTACACTGGCTTCTCTTGGCTTAGAAAGTACAATTGAATTTGCAAGGCATGCCACAGTCCTCGCCATGCTTGCCCTGACATTGATTTTACTCTCAGCATTTACAAATGGGGAATGGATGCTGAGAAATGAACAGTAGCCCTAACAAGTCCAAGTTGTGGTTAAGCTTGGCTTTGATCACTAGGCTTCTGTATATACATGTAGCATCCATGCATTGATACTTGTTGGAAGTTAATAGTGTGTGAAATAATAGATATGTGTATTTTATTCTCCAGGCAATAAACCAGGCAGGGGCAGGACCTTACAGTGACCTTGTCACTTGCAGAGCTCCAGCGTCCGTACCTGATGTGGTGACCACCCTCTACATATCAGATGATGAGCTCTTGGATACCGATCCACTATCACCCTTTGTGTGCCTTGTTTTGAACTGGGAAGAACCATGCAATAATGGCTCTGAGATTACTTCTTACAACATTGACATTGGTGATATTATCATGCCAGTGGGTAATGTCACGAGTTATGTCATCAGTGACCTGCTTCCTGAAACCACATTCCGGTAAGTGTAAATGTCAAGGGCTGCTCACTAGAGATTGAACAGCTTGACACTCTGATGTCAGTGAACTTTCTAGGATGGGTTTTAAAGACTCAAACAATAATTTACCTTATAATGTAACAGGTCTTTCAGAAATCTTGTGGAAATTTCAGTATGCAATTAAAAGGTGAGATGATGAAATTAACCAGATGTTTGCTAAATTTTGAATCAGTGAGGTTTATATCAGGGCTGTCCAACTGGCGGCCCTGGGGCCGTATACGGCCCCCCAGCCCCTTCCCTACGGCCCCCTACCCTTTTAAGAAAGAAATCGGCTGTTTAAAATAAAATAAAAAATTATTTTTTAAATTATTATTTTTAATTATTATTTTTTAATATATTTTTTTCATGGCGGGGGCGGGTGGGGCGGAGGAGGAGCAGGCTCCCCCCCCCGCCAATCGGCGTGCTCCGTCTTTGTAAGGCGGAGATGGCGTAGGCGCTGCGGAGATGGCGTAGGCCAGCGGTTCTCAACCTGGGGGTCGCAGGGCCGCCTCCCTTGGCCCCTCCCCCTCCGGGATGACTGCCGGACCCCTGGTGCTGGCTCTTGCTGCCTGCCGGGTGATGGGAAGGTGCCTGTTCTAACTTTTCAGAGGCCCTTTCCCTTCTCTCCCGGCCGCTCCCTCGGCGTTCTCTTTTCCTTCCTTCTGGTTGCCTCCTCCGCCTGCCCTCCGCGCCACACTGACTGACCCCTCAGCTGAAGCCACTGGCCTCCTCGGCGTGCTGCTGCTTTATTTACTTCAGGCAGTGGCTCTCCTGCTGCTGCACGTGGAGTGAGCGAGTGAGGCTCCCTCCAAGGGGCGTGGAGGTCAGGTCCCCTGTTCAAGAGGGGACTGGGCTGCTTTCCCTCTTTTTTGCGTGGTTGGGGGACACTTTCTGGCTGGAGGGGGGAGTTTTGTGTGGCTCCAAAAGTTCCTGCATGCCTGGGACTGGATGGGGTTCATGTATGTTGGTGGCGCCTGAGGACTTTGCCTGATGGGAGTTTGCAGCTGTGGGTGTTGGATGGCTTTTGTGCGGCTGCTCTTTGAAGGAGTTCCTGAACTAGAGTTTGTGTTGCTGTGTGAGGAAGTGGTGTAGTGTTGGAGGTGCTTCAGGAGGAGGAGGAGTCTGTCGGTGTGTTTTTTGTGTCCCCTTGGGGTTGCTGAGTGAGTGTCCCCAATGCTTTGTGAGGAGGGACCCAAAAAGGAGAGCGGGAAAAGCGTCGCTTTTTGGGTTTCTCCTGAGGGTTCATTTCTCCCTCTTCTTCAGAGGGGAGGGAGAGCCCTTTCTTTCCTTTTTAGGATTTCAGAGCAGGGGGACTCTTTCTTTCCTTTGGGGAGTGAGTGAGGCACTCGCTGTTGTCCTGGCCCTCCCCCCTTCTCTCCTTCCCTCTGCCTTGTTTTAGTGTCGCTTTCTTTTCTGGAAGAGGCAGGGAGCCGAGCTGCCTTCCTCCCCCTCCTCCTCCTCGAGTGCCTTTCCCAGCACAGGAAAGCCTCCGGAACAGTTTGCCTGTTTTTCTTTTTACTATGGGGCTGGGGACGTTTAGTTTGTATAGAAAATAAGGTTGAGAGAAGGGGGAATGATAGTAGTCATGTTTAAATATGAAAGGACATCACATTGAGGAGAGGGCAGGCTAGTTTTCTGGTGCTTTGGGTACTAGGGCCCTTCTTCCATCCACACAGCTGAATAAAAAACCATATTTTCTGCTTCCAACTGGAATATATAGCAGTATAGACTCGGGGCCCTTCCACACAGCCATATAACCCAGAATATCAAGACAGAAAATCAACAATATCTGCTTTGTACTGGGTTATCTGAGTCCAAACTGCCATATATTACATTTCAAAGCAGGAAATGTGGGGTCTTATTCAGTGGGTGGAAGGGCCCTTAGGTAACCTAATTCAAAGCAGATATTGTGGGATTTTCTGCCTTGATATTCTGGTTTATGTGCTGTGTGGAAGGGCCCTAGGACACATTGTATTCAAACAATGGGTCAAGAGATTCAACTTCAATATTAGAAGGAACTTTCTGTTTGACAGCCCCTTGGAGCCTGTCTCCTATGGTGGTTTTCAAGCCTGGATGGCCATTTGTTGAGGGTGCTTTGATTGTAATTTTCTGCATGGAAGAAGGTGGGAGTGGATAGGCTTTGCGGTCTCTTTCTATTCTGGGCCCTTCCACACAGCCATATATATCCCAGAATATCAAGGCAGATAATCCACAATAGCTTCTTTGAACCACATTATCTCAGTCCACACTGCCATATAATGCAGTTCAAAGCAGATACTGTGAGATTTTATTCAGCTGTGTGGAAAGGCCACACAGCTGGGGGAAAGGCCAGCTGCACAATTGTGTGCATGTTTACTCAAAATTGAACACTATTACAGTTAGCGCCCTTCCATACAGCCAGAATATCAAGGCAGAAAATCCCACAGTATCTGCTTTGAACTGGGTTATCTGAGTCCACACTCAGATAATGTGGGATTTTCTGCCTTGATATTCTGGGATATAGGGCTGTGTGGTAGGGCCCTTAGTGAATCCCAGATAATAATAATTATTGTTATAGTTATTTATACTTTGGTTTCATCTCTTGATGAGATGCAAAATATGTGTAGGACTGGCAATTAATACCTTTATTATGGCATTTTTGGGAGTTTTTTTAGGAGAAGTATGTGGGAAAATATTGGGCAGAAATATAATAATGTATTTAATTTGGAACTGAGGGCTGTTTTGCTGGGGTGGGCTCCTTTCTTCTTTTCTTCCTTGCTTTAATTCTTGCTTTTATGTTATTTATTTATATTTATTTCCCTCCCATATATATTCCCTTCCTCAATCCATCTCTCTTTGTGTGTTTCTGATATTTACTTATATTTATTTCCCTCCCATATATATTCCCTTCCTCAATCCATCTCTCTTCTGATATTTATTTATATTTATATTTATTTCATTCAGTTCCATTTTTTTTATTTTATAATTAATAATGCAACTAGTAATTGTAAGTAAATTGGAGCCCGGAGGGGGCGGAGGGGGGGAGGGGGGGCCAGGGCGGGGGGGGGGGCGGAGGCAGACCCTAAGGCCCCCCAGGTGATCAGTGACCGGAGGTCAGGCCCCCGGTCCGGTAGAAGTTGGACAGCCCTGGTTTATATCATTATTCACTTACAGATCAGCAACTTATTTTAATGGGTCTACTTCAGTTTGGACCAGCAATTGGATTCAGTCCTAATTCTTTACATGGTGATAGGTTTGTAAACAGTGATATCAGTTGCAGTGATGAAACTGATGTCACTGCTGCCCTGGAGACTAGGATGCGGAACAATGGCTTCAAACTACAGGAAAGGAGATTCCAACTGAACATTAGGAAGAACTTTCTGACTGTGAAAGCTTTTCAGCAGTGGAACTCTCTACCCCAAAGTGTGGTGGAGGCTCATTCTTTGGGGGCTTTTAAACAGAGGCTCGATGGCCATCTGTTGGGGGTGCTTTGAACGTAATTTTCCTGCTTCTTGGCAGGGGGTTGGACTGGATGGTCCACAATGTCTCTTCCAACTCTATAATTCTATGATTCTATGAAAGCCATATTGGTTCAGAGGTAGATGTGAAGCAGGAATTACTTTGCCCTGTCCTCTTAATATCCACAGGAGTAATTTTTTAAGTTGCTGGGCTCTTCTTTTTCCAAAACCGCTTTACTGATCAGAGAGACAACCCAATACATGTTGCTGTTTGGGGTGGAATAACCAAATGGTTTCCCACATTGGATGGTCTACAAATAGCCAATTGTAACAGGAGGTCTTGCTGGAAACCATTTGTTCTTGGATAGCAAGGCAACCC
The DNA here is from genome assembly GCA_030556195.1 of Anolis apletophallus. NCBI lineage: Eukaryota > Metazoa > Chordata > Lepidosauria > Squamata > Anolidae > Anolis > Anolis apletophallus. The sequence continues at coordinate 23,728,540 of JARBWK010000010.1, read as the reverse complement.
TTGTTTCTCCCCAGTTTCTCATGATGTCAAATTGTAGGGAAAGTTCTATCTCTCACCTACCTCTACCAGATAGCTTTCATTGACCATTCTCTGTATGTGTCTGTGTTGCAAATGGACAGCAGGTTCTTGTTTCTATTACATTAGCATTTGCTGCTGCTGTGTAATCTCTTGTGGTGCTGGCATCAAAAAGGATTAAGCCTCGAGCTTGTACTGGTGGGATTTCTATCCAAAGGTTTTTTCAACTCATGCTCCCTGCTGTAAGTTCCTGACCATAAATAGCTTTCAGACTTTTGATAGATGATTAATGGCTATTCCTTCACTCAGAGATTTGTGTGGGGTTTTTTGCCTTTCAGTGTTATAAATCAACCATAACATTATAGTACAAATATTAATAAGCAAATATTAAACTAATTGTGATCTACACCTTAAGTGTAGGAAACAATTAGAGGTTACTAGAGCATAATGATGCTTCATTGTTCTGAGCAATACATTTGTTTGTCAGATCCTGAGCAGTAATTATTAATTGTGCATATTAACTCTGTTAATGTGTCTGCAGTGATAAATAGATGGCTTAACTGGTAATTATTATGATTGTCTCCCCTGTGGACTTCTGAGAAATTATTTTAATTTAAGAATGAATGTTGGTAAAGGGTCAGATGGCAAATGTAATTTTGAAATTCTGAAATTGCTCAAAGTCGTCCCGTCCTCAGCACAATGGCTCTTCAATTCAAATTATAGCTCATAATGGCAAGAAGCATGGTAGTGTACACAGAATGTGTTATAAGTAATTTTGGCCCATTAAGAACCTGCAGCATATTTCATTACCTTTATTGGGTTTGAGGAAATGTCAACCCAGAGTATTCAACATTTGAATTTAGTTCTCTCTTGTTCAATTCCAAAGCCTCCATATCCAGTCTCTGGTTCAAGCAGAATTAGAAAACATTTTTTCGGAGTTGATTATGTTCTGAGGTGAGTGAGGAAACCATCAGCATTTTTGTGTCAGTGGTCAGCCATTCTTCATCAACTCTGCCCACTCCCTCTTGGAAGACAAAGCTATGTGTGTCATAAGATCCGAGCTACCTAAACTAATTTATTGCTCTCCAGTACAGTGGAGGATCTTGTCTCACTGTTTCAGTGCAAGTCCAGTGAAATGGAGAGGATGCACCAGCTTGTCCTTTGCTGAAAAATGCCTTGATCCAGTCTTAATCAGTCCAACAAAACTATTGAGTTCCTACAGAGTAGTTGTTCCTGGATTTTCAGCATTGCTAGCAAGGCTCATTAACCATTTTGGAGCTGTCCTTGGTACAACATATTGGTTGCCACCAAACTTTATTATACTACTAGCTGAGGACCCGGCGGTGCCCGGGTTATTTGAGGAAGGCATTGTGTGCCAAGGTTGGTTCCTATTAGATGTGTATGTGACTTGCAGTGGTCTCAGGAAGTTAGTGAAGGTACTGCAAGTCCCATTGGCCATGGTCCATCCCCCTCCCAACAGCACCAGGATGTAGAGTGGGTCATGGGGGCTCTTAGTGCCACTTTTGGTGTTGATCATTCATTGGATGAGGGTCGCAGTAGTCTCAGAAGGTGAGTGAAGGTACTTCAAGTCCCGTCATCCATGGTCCATCCCCCTCCAAACAGCACCAGGATGTAGAGTGGGTCACGAGGGCTTTGTGTGCCTAGTTTGGTCTTGATTAGGGTTGCAGCAGTCTTGGGAAGTGAGTGGAGGTACTTCAAGTCCCATCATTTGTGGTCCATCCCCCTCAATACTGCACCAGAATGAGTCATGGGGGCTCTGTGTGCCAAGTTTGGTCTTGATCAGTGTTTGGATGAGGTTGGCAATGGTCTGGTGAAATGAGTGGAGGTACTTCAAGTCCTATCATCTGTGGTCCGCCCTCCGAACTGCATCAGGACGTCCATTGGGTCATGGGGGCTTTTGTGCCAAGTGTGGTCATGATTATGCACTGGATGAGGGTCGCAGCAGGCTTGGGAAGTGAATGGAGGTACTTGAAATCCCATCCTTCATGTTCCATCCTCCTCTAAACTGCAGTAGGATGGAGTGTGGGTCATGGGGGTACTGTGTGCCAAGTTTGGTCTTGTGGTTCAGGGCCGCCTTGGTCTGTGGGGAATGAAGAGTTTGAAAGTACTACAAATCTCATAACCTGTGATGGTACTTCAAGTCCCATCATCCATGGTCCTCCCTACTCCAAACTGCAGTAGAATGAATCATGGGTCATAGGGGCTCAGTGTGCCAAGGTTGGTTACTGTTAATTCAGGCCATACACAATGTCCCATTAACTGAGGCCTAGTCAGGGAAATCAAGTTTTCTGGGAAGTGAATTGGGTGAAGGTAGTGCAAATCCCATCATTCTTGGCCCATCCTGTCCTAAACTCTCTTTTGGGGCCTGTAATGTTCTGGCCTGCTCTGCTGGTAACTTTAAAAGGCCGAATGGCAGGCAGCCGTTTTCTAAAAGCTGAGGGGGAGGAGAAAACAGGAATCTATTTTGTTTTCACAGAGCCAAGTGGGGAGGGAATGTTGATGGTGCATTTTTCCCACTCAGTGGGAAGAAATCCTGTTGTTTGAATGTAGAAGCCTGGATTCTGGGATGCTGACTAATCAGTGGCAATCAATGCCCTCTGTCTTAGAATTTTGGAGTGGCGAGGCTGGCCAATCAAAGGACTTTATGCAAATAGCTGCCACATATCCACCCTTCAGCCCTCCGCACACATACATACATACAAACATTCCGCTTTATTAAGGTATACAGATGTACTATAGTATAATGCTACAGACAACAAAGGAAACTCAAAACGTTGTGGTGGAGTTAAGTTATTTGCATCAGTTTCTGAAAGAAAGGCATCAACTTCTTGTCTTTCCATGAAATGCCTGTGTTAGACTCTCTACTGTGTTAGACTAGTTTATTTTTCACTATTAACATTTTTTGCATATTGATAACAGCAGGTAGTTTTGCCCCCATGGGCTACAGACCTAGTATTTTGTCATCACTGAGGCAGATGTTTTCATCAGGGAGCAATAATGTTTTAAAGACTTCTCATTACACCTTATGTATCTTTAGCTGCCTCATGTAAACAGAAGTATATAGAGTTCAACTTGCTCATTTTAACAGAGACAAAAACATTAAACTTAAAAGATATTATGCTTGTTCTTCAGTGACATGCATAGCTCTCTTCCCCCTGTTTTATCACCATCTTAACAAACCTAACAGATGGTTGACAGAGGGAAAGTGGCTGGCCCAAGGTGAGCTTCATTTAGTGAAAAGGTATACCTTTGTCACCAAAGTCACTCTTTACTATTACACCATTCTGGATCACTGTTAACTCTTGTACCTCATCAGCTATTTTTAATGCCTCTAGGTTTCATAAATAACCTTCAATTAAAAGAAAAACCTTGATATTTTTTAACTCTAAAATTCCACTTTTCTCATTTTGTATAAATGCAAAAACAGGATAGTTGCTAAGTTCATGGTTATAACTACTTTTTCACCATAAACACACTATTTTTTGTGCCAAACTCATCTTCTTAACCTTTTTGCAGAACCAGCAGATTTCTTCATTCTTTCTACCCTCACCTTACTATTTTGGGTCTCATGCTATTGATTTTGAAAAACTAATGCATGGCTAAGTTATGGCTTAGTTAGCCTTGGAATCCATTAATGTTTTGAGTTATTGCTGCTCTACTAATGGAATCCATTAAATGGCTGTGGTAGAATCTGCAACTGTGACCGGATCTCCCTCCATGAACCAGCTCGAACCATCTGCTCTTTGAGGGAGGCCCTCCTGTCGCCCCTGCCAGTATCATAAACTTGTCTGGTGGGCAAAAGAGAGAGAGCCTTCTCCTCTGTGGCCCCCCGACTCTGGAATTCCTTGCCCGGAGAGATTAGGAAAGCCCCCACTCTGGAGACCTTTAAAAAACACCTGAAAACTTGACTCTTCCGCTGTGCTTTTGGAGAGTAGTTATTTAATTTCTATCATTGCTCTCCTCAATGTCCCCATTCTCGGAGTCCATCCCCCCTCCCCCCATAAAGGATGTTTTCCCTGTAAAGGATGCTATTTTGAGTATCCCACCCTGAATTTTAACATTTTACTTGCAGACCGCCCTGTCTTTGTGATTTTAGATATCTAGTTGTATATTGTTTTTATTTATATGTATGTATCTTTTTATTGTGTTCATTGCTGGGTTTTTGATTTTATTTTATTGTAATTTGTTGTTTGGGCTTGGCCTTGTGTGAGTGCCCCAAGTCCCCATTGGAGAGATGGGGCAGGGGACAAATAAAATGTATTATTATTATCATTGCAAAGAGGCATGAAATGGAGTACTTCCAATGCTTTCATTCATGCAGCAATGTGTTTTGTGTTCTTGAAAGAAAGAAGGTGCCAAATTGAGCTTTTCACCAGATCTACTTTTGTTCTCACACTTCCCAGTGTACAAAATATGGGGCCAACTCAGCCAGCCACAAAATGAATTATACCTGTTCTAGTTGAACAGCTTGATAACTGGGTTATTGCAAGTTTAATTATGATAGCTGTCAGCATCAACAAAGTATGACGGTATCGGATAAATGTAAACAAATGTTCTTCTCTGCTTCAGACTGTTAAGTCTTCTATCATTACTGCACTAATTGTCCCCACAGACACAGACAATTAAAATGTGTTTATTTTTGAAACAAAAAATTACACCTCCAAATGACAGGCTCCTTGGTAAAATGCAACACAAACAGCTTTGTCACCTTTTATTTCCATCAAAACCTGCTGCCTGAGTTGGGCCACATCACCCACTGCACTCTAGCCAGGCGTCTCATACAAATTACCCAAGTCTTGGACAAGAGCCCTTCATTTCCTTGTTGCTCACATCAAAAGGAGAAGACTGCATCACCAAGAACAGGATGCACAACATCTCTTGCACGCACACCTTCAAGACAGACTAAGCTGATGCGGAGCTGGGCTCCTCCTCCAAGAAGTATTCCTTTGCCAACTGCGTGGATCACTATTTGGAAAAAAGGCCAAGCCAGAGAAATTTCTTCATCCTGTAATGGTTCCTTTGGATTCTCCTCCTGATGGGCCTGGTTATCATGCCCATTAAATTCCCAGATATCCTCAAGATCCTCCTGAGGCTCTGGGATGCCTGTGTGGGAATTCTGCAATAACCTGGCTGCCCTTTTAGCCACCTTGCCACATGGAACATTTTTCTCCAATCAACTGATCAATATTACAGCAACCTTTCTTAGCTCCATGGCTATCATTCAGGGAAGTGAGGATAAGAGCAATTGTCCTAATTCGGCTCAAGAACAGAAGACCTGCTGTAGATTGTCAACAGTGCAAAGTGCAAACTTTAAGGAGTTTGGAGGCTATTTTATGTTAAGTGCCCTCCCTCGGTTGGTTCTTTGGTGTTCATTTGTGGGTAGCCTTGTCACTTTAGGATGGGAAATGGCGTGAAGTAAAAGAGAGGCCGAGGAAAGCAACTCTGGCTGGCAGCCCATCTGGAGCAGCGACACAACACTGGTGTACTTTGTGGCAGCAATATCAATGTATGAAAGCTGGAAATAAAAGCCTGCTTTTTTAAAATAAAAAAAGGAAAAAGACTGCAGATTTTTTTGATGTCTTGCAACTTATATCTCCTAGTTTTTCTCCTTTTATTGAGATCTCAACTTCTCCCCCTTGTAGAGATTTTAACTGGGTCCAAAGGTTGCTCAGGCCAGGGAGCTGGGAACAAGATACAGCTTCTGACAAGTCCTACTCTTCAACAATTTAGCATTCAAAAGTTGATTTGATGGGTGGGATTTAAGCTAGGTATGGAAACCCACTGAGGATCTTGAGCAAGCCATGCTTTGTCAGCATTAGAGGGCAGCAAAGGGAAACCCACTTTGAAGATATCATGCCTAGAAAAACCTGTGATAAGTTTTCCTTACTCATGGAAAAATGCCACAATAAGGTTAGTTCATAAAGAGGGCAGAGATGAGATGGAACCAGCCAACTTTAAACCAATTTCATTACTTAGAAACTATTATAAAATCTTTACAGTTATAGTAGCAGAAAGAATGAATAAAATACTAAATGGAATAACACAAGGAGATCAAAATGGATTCTTAACAAATAGACAAACAAGAAACAAATTGACATGAGCCATGAATGCATTGGAATTTTGAAGATCTGCAACCAGCTTATATCAAATCTATATTGTGCAGACCATGCAACTCGTTACCTTCATGTAACAGTGGACAGCTCCATACGTTTATCAAATGTCCTTAACTTACAAAAACATTGTATTACCAACAGAGTGTAATTTTTGGCCAGGAAAAGCTCCCCAGCTGTTCTTTTGCTGCAATTTGGTCCATTTTATAAATGAAACAAAAATAGAACACGGAGTGCCGGCTACAATTGTCCTCATTGTTAAAATTGTTCTGAGGTCTTTCTAAACTTGAAATCTAAAATATCTGTTTAAGGTCTTATGCAGCTATGCAGGACTTATGGCTGGTGTGTGTGTGTGTTAGCTCATAAGGATCAAAGGAAAGAGAGTATGTGTAGTATAATGGATTGAATGTTGCTCTAGGGTTCAAATCCCTTTCGGCCATTGAAATGCACTGGGTAACCTTGAACAAGTTAAACTCCATCAGCTCTAAAAGAAGGCAGTGGCAAATCTCTGAATGAATGAAAGTCATGGTCAGCTTGAAGGCATGTAGTAATAGCAACAACAAAGATGAGAACAACTGGCTTTCTTACAATCCGTCTGGAATAAAGGGATTTCCAACAGTAAGCTTCTTCCAAGGGTTTTAGTGGATATCCCAGAATTTCACACACACACACACACACACACACACACACACACACACAGCAACTCTTGTTGACTCATCTGTTTTGGTGGCAAAATGAATGCCTCTTACCATGTAAACAAGGCTGTGGGAAGCTCATGATTTTCAAATGGATCACACTGTCAGAAACCTGTTATGATTACATGCAAAAAGGTGTGATTTAGCCATTATTGCTGAATTTGGAGTGACAAAAACTCATTTTAATATGAGTAAATAGAAATAGAAAGTGGGTAAACAAGGGAAACTCAAAGAAATAAATTGATCTGCCAGTTTCTGAAAACAAATGAGGCCTGTCTGCAGTGTTGCTTAAGCATCATACTAACTGGAGTAATCAATGAACAGAATAAAATGAAAATGAATTCTTACAAAGGCTCTGTGTTTAGCTGTTAGCTGCTTTGGGTTCAGGTAATATTATTGAGTCTCTTTCAGAAGAGAAAAAGTGGGGTGTAAATAAATATTATATTGTCGAAGGTTTTCATGGCCGGAATCACTGGGTTGTTGTGTGTTTTTGAGGCTGTATGGCCATGTTCCAGAAGCATTATCTCCTGACATTTCACCTGGATCTATGGCAGGCATCCTCGGAGGTTGTGAGGTCTGTTGGAAACTAGGGAAATTGGGTTTATATATCTGTGGAATGTCCAGCCAGGGTGAGAGAAAGAACTCTTGTCTATTTGAGGCAGGTGTTAATGTTTCAATTGGCCGCCTTGATTAGCATTTAATGGCCTAGTGGTTTCAAGGTCTGGCTTCTTACTGCCTGGGGAAAAGGTTTGTCTTGAATTCCCCTGTTTTTTGTGTTCTTTATTTGCTGTAATGATTTTAGAGGTTTTTTTAAATACTGGTAGCCAGATTTTGTTCATTTTCATGGTTTCTTCCTTTCTGTTCAAATCATCCACATGGTTGTGGATTTCAATGGCTTCTCTGTGTAGCCTGACATGGTGGTTGTGAGAGTGGTCCAGCATTTCTGTGTTCTCAAATAATATGCTGTGTCCAGGTTGCTTCATCAGGTGCTCTGCTATGGCTGACTTCTCTGATTGAAGTATTTATTAGTATTATTATTACTATTATACACAGTATGACACAGCAAATGAGATATATATGCTGGATTTCGTATCACAAAATCACAAGTTGAACACTTCCCAAGTGTTTAGGACTATGTGATATATTTTTGAATGATGCGTGCAGAATTATTATTATTATTATTATTATTATTATAGTGACTGCTATAATAATTGTATTAATTTTATGCCTATTTTTTTTCAAGTGGTAACACAGTCAGCCCTCCATGTTCATGGATTCTGCACCTATGGGTTTCACTATCCATAGCTCAAAATAGCTCAAAAATATTCCAAAATAAAAGAGAGAGACATCCAAAACAGAAAACTTATGTTTGCTATTTTATATAAGGGACACTATTTTACTGCACTTTTTGTATATAATGGAACTTGAACATCCACAGATTTTGTATCCATGGGAGTGGGAGGTGTCTTGGAACCAAACCACAACAGATACCAATAACCTACTGCTATTAGTTCCTTTGGATGGCTTGCATTGTAATCTTCCTTACTAGAAAAGTGATACTAAACCTACATTTAATAAAATAAGAAGTTGCACACTGAATTTAATGCCCAAATTGTTTTGATACATAATATATAATCCTTGATTCTAAAAGACACATTGTCTCAAAATCGATTACAGTTGTTAAGTCACATGGAATTCATAACAGTAATGTCATGAATGAATAAAGACAACCAAAATATTCTCTCAAAACTTGAGATTCTCATGGCTTTTATCTGAAATGAATGTGTGCAATGGTCCTGAAATGCAAGCCTTTAGGAATGTATGCCATTTTTACTTGCATTAAAATGCAAGCCGGGGAAGGGGGCATGGCGCAGCCTGGCTCCGCCCCCTCCCCAGCTTCCACTCTCCCACAGCTTCTCCAGCCTTGAGGGGACTGTGCCAAGTCAGCATTGTGCTGGCTCTGCCACCGCTGGCTTGGTTACAATTAAGTACAAAATGCTAGAGTAGAAAAATGTACTGGCATCAGGTGAGATTTAAAATAAAGTTCAGGAAAATGAGTAAGCAACAGTTTTTTCAATAGGAAGACAATTTTGGAGATACTATCTTCACCCATCATATTCCCTGGTCTGTTATTCCAGGGAATGGCTAGGTTGTTGTGGGTTTTTCAGGCTGTATGGCCATCTTCTAGAAGCATTCCCTCTTGATGTTTTGCCTGCATCTATGGCAAGCATACTCGGAGGTTGTGAGGTCACAACCTCTGAGGATGACCTCACAACCTCTGCGGATGCTTGCCATAGATGCAGGCGAAACGTCAGGAGAGAATGCTTCTAGAACATGGCCATATAGCCCGAAAACCCTACAACAACCCAGTGATTCCAGCCATGAAAGCCTTCGACAATACATTCCAGGGAATATGTATAGATTCTGTTGTTCAGAGAAGGACAAAAATCAGATAATTAAAAAAATAATTTTTCATCTTCTTGGTCTTTTCCAATCATAGGATCCGGATTCAGGCTGTCAATGACATTGGAGCTGGTCCTTTTAGCCACTCCATTAAGGCAAAGACCAGGCCATTGCCACCTTTACCTCCTCGGCTGGAGTGTACAGCCGCAGGACCTCAAAGCCTGAAGCTGAAGTGGGGGGAGAGCAGCTCCAAGCAGCATACTGCTGATGATATGGTGTACATCCTGCAGATAGAGGACAGGAACAAGAGGTAAGAAAGAATGCAGTGTTGCTGGTGCTTTTCTTCTGAAATTCACCTTTTGCTCAATGAGAATCACAAAGTACTTGCTTAATTAATTTCTGCCTATGTGTGTGTCTATGTGTGTGTATTGGTGTGTCTGTGTGTTTGGGCATATAAATTAGCATATAGGAATTTTAATATGGAATAACGTATATTTTGACTTTGAAATCACCTTAGACTCTAGATGACATGATTTGTTAAATGTATTTTAAATTATGCTTACTATGTTTTGATTTTTAACGTACATTTTAGCTGTTATTTTATGTTTTAAGGCACCATAGAGATGCAATTGTAAGCCGCCTCAAGTCCCCCTTGGGGTAGAGAAGGCAGGATACAAATCAGATAAATAAATAAATAAATAAATATCCATGTATAAGTTGACTTCATATATAAAGTGATGGTAGGTTTTGGGGCCAAAAATGTGGATTTTTAATACGACCCATGAATAAGTCAAAGTCCTTTCATGAAAAGCACCAATACTGCCTCACTTCTGGCCACCAAGATCACAATTTTTCTGCTAATACATCCAAAAAGGCATTTTGTCACTCTGCTCAGAGAAAGAAATGTTTTCTCTTTTGAAAAAAAATAAGGTGAAGTATTAACTGTTATCAAATGGGAACCATCTCCTTCTCTGACTAGAATGGCAAAAAAACAAATGGTTAGCCCAGGGTTCCCCAAACTAAGGCCCGCTGGCCAAATCCAGCCCTTTAAGGTCATTTACTTGTCCCTCGCCCATAACTTTAGAACTAGGGTCACCCTAAGTCTAAAACGACTTAAAGGCACACAGCAACAATGGTCCTGACTAAATTGATTCATCAGCCAAACGTTGGCCCACACTTCTCACCAAAATACTAGTACGTTTATTTGCACTACAAATAGCATATGTGCAGTATGCATAGGAATACCTGTATATTTCAAACTATAGTCCAGCCACCCAACAGTTTGAGGGACCGTGAACCGGTCCTCTGCTTTAAAAAGTTTGAGGAACCCTGGGTTAGCCCATTTCAGGACATAAACTACATACTCTAACATTTCAGACTGAAGTATTCCCTCCCCCTCCCTTTGGACCTTCACTATGCAAAGTGCATAATATATTTTAGAACTATAATCCTTCACTGCTTTCTAGACTTTCCAAAGTTGTGGAGTTGCCCTGCAATCCACTGGCAATCTACTATCTCTTCCTCCACCCCATGGTTGCAAGCTGAGGAGATGGGCAGGGGAAGCACCTAAGAGGCATAATGTTACAGTCAAATCTTCCTATACAGGAAAAGAGGAGAGGGTGAGCAGATGCTTTGGGTTTCTGAGGCACTGTGCATGACACAGAATGCTGCTGGAGTTTCAGTTGTTACAGTCTTCAATGACTGCAGGCAGTTGTAGTGTTTTAACAAATGAAGCAGTAAAATTATTTGAAGAAAGAATGGAACCAATGATGGATCAGGTCAACACTGAAGAGGTTTTATCTCGAGCTCAAGGTCTTCTTAGAGTCCTCCCCCTGTCTTTAGTATTAACTCTTTCTTCAAATATTATAAAATCCAGAGGCAGGAAATAAATTAACCATATCTAACAGATCTAACAGATGTCTAGTGTAACATTATACATCTTAATTTATATTGATATTGAAAGTGTTAATGGGAGGTATGATAATAACAACAATAATATCAATCCAAAATAGACCAAGTTACAATACTATGAAAATTAACTCAATTAACTTCCCCCTCCTCTGGTAAATCCTTGTTATTGGTTGATCTCATAATCAATTAAAACACTTTTTGTTCAAACTTCCTTTTCTATAGAATGTAATTCATTTATCTAAACATAAAAGGTAGCATAAGGCAAACTTAAGACAAGTTAGCTGTATTTCTCGTCCCCTCAAACTCAACAGGACAGTCTTCACAGTCTTCATATTAGTAATAATATTAATAAGCAGAACTAAATAAAGCTAATTGAAGCAAAACAGAACCAATAATGGATCTACACTGCCCTATAATCCAGTTTTAGAATGTGGATTAACTGCATTGAATGAATCGGATTATATCAGTCTACACTCCCCTATAATCCAGATCGATGCAGTTAATCCACATTCTGAAACTGGATTATAGGGCAGTGTAAATCCAGCCAGAATGGTCCTTAACTTTGACTTCCAGATGTTTTGGACTTCAGGTTTCAGAACCTGCAGCCAACATGGCAATGACCAGGAATTTTAAATCCAATACATCTGGAGGATCAAAGGCTGGGACCTGTAACAATACCATCACTTTCTCCTAAAGCTAAGCTTCACTGCATGAGTGCGTGCGTGCGTGCGTATGTTTGTGTGTGTGTGTATATATATATCTCAGAACACTCAGAGAAAAATCAAAAACAGCCTTTAGCATTGGGTGAACAGGTTCAGATAGGTGAATCCTTGATGGAAAAAGAAGGCGGTATTGCATGTGAAAAAGCCTGCAACCACGTAATTGCAAGGGTTGTTTAGAGAAAGTGGATGTAAATGTGTCTGCACTCAATAAGACTGATACCTTGCTATTGTTTTCCTTCCAAAGAAACACCAAGGGACGTCCAGTTAATATAAATCCCCCTTGGAAAGAACTAGCCCCAAAGCCATGTTTAATGCATTTGAACAGATTGAAGACTCTCATATTTCTGGCCTACCTACTGGTCCTGCAAAGTGACTAGATATAAAAGAATTTTCTCTATAGAGTTTTAGACCTAAGATTAAACCTGGATCCTATTGCATGGGCACTATCACTATGATCTGGCTCCTCCTTATATTGCCTTGCTTTTTAATTGATTTTTGCATTTGATTTATTCTTGAGTGAACTTTGGAATTTTGCTTCCTCTCCCCCCTGAAATAGGTGCTATAGGTCTCAATACAAGTCTCATTTTGCATAATGAATCATTGATGATAGAAGTGGGAAGCAAAGATAATAATACTAATAATATACTTTATTTATATTCTGCTCTATCTCTTTGAGGGGACTCAGAGCAGATTACAACATACACAGATAGGCAAACATTCAGTGCCTTAATACAGTTGAATAACAATGGTATACAAATACACAGAACAAAGGTAAAGGCTTCTCCTTTCATCTCCAGCTTTCTGGAGGCAGTGCTCAACTCTGGCCTCTTGTTCCATTTCCAAGTCAAGGAGCATGTTGTCCATAGACACCTCCTGGTTGTGTTGCTGGCATGGCTGCATGAGTGCCTTCATCACCTTCCTGCCGAAGCAGTACCTATTGACCTACTCAACGTTTGCATGTTTTCGAACTGCTAGGTTGGCAGGAGCTAGGGCTAACAGCAGGAGTTCATCTGACATGCGGCTTTGAACTGCCTTTAGGTCAGCAGATTAAACAGTTCATTGGTTTAACTCATTTTGCCACCGTGGTCCCTGATTGTTTAAAAGCTTTAATAAGGAGGTTTATGGAGTACACACATAACAACTATCAAGTTTTAAATGTCATGTCTTCTCTATATGATAAGTTTTGGTGGTTTTTTGTGCTGATTTCTTTGGTAACTAGCAGTCTAGCTCTTTGAAAGAAAAAGACATGTTTATTTATGGTGCTTGCATGTTTTCTTTGTAAGTTGGGCTCCAGGTTATTGTGTGTGAGAGACTTTTTAACTAAAAATAATCTAATAGGATGCAATAATATAACTAATTGTTTCCAGGCCATAGTGGGATTTTTAAAAGTCGAGGTTAAACAAATTAATCTTAATATATTAACGTTTGATTTTTAGTGGCAATCATTAGTCTTTGTGCAATTACAGCTTTTCTAGGAATCCTGTAAGTCTTTCCAGAAGCTAATGTTGAAATGATATTATTGACTAATATGTTAATTATAGCTTTCTCAACCAGTTGTTTCAAAGTTTCTTGGAGTGCTTGGAAGTAAAGTCGTAAATCCTGTATCAGAACTGATTTTCAGTTTCCAGTAGAGATGGAGATATGAATGTTCTGCTTATAGCAGTGGTTTTATCAGGGTTTTCATATTAGCGAATTATCATCAGTTTCAAATCTACATGTCAAATTTTGAGCTGGAACTAGGTGGTCCCCTGATTGTCTCCCCTTTGATTGGATGATTTTAGCTACATGCCCCACTAGCAGTTCTTAAAAGACCAACAGAAACCATTCCTGCTTATGGTTATTGTCATGGGTATTGCAAAGTGTAATTATTTTCTTATAAATGATAATGATAAAAGTGCTTTTTGTACCATAAATGCCACATTTCTAGTAAACATTGCTGTACTTTATAAATATAAAAATAACAATTGGATTGTGCTCCCCAAAGCATTACAGACAGTTTGCTTAAGCATAGATATTTGATCTGCCTAACTGCTCCATTATTTTAAAAAGTATAGCATGTTTTATTCACTGTAATATACCATGTGTTTGAAAAAAAAACTAAAGGAGACTGGGAACATCCAGTTGAAAAAATTCTTAGATGGTGTGTGTGTGTGTGTTGTGTGATGTGTACCAAATCTCGCCCATCCAAAGGGGAAAAAGAGCCTACAGTGTTTTGATCAAGCTGCATTTTGTATCAATATTTGTATGGCCCACTTCAAAGGATGCTAAAGAGAGCAGAACAATCAATAGACTTGCATATGAAGTGTAAATTGAAGAGGGAGAAAAAGTTACATGCGCATGTAATTCATATTAATGTACACATAAAGTGAAAACTCTGAAGAATATTTTTTTTATTTGAAACTTCTATATTCTGCAATTCTCACCCCACTGGGGCCCTAGGGCAGAACATAACATATATATGGCAAACATTCAATGCCAGATATAAAATCATAAATATACACAAACATTTAAATCACTTATATCTACTTTAAAATCAGCTGTTTAAAACAATCTCAAGATACCATGCTGGCTCCAGTTAGCGGAGTAGGTTCCCTATTATTGCCTCATTGCACTGCCCCACAGCCAGGTCTTTACCATTTTTTCTGAAGGACAGGAGTGAGGGGGCTGAGGAAGGGAGTTCCATAGCTGGGGGCCCCTCTCTCCCGTCCCTGCCAAATGCACCTGTGATGGTGGCAGGACTGAGAGCAGGGCCTTTTTTTTCTTTCCATATGTTAGACCTGAGAAACCCTTGGCCTTCCAAATGTTGTTGGATTGCAGTTCCCAGAATTCGTCATCATTGGTGATGCTGCCTATATCTGCTGAGATTTTCAATCCAATCACATATGGAGGGCTACATGATTCCCATCATGGCCTGAGTACTTACCTTAACAGTGACAACAAGCATCAACATTTTGTTTTTGCTCAGCAATGCCCCCCCAAACTCTCTATATATATAACATTGTGGTAAATAAAATCCATGCTTTCAGGTCTGTGATCAGGAGCAGGACTTGAAAACCAATAGTTTTGAATTGGATTTGATTGTGAGAATACAATAAGCAAGTTATCATAATCTGTTCGAATAGCTGGCATGTGGCCTTACAGGAATTAGCTCAACCGAGCTCATAGGGAAAGGTCGAATTGTTGTTGAGATCTGCCCATGGTACGTAAATAATGTGTGCCATGGCTCTGGAGTTGTTTTGTAAGATAATACCTGTTAGTCAGCTCTTCCTACATCTGCTGTTGGTGTTTTCCCTTTGTGGGTTTTCTGATTAGCTTTGGAAAGCCACCTGTGTTTTTGACAGAATCTCCAGTGGAATAGGATTTGGTTAATTTAGATTCATGCCTAAACTAGATATCATGACATTTTTGCCCCGACTTTCCTCCTTGATGCTTCTGTTTCTGCAGTAATTACTTAGCTCCATTCTCTGGCTTGCTGGGGAATTAGCTATGGGAGTCTTAATTTAGCAACATTGATACAGTAATCATTTGAGTGCTGTTATGGTTTACAGGTATCCAGAGTTTAAGGCAATAAAAATAGTCATCCACAAGTGCATTGCCTTTTTCAAAGCATCTAGTTTTTAAGTCTGTCTGGATTTACAATTAATATAATTGAGATGTGTTCCCATTTTATGTGGCTGTGTTTTCCAAATTTCATGTTTTTAAATTATTTGTGTTATGTTCATTTTTAAATGCAATCCATCTTGTAGGTTTCTTCATATGCCAGCAAAGATAACAAGAACTATATGCAGACTTAAATCCATATTCTAGTTCAAATCAGAAATAACCTGTTGAGTCAGTCAGATTTATGTAAGTGTTCACAATTGGGATCTAGCCAATTGTAACAAGCAGTTGGTTTCAAAATACAGGCAGCCCTTCACATTCACTGAGATTAGGGTCACACAATCTTTTAGAAAGTGGGAAAGCCGCATATTTTAAAAACTCTTATTTGGTTTTATCAAAAAGAGTACTTCTCTAGCAATGAGGTGCCCAGCAACTCTGTTAGTGGGATTACACTGGATCAGTTTCAATTGGTGAGTACTGTTGTTATGGACAAGCTGGTGGAGCAAGTAAGGAAGACAATCTGCTTTTTTGATCCCTGCTTTCATCTCCTCCCTGGCTGGTTATCCAGGGAGGAGATGCAGTTCGATCTCAAATATAACAAATTATTAATGCATCTCTTAGGGAGGGAATTTTTCCATCCTGTTTAAAAGAAGCAGTAGTTAAACCACTGCTGAAGAAGACCGCCCTGGATCCCCTGGATCTTAATAACTATAGACCAGTGTCTAATCTGTGAACCTCCCTGAATCCCCTTTGTGGTTGAGAAGGGCAGTTTACAAATACTGCAAATAAATAAATCACCTCTCTTTTTTGGGCTAGGTGATTGAGAAGGCATTTGCCTTCCAACTCCAGCCATTTCAAACTGGCTTCAGAGCAGGATATGGAGTTGAGACTCCTATGGTCGCCTTAGTGGATGATTTCCAACTCAACACTGACAAAGGGTTTGTGTTTTGTTGGTGCTTCTACATCTCTCAGTGGCTTTCAATATTATTGAACATTATATCCTTCTGGAAAGTCTGGAGAAGCTGGGAATTGGAGGCACTGTATTTCAGGCGTTCCAGTCGTACCTCTCAGGCAGGTTCCAGAATGTGTCAATTAGTTCAGATCGTGGCGGGCTAGGATCTGCAGGCTGGTTGGTCGGCATGCACTGTCTGTCATTGTTTCCTATCAGTCTCCGGGTTTGCAAACTTAATTTTTCATTTATGAATATGAGAGTGGACAGGAGAACAGACCATGGTTTTTAAGTCTGAACATATATCTGCCTTGGTTGTGTAGCACCCAGTGACAAACCATGGCTTGGTATTGTTCATGAATGAGCCTGGTATGCCAATTTTAAAAATAATATTCTGGCAATGATTTGTTTGTATTCAGCCCTGTAAGGATACACAGATGCTTTGCCTCATGATGAATAAAGCTATTAGCCAGTTATCGCAGGTTTTCCAAGGAGTCTAATTAGAAAATGCTTTACTCTCTTAATTGAATCAAGACCATTAACACCCACTTTAACAGCAGTGTCTGATTTCCATCCAGCTCCCAAGATGAAGCTTTAAAAGAAGATTTTTTAAGAAACAAAAAAACAAAAACATACGTATTATCATATTTGTTCATAATAATCAGCATACACATAATGGAAGGCTTTGGCTTGCAAATAAGTAAAGGAAATTGGCAATTAAGGTTAAGCCATATGGTTGCTATAGTATTGTTTCTGAAATTACAAATTGAAAACCATCAGGAAACAAAGACAGGACAAAAATGGTGATGGACTCTGTTTGATTAAACATATTTCTTGTGTTGTACATAATGAATTAGAACCACTATATAGTACCTGTATGTAGATATGAAAAAGCCCCTTATTTTCATTTCTTTTCTTTTCTTGTCACATTGTTTTAATGACAATTAATTGAAACTCCTTGTTGTCTTCACAGTAAGAGAAATAAAATATTTCCCAAGGTCTTGACATGTGCAGTATAATTACATTAAAATTAAGTATATCATCCAAAGATTACAGATGTTTTTTGGCTACAACTCCCATTCAGCATGATCACTAGTAAGGGATTGTGGGGGTTGAAATGTTACCGTTTGTTTGCTCCCCACTCTTCCAATAAACCAGTGAGTAATTGTAACATACGAGCCTCACCATAGTAGAGCAGACTAAGGAATCATAAAACCAATAGCAACCAGAGATGTTTTTCTGCCTGGAGTTCTAATGGTACACAATTCTTGACTTCTGGCATACTCCCCCAAGTGGTGCTCTCTATATTAGGTTGTCTTTCCTTATAAGATGGCAGGCTGCTTTTCCCTTATAAGAGGCATCATTTCTAGGGTCGTCATAAGGATATTTGTAGGGTATCCTGCCTGTCTCCAAAAGCAAAATTAATGAAAAGCTTCTTTCCCAGCAGCCATACAGTTGTTACAAGTGCCTCTGGATAAGTAGGTGATTTTCTGGTGTTGGAAGGATCAGGGGAAGAGGGACCACCCTAGTTTCTACAACTTGGGATATGAAGATATTTTGAAACTTTTAAAAATTCAGTAGGTACAATTTTGCTTGGGATCAGAAGTATTTTGAATTTCCTCAGATTTTAGAATGCCTGTATTTGTATTTATGTACATA
Source organism: Anolis apletophallus (assembly GCA_030556195.1). Lineage (NCBI taxonomy): Eukaryota > Metazoa > Chordata > Lepidosauria > Squamata > Anolidae > Anolis > Anolis apletophallus. The sequence goes on along the minus strand of JARBWK010000010.1, from coordinate 23,710,455 downwards.
GTGAGGTATCTTAGAGATGGTGCCCAATTCATAACATGAATAGTATTTGTACTTGATATATACCTTATACACATAGACTGAAGATCGTTTTAAAACATTTTAATAATGTTGTGAATGAAACATAATGTGTGTACATTTAACAATCAGAAAGCAAAGATGTCACCCATGAGGACAATTTTGGATGTTGAGATTTTAGAATTCCAGTTAAGGATTGTCTTTTGGAAAATGGCAATCTCCATAACCATTTTGGAGATTTTATGATCTTTGGAAAGGCGTGACCTTGTTAGAAGGCATAACCTTTTGAACAATGATGCCACAAACTCTTTGTAAAGGCATGACCTGTTAGAGCAGTGGTTCCCAACCTTTTTTTTTTGACCAGGGTCCATTTGACCAGGGACCACTAGTCCAGGGACCACTTGAACAGGGACCACTTGAACAGGGACCACTTTGACCAAGAACTACTCTCCAACATTAGTACCAAAGGGGTTATGAATCAGGTTTTGGCCAACTTTAGATTTCGTTTGATTATTTGGGGTGCCGATTCAGAAAATTGCATTGGATAGATCACATCAGCTCTAGTTTCTGTTACATATGCAGTAGTCACCTTCTGCTCACCCACAGAAAACCATATTTAATAATCTAGAGCCATGGGCCTTATTTTAGGTCTCATGGCCCACCAGTTAAGAACCACTGTGTTAGAGTCATAACCTTTTTGAAAAAATTGTATTCACCAGCATACCCAGAGAGAGAGAGAGAGAGAGAGAGAGAGCAGAGTTTCAGAAGTGTTTCTTTTGTTGTTGAAAACACATCTATTCTCCCTTAAAATATATTTGCTTTCAGGGGACAAAAAATATATCATGCTTTCAGGGGACAAAAATAAGCAGACTTGCTTAAAAGTAATATAGTTAGTTTACTCGCAGATTTCATGTATTCATCATACAGGTACTTTGCTTATCAATCTAGTTATAAATAAGATTTGAAGTCGTTTCTCTGTGTAAGGAAAACAGGGCATCATTCTCATAATCAACAGTCCATAATCTAAAGCATCTCTCTGTTTTGAGAGTCTAATAGAGTCTCTGTAGTCTGTTTCAACTAACTTCTAAAAGCATACATCTGTTTCTACTTAAGTCTCTAAGCTGAACTGTTCCTGCTGAAGGTCTGATGCAGTGGTTTTCAACCTGTGGGTCCCCAGATGTTTTGGCCTTCAACTCCTAGAAATCCTAAGAGCTGGTAAACTGGGGACCCACAGGTTGAGAACCACTGCTCTAATGGCTTCGGTCTTTCTAAAATGGAGTCAGACCCCTTAACAAACCCAGACCTGATCACATAGTCTGCAGACCCTCCCACAACAAAGAGTCAAGCAACATTGCAAACCAATGCACACCTTTACAACACAGTAAGCAACTATATACATAACAAATAACTATTGGAGGCTTGATAAGGTTGCTATTTCCAACATGCTCAATCTGTAATGATTATGCTGCTGCTGAGAATGTCAGGAATAAATGTAATCTCATCTCGTGAATTGTCAAAAATGTGGATTTTCACTTAAACTGCATGGAAAGATGATTGATTACATTACCAAAGTGATTAACATCTGCTGGAATAGTTGCTATGTTATTTCATTAACCAGCAGTGAAATCATGGCTCGGGTGAAAGTTGCACCTATCTACATCAGGCAATGATTTGGCTCTCTCTTTTTCCTCCTACCTCAATAATCACTGCTTGGAACTTGATGTTCTTCCCTTCATTGATCAAATTATCTGTTCCTGTTGTGTTGTTTCCTGATTTATGGATGGCCTGGTATATATAGATGAGCAATCCAATAAATAGCTAATGGTTAGACATGCCAAATAACAGAAGAAGAGCTAGGTGTTTTATAATTTTGAAGAGCATGTATGAAGTGTTTATTGTCAAAAGCAAGCACTTTGCTGGTGTGGTAATTTCATTTAACTACTAGCATCTGTTGCTTGCTAAGTTGTGTAAGCCTCCATTTCAGATGCTCCAGTTACTTGTGCTGTGAAGAAAATAGCCTCCGGTCAGAAGCTTAATTCATGGGGATATTAATAATATGTTACCCAATCTCATTTCCCTTTCTCTTGTGCTTCCATGAAGAGTACAAATAATGGTTGCCATTTCACTGAGAAGCTGCACTCAGGCTTTTACGTATGCCACTGTATTTGATGCTGCCCAGCTGCACCTGCCTTTTGAAAAGCCCAAAATGTAGGTGGCTTTTGTTCAAAGCACTTGTTGAGAAATGGAAACTCTCCTTTCAACAAAAAGGAGAGAACCCACACAATAAAAATGTAAAAGGCAAGAGCAAAGGGAAAATTATTTCTATTCACAATACCCAACTTTGATCTTGAAATGTTACAAAGAAATGCAATATGGCAAGCAAGTTCCTGGAAGTTCCTCACATGGGATATAAATGTATTGACAACAAAATTGCAGCCTTGTCATCTCCTGAGCATTCTCTCTAGGAACACTTTGTTCTGTGTTGTCTGTATATTATTATTTGATTTGATATTAAAATGCAAGGGAATAGAACTGTTTCAGGCTGTTAACAAGAAAGACATGTGATGATTAATATTTCTAGGGATTGCCTCCTCCTTGCCTGGGAAATTGTATTTTCTTCCCCACGTTTTGCCTATATAGTTATTTAAAATGTTCCCATTAAAGCATAGCATGCGCTGGGGACAGATTCATTGGAAATCAGGGCAGCATTTGGATCATAGGTACCTTGTTGCCCTCATGCTTTTTTCTTTTTTTAACAAAATACCTAAAAACTTTGACCACATCATATTGGACAAATGCCGATCCTAGTGATGCTGGTTTTTAAATGTTACTTCCTTGAAAACAGGTTGTGGTAACCTACCTAATGGGTATCATACTCTTGGTCTTTGACCCTGAAATCTTGTCTCCAAAAGTTGCAACTTAAATCAAGTAATATATATGGGACTACATGTGCCCTCTTTAAACATTTCTGTTGATATTATGGTTAATTTTTGCATTCTTTACTATCTCAAACAATACCTGTTGGAAACGTGGAATATAGCACTTTCAGTGAATAAATATAGGTATGCAGTATTTGCCTTTGCAAGTCACAGAATAAATTAACTAACCCTGCTAAAAGTGATCGGTGCTTGACTACATGTCTTGCCACCTTCTTGCTCTCCTTCACACCTAAGCAGTTCACTTCATAGGCTCTTCAGCTTCTAGGTTTAGCCCTAGCAGAGGGAAGAAGAAAAATAGCTTCTCAAACTTGTATTCTCTTAATACATTATTCAGTCATAGGACCCTTCCACACAGCCCTATATCCCAGGATATCAAGGCAGATAATCCCACATTATCTGAGTGTGGATGAAGATAACAGATATTGTGGGATTTTTCTGCCTTGATATTCTGGGATATAGGGCTGTGTGGAAGGGCCCTAGGTTATCTGAGTCAACACTCAGATAATGTGGGATTTTCTGCCTTGATATACTGGGATATAGGGCTGTGTGGAAGGTCCCATAGTTGCTGAAACTGCAGTCTGCAGGTTTACAGGTGAAGTGTGTTGTTTGGGGCTGTAAAGTCAAATATTAGATCTAGAGTTCTTCAGCCAACTCATACATATCCTTAGACCTAGGATTCCCCCTCCTCCAGTTTTCTTGAAAATTATGTTTACTTACTTACTAACTTACTTCATTTATATACCACATTTCTCACCCCTGGGGAAACATATTTCACGGCAAAATGCCATACCTTACAAAACATGAAAACCTAACATAAAACAACAGTAACATAAAACTATAAATTAAATCATAAAAATAATTTAAGTGATGCAGCTTCATCACATTTACCATGAACCCTTAAGACCTAAAAATTGTTAAGAGCCACTGTAGTAGAACTAAGTTGCATTGTACGAGTATCTTGAAGCCAAAAACTTTAGGAGCCATGCCTTTCCATTGTACTCAGTTCCCCTATTCATGGCTAAACACAGATCATAACTCAGGCAAGAACTTGGACTTTTGAACTTCTAAGTCTGCCTTTCACTGTGGTCTTAATGACAGCACTGTGCAAGATTACTGGGGGGATTGTGTGTGTATTTGGATGTGCATGGAGCAAACTAAAACTACTGTATAAACTTGATATTATAAAGACTGTATCTGCCACCTCTGTCCCTCCTTATTTGTCTTTCTGCCAAAGATACAGTTGCTGTGATGGTTAAATTGGCCCCAATACATTAATTCTGTCCTGTCCCAATGATATGTACTTCTGACATTGCAGATAATAAAACAGTCACACCTGGACTCTTATTTGACTATGTTCTTCCTTGGATAACTTTTCCTCCCTCTTTCATTTGCACTCCTAATCTGTATTTCTAAACACTCAGTTGAAAATTTTAGTTTATGAAAAGGTATTACACACAGAGAGAGAGGGGGGAGGGAAGGGAGGGAGAGATCCTGTTTTCCTCCTACTTGCATCACTTGGGCCTGAACACAATTTTCCATGCTAGATAATATAGTAGAACTGTTTTGCATTTGCTTGTATCAGAGGTGTTCTCTGTGTGAGTGAATATAAAGCTGGTATCTCATAATGTGGCCCAATACATCAATATATCATCCTCCTGCCTCCCCTCAAGTACGTTTTAAAAAATCCTTGAGGATTCCTTGAGATTCTAGTAACTATAAAATTAGATTTATAACACACACACACACACACACATACATGCAAAACTTCTTTGTCAATGCAGCACATAACCATCATGCTTTGAAATGTAACAAGGAGAAATTGTCCAGGAATACAAAGTGTCTGTTTCAGACAACTAATTGAATTGTACATATTTATTTGAGATATTAGCTTTCTGTTGAAGTTTGAAATGTTTGTAATCAAGATAAAACTTTTGTATTTTTTGATCACAACATGAGTCTTCCGGGCATAATTAAGATTAATTTCTTGAATGATTCCTGTTCTTGTTAAAACTAATTGCTTGTCCAGTTTTAGTAGAAGTCAGTTTGGAGCAATGGCCACGCTGTCTGGGGGATTCTATGATTGTCATTTAGAAAAGAAAGTAACTTCCCAGGCTCTGACTAAGATTGAACAAGAACATGTCTCGAAGATTTACATATTGGATATTCTATGTAAAAGTACATGTCCTATTACTTGCTGATGCATTAGCAAATATATACTTGTGCAAGAACAATATTTTGATCTATGTCAGTGGTTCTCAACCTGTGGGTCCCCAGATGTTTTGGCCTACAACTACCAGAAATCCCAGCTGTTAGGATCTGTGTGATAGAGTTGAGTCTAAGAGAGAATGAGATTATTCTGTCATAGGATGAGCAGAACAAACATATGTCTGAAGGTGGTGTTGTTCTCTGCCATTATGAACAATAGAAGGTATGTTCATAAAGTGCGATGGTTCGCTAACATTGTAATAGGGTACCAGTTGGAACCCATTCATGTAAAATTGCCTCCTGAGCATCACATCCATATTATAAAACTTGGCTTCCAAATGACCTCTCAGATTACTTAGCAGCAGGTAATTGTGTTCAGAGGTCATACAACTTTTTGTAACAGATTAATGTAGGTAAAATTAAATCCTCCCGCCTCACATAGCTATACAGGCAAATAGTAGAGAAAGTTTGAAAGCACCCAGATTCTTCATGAGGCTGGCACCTAGTCTTTTCAGGAAATCAATGTTATAACTGCATTTAATACATCAGGCATATTGAATTCTACCATTTCTTGTTCTAAGCCATATTTTAATTGTATTTCAGATTAGTTACAAACCAGTATAGGCCAGTGATTGCTTTATATGTGATTGAAGTCCTGGAAACCCTTGTGCCCTAAATTTAATTTAATTTAATCCAGATTTTTTTTCTGAGAAGCATTAGTATTCAAGCATTTATGTTCCCACCAAAGCTATTAGGAGTGCAGAAAATTCAAAGAACTGCCTGTCCATGCAGTGAAGCGGTCATCTGATTGTGGGATCCATGACCAAACAGCAATACAGCTTATGTATTGAAAAATGATCGGGTCAGGAGACAGAGCATGGAGGTAACCTGAGTGCTCTTAACTTGATATAAACCACAGATTAACACATGACTCTGAACATATGAGTCTGTACCAGCCTTAACTGAAAGGATGTATGACAGAGGCAGGACTCATGTAGCCTTCCAGATGTTGTTGATATGCAACTCCTAGAATTTTTGACATCACCTAAGATTATTAGGGACAATGTTGTGAAAACTGTCCAGCAAGATTTGGAGGGGTGCCTGATTCCCATCTCTGGTTGAGAGCAGGAGTGAACAACTGTGGCCTTTCAGATGTTTTTGACATACAGCTCCCAGCAGCCACAGCCAGTGTAACTGATTGGCAGGGATTACATGGTTTACAGTCAAAAAGCAACTCAAGGATCGTAGTTCCTCTCTATGGGAAGATAACACTAGTATACAACTTAATGGATGTTAAATACTTAGGATCCTTTCACACTACACAACTATAGCACTATTATTCCACTTTAATTGGCATGGTATCTGTGGGACCCTGGGAGTTTTAATTCACCGAAGCACTTGAGCTCTGTAACTGGGTATTTTCAATGTCCCTCCCTAACTACAAACTCCAACACTCCATAGGATGGAGCCATGGCAGTTTCGGTGTAATAATAACACAATAATTGGCTAGGATGGAGAGCCATTAATTGTGTTTAGAAAGCATAAGTAGTGGGTTCCTAAGGAGGTAAAGGGTACCTAATATGATCTTCTCTCTTTTTGTGTGTTTTAGGTTTACTCCAATTTATAGGGGACCAAGTCACACCTACAAGGTACAACGTCTGATGGAATTTACCTGCTATGCTTTTAGAATACAAGCAGTAAATGATGCTGGTGAAGGACCTTTCTCAGAAGTGTTTACCTTCAGCACAACCAAATCCATTCCCCCTGCCATCAAAGGTAAACAATATTCCCCTTTTAGTCTCGTTTGCGGGACATGCACTACTTCTTTAAGCATAGGTTTTTGCTACTGTCTTACTCTTCTCATCCCAAGCGTGTCACCAAGCGTGTTACCACAAAACCTTGGTTTAAAGGCCTGTGACCACCTTTTTGTGGAAAATGTGCAACAATTATCAAAAAGAAGGCTATTTGCAGCAGTGTTTCCTTTATCTATTAATTTGTTGAAATCTTCATTTTAGCACCTCGAGTAAAGGCGTTGGAAGGCAATGCCTGTGAAATTGCATGGGAAACTGTACTCCCCATGAAAGGAGACCCGGTCAGTTACATTCTGCAGATATTGGTTGGAAGAGAATCTGAGTATAAACAGGTAGGAAGAGAGTGCTCTTTTGAATAAGTTCATATAAAAGTACCTTATTTTCTTTTGTGATATTTCCCTTTATAAAGGACCAATTCTGTATTTCACTCTAAATTCTGCAACTTACCTAAAAAAATTTAAATGTTACATTGTGTTCAGAACAGTTATTACATTCTATGCAAGAAACCAGAAATTAATTATACTCATAGAAATTCAATTTCACTGGCTTTTGTATATTATACGTTTGACAGACTGTATTCACCATGGTGGGTTTTATGTTTTGCAGATGCTTAGAAAACTCTTACCCAAACACACACAATGCTCTGTAGAAAAGATTGGCTGAGTGAATCATATTGGCATGACTATGTTCAAAATACTTTCTTGTGAGAACTAATATAATATGTTTCTCTTGTGGTACATCTCTCGGCATTACTTCGTGAACAAAGATTCTTAGGAAGGACTCATCCCACGCTTTTTACAAGCGCGTTGATGACGAAAAAGGCCAATCTGAGATAGGCAAGTCTGGTTGCATAAAGCACAGCAGAAAGTCTCCTTGAGTGATGTTGTTTCCAAGTTGCAGTTCTTTCTGTGTTGTCATTTCTCTTCGAGACCCATTCGGCGTGTCTTCTTGAAAGAGGCCGCAGCATTGTGGATAGTGCATTTCCATGCCTCCCGATGTGAGGCCAAGGTGGACCATTTTTGGTGATCAATCTGGCCAAGTCTGAGATGTTGTTTCAGGGAGTCCTTATATCTCTTTTTTGAGGTGCCTTTCTTGCACTGACCCGTGGTGAGTTCATACATACTTAGCTAGAAATCCTATGAAGATGCTCATCTATAGATTGGAAGTAATGAATTACTTTTGCGATCATAGTTGTGAGATACCATTCATCTATTGCAGTGATTCCCATCTTTTTTTTCCCACCAGGGGCCACTTTGACCAGGAACCACTCTCCAATAGGGTTACAAATTAGTTTTTGGTCAACTTTAGATTCAGTTTGGTTGTTTGGGATGCTAATTCAGAAAATTACATTGGATAGGCCATATCAGCTCTAGTTTCTGATTCAAAAGTTATGCCATTCCGTATTCACCATCTGCTCACCCACAAAAAGCCATATTTATTGATTTAGAGCTGACGTGGTCTCTCAAATGCAATTTTCTCAATCAGCACCCCAAATAATCCCAGACCTGTTCTGGACCTAAAAACGAAGATACCAAGAAAAAAAGTTTGGTTAGGCTGTGGTATTATCTGTGGATTTTGTTAATGCTTATGTAAAAAAAAAGAGGGTGCTGAGGTTGAAAAAAATACAAAAAGAGCATGAGACCCAAGAAAGTTCCCCCAACGGCTTTCCCTCACCTCAGGCACATTGTCATGAGGAAAGGGGGGCATGGTCTGTGAGGTGTTGCAATGGTGTACTAATGGTGAGGCTGTGGACCATATTTTGGTTCTTATGGACCACGGGTTGGGAACCACTGCTCTAGAGAAAATACAAGGAGACAAGACATAAAGTTGTTTCTAAGAGCACCCTGGAGTTGTTGCATTTGAATGCTTTACCCTTTTGTTTTATTGTGTTTTCTTTTCTTTAAAAAAAGCATAATAGACACTTGGCAAGTTTTTCAAGGTCTTTTTAAAGAAGAATACTGCCATGAAGTAAGAGAGGAACTGCTTTGTGACTGCCACAAGGGTCATCTCATCAGCACTCCACACAGCTGATTTCTGTTAGAAATAGGAAGAGTTCTTTACTTCTGAGCTTCAATCCCCTAGGGAGACTATAGATTTTGCAAGGAGAAATATACTACTATGGTTTCTCAGTGGTTTCACTATAGTCTCTAAGGTGTCAAAATCTCCAGTTTTGGACACATCGTGGCATTCTGCAAATATTCCAAAGTAACTTTGAGTATCATAATTGGAATATAACAATAAAATTCCCCATGTCACTCAAATATTCTCATTGGATTCTTGCCTTTAAGTCTTTCCAATTCATGACGACCTGAAGAAGCAAATGTATCCCATGGTTTTCTTGGCAAGTTTTGTTCAGAGTGAGGTTTGGCATTGCCATATTCTGAGTCTGAGAGCGTATGACTTGCCTAAGATCATCCAGTGGATTCCATAGTACCTTATTTCTAAATGTTGTAGAATTGTGGTCTTTTTGTGCCTATTTTTTGAGCTTATGTAGCATAGTCTGTCAGAGACTCCAATGTACAAAATAATATTGCCCTTTAATTTACATAAATATAATATACCTACATAATGTCTAGGGAGATCCTTTAGACTGCAAACAGCCAAATGGCTAAGAGTGATAATGATGTTGTTGTTTCATCATTATTGTTATAGCCTTCAATTCAGTGTCTTGTCTCCACTTACAGCTGTTTGTGAGCATATATTTACATCCAATATTCACTCTGTAACTGATGCAGCCATGTTGTGGCTTACAGGCAGAGGAAAGTGAAATTAAGCAATATTTGGTTGCCTCTCAGTGACTGCTGCTTGCCTCTTTGCACATCTTCTGTTGAGCTTAGTCTGTTTCAGGTGGGAGAGGAGTTAGAAGGCTTGAATATTAGAGAAGTGATGGCTCTGAGTAGATATCTTTAAAGTGCAAACCTGAAAGAAAAGAGGATGAGGTTCAGGGACTGTGGGTCAGAGATTTTAAAATGGAGTAATAGGATACAGTTATCTGTGGGTGCTCCTTAATTCATGGTCACCAATAGCGCCCTAAAAGCTGAATATAACATTTAAAATTTCCTGGTCGAACATTTTAACACCATCTCAAAAAACTACTTTCTGTGACTTAACAAGGCTTCTCTTAATTGTGATTAATGATGCCAACAACTGGATAATGACTGTTACTTCTTCCAGTAACAGAGGGTGTTCTGCCAGTAACTGGAAGTTGCCCTACTTGATGTTACCTGTTTTTAATGTACTCTCTAACTCTTAGATAGAATTTCCACTTCATTATTCATGTCTATAGTCCTATGTTCAAGTACAGACCAGATGTGCCACCAGCTCCCTTCCCTGTTTAGTTCTCTGTGTGTGTTTTTCCTAATCTAGGCTCCTGTGAGAACACAACCTCTCCCTACCAGTTTTTTTAACAACTGAAAATTGTAAACAAGGGAAAAGGAACCCAGGCTTTCTCAACTAGGGTTTCTCAGAACCCTAGGACCCATGAGAGATTCCTAGGAGTTCCACAAGAGATTGTGAGAAAAATTAGGTATAATAATTTTCTGAACATTATTTCAAGGGTTCCACAAGGTTAGTAATAATAATAACAACTTTATTTTTATACCCCACCTCTATCTCCTTGAAGGGACTTTGGGTGGCTTACAGAGGAACAAGACTGGAGAGCACAGAGTTAAAACGTAATTCAATAAAATAAAAACAAAACAATACCAAATAGAATCATATCACAATAAAACATATCATGGAAACAGTACCATGGGAGCACTTAAAAGTGCTGTGTTCAGAGGGCTCTGAGTTTGTGCAAAAGTCCTAGATAGGGCTAAGGGAAAGTGCAAAATTCAGTGGCAGGCAGGCATGTAGCCAGGGGGGGCTAAGGGGGCTTCGCCCCCCCCCCCGAAATTCTCAGGGTGGTCCGCGAAAAGGCCTTACTGGTACATTATTTAAACTGTTATGTTTATTCATATCATGATCTGATCACCATGCTCATTATATCCCACATTAATGGGGTTATTGGGATAACAATACAAAAGGTTTGCTAGGGTAGACCCTCTTCCACCCAGTCTCAGCCCCCCCCCTCCCCCCGAATCAAAATCCTGGCTTCGGCCCTGGTGGCAGGGATGGGAGAGTATAGTTCTTGGGCTTTATAATGTCTGGATTGTAGAGTGGAGGGCCATGCTAAAGTGCCGGAACTTAGGTATTAAAGGGCCAGTTATTGGGAAGTGCCTAATCAAAGGCACAATGGAACATCCATGTTTTTAGGTTCTTGCGGAAGGAGGACAGGGTAGGTGACAGTGTGATCTCCCTAGGAAGAGAGTTCTAGAGCCAGGGGGCCACCACTGTGAAGGCCCTCTCCTTCATCCCCATCAACCATGCCTGAGATGGAGGCGGAAGCGAGCGGAGGGCCTCCCCAGATGATCTTAGGGCTCATGTTGGCTCATAGGGGAAGATGTGATTGCAAAGATAGGTAGGTCCCAAACTGTTTAGGGCTTTGTAGGTAATCACCTGCACCTTGAATTGGGACCGAAAACTCATTGGCAAACTGGGGGGTTGACCACTCCCGGTAACGTGGTAAAGAAAAGTTGAGACATTACAGAACCTAAGTATTCCTGTTAGTTCGTAGCTATACAAGCTTGGGTAGATTTTATAATAGTATCTATCTATATGCCTGGAGGCCCAGGTGGCACAGTGGGTTAAACCACTGAGCTGCTGAAGTTGCTTACTGAAAGGTCACAGGTTCAAATCCGGGGAGCAGCATGATTTCCCACTGTTAGCCCCAGCTTCTGCCAACCTAGCAGTTCGAAAACATGTGAATGTGAGTAGATCAATAGGTACCGCTCCAGCAGGAAGGTAATGGCTCTCCATGCAGTCATGCTGACCCCATGACCTTGGAGGTGTCTATGGACAATGCAGACTCTTCGGCTTAGAAAAGGAGATGAGCACCAACCCCCAGAGTCTGACACAACTATACTTAATGTCAAAGGAAACACTTTACCTTTAATATATGCCTGCTTGTACTATTCCCTTGACTTATATCTATACAGGTCATTTCCAAGTTACAAATATCTGAGTTACAACTGGGGAGAGACAAAAGCAAGTGAGAGAAATCTACCACTAGGAAGGGAAATTCATTTCTGTAAGAGTTAGCATGGGGAAATGGGGTCTCCACTGAAGACTTATACCAATCCTTGTTTACACAACAAGTCATTTTTTCCAAAGTCCACTTATCATAGAGACAGAAAGTGAGGTGAAATCTTCTGAACAGCTAAACTAACACAGAGGAGTGTTAACTATTCCCTGTGCTATCCAGTACTAGATAGATATATTTATTGTCAGTGTGGCTTAGTATTTTTTAAAAAACAAAGTTGCAAGAGTTAACTGTATACGTCTCTCTCAATCAACTGCAACCTGAGCTGGAAAATAGCATTTCCTTCTTAAGAACCGTTATATCATATACTTCCTTTCCACTGTAGATTGTTAAAAGTGTGATTTGTGCTTTTTTATTGAGTGTAGGCTTTGCATTTATTATTTTTTTCTGTGCTGATGGCTGGTATTGATCTGACCATCTCTGCTTTGCTGCACTGAGCTTGCATTTATCAAACCTCTCTTTATGGTCTAAGTCCTTTTAAAGGAAACTTGTGTTAATATGGTACTGCTACTAGGCACATTTTTTAATCCTTTTGTTAATAGTTGTGTGGTACATCTCTGCTGTGGTCATGAGAATGAAGCAGTGTTGTTAGGAACTCAGTGATAAGTTAATTGTACACACAGCCACTTGCTTGAGCAGCAACACAGACAGAATTTTTGTCCTTCTCCCACCACCACCACCATCATTGTTATTTTATACCCCACTTTTTCTCTGCCAAATGAAACTCAAAACGGTTTTTCCCACCTTTAATGGGATAGTAAAGTTTGGGCTGCTCTGAAACCGCTCTAGTAAATCTTACTTTTTCTCTAACTAAAGGTGTGTGTGTGTGTGTGTGTGTGTGTGTGTAGAGCAACTTGAGAAGCTGCAAGTTGCATCTGGTGTGAGAGAATTGGATGCTTGCAAAGACTTTGCTCAGGGATTGCTCGTATGCTTTTGATGTTTTACCATCCTTGTGGGAGACTTTTCTCATCTTCCCACATGTGGAGCTGGGGTTGACAGAGGGAGCTCACCCGTACTCTCCCCAGATTCGAACCTCTGACCTGTCAGTCTTCAGTTCTGCTGGCACAAGGGTTCAACCCATTGCGCCAACAGGGGCTCCACTCTAATTAAAGTGAAAACATAATAGAGAGAGAAAGCTGGATGCAGGGCAGGGAAACTTGTGTTTTAAAACACAATTCAGACATGAAGATTGCTGGATGTCTTTGAGGAAATCACTCTCTCTAAGCCTCAGTTCCCCACTTGCAAAATGGGAACAACCAAAACAAGCATTTAAATAACTTCAAGGCACTTTAGTTCTGTAATTCATCTAATGGCAGAAAACCAAAAGCAGCACAATACGGAGAGACTAATTCTGTTTTCCAGGCTACATTTTCCATTCTTGTGCCTTGATTGCCTATTCAGATATAATCCAAGATATGTTTCATTTGAATAAACTAATAAATCAAAATGAATGGTTAATTAATCTGTTAAAATTCATATCAGTGCAGTTAATTGGCTACAGCGTATTTTATGTGTCAACATAATTGCACAGCAGCCACCAAAGGCCCTTGCTACCACTGTTTGTTTCCTTTTTTTGACAACTTTGCGTAATGAGACAGAAAAGTTTATGGTAGGTGTAACAAAGCAATTCCCCTCTGGTAATATTTCCTCAATTGACATGAAAGCATTACTTGATCATTGGAGACATGGTTTCTTGATGAATTAATGGAAACCTGGGGAATTGCTTATATGTCACTACTTTGTGCCTTCATTTTCACCCTGTGTATCTAGTGGTTAGGGATAGCTGGATAGCTCCATCACTGTCAGTATTTGACATGGAAAGAGGAAGATGGGAGGACCTTGGGGGCTGCACCTTGGCATGACACAAAGGCTGTGTAAAAAAGGCATTGGGGAGGGGAAAGTCCAAATGTTTACCATGGGCTTGGAAAAATTGGAAAGCTCCAGCTGCCTGGCCAATCCATGCTGCCTAATTGTGATGCTAAAATACTGAGCATTTGCAATACAAAATGCTATGGAACTGGAAAAAATGGTGCAAGTTGTGAAGGATACCATATTTGTGGCTAACACATCTATGGTAAGATGCAACTCACATCTCTGCCATGCCATGAAGTTTTCTGGGTAACCTTACTATTATAGTTTTCTGTCCAGTTGGCACATGATGGTTGTGGCAGTGAACTAGTATATCCCCACTGATTCCAACCAGAGCAACCTCAAGGGCATAGGTGGCTGAATAGACAGACAAAAACACACATGAAGGTGGTTTTACCAAAGTACCCTAAAGTAGAGGAAAGAATATGTAAGAATGCTATACCTGAATCACCATTGGAGGAAATGATCGGCCCCCACTGTCTCACCATGAGAGCCACAGCATTTAATGGGGGAGACAATTTGACTGTCATTTGTGTACTGTGCTGTGTTATCACAGAAGAAGAATTATCTTGTCTGTAACCGTTCTGTCACTTTGCTTGAGAGACTTTTCGTAATGGGATCTGAGTCAAGTAAATACAGGGTAGGTAAAGATTAAAAACAGCGATAAGTGCCTTGCACAGAGCACAGCTAACAAATTTCAAGAGAAATGTTACTGTTATAATAACAGTTGTTTGTGATCCCTGTTTTTGATAGGGTCTGCTGGTGTTCAGTAGATGTGGAAAGGCAATAATAGAGCTAGTCTTTCTAACATTTAACTCATCTCTTCCTTGCATTTCACTCGGCCCTCATCCTGCAGTCCTGACCTCTGGCATCCTACAAATAATTTGACTACAAGCTAGCCGTGACTGAACACATATGTCCCTTGGGAGATGCTGACCAAAGAAATAACTTTACCAAGCCTTAAGACCATAGTAGACTGCCATTTTTTCCTAAGCCATGCTGCCCAAAGCAGAAGGTGGTGAGAGATGGGATTCTCTTATCTCTCTTTTACACTTCTGTGAGAGAAAACTAACTGTTGTGGATGAAAAACTTTGAGTGTGATGTCCTCATAATGCTAAAGACATTCGGCTTTCTAATCATTCTGGCTGGTTAGACTGTACACTCCCCTTGTGATGTTTCTGAAGTATCTGGATTCATGAAGGATCCATTTTATTCCTCTTCACCTCCACCCATTTCACACATCCTGCGAGTTACAGCATTGGATCACGGAAGAAAACCACCATTCTTGTTTACAGTTCCAATTAATTCCAAGTGCTTACCAAAAATTCTTTGTTGATTGGTTGGGGGATTTGATTTGAATAGATGCATATCCTGCTTTTTCCCAAAGTGGCTTATAATCTAAATTAAAACAAAAAGCTAAAACAGTATGGGATACAAAGGTTTAGAAAGCATTAAACTTTCAATCCAATTAAAACACTGCATTTGAGACATTGACTTTAAAACAGTTGAAAACACCTGGAACACATATTCCCCATTGAAAATAAATTGCATATTAAAATTGCATGTTCCTTTACCTCCAAACACGTTGAAGGCCTGTTTGAACAAGAGGTTTTTTTGCTTTATGGCAAAAAGAGAATAAAGAAGAAGCACGTTGAATGTCCTGTGTTCCATTGACAGCAGCCACCAAGAAGTCCCTCTTACCAGATAAACACAATAGAGAATGTGTAGAAGAGAAAATGTGATTCCATGTATGCATATGCATTTGCAAGGGTTGTTGGTGTTAAAAAAAACCCCTCTGTGTTATCATATTGTAGCTGAGGACGTCTTAGACCAGGTCTGTTCTCAATCAAGCACTTCAAGTGAAAGTTGAGCATACACACTGGAGGACCTTGAGCTTCCTAAAGAGAAAAGCTCTCCAGGAATCTCTTTGAGCTCTTCCAAACAGGCTCTATATCCCAGGAACTGATCCCAGGTTTTCTGCTTTAAACAAGGTTATATGGGTCCACACTGCCAGATAAACTGGGATAAACAGAAAACCTGGGATCGGATCCTGGGATATAGGGCCTTTCTAGAAGGCCCTCTAGTTCAGAAACTGAACCTAGAGTTGTACTGAATGACCTAGAGATTCCTAGAGATGTGGCCTCTCGAGTTAAAAATATTAGTGAGTTTTTTAAATCACCTTTTTTCCACTTTTATGGAGATACTGCACTTCTAACCCAGGCATGGGCCAACTTGGGCCTGCCAGGTGTTTTGGACTTCAATTCCTAACAGCTGGTAAGCTATTAGGACTTGTGGGAGTTGAAGTCCAAAACACCTGGAGGGTTGAAGTTTGCCCATTCCTGCTCTAACCTCAATGACTACAGAAGACTGACAGCAACATGGAGAAGGGAATCCAGGTTGACTGGCTAAACCAGAACCGTCAACACTGCAACATTTTTTGCACATTTTATGGAATAAAATAGTAGTATTGAAACGGAGCTATCGAATGGTTGATAGACAACCACATCAAAATGAATGTGCTGAGACTCAAGGGCTTAAGCAACACATGACACACCTCAATCTTTCATGCTAGAAATATTGACTGCTTTGTTACCTACTTTGTCGAAAGTTGTTAGCATGCAAAAGTTGTTGCTAACTCCCTTTTGGCATTCACTCTACTATGAGAAATTGAACTCCCCATGCCATGCATTATGCAGATTTATATTTTCTCCTATTTAGTGACTCATATTCATGACTCATAACTTTCCTGTATTTTATTACTCCAAATTGGTGAGATCTCTATTAGTCGACAACAACAACAATGGTAGCAGTGTCATGATAAGATGGTTAAATGCACCCAAGAGATACTTTCTGCATTGTTTTTCTGGTTGTCATGTGTTCTCAAGAAGCCACCCTTTCTTACTTGCTATTCTTTGAATAAGAGAGAATCCCTCTATTACAATCTTAGATTAAAAATGAATAATGTCTGGTTTTCAGCTTTGATACATGTATTGTATGAACTCCATGCACATTTATTTCCATTTAGAATTATGGCAATTAACTGAGAATTGTGCATCCAAATTACCAATTATTTAATTGCAAGGAGGGAGTCGTTTTATTTCTGTCTATAAACTCTACAAGAATTGAGGATGGGAGAAATACATCTAATCTTTTTGCTTCAAAGTTCCCACTGGTAATACAATGTCATCTAAATTGTGACCGGCTTTCATTATGGCACTGCACATGAACAGGTCAAGAGAATTTGTTCCCAGTTCTGCCAATGTTTAATTGGCCTCGCTAAAGGACAATCACTCTTCCATCTGGCTGAAAATGACTGAGTCAGCTTTTGAACTATTCATTGACTGCAAAGATGGAACTGTTCAGTGATTATAACAAATGTCTTGTCACCTTTGTAATAGAGGACTATACATTACCACTGTTCCTTCAAAGGTCCAAATTGATAGGATGGTTCTGATTTTTGGCAGTTTGGGGTAAGGTAAATGTCTGAGAAGTAAATTGTCTCAGTAGAGAGGGTCATATTGATCTGTAGACTCCCTCTAGGACAGTGTTTCTCAACCTCGGGATAAGGACCCCTGGAAGGTCGTGAGGGGGTGTCAGAGGGGTCGTCAGATACCATCAGAAAACACAGTATTTTCTGTTGGTCATGGGAGTTCTGTGTGGGAGGTTTGGCCCAATTCTATTGTTTGTGAGGTTCAGAATGCTCTTTGATTGTATATGAACTATAAATCCCAGCAAATACGAACTCCCAAATATCCAGTTCTATTTTCCCCAAACTCCATCAGTGTTCACATTTGGGCATATTGAGTATCTGTGCCAAGTTTGGTTCAGATCTATCATTGAATCCTCAGTGCTCTCTGGATGTAGGTGAATTACAACTCCAAAACTCAAGGTCAATGCCCACCAAACCCTTCCAGTATTTTCTGTTCATCATGGGACTTCTGTGTGTCAAGTTTGGTTCAATTCCATTGTTGGTGGAGTTCGGAATGCTCTTTGATTGTAGGTTAACTATAAATTCCAGCAACTACAACTTCCAAATGACAAAATGAATACTGCCCCTCCCCCCGACCCCATCAGTATTCAAATTTGGTCATATTGGGTATTTGTGCCAAATGTGGTCCAGTGAATAAAAGTACATCCTGCATATCTGATATTTACATTACAATTAATAACAATGGCAAAATTAAAGTTATGAAGTAGCAACGAAAATAATGTTATGGTTGGAGTGGTCACCACAACTTAAGAAACTGTAACAATGGGATGCAGCATTGGGAAGATTGAGAACCACTGCTCTAGGACAAAGTTTTCTGTCTGTCCTCACCACACCCAAGGATTTGTAGCTTGTTGCTCAAATGCTTCTTCCCTATCTTGCACTTGTCTGACAACAAATTACCTTTACAATTGTCCTAGAATGATGATTATTATTTGAAACACAGCAAGATTAGTACACAGCAAACAAGGTAACTATGCTGGCTGTTGTATTGGATCACACATCAGACACTTCTCAAGTGTCTAGGACTGTGTGATGTATTGGCAAATAATGCAATCATTATTTAAATAATGCAAAATATTTCTTCACCCAGAGGGTCATTGGGTTATGGAATTCACTTCCAGAGGAGGTTGTGACAGCTGTCAGCCTGGACAGCTTCAAGGCAGGATTAGACAGATTCATGGATACCAAGGGAATCAGTAGTTACTGAAATGGACATCCAAGTGCCACCTCTGTGTTGATTGAGGCAGGCAGGATTTTCCCCGGGCACTGGTTGTGGGGGGTCGGGAGCAGGTGAGGGTTTTGCCCCCTTTCTGCTAGAGATCCCTGTGTACAACTAGTGGGCCACTGTGTGACACAGAATGCTGGACTAGATGGGCTGAGGCCCGATTCAGCATGGCTCTTCTTATGTTCTTATGTTCTTATGCATGCAGATCCCAGTAAGGTGGCCTTTTGCAGCTGACAATTGTGTTTAAGTGCAAGCCAAGGTCTTTAGTCACTACACCCAGTGATCCCAATCACCACTGGGATCACCTTTACTGGCTTGTGACAGAATCTTTGCAGTTCGATCTTTAAATCCTTGTATCATGAGAGCTTTTCCAGTTGTTTCTCTTCAATCCTGCTGCCGCCTGGGATTGCAACATTGATGATCCTTACTTTGTTATATAACATAATATTAATCTTAACATAAAATTATTATTACTATTACTATTATTATATTTATTTAGACCCCACTTTATCTCTCCTGAAGGGGACTCAAAACGGCTTAACAAAAAAAACCATTAGCATACAAATAAACCTAGTATAGTGATTATTTCAATGACTTTCCAATTCAGTAAAGCAATTGTTGCAGACATCTTTTATGGTGTGAACATGAAATTACGTTGAGGACTGGGACTAGACTTCATGATGACCAGAAACACTATTGCTGTATTAAGTTTTTTCTCTCTTCTCTTTGCAATGTGCAGCTAAGCCATGCAAAATTTGGCAGTACACTGGGACTTGTCTCTATTCAGTATGGTAGTCTATAATGAGCAATGCTTTGGGAGACATATAAGCTGCAGTACAAATCCCCGTATCTGTGAGACCAATATCAACAGATGTTACTTCTGAAAAAGTATGTTCTCTCTCAGCATTTTCTAGGCCCTCCAGGATATTCTTCTACCATAAGTTGACCATAGAGTCATACTGGATGACATAAATGCTAGAAAGTATGGGAATTTTCTAGGTCCTCCAACATGATTCTATGGTATATTTCCACCAGAAGACTTTCACTATTATTTGCAGATCTACATTTCCACAGTAAGTTCAGGAATGTATCCCTCACAGATGTGGAACCAGACTATACTATGTCATGTCTTTCTATAATGTGTACAAGGTTTCAGTTTTGTGGTTGCAACCTAACAATTTAGGCCTAAGAACTCCATATATTTTCTGTGCCATATTTTGTGTGATGAGGAGAAATGGTTTATCTCAGTAGTTGTTCTTGGTGTGCTCAAACAGTATGGTGTCCTACGTAGCACCACCTAGAAAGTTTTCTGTCCTGTCTTCAGGAAAGAAGTGGTTGAAAGGTGAGGATATCAAGACATCAGCCCTAGTGTTTGTTCTGACTTACGTATAAAAAGCCTTTTCTTTTTTGTTCTTGTTCCCAAAAGGTGTACAAGGGAGATGAGACAACGTTCCAAATCTCAGGCCTTCAAACCAACACAGATTATAGATTCCGCGTGTGTGTTTGCCGCCGGTGCTTGGATACCTCACAAGAACTTAACGGACCTTTCAGCCCATCTGTTGCCTTTCTGCTCCAACGAAGCGAGCTCATGCTTACAGGAGAAATGGGAAGGATAGATGACCCTAAGACAAAAAGTATGATGCCTTCTGATGAACAGTTTGCAGCCCTCCTTGTTCTTGGCTTTGCAACTGTCTCCATATTATTTGCCTTTATACTACAGTATTTGTTTATGAAGTAAAGAGTCCCAACGCAAGCGTTTGAGATACCATTTTTAACTAATGCTACGCATTATAATCCATGAGTTTTATTCAGATATTCCTTTTTATTTCCTTTTTCCAATGGCATTTTCCTGTACATTTTATACATTTTTCCTGATTATTATGGGGTCAGGGTTGGGGTTGGAAAGGGATAGTCCTATTTAGCAAAATAAATATCAATGTTCAGGTGCACCATTTTGAAAATTCAAGACTAGAAAGTGGCCAGAACTATCCAAGCCAGATACCAAAAGAAAATATATTGCCTTTGATTTTGCTTTTTTGCTTTTTTTATTCTTTTAATTTTTAATCTGTTTAGTATTGATTGATTCCTCTCCCTTCCAGTTCAGAATTGTAATCGGTTTGCCTTCATATTTTTTTGTTGCTAAAATCTTTGCAGTTTTTAAATTGCAAGTTTGTTACCTTTAGAATATGCTTTTGGATCTTCTGCATCTGCAAGTGTTAACCACCAGTATGTAATTCTGTTGCAGCTAGAATGTGATATTTGCAATACAAGGTGTAGGATGGACAATAATTATAAACATTATGTAGGATGGTTTGGATGGAATCCTGTATCAGCTAGTTAGTTACTTATATTGAACTAAGTAACTTCTCCTGACCTGGTGGAAAGATTAAGACTCTGGTCTCCAGAAGAATGGCTCTCCTTCTTTCTATGCAATCAATGCCCAATAAAGTAGACTTGTGGGAAGGAGTTGTGATTGTGGTTACTAGTGTCACAACCATGACTAAAGGCACATCTACACTGGACATTTAAGTCAATGCAATAAGCAGCAGAGGAGGAAGCTGTTTTGGTGTATGGAAGCCCTGGAACCCATTTGAGACCTGGATAGTGCTTATATACACTGCAAATAATGGCCTCAAACCAGCTCCAGGATCCCCAGGATCCATGGCTTCACTGGGGGATTTATTCTGGATTTATTTTTGAACTCCCCTCATCCTGTTGCACTTGTGCAGATTGCCATAGCACCTATCCCTTAATCGTGGTTTACATTAAAAGACACTAATACACGTTATGATCTCTATGTTGAAGTTTTCTTCGACCTAGCTTATCCCCCTCACTTTGCTTATACATGCATCATATAACCACCATACAGTATAGGGAATATGAAATCATTACAGTTGAGTACATCTAAGTAATTGTTTCATATTCACAATCGCTAGTTAATTGTAATTATGACACTACTATTGTCATGATCCTACTCTCCCCTTCATGGAGAGAAGGAGGACCATTCTGCTGTCGACTGGAGATAATTATATTTCCTTCATATTTGAGGAAGTGAAGTCCTCTACTCAAGAGATTACTTAGGTCATTAACACACTATACTGTTATAGCACTATATTCCACTTTAGCTGCAATGGCAATATTCTGTGAAATTCTGAAATTTGTAGTCGGATGAGTCACTCAAACACTCTCACTAAGCATTCTAAATGCCTGTCTCTAAACTGAAAATCTATATCATGTTGCCATGACAGTAAAAGTGGAATATCATGTGACTACAGCATAGTGTTATTAGCACATTACCTAAGATGCTGAAACTAAGTTGCTGATGCACAATTCCAGGCTGTATGTTTGTTCCCTCCCCAACTCTCCCCTGTTTGTTATTCTCCGTGATAAATAATTTTAAATTCCGCTACATATTCAACTATATATTTAGCACATTACAATCCAAATAATTTTATTCTGCAAGCTGAAGACTTTTTTAAAAAAAATGTTATTTTCTCTACGTCAACTGTTTGCACAGTATGAGCTGCCTGTATAGCAAATCTGATAACTAGATAGCTTTAGAAATGATAAAACATTATAGTTTCTACCATTTTCTTTATTTTATAGTCATAATTTTAAGAGGGCATTGTGCAATAGTTACTCCCATGTCCAGCTGTTCTTTTTTAAAAAAAGCTGCTTTTAATTTGTTTGTTGGCCTTTGTATATAAACTTAATCTTAATCCAATCACTAGATTTGTTATATTCATCTTGATTTCATATGTTTAGAACTGGTGAAAGCTTGCTGCCTTTGCTATTATATTAATTATTACCTTTTTGACATAATCTTTTAGTCAGCCACTTAAGGGGAAGAAAGAAGTGCATTTATATTTCAGCCTTAGGAAAACCAGGAAGAGTTCATTTGAGGCAGGACTATATGTTGCAGAGGACATGTGGCTGCTACTGACACTAGGGCCACAGTGTGTATCTTCTCCAGAAGTTGGGGAAAGTTGTTATTTTGGAGTATAACTCACAGAGTCTATTAGTCAACTTGCCTGCCATGATCACTAGGGAATTCAGGGAGCCACAGTCTAGGAAATTAACTTTCCAAGTACAACCCTTCTTCTACTTCACCTGTCCTGCCACACATACCATTACATGTGACATGACATCAATCAATGATAGGCTTTCTCTAGTCTTGCTCATGTTGAGTGTCTGTGACTTATAATACTGAAAATAGGACTTCACTTTATGTGTCCTCTTGTAACAGACATTAGAGATGAAGAGGTGTGAAGCTGTTGATTTCAATAATGTGTTCTCTCTATCATTGGCTCCAATCTTAAGCTGGTGTTCTTATCAACAGCAAATAGACCCATTACCAATACAGTTACAGTATGACCCTTTATCCACAGCTTTGATAGGCATAGTTTCACTTATACACGCTCCAATAATGTATTCTTTCCTGGGCCTCTCTAGGTTCTTCAGTGCTTTTTTATGGTATGGTTCCACCTCAACTATAATCAAATTATATTCATTATTATCCATGATTTCAAGTATCCACAGGGGGGTCTTGGGACATATCCCACATGGATACCGTACTGTACAGTTTTCCTGTAAGAACATTGTGTTCATTTTTTACATTAGTGGCCTAAACATACTTGTTAGTACAGTCCATTAAAATCCTTGGGATTTTTTAAAACTTTGATTCATTGGATTATTTATAATGTCAACAATGTTCAAGTGCCTCAGGGATATTGATGAGCAGGAGGTGCAAAGAGTGCAACAGGCGCAGGTTATAGTCCACCAGGAACTTCCTGTTTGCTTGCACTATTGCAGTAAACCAGATCCCTCTGCAGCTCCACCTTAATTTCCAGAAAGTCTACATACACAGAGAAAGTACCGTTGCACACCTGCTAGTAGAGCTGTGCCCACAATGGAGAGGTTCTGGTAAAATTGCGCTCCACACTTGGTATATCCCTGCTTTTTAAAAAAACACACACAAATAAACATTTTGTATATTTTTGCATTTATTTTTTTCTTTATTTCTTTCTTGTATGAATTTTCTTTGCATCATAGCTCTTCTGTCCTCTGTGTTTGCTATGATACAGTGTCCTGTATGCTACCATATATTCCCATAACCAAAGTAATGGGGCAACCAACATTATTTTTTGTTTTAGGTTTATTTATACTATATACTGCATACTGTACTTTAAATGCCAATTACAGTGCAATTTTATTTATTGTAAAAACAAAAAGGATAAAAAATAAAAAGTGTACTTATGTACTAAATTTTCCCCCTTCTCTTGTAGCATGTTATATTTCAGTTTGGTTCTGTTTTATACAAGTGTAATTTAGGTAAAATGTTTTTATCCCCAGCTGCATTCCTAGAATTATTAATCTTCTTACAGTTTTCTTGTATGTTTAAAAATGGGAGAGTCTAAGTGTATTAACTGCCAAAAAATAAATTCTCTTTTTTTAAAAAAAACACCCAACATTGGCATCATAAGCCAAGCATTATCCTAGGTTATGCCCATACAGTCTATGGGTTTTGTCTATCAGTAGAGTTTGTCAACTTGTGCTCTTGACCAACAAGTTTACATGTAGCCAAAAAAATCATTATCATCTCTTGGAAGAATATTCTAAGATGGGTGAACTATTCTGTGTGCCTCTCTAGATGTAGCAAACTAGTACAAAGGTTCTGTATTGTTACTAATCATCCTTAGATTATAAATATACACCTTTTTCCTCCTCCCCTTCACTTTGGTCAGTCATGGCCTGTCAAATGTTGCTAGTGGTGTCATATTGATGAAGCATTGATGATCCAGAACATTAAAGTTTCATAAAGGTTATTTTGGTAGGGGAACCTTCATCCAAAATAGCCGTATTTTTTAAAAAAGAGTTTGTTGTACTTAAATCTCATTGATGAGTGTTTGGCTACAACTGACTTCCTTGCGATCCAGACCAATGTGTTTTGAAAACTGATCACTGCAAAAACCTTCCAATTTATGGAGATCCTTTATTGATGAAAACTGCTACTTAACCATTTTTATTATTTAAATTTTTTAGATGTAGGCATTTTAGGGTGAATCCAGACTATGTTTACTGATATTTTGATCATATGGAAATTACTATATATACTCGTGTATAAATTGACCTCATATATAAGTTAAGAACAGATTTTAGGACCAAAATTGGAAAGGCCAGCTGTTTGAATCCGCGGAGCAGGGTAAGCCCCCGTCTTTAGCCCCAGCTTCTGCCAACTTAGCAGTTCGAAAACATGCAAATGTGAATAGATCAATAGTTACCACTCAGGTAGGAAGGAAACAGTGCTTCCTGCAGTCATGCCAGCCACGTGACCTAGGAGGTGTCTACAGACAATGCTGGCTCTTCTGCTTAGAAATGGAGATGAGCACCATCCCCCAGAGTCAGACTCAACTAGACTTAATGTCAAGGAGAAGCCTTTACCGTTACATTTTGTGGATAAATTGAGGGCAATTTCACTGAAAGACAAAACACCAATGCTGCCTCTGGATCAGCCACCCCTAGCCACCATTGCCATTTCCTATACAGGCATTTTAAAAGGCCAGAAATGGCACCATGGCAAAGAAGGGTTCAGTGCTTCTTTCAGATTCTCCCAGGATGAAAAAAGCTTTTGCCTTTTGCTACTCTACTCAGAGAAGGAGACAATTCCTTTTTTGCCAGGGTACAGTACTCACCCTCGCCTCTGGGCTGATGATTTGACCAAAATTTCTAGTTTTATACATGAGAATATAGGGTAATGATATTTAGGTTAAGTATGACTTGCTTTTCCCATTTATTTCAATGGAACTAAAGTGTGATTACAGCAATGCAGGCATACTACAACATGGGTGGAGGCTTCTGTTTCACAGATGCCCACACGTCCTAAACCATGACTTGAGGTTGGGTGGTGAGAATGGCTTATGCTCCAAACCATTTTTCCACCAATTGAAAAAAAACATAAATTTGGGAACTTTTGGATAACAAGAGATTCTAGGGTCAAACTGGTGGATCACCAGGAGGCTTGCAGACTGGCTAATGTTGATGTCATTGTTGGCAGAGCAATGCTAGTAGAGCAGCCATATTGGGAGAAGAGGGTGTGCCATTCTCCAGTAGAAGGCCTCCTTCCCTGTTGCTGAACATCCTTCTTTGTGGCCATTACTTCTCTGCTGGCAGAGGGGAAGGTCCATAGCATCTAGTGACCCTTCCTTCAGGCTTGGAAGAGAGCATATTGTTCCCTTTGAATAAATCCATAAGTCTGAATGTTTAAACTAGAGGAAATCAATATGTGGTCATCCAGATTATTGGACTGCATTTCCTATCAGCTCTAGTTTACATTACCAATGATAAGAGATAATGGGCCTTACTATTCAAAGGTACCTGGAGGATCAGCTGTTTCCCACTCCACATTTAAAAATTTGCAAGAGTTTCATTTGAGATTAAAAGTAAAGTCTGTAACACTTTCTTATCAAGAAGGTTTTTCAAAATTCTTTTATTGTATTTTCAAAAATCAAGTATTTTACATCTTTGCAGTTTCAGAACCAAATGTTCCCTGATGCACTTACCACCACTGCGATTAGATAAAAATATCTCAATATGACATCAGTAGTTATCTTGCACACACTGCCATTTTTGATGTAGCTGCTCCCTGGAATTAACTTCTACCACAGCCATAAAATGCAAGCGTTACAATTTCAAACCATTCCTGTTTCTAGTTCCATAAACGGCAGATCCAAACGTTTTGCTGGTTTTGTTGTATTTCCCTGTATGTCTTTCGTAAACTGATCAAGATCAGCTCTGTACGACCAGCCTTCCCTTCCCCTGCCCTCAATCGTGCATAGACTATAAAGAAATTGTAAAAATAAAAAAGTAGGGAAATATTTTAAGAAACTATTTAAAAGGAAAAGAAACATTTTTATATTATCTGCCTTCATCCTTTATGAACTTGAAATGTTGTAGTTTTCTAATCCTGTTTTGTCAGCAACAGTAAATCAGTATTCACTGTTATGATGGGAAAAGTGCCCTAAACTGAATGTTTCTGAACGTTTTCCTTGCACAATTCTTTAAATTGAAATAAAATGAAATAAAAGGTTGTGTTTTTTTCATTTGCTTGTTTGTTTTACCTCACTTATAGGACATACATTCCAAGCTTTTCAACTTTGAGAGAAATAATCATAAATTTTCTTGTATTGTAAATTTTAACTATTTCATATGCATTCTATTAAAACTGCCATATCGATTTTAATGTATAGTTTTCCCCAAATATTATGCTGTGTATGTAACTGTATCTGTAGTGTATATGTAATATATTTATGCCCAATAAATGTTTTAATTCTTTATTGATAGCAAGGTCATTTTTTGTATGACACGATCTGCCCACCGGGGGGGGGGGTTGCTTTGTGTGCTCTGTGTTATGTAATGCCTACAGAACATCCCTTGTTAGCAGTCGTTACGTCTGTTCAGTAATTTCTGCAGCAGCCCTGGGAATTGATTCATGTTTCTTGGAAGCGTCTAAGCTTCTGCCCATTCTCATTGTAAACAAGGCATGTGCTGCCCATTCATCTTGTTTTGAAGGAGAATTATGGCTTTCCCACAGGCTACAGGAGAAATAAACCAGGGGGGTCTTTGGAGGGCTAATGTGGCCTCCAGGCATGTACTGGGGGGCCTTGAGGGGCTTCAGCCCCCCCCCCCCCAATTCTCAGGGTGGTCCACGAGAAGGCCTTACTGGTACATTATATAAACTGTTATGTTTATTCATATCATGATCTGATCACCATGCTCAATATATCTCATATGCATGGGGGTATTGGGATAACGATACAAAAGGTTTGCTAGGGTAGATCCTCTCTCACTCAGACTCAGCCCCCCCAATCAAAATCCTGCCTATGGGCCTGGTGACCTCTTCCCTACCAGGGGGGCTTTTGGGGGGCTAATGTGGCCTCTTCCTTACAGAGCAGTGGTTCTCAACCTGTAGGTTTCCAGGTGTTTTGGTCTGCAACTCCCAGAAATCCCAGGCAGTTTACCAGCTGTTAAGATTTCTGGGAGTTGAAGGCCAAAACATCTGGGAACCCACAGGTTTAGAACCACTGCCAAGAGGTTGCTTACTTTTGTTTGGTGCCCAAAGTAATCTCCATCCACCTCCGC
Organism: Anolis apletophallus; assembly: GCA_030556195.1. Taxonomy (NCBI): domain Eukaryota; kingdom Metazoa; phylum Chordata; class Lepidosauria; order Squamata; family Anolidae; genus Anolis; species Anolis apletophallus. Next base: position 23,682,623 of record JARBWK010000010.1, on the reverse strand, counting down.
CCATGTTCTGGAATATGATGCTTGTACACTTCCATAGGTGTTGCAACCAACATTCTTGTACATTCAGCCCTCCATATTCTCTGGAATTAGGTGCATGGCTATTCAGAATGATTCTTCCGATAATGTGAACAGTAATTTGGCTCCTTGACTCATTTCCTCATACGACTAAAAAATGAGTGATTAACTATGGTGAATTCTGGGCCATTACTTACAAGTCCCACAACTGTATTTAAAATAAAAGGCTTAAAATGATTTGCTAGTCCCAACCAGAGTTGAACCATTTATTCAACGGTAAGTGACACTGTCATAAACCCCATTGACTTGCATAATGTCACAATCATGACTAAGTAGGGATCGTGAATACAGAAAAGTTACAGATAAGTAAATCTAGGTTACAGTCTCATATTCACAAGTGCTCCTTTATCACAATCGCGACACTTGTTTGCTTTTGGATGTTTATTTAAGGGTTGCTTTTGGATGTTTATTTAAAAAAATGTTTTCAGCCATGGATGTTTGAATCTGCGGATACGGAGGGCTAGATGTATACGTACGTAGCTATAGATATTGGCCAAAATCTTCTGTGTTGGCTAAAGTAAAAGAGTAGCCAATTCCATTCCCTGACAGGTGAACGTGCCCAGTATGCCTCTTTTCTATTATTCCAATTCCCTTTTTTTTCAGCCTAGATTTAGTGTGCAAATCTATCAGGATTAATAACCCTGGTGGCGCAATGGGTTAAACCCTTGTGCTAGCAAGACTGCTGACTGACAGGTCAGTAGTTCGAATCTGGGGAGAGCGGGTTGAGCTCCCTCTGTCAGCTCCAGCTCTCCATGCGAGGACATGAGAGAAGCCTCCCACAAGGATGGTAAAACATCAAACATCTGGGCGTCCTCTGGGCAACGTCCTTGCATATAGCCAATTCTCTCACACCAGATGCAACTTTGAGTTTCTCAAGTCGCTCCTGACATGAAAAACAAAAACATTCTAAAACGTTACTTATGCTTAACTGTGAATCAAAGTGAAACTGATATTCTCCTATTTATTATTTGGTTTTTTAAAAAGAATAATAGATTTTCTACAGTTAGGCAAAGATTACCTTTTGTCTGACTATAATGCTCTGTGGCTGTAAATATTGCAGCATATATGCACCAAATGTCTTTACACAGGCATGTTTTTTCATAGTTACTAAGCTTATAACCTTTACGATAAATTTCTGCTCATCCAGTTGAAGTTTCTTGATTCCATTAATTAAAAGGAGAACATTCTCTGAAATATATTTTCTGACCACTCTGTCAGTAATGACCATACACAGATCTTTATTTGGTTGCTTTATTTGGTTTATTAAATTGATATCCTGGCCGCCTGCCTCCTCCCATTGCACTCAAGGTGGCTAACAGATAAAATTAGATCAAAAACAAATGCTATGAGAACATTAAAAACATATTCAAAACACATCAATAAAGTGAAACAACATTGCACAGCCCATCAAAAACTCCCAACAATAATGACGCTGCCGGGCCAAAGGCCTATCTGAATAGTAATAATCATAAAGGGACTTTGCCAACAGAAGAACTACAGGAAGCAAAGAGAGTTCCAGAGTCTGAGAGTGGCCCTGGAGAAAGCGGCTTCTTATCACAGAATCATTGCATTGGAGGGGACCCAAAGGACATCCAGCCCAACCCTGTGCCATGCAGGAATACACAATCAAAGCACTGACAGATGGCCATCCAACCTCTAAACGCCTCCAGAGAAGAAAACTCCACCACACTCCCGGGCAGCATATTCCATGATCAAACCACTCTTGCTGCTGGGAAATTCTTCCCAATGTTTAGGTGGAATCTCTTTTCCTGTAGCTTGGAGCTCTTGTTTGTGTCTTAGTCTCTGAAGCAGCAGAAAACTCAAAATGATATCCTATCACATATTTAAATATGGTGATCATGACCCCTCTTAACCTTCTGTTCTCCAAGTTAAACATACTCAGCTCAGTGGTTTCCACACTGTTTGCCATTTTGATCCCTGGACATGTTCTCACTTGACAATATCCTTCCTGAAAACTGGACACAATATTCTGGGTGAGGTCTGACCAAAGCAGAATAGAGTGGTACTGCTATTTTTCCTCAATCTGGACACTACACTTCTATTGATGCAGTCTAGAATTGCATTAGGATTTTGAGTGTGTGTGTGTGTGTGTGTGTGTGTGTGTGTGTGTGTAAAAGACTGAGGCAAGCTCATATAGTATCATGTAAGCTTTAGAAACACTACTGCTAAACTGCATATGGCTTTTTTCTGACATGACAAGTGTTTTGAACTGTGCCCAGTGAAGTCTCTTAACCAGTGAAGTTGTCATACCAGAGGCCTCCCCACTTTTCTTTTTAGGCACAATGGAACCACAGATTGTTGCAAAGGAGCATTCACCAGTTCCTTGGGCTGATTTTGTGTGTTAGATAAGGCAAGTGTCAAGTAAAACTGTGGTGAGCCTCATTTCTCGAATGACTTTGTCCACATCAATGAGTTCTATAAATGGTAACATATCCATTTTAATTGCATAAATAGAAGGCAGCATTACATCTTCTGGACTAAGAGTGTGGAAAACTTGTTTTTTTAAACTGAAACTTCATATCCCTCAACATTTCACAGATGAAAACCAAGCAACTTCAGAGAGTGCTTAAGATGGCAAAAGTTATTAATGTGTAAGAACACATACGCTACTAAAGGTTGCAACAATTTGCCTTTGTATGAGACTACAAAGAAGAGTAAGATGGTGGCCCCTCTTCTCCATTGCTGACTGAGTTAACTGAGTGCAAACCACTTTTGGAATTTGATCCCAGTTTGCTGAAACTGAAGTAAACTGAGGCCGGGGGGGAGGACATTTTAAAGGCAAGGAGGAAAAGATTTATCAGGACTACCCTTGCCATATCAGAACAGTTGGAGGGTGTGCAAGGATCCATGCTGACTGAAAGATCCCAGTAGTGTAGTCTAAATAACTCTTCGAGGCTGTGTCTGGCCTTCTATCAATGATTCCATTCAATTCAGAATCTGCTGAATGTTGAACAAATTGCTCACAACTATTCAATGGTTTACACTTGATAGTAGACCATAATGTAATACCTCTTGGACTACTTGAGATAATTCCACTGGATGATTCTTTAGAGATGCAATACTCTCAGAGATTAAAGGTTTATTCAGAAGCATCTACACCAAAATTAAATGGAGCTTCTGGTGGATTCTATACTGTATTCAGTTGGATTCCATTTGGTTTTCCAACAGTATTGCTCAGAGGCAACTGTGTCAACCAGCTGGACCATTTGCCCCATTCCAAAGGTAAATCTGGGCTTCAGTATGTAGTGGCAGTGTTAGGAAAATCCAAAGAGCCATCAAAAAACCATCCAGATCCATAAGCCACCTTGGCCAAGACATCCAAACTAGTCTTCCTGCACTTCCAGAGGCTCTGAGTCCAAGTAAATCTAGTAATGGCTTCATAACAGCTGAAGGATAGAAAGATCCTCCAGACCCACCTTACAATTATCTCATCCAATATAAAAAAACATATTCCAGGTATATCTTCTGGAATGTGAGGAACCTTAGATCTATTGACACAGACCCACAGTTACTTTCAAAGTCATAAAGATCTGAGCAACCACCAACAGGATGGTGTCAAGTGTGGATGTTGAAGTCCCTCATGAAAACTACCTACGGGAAAGCCAGAATTTCCCCTGTGACCATTCCATTTAGCTGGCAAGACTCACCCTCCTTCCTCATTGGCCATGTTGGTCAGTGCTGATAGGAGTTCTAAGACCCAGAACAAAGTTGCTCTCTGTTGCTATAATTAGACTCCCAGCTGTGCTCGAGGGACTCACTCTATGGATGAAACCTATGGTTAAGGGAATGGAACCATGAAACATCACTGCAGTGCTGCCTCTCCCAATCTCTTAGTCCCAACTGAGACAGCAACTATTGTCTTCTCCAACCTGAGGTGCAAGCTAGATCACCACATTCATCCAACATTAAGTGCCGTTTCCACATTTTCACTGGTAGAGCATTTTGCAGTGACACTTTCATAAATATGCTTGCGACGTTCTATGTTTTCTATTTCCATGCCATTCTCTGCATTTCAAAACTGCATCTGTCCTGAATTATGAAAAGAAATAGCATAACATCCTTTGAACCTGAACATCTTTTTCCATTTTGTTATGGCTTTAGGTGACAATTGTGTCCCATCCCCACTGTCATGTTGCAGTGACACTGGACTCTGTCCAAGCACAAGAACCTCCTTCCTTTGTCAACAAGAGTCTTTTCCTCCTCGGCACCTTGATTCCAAAGAGCCTGTAAGCTGCTTTTCGATACTTCTTTGACATGATATTGTATAGAATTGGGTTAATGGCGGCGCTCAGGTAGAAGAGGACAAACGATACCAGGTTGCAGTACTGGCTGATGACAACTATTTCCAAGGATCCAGCTTCAAAGGATTTGGAAAACAGGTAACGACCAATGTGAAAAGGCAACCAGCAGAGTATGAAGGCAAACACCACCACAGCTAGAAAGAGAGAGAGACAAAGAGGTTAGATATGAGTAACAAATTCATCATGACATTTGCTTATGCTTCACTGCTGGAGGAAGTAAAGACCTGGTGTAAAGTGCTTTTCATGGTAGATCTGATATTGTAACTTGCATTATACCCGATTAAAAGAAGAGCCTAGACAGCATTGCCAAAAAGAAAGTATACAATTCAAGAACAACTGGTTTATTGTTCAGTTCCAACCCCTGCCACGTATTCCACTGAGGTTGAAGCATCCTTAGTCTCTCAATATTGTGATGTAGCTTTGCCATAGCCCTCTTCTTTACTGTCCCAAACTAAAGATTGCTGTGCTAGAAAAAGAACCCCAGCCAAATCAATCAGAGCCAAAGTTCTGGAAGTTTAAAAGGTCTTCATCTGTAATTGCAAATACTGGAGCTGCTCCTAGCTAAATTGGCTAAATTTGCGGGGGGAAGATATTCCATCATCAAGGCACTGACTTTTCAGTACAGGGGGTGTCTGTAAAAAGACCTCCTAGCCATTAAGGCAACACTAACTCCTTTTGGATACAAAGTACAAACAGAAAATAATATATAGTATAGATATATTTTGAAATCTCTCTCTATATTTATTTGAAGTTGAAGACAAATGGAGGATTGGCCACTTCTGGATACTGGCCAAACAATCCCACAGCTATCCTGTTGGGAAATGATTTTAATATATGTCCTCCTTGAATGCACATTTCCTGCAGAACCTTCCATCATGAGATGCCCAAGGATTTACAGATCAACTCTACTGCAGGGGAAAGAACTGCAACATAGGCATTTTGAAGATGGATCTGTTCATCAATATATCAGTCAGCTGAGATGGGAACAGACCGGACAGACAGATAATAAAGAATTGGAGAGATGGGCAGACAGACCAGTCACATTCTAACCATAAACTTTCTGTCTAGATCTGGTTCTGGTGGTCATGCTACTAAGATGAAAATGCATTGCTGAGCTTTCACCATTTTTTTCTGTATTTCCAAGAAATACTTCCCTTTCTGACATTTCCATTTTTCCTTCATTACCATGTGGACATGGGGGAAGTTGTCAGAGAAGAAATTAAATCCAGGTATAATAAATGGTCCTATAGTAGGCCCTCCAGTTTCATGGTAGGAGCTTTTCCCTAGAAAAAGTTGAAGTTTTGAATATAAAGACAGATCTTTTTTATTTAAAAAAAACCCTGAGATAACATATTTCTAGAAATTTCAGCAAAACTCTGGTCAATTTCTGCTAGTTATTGACCATTGAATTATGTGAAGTACTCATAAATGTCTAGATAAATTGACCTAGAGAGTCATGCTTGAGTCATGCTGGAAAACCTAGAGATACCTAGAAAGAAAATATTAATCAATCTGTATCTGTATACCTTTATAAAACGGAATGTTTGTATGTGTGTATGCGGAGGGCGGGAGGGCGGGAGGGCAGAAGGGCGGAAGCAGCCACTTTCACAGGCCAGGGCGGATATGTGGCAGCCACTTTCACAGGCCAGGGCGGATATGTGGCAGCCACTTTCACAGGCCAGGGCGGATATGTGGCAGCCACTTTCACAGACCACAGCGACCAGCGCGGGTGATGGACCTGCACCAAACTTGGTACACATAACCCCCCTAACCCCCTTTACGTCCTGGCGCGGGTCGGGGGACATGACCCACGGATTATGGGATTTGTAGTACTTTCCAACACTTTGGTTCCCACAGACCACTGAGGCCACCAAAAAGGACCAATACAGACCACACTCAGCACACACAGCCCCCATGACCCACTCTACGTCCTGGTGCAGTTCGGAGGAGGGTGGACCATGGATGATGGGACTTGAAGTGCCTCTATTCACTTCCCAAGTCCGCTGCAATCCTCATCCAATCACTGATCGAGACCAAACTTGGCACACATAACCCCCATGACTGCCTTCACGTCCTGGTGAGGTTTGGGGGAGGACTGACAATGGATGATGGGATTTGTAGTACTTTTACACCCCTCTGTTCCCACAGACCACTGTGCCCCCCAACAAACACTGATAAAGACCACACTTGGCACACAGAGCCCCAGTGATCCAGTCCACATCCTACTGAAGTTTGGAGGGGGACAGAACATGGATGATGGGTCTTGCAGTACCTTCCCTCACTTTCCAAGACTGCTACAAACTTAATCCTATGATTGATCAACACCAAACTTGCCACACAGAGCCCTCATGACCCACTCTACATTCTGGTGCAGTTTCGAGGAGGGTGGACCATGGATGATGGGACTTGAAGTACCTCTACTCACTTCCCAAGTCTGCTGCGACCCTCATCCAATTACCGATTGAGACCAAACTTGGCACACATAACCCCCATGACTGCCTTCACGTCCTGGTGAGGTTCAGGGGAGGACTGACAATGGATGATGGAATTTGTAGTATTTTCACACCCCTCTATTCCCACAGACCACTGTGGCCCCCAAAAAACACCGAGAAAGTCCACACTTGGCACACAGAGCCCCAGTGACCCACTCTACATCCTACTGAAGTTTGGAGGGGGAGAGAACATGGATGATGGGACTTGCAGTACCTTCCCTCACTTCCCAATCCTGCTACAAACCTAATCCAATGACTGATCAACACCAGATCTGGCACACAGAGCCCTCATGACCCACTCTACAGCCTGGTGCAGTTTACTGTGAGACGGACCACGGATGATGGGACTTGAAGTACCTTCACTCACTTCCGAAAAAGAATGCATCCCTCATCCATTCACCAATACAGACCAAACTTAGCACACAGAGCCCCCATGACCCAATCTACATCCTACTACATTTGGGGGGGACTACATCCAGTAATTTCATGATACCACTGCACTCCCTAATGATGGATCAAGACCAAACTTAGCACACAGAGCCCCCATGACCCACTCTACATCCTGCTGCACTTCACAAATAACCCGGGCAGGGCCGGGTCCCCAAGCTAGTTGATGAATAATCAAATCCACAAAACTTAAATCTGCAAGTGAGGAGGACCAACTGCACTCAGAAAATTAGACAGAAGAAGCTGGTTAGATTGTCAGCCATCCACTGGGCTGAAGTGCCCAACTCCCTCTCCTTCAGAGATGGCAATTGTGTGACCTGTGGACTGTAAGTTGCTGCCCAGAAAGCCATCTATGTGGCTCCCAGACCTTCCTGAACCTGGGTACATCCATACTGTATAATTAATGCAGTTTAAGACCACTTTAACAGTCATGGTTCAATGCTGTGGAATAATGGGAGTTGTAGTTTTACAAGGTCTTAAGCTTTCTCCGCCAAAGAGTGCAACAACACTCATGACTCCTTAGAATTGAGCAATGGCAGTAAAAGTGATGTAAAACTGCATTAATTTTACACTGTGGCTGCAATCCCCATCTCTCCTTAATTCCCAATAAATTATTGTGCCTCCATCAGCCACTAGAGGGAATAATTCTTCTATAAAGCAAACCCCTATTCTTTCTATACTTGCCCAGCATTGATTGCTGACTTTTAATTGTTTTCAAATACATATCCCACTATTTTATTACATTCTATTATTTATTATTTATTTCATTTCTGCCCCACCTTTCTTGACCTGAGAGGGGACTCAAGGCGGTTTACAAATCCAGCAAAAATTAAGTGCCGCCCAGGTAAACAATAAAACACATCTCATAAAAATATAAACAATCTAAGCATATAAGCAATTTAAACTCATAACAATCTTATCAAACAGATTAAAACCCAGTCCCACAATTGGTACAAATATGCTTAAATGCCTGAAGCTTAATATATCTGAAAAAGTGGATTGAGAACCATGAAAGCTCATGCTAAAACAAAAATCATTCTTAAAGGTGCAGCTAGATTCCTTTTATTTCTCTCTCAGAGATGTTTCCACCTTTGAAAATGTGTTAGACCTCATATGTATGCATGCACACACATTTATTTATTTATTTTCCGCCCTCCTCACCCCATAGGGGACTCAGAGCGGAGCACAGAATATATACAGCAAACGTTTAATGCCGGAACTTAAAACCATAAATATATACAAACATTAAAATCACTTATATCCACATTAAAAGTTGCTTAAAAACTACCTCAGGACACCATTTTGCCTCATTGCACTGCTCCAAAAGCTTGGTCCCACAGCCAGGTCTTCAACATCCTTCTGAAGGACAGGAGGGAGGGGGCTGATCTAATATTGCCAGGAAGTGAGTTCCATAACTGGAGGACAATCACAGAGAAGGCCCTGTCTCTCATCCCCACCAAACGTGCCTGTGAAGGTGGCAGGACCAAGAGCAGGGCCTCCCCAGAAGATCTTAGTTTCCGCAGTGGTTTGTAAAGGGAGATGCGTTCAGTCAGGTAAACTGGGTAGGGGCCGTTTCGTGCCATACACACATGTATTGTAAGATTATGTGTGCTCATGTCTTGTTTTGTATTATGCCTTTGTAACCCTCCTGCATTGCTTTCTAGACCTGGCATGGGGAAACTTCAGCCCTCCAGGTATTTTGGACTTCAAGTCCCACAAAAAATCTAGCTGTTCGGAATTGTGGGAGTTAAAGTCCAAAACACCTGGAGGCCCAAAGTTTGCCCCTGCCTGGTCTAGACTCTTGCTCTCCATTCAAAATATATTTTTCCCAGCAGCTTCAAAGCCCCATAGGGCATTGAGTGGCTGTTAAAAGGGGTGACATGGAGGAGAGAAGGGAGCCTGGCTATCCTCTGTGGTTTCCTCTCCGGGGGGAAAGATACAATATTTCTCATTCCTCAATTTCTATAGAACTGCACCAGGGATGGAAGGCTTGGTTAGTACTACACCCTCCATGGCTATTTACTGACCATGGCAGTCGGCAGAGTCCCCAGGGATTAGTAATTGCTGGATGGAGGACTGAGACATTAATGCCTGAGCTGCAGTCATGGTCCACATCCAAAAAGCATGATTGCACCCCCTGAGTGGGTCATGCGCAGATCTGACACACAATTTCAGTATATTTATTTTTTAGATTTTGTTTCACTTCCAAAAGAAAAGTTTAGGGTGGACAGCTACAAAGTGTGTGGGAACTGTACCCACACCACACCGCTCTCTGGATAATAAATAATAATAATACACTTTATTTATATTCCGTTCTTTTCACCCCGAAGGGGACTCAGAGCGGATTACAGGTACACATACTTAGCAGACAATCCCTGCCGTTTCCACATACATACATATAGACGATCAGAGGCAAACTCTGGCCACCAGGGGGAGCTGACACACTCCTCATCTCTCAGTGTTCCCAGCATCCCTTGTTGTTCCTTCCGCATTCCTCAGCATTCCTGGAGTTCTTTAATGGCCTCATAATTCAGTCAAAATTTGCCTCCCCACTTCAATGTGGTACATTTATCTCCTACTTGACAGATGCAACTGTCTTTCGGGCTGCAAAGGTCGACAGCAGGCTACACTTAAAGGTCAAGAACCCACCTCGACCCGGGCAGGCCTTGAACTCATGACCTATTGGTCAGAGAGATCTTATGCAGCTGACACTTAGCAAGCTGCGCCACATTCCCGGTGGATGTGGCTAGACCACAACTCCCATCATCCTCAATCATTTCCCTCTAAACATGACGCTGAGGCTGCAATTGTATGTTTTTAATTGCTAAATTGTTATTATATGGTTTTTTTCTGGGAAGGGGGGGGGTTGACTTGTTGCTGTGTTGTATTGAGGGCAGAGACTGCCTGTGTAAACCGTCCCGAGTCGCCTTTGGGCTGAGAGGGGCGGTATAGAAACATGATAAATAAATAATAAATAAATAAATAAACACCACCACTATTTTAAGTTTATCATGATGCTAAGCTTGGTCCAGATCCATTGTCAGTGGGATTCACACAACTTTCAGGATGTAGGTGGACTAAAATTCCCATAATGTTCTGTCAATCTTCCTTCTAAACCCCAAGGTATGAGTACAAAGTCTGTCCAGATCCATCAAGCCATGTAGAGTCACTGTGGATCAAACAAACATACCTATATACAGCCTTTGGGCTGAAAAGAATGGGATAAAAATGTTGTAAATAAATATTTAAATAAATACGTATTTGTGGAATTTGTTTCCAAGATATACAAAATCCATCTAAATATATTTAATAGGAATTAAAAACATTGAAAACACTAATATATGTTGAGGATGTGCATTCTTTTGCTATAAAATGCAGTTTTCCAAACCCTGCACCAAAGTGATTTGATACATTTTCACAGTTTTGAGCTGTGCATTATATTCTACGCCTAGGCAACAATGTGCTTCCACCTATAACCCATGTTACATTTTTTAAAAATTAGTTCTTTTTAGAAACAAATTCTACATAGTTACACACACGTGCACATACATATTCAAAACCAGAACAAACCTGAACAAGCCAGTGGGCTGACAATCTTGCTATTGTTCAAAGGGGCTCTCTAAGTTGCTAATAACTGAATCTGTGGAAAGCGAAACTATAGATAAAGGGTGGGTGGGTCATAGAGTAGTCCTTTAAAAAAGCAGTGACCAAGATCCCAGAATTCCAAGATGGGGACCACAATGTTCCATACACCCAGATCTCTTCTCACCCCACACTCCAGGGGCGAACCAGGAAAACAAGCTCATTTCTTGAACTGCAGTCAAGATAGGCTCTTCCTGGTTGCCTCCAAACCCCACTCCCAGCTACTACCCAGTAAATGGCCATGGCATCTTCCTTGGGGGCACAGAGATATTTAATTTTAACTTCCTATGCAACGTCCACACATATTATGCACAAGCAAGCCCATTACACATGCGTATGTCACTAACAAGATTCCAGACAATAAGACAACACCAAAACATAATTATAAGTATTATCATATTCAAACAACGTCTGAATTAAAAGCAATTTAAATGCACAACAGGGGGTAAGCAGAACAATATCACTGACCCATGCTAAAAAGTCTCTTTCTTATCAGTCAGTTGCCAAAAGCCTAAAAGAAAGATAAAAAGAAAGAAACAAGGGAAACAATTTAGCATCCCTTGGAAGGGAGCTCCACAACCTGGGAAGAGCCTTCTCCCGTGTCCTTACATGTGAAGGTGATGGGTTCAAGAAAAGGACAATATCTTGCAAAGATCCTAAAATCAAGACAGGTTCATAAAATAGGGTGCCTACACCATAGAATAAATGCATTTTGATGCCACTTTAACTGCCATGGATCAGTGCTATGAACCATGGGTGTTTAGTCTTACAAGCTCTTGAGCCTTCTCTGCCAAAGAGTTCTGATTCCTCACTGAACTGGAAATCCCATGATTGCATAGCATTGAGCCATGACATTTAAAGCAGTGTCAAAAATAATTATTTTGCAGCCTCTCATGCTTCCGTCATGAGGCCTCAACATTAATTATGTTCATCCATAATTTTATAGATACACTCAAATAATACGCATTTTGGGTGCAATACTGTCTTCTTTCTGCAGCTTGGGAGGCAAAGTTAACAAGTGTATCTTCAGAAGAAGAAAAAATGCTGGCAGCTCTTATCTATCTACTGGAAGGCCAAAACCATTTTATTCATGGGGGCTTTGGATGATTGATCAGCTGTGGAGTAAAGTGTTTTTAAGGAATGTGTACAGAAGATAGCCAGATATATGAAAGTACTAGTACTTGGGGTTGGGGGGAGTTCACTTTACTTGCCAAAGTTTGGGAAATGATTTGCAGTCCCTCTTACCATTTAAGTTGGGAACATTTGACAAATCACCCCTAATCCTGAGCCAATGCTGGAATAAGGACCCAACACAAAGACACAGATGAGAAGCACTCCCAGTGCATTACCCGCCTTCTTGCCCAAACCAGTCAGGAAGTCAACTACCGTCAGTCCCTGAGTTACAAACATCCTACCTACAAGTGCCTCATAGTTAAGAACAGAGGGGAGACAACAAGAAGTGAGTGAAATCTACCCCTAGGAAGGTAAATTCACTATTGAAAGAGTTACCATGGGGAAAAGGTGTTGCCCCAGAAGCTTTATTGCTAATCCTTGTTTCCACCACATGTCACATTTTTCAAAATCTAATTATCACAGGGACAGAAAGTGAAGTGAAGTCTTCTGAACAGGGGCACAGGCAGCAAAACAAACACCACAAGGGTGTTAACCCTTCCCTGTGCTATGCAAAGCTTGTGTGTGTGATTCCACTTTAACTGCAACCTGTAGTTGGATTGGGCACTGTATTTGGATAAGAGCCACCTGGTGGCACAGCAGGTTAAACCACTGAGCTGCTGAACTCGCTGACCAACAGGTTGGCAGTTCAAATCCAGGGAGCAGGGTGAGCTTCCCCGGTTAGTCCCAATGTCTGCCATCCTTGAAGTTTGAAAACATGCAAATGTTAGTAGATCAATAGGTACCGCTTTGGCTGGAAAGTAATGGCACTCCATGCAGACATGCTGGCCACATGACCTTGGGGGTGTCTATAGACAACACCAGCTCTTCAGCTTAGATATGGCTTGATTCGTTAAGCATTCGGATTAAAACGCAACATGCACATGAACATTTTACAATTATATGGAAATTATCAAAGAATGTATCTTACCTTGAATAATGAGACATTGTTGGATTGTGATTCCTATCAGCCTTATCCAGTGTATCCAATTGAAAATTACGTAGGTGCTGTAGTCCAATAATGTCTAGATGACTACATTTCCCCCTGCACTGATTATATACATTATGTTTGGATAAATTATAAGAAAAACGAATCGCATCAGGACAGTGTTTTCAGATTTCATGAAAAGGTTGTTTCATTGATAGAGCGCACTGTGCCTATTCAGAAGTCTGTTCCATTCCATTATTGGATTGGTACCCTTGACTTACATTCCAATTAATAGAACATGCATGCTATTCTATAAATTTAATAGAGCATCATACCGTAGATGTTCTATTATTTTATTTTATTTTTTGTCGTGTCAGGAACAACTTGAGAAACTGCCAGTTGCTTCTGGTGTGACAGAATTGGCTGTCTGCAAGAACATTGCCCAGGGGACATCCAGATGTTTTGATGTTTTACCATCCTTGTGGGAGGCTTCTCTCATGTCCTCGCATGAGGAGCTGGAGCTGATAGAGGGAGCTCATCCACGCTCTCCCCAAATTCGAACCTGCAACCTGTCGGTCTTCAATCCTGCCGGCACAGGAGTTTAACCCACTGTGCCACTGGGGGCTCTATTAAATTGATAGAACTATTAAATTACTAGAACAATTGTAATTTGAAATGTTAGTTATTGAAAACAAAATTTGGATAATTTCTATTTTTTCTAATAGAAGCTTAAGAAATATGTACTGTATGATGGGACTGTAAGAAAGAATAATACTTTGTAAACCCACATACCTGCAACATACACCTGAATGGAAATCCCAATTATTTTTGCAAGGCTTACATCTCAGTAGCACTATCTAAATTTACACCATTTAAATATCCACTAACCCCATGTTAAACTAGGGCTCATACAGTGTGGTATAGATGTGCCCTCTACAAGAACCATATCTATTGATCACATTTCAATACTTTTATGTTCAGGATGTTTCTGTTTCTATTTAGAATGGCAGAAAAGAATTTGGACAATTTCCGATGGAACAAGAGGGTTTCCCCCCCTACACAAATATATCCATCTGCACAGGCATAAAATATACACATGAAGGATACCAAGGGGCATGCATAGCTTCTGGATCGGTTACCCACAGCCACAAATTGCTGCTCAGATTCGGTGTTCTGTTGCCCAGATTCAGTGTTATTTATATTGCAAAGATTAATATATTGCAATTCACTGGAACTTGGAGGGCAGTTATGCATACATCCCTGTTCAACACCTGCTATGAACATACATAGCTACTTTGTGCGGAATCATATCTTACTAGCCTATGGTTTTGCAGATCTATGGCCCTCACACATTTTCTATTCCAAAGATGACAGCTATGGGCAAGCTATGATCCAGGTCATTTTAAGTGTTGCACATTGCTATTTTAATGTCGTTCTAATGTATCTTACCCTGTTTTATCTTGTATTGTTGTTTTTACTCTGCGTTCTTTGGTCTGTGAGCCGCCCCAAGCCCACCAGGAGTGGCGGCATAGAAGCCGAATGAAATAAATAAATAAATAAAAGAGATATACAAGTGGACCCACTGCCCTTCCTTTCCCATAGATGAATCAGCCCTCTCTTTCTGGAGTAATATTTTTGTGGTTAGGAAAAAAGGACTACAGCTCAGGCAAGAAGAAATAGAGATATCTAGAGTGAGGGGTATACACACACACACACACACACACACACACACACACACACACATATATATATATATATATATATATATATGATCAGTGTTTCTCAACCTGGGATCGGGTCCCCTGGGGGAGTCACGAGGGGGTCACCAAAGGCCATCAGAAAACAGTATTTTCTGTTAGTCATTGGAGTTCTGTGTGGGAAGTTTAGCCCAATTCTATTGTTGGTGGAGTTCAGCATGCTCTTTGATTGTAGGTGAACTATAAATCCCAGCAACTACAACTCCCAAATGTCAAGTCTATTTTCCCCAAACTCTACCAATGTTCACATTTGGGCATATTGAGTATTTGTACCAACCTTGGTCCTGATCCATTATTGTTTGAGTCCACAGTGTTCTCTGGATGTAGGTGAACAACAACTCTCAAACTCAAGATCAATGTCCACCACACCCTTCCAGTATTTTCTGCTGGTCATGGGAGTTCGGTGTTCCAAGTTTGGTTCAATTCCATCCTTGGTGGAGTTCAGAATGCTCTTTGATTTTAGGTGAACTATAAATCCCAGCAACTACAACTCCCAAATGATGAAATCAACCCCCCCTCAACCCCACCAGTATTCAAATTTGAGTGTATCTAGTATTTGTGCTAAATTTGGTCTAGTGAATGAAAATACATCCTGCATATCAGATATTTACTTTACAATTCATAACAGTAGAAACATTGCAATTATGAAGTAGCAAGGAAAATAATTTTATGGTTGGAGGGTCACAACAACATGAGGAACTGTATTAAGGGGTCATGGCATTAGGAAGGTTGAGAAACACTGTTCTTGATCCAAAATCATGGCCCTCTACCCCCTAGAAGCCCTGGCTCTGTCACAACGCTGTAGCATTCAGTCTCCACACTGTCCAGGTTTCTAAACAGCAAAGAGAGCTGACATTGGCAAGGAACATTGTTTTTGAGTCCATCCCCTCTTTTATATCTCTCCGGCTGGCTTCCCCACTGTCTTCCACGTGTTCAACTTTGAACATAGCAGAGGGGATGGACACAAATAGATCCATCTGCACAGTCATAAAATATACACATGAATGATGCCAAGGGGCATAAATACGTAGCTTCTGGATTGTTTACCCATTCTCACATGCTATTTCCTTCCTGCTTCCCTTTTATGTAGTTCTAATAAGTCCCAAAGGTGGCTTTGCAGACAAAGACTGTAGCACAGCAGTTCTTGTTTGTGCCTGGAGGGCAGGGGTCAGGACCTGGGGTCCCATTAGCATTAGAACCAGCAGTGCCAGAACATGATTCAGAGGATGAGCTAGATGACTGGGGCGAAGGGCAGCTTCCCCCTGATGGGCCTCCTTCGCCCACAGAGAGCTTGGCATGGGAAGAAATGTTGTTTGGCCCTAGCGAAGACATAGATAACCAGGTGCAGATGGACAGCGATTCTGGCAGCTATGAACACCCGGGAGGGAGAAATTCTCAGGAGCCTCCAAGGGAAAACATGGAAGAAAGCGCATGGGAAATGGCTAGGGAGGAGAGCTCTCAGGGAGATAGAAACACAGCTGCGGAGAGACAAGGTCAAACCTTTGATAGGAGACGGAACATCGAGTCTAGCAGAAGGGAATGGTCTAAGAGCATAGACCGGCCGAGGTCCGTGAGCAGCGATTGGAGACGAAGAAGCCTAGAGCGTCGGGGACCTCGGCCGAAGGATTAAGTATAGGATCCGTGGGAACGAATCCTCAGTGCTCCGGCCACGTCTTTCCTGAATAGGCGTGAAGCGGAGTGGGACCACAAGCTAAGCTAGCCCGTGGTCATCAAGCCTTGCCTTGCCTTGCCTTGCCTTGCCTTGTTCCTGATCCACCTGGTTGTGCGGAGCCTTGCCTTGTTTCCTTCCGCCTGGTTGTGCGGAGCCTTGCCTTGTTTCCTTCCGCACGGTTGTGTGGAGCCTTGCTGAACTTAGAGTCTTGCTGAACTTTTAGCCTATTTGCCAAGGTTTTTGGACATTGTTACTTCAAGCCTTTTTGGATTGTTTTACTATTCTAATGGACAATATCTTTGAACTGTTTTTATATTCAATAAAGTAGTTAGCCTTCAGCCCGTCTCTGTGTGTGTGATTAAGGGGCTGGTCAGTCTGTGCATCGTGACAAAGACATACTGAAGTTAGCAATAAGCACACTTGCAAATCTTACTGAGTGCAGCTGAAAGATTTTTCAGCCTAGTCCTATATTTACCGGGAATTAAGTAATCCATATTGGCCAATAATGCTCACTCTCAATTAAGCAAACAGCTCTCTCAAAGAAGAAAATGGTGCTTCAGAACTTTGGCTGGATCATGCCCGATGTATTGTTGCAAGTGACACAACAGCTGCTACTGAAAGAAAGTATCCTCAAACTAACTGTGCTTCCTTCAAAGGGTCTCTGAGTAGACATTTCTGTACAGGACCAGTCCAAGACAGTTTGCCACTTTAGGTAAAGGATAAAGTAGGTGCCAAAGCCAGCCAGAGTCCCCAAGAGCATGAGCAGGGCGAGGGGCTTCCCCGCAGGAGGAGCGTGCAGGAGCAGCAGGGCCTCCAGGAGGAGCAGCAGGCTGTGGCTGAGGCCTTCAGGAGGAAGAGCACCTCAAAGGCCAAGCACAGAGACACCTCTGGGACACCCAGCTGTTGACAGGCAGCCAAGAAGTTCTCCACGTTCTTCTGGCTCTTAACAACATTCAGCTTTGGCAAGACAAGGGAGGGAACATGGATGAAGGGCACCGACCGCAGGTGCAAGTGGTTCAAGGATATACTAACAATCCCCACCCCATTTCATGTACAGAAGCTGAGTAGTTGAACACTGCTTTTAATCTGCCAATAGGCCAGCATCTTCTATTCTGTTGGAACAGTGGCTCTCAACCTGTGGGTCCCCAGATGTTTTGGCCTTCAACTTCCAGAAATCCTAACAGCTGTTAAACTGGCTGGGATTTCTGGGAGTTGTAGGCCAAAACACCTGGGGACTCACAGGTTGAGAGCCACTGTGTTAGAAGGAAAGACTGGCTTAAGGGATGGAAAGCAGACCACGGGTGCACTTAGCCTGCCTCCAAGATCTCACAGCTCCTCCTAGCATCTTCTGCTGGAAGCTGTTGTCTCATGCTGCCTTATGCTAGAATATGGACTGGACACTAAGCCCTTAGCACTTCACAATGTTACAGACAAGACTTACTTAAGAATACAATTAAAAGGCAGATTGGTTAGTTTGGATCAATATGCAAATGAATCTTGTAGCAACTTTTGAGATTTAACAGAGCAAGAAGTTGGTAGCATAAGCTTTCACAGACTTGAAGATGTGAGGGGAAGTCATAGGGAGGAGGGAGCAAGCTTGTTTTCTGCTGCCCTGGAGACTAGGACACAGAACATAGGCTTCAAATTGCACAAAAAGATTCCACCTGAATATTAGGAATAACTTCCTAACTGTGAGAGCTGTTCAGCATGGAGACTCTTTGACCCAGAGAGTGGTGGAAGCTCCTTCTTTGGAAGCTTTTAAGCAGAGATTAGATGGCCATCTGTCAGGGATGCTTTGAATGAGATTTCCCTGCTTCTTGGCAGGGGATTGGACTGGATGGCCAATGAGGTCTCTTCCAACTCTATTATTCTATGCAGGAAAATGCAAGTTGAAAGGATAGTTTCTTGGGATAAAATGACTTTAAGGGAATACAATTTGCACAATAGTCACAAGACCCTTCCAAACTTCATTGGGGTTACCCCAATGATGTATTTGTCTGTTAAAGTCATGTCTAAATGACTGATGTATATGGATGTATATTATGTATGTTTATAAAAATCTTTTTATTAAAAAAACCCTTCCAAACTTGAAGAAGCTCCCATTTACCAACAGTTTACAAATTGCTAAGTAGACTGATATTGATCTGACCCTGTTACTTTCATGACTTAATTGACCACTATGGGAAGAAGAAAGCTAGACCATAAGCTAATCCAGCATTCCTCAGATCTATATAGGAAAGTTCCTATTTTGGACTAAGACTCCCAGAATCCCTTCACCAATGTGGTTTGTGGAGAAAATCATATACAGCTTGTGAGGAGCCTAAAAGTTCCTGTAATATCCCTCAGGCCCTCTATTTATGCTTTACCTTTAATACAAGCAAGCTATTTAATGGTGAAACAATATGTAAGGCATTTAAGTTAGATATAGAATACGAAATATGTATTCTGCGTAACTCCAAATCTTTCATATTTTTATATCAGCTGGAGTTGATCCAATAGCCAACAATTCTTCTCTTGTTTTTGCACATTCCAGATGAACAGAGTCAAGTAGAATTGTTATGGAAAATACTCAAAACATCCTTACCTAACATTTTGACAGTTTGTCTGTTATACTTGTCCCTGATGGAAGTCTTGGGTCCAATATCCTTCCTCTTCCTCCTCCAGAGTTTCCTTACAATGAGGCTGTAAAGGACGGTCAAGCAAAACACAGGCAGGAAAAAGAAGATGCTAGAGGTCCACACCATGATGGTCAGGAGCCCTGACTGGATCGCATACTCTGTAGTTCGGCACTCATTCGTCTCCAGGGGATTGGTGCCATTTTCATGTTCAACCCCAACCAGGACAAAGATAGGGCCAGCACTGACAAAAGATACAGCCCAGAGCACAAGAATAACCAGCTTGACTTTGCCTTTGGTGATCACCACTTTGGCCCAGAGTGGAAAGCAGACGGCAAAATACCTCTCAACACTCAAGGCAGTGATATTGAGGATGGTGGCATAGGTACAACTTTCGCTGACAAACTGGAAGAGCTTGCAGAGAAGATTCCCAAAGTTCCAGGGCCGGTATTGCCAGAGGCGGAAAAGATCCAGAGGCATGCAGAGAAAGATCAGCAGGTCTGAGAAGGCCATGCTGGAAAGATACAGGTTGGTCGTTGTCCTCATGTCCCGGAACCTGGAGACCACCAGCATGGTCATCATGTTGCCCAAGATGCCAATAACAAAAAGAAGGACACAGGTGACAGTGATGCCAGTGAGAAGAGATGCAGGGAAGAGGTGCAGTGGGTCCTTGGGCCATGTGTCATTGTCATAATCCATGACCAGCTCAGTGATGTTTTTGTTGTTGTGCATCCCAAGAACTTCCAGGGCTCTCTGGACAGAAGATGGCTTCTGGTGGTCTGGAGAGGCTGCGTCAGCTGTTTATCATGGCTGGGAAAGATGATGGGACCACAGCAGTAGCAGCAAATGAGTGTTGTTGGGCATCTAGCTGCATGGAAACAAACCAACAAGAATCCAAACCCTGTGAGCAAGTCAAAAGGAAGGAAAACAACAGGAATGGACAGCCTGAAGATGGGTAAAACAGTTTTTCAAACCCTGGGTGAGTTTCATGGAAACCGCATGTGCAGTGAATTAACTAACTCATCTGGAAAAGCAAGGAGAGCATGAAGACCACCCTGTTTCTGCATTCATGGTTGGTAATGCAGGTTAGAATGAATGATAAGCCATTTCACATGTGCATTTCATCACCGGAGTGCATTCAGTGATGCCTGCCAAGTGAGAGAGGCAGCTCCTTTAAAAACCATGGCTGGAGATATGATGCAGCAAGACATTCACATACCTGTCGATCTATTGGATGTATGAAGGAGTTGTCAAGTGATGACATGCATGTAGGAAGTGGGCCATAGAATCAAAATCATGGGGAGAACCCAAATGTAACCCCTTCTTCTAAGGAAAGAGTTCATCTCTTCATCTACATTCCAGCCATACAAGCAACCCAGAGTACAGTTTGTCTCAGAAGTGTATTGCAATCTTCCTCAAATTGGGGCCTTATGGGCAAGCTGGACTACAATTCCCATCCTCCAAGTGTTTTGGACTAGAGCTCCCACAATTCCTAACAGCTGGTAAGATGGCTGGGATCTCTAGGAGTTGATGTCCAAAACACCTGAAGGACTACCTTTTGGGAGCACTACTTCCAACACTACCCTGTTTTCTGAGTGTGGTTCTTTATTTACTCTCCTGATTTTAGAGGTTTTTAAAAATACTGATAGTCAGATTTTGTTCATTTTCATGGTTTCTTTCTGTTGAAATTGTCCACAAAGTTGTGGATTTCGAATGGCTTCTCTTCTCAGAATGGTAAATAAAGAACAACTCTCAGAAAACAGTGGAATTCCAGACAGGAAACAATCAGGACCAGCTAACACCTCTCAATAAAGGATTCTCCCAGGCCAGGCTTTGAAGCTGCAAGGCAATTCAATGTTAATCAAGGTGGCCAGTTGCAGCATTCACACTTGCCTCTGACAGGCAAGAGTTCTTTCTCTCACCCTGGACATAACACAGATATATAAACCTCCCTTGCTTAGTTTCCAACAGGCTTCCCAACCTCTAAGGATGCCTGCCATAGATGTGGGCGAAATGTCAGGAGAGAATGCTTCTGGAACATGGCCAGACAGCCTGGAAAACTCACAGCAACCCAGTGATTTTGGTCATGAAACTTTTGACAACACAATGGAAAAGGGGGGGAGGGGTTCCATAGCCTAGCAGGGATTCCCAACACGCAAATATCTGCATCAGGCTGGAAGTAAGACCCACTACACTCACAGAGACTTAGGTTGCTGTGAGTTTCCAGGTTATATGGATGTTGCAGAATCATTCTCTCCTGACATTTTGCCCATATCTATGGCAAGCATCCTCAGAGGTTGGAAACTAGGCAAGTGAGGTCTATAAATCTGCGGAATGTCCAGGATGAGCAAAAAAACTCTTGTTTGATTGAGGCAAGTGTGAATGTTGCAAATGACCACCTTGATTAGCATTGAATGGCCTTGCAGCTTCAAAGCCTGACTGGTTGCTGCCTGAGGAATCCTTTGTTGGGAGGTATTAGCTGGCCTTGATTTATTCTTGTCTGGAATTCCCCTGCTTTTTGAGTGCTGCTCTTTATTTACTGTCTTAATGTTAGAGGTTTTTAGTACTGGTAGCCAATTTTTTTGAGCAGCACTCTAAAAGCAGGAGAATTACAGACAAGAATAAATCAGGGCCAGCTAAACCCCACCCCCCAACAAAGGATTCCCCCAGGCATCAAGTGGCTGAGGAGGTCAAGGAAAGGGCCGGAGACTGTTAGGAATTGTGGGAATTGAAGTCCAAAACACCTGGAAGTCCAAAGTTTGCCCATGCCTGATAGAAAGCTACCTTCAGGCTCTGCTGTAAGAAGATGCATTGGACACATGAATGATGTTCCTATTTAGACATAGTTGCCATCTCCCAATATCTCATTATGTATGTATTATACTGTATGCAAATACAGGTATTCCTATATAAAATCCCAAACAGTTTAAGGAAGGGGGAGAGATCCTCAGCCTGTATTTGCACTGTGTCTACTTCAATCGTCAGCAGATAAACATCTCTCCCTCATAGGTTTTTTTTTCTCCCCAAAGATCTTTGGCTTGGAGGGGGGAGTCCAAAGAAGTGCTTGTGGGGACCCCATCCCACAGGAAGCAAGGTGTGAACTTCTCCCCCGCCCTGCCCAGTTTCCTCCTTACTTGTCAGCAAGCGCCTTCTTCTTCTTCCATTGGCCTTGCAGGCTGAAAGGGTCCCATCATCCACTTTCTTTCTCCCTCCCGGCACTTCGTCCTGGTCGGAACTGGTTGAGAGGACTTTTCACCAAACTTGCCAAGCTGCGATTTGCTCAAGTTCAGGCAGATAAGACTGTCCCAAGTTCTTCCTTCTTTTCAAGGGCTTCTCAGGGGCATTCTCAAGGGACGAGAATGCCGGCTCTGAGCATGGACAGAGCGTCGCCCCCTCTTCCAACCTTACGAACGACCTCTCAAGACGCGCGAAGGTTTTCCGAGGAAGGGGGTTGGAGTTCAAAACAGAAAGAAAACTCAGAAAAGCAGACCAGCGCGTTGGAGAGAGGAGGTTTCTAAGGGGCGCCTGGATGGACCCTGAAGAATGGAAAGCAGGCGTCTCTCTTGTGCCTGCAGGGAGATCGCCTCTCGCCAGCATCCGCACCGCCCGACGCGCATCTGTTCTCTTCTCCGTCCGCCAAGCGAGACTACACAGATCCACCTGAGCTACAGCCCCGCTCCGCCCCCAAGTGAGCGAATCCCAGGCAAAAGGGTCCCCGATCTCCCCCTCTCTCTCCCTCTCTCGTTCTCCCTCCCCTCCTTCTCCCTCCCTCCATCTCCCTCTCCCTCCCTCTCCCCCTCTCTCCCTCTCCCCCTCCTTCTCTCCCTCTGGATCTCTCTCTCCCTCCCTCCCTCCCTCCCACATTCTCCCTCCCTTCCCTCCCCTCTGGATTTCTCTCCTCCCTCTCCCTCCCTCCCCTCTCCCTCCCTCCCCCCCTCTCCCCTCTCCCCTCTCTCCCTCCCGTCCTTCTCCTTCCCTCTGGATCTCTCTCTCCCCCTCCCTCCCCACATTCTCTACCCTCCTTCTCCCTCTCTCTGGATCTCTCTCTCTCTCTCTCTCCCGCCCTCCCCACATTCTCCCTCCCTCTGGATTTCTCTCCCTCCCCTCCTTCTCCCTCCCCCCCCCCATTCTCCCTCCCTCCTCTCCCTCCCTCCCTCCCTCTCCCTCTTCCCCCCCTCTCCCCTCTCTCCCTCCCGTCCTTCTCCTTCCCTCTGGATCTCTCTCTCCCCCTCCCTCCCCACCTTCTCTCTCCCTCCCTCTCCCCTCTCTCTGGATCTCTCTCCCTCTCTCCCTTCCAACCGTCCCCTTCTTCTCTCTCCCTCCCTCCCTCTGGATTTCTCTCCTCTCTCCCCTCCCTTTCTCCCTCCCTCCCTCTGGATCTCCCCCCTCTCTTTCTCCCCCCTCCCTCTCTGGATCTCTCCTTCTCCTTTCCTCTCTTTCCCTCTCTCTTGATCTCTCTTTCTCTCCCCCTCCCTCTAGATCTCTCTCTGGATCTCTCTCCTTCCCACTCCTCCCTCCCTGACCCCCTAAAGCAGTGTCGCTCAACCTGGGGGTTGGGACCCCTGGGGGGGGTCACAAGGGGGTGTCAGAGGGGTTGCCAAAGACCATCAGACAACACAGTATTTTCTGTTGGTCATGGGAGTTCTGTGTGGGAAATTGGCCCCAATTCTATCATTGGTGGGGTTCAGAATGTTCTTTTATTGTGAGAGAACTATAAATCCCAGCAACTACAACTCCAAAATGTCAAGATCTTTTCCCCCAAAACTTCACCAGTGTTCACATTTGGGCATATTGAGTATTCAGGCCAAGTTTGGTCCAGATCCATCATACGTAGTTTGAGCCAACAGTGCTCTCTGGATGTAGGTGAACTACAACTCCAAAATGTTGATCAATTCTGTGGGAATTCTGTGTTCCAGGTTTGGTTCAATTCCATCATTGGTGGAGTTCAGAATAACTAACTACAACTATAAGACCCAGAGTTGAGAATGCTCATTGATTATAGGTGGACTATACATCTCAGCAACTACAACTCCCAAATGACAAAATCAATCCCCCCAACCCCTCCAACATTCAAATTTGGGCATATCGGGTATTTGTGCCAATTTGGTCCAGTGAATGAGAATACATCCTACATATCAGATATTTACATTACAATTCATAAGAGTAGTGAAATTACAGTTAGGAAGCAGCAACAAAAATAATGTTATGGTTGGGGGTCACCACAACTTGAAGAACTGTATTAAGGGGTCTTGGCATTAGGAAGGTTGAGAAACACTGTCCTAAAGCCAGGCTCGGATTACCCATAAGGCCACCCTAGGTCATGGCCTAGGGCGGCAGCCTTGGGGGGGGCAGCAGATCTGGACCCCAAAAACTAAAAAAAAAATAAATTTAAAAAATGCCCCCTTGCAGCGCTTTCATCATACCTCGGGAAAGGGCGGGGGGAAAGGGCTGCAAGGGGGCGGGGAGGAGGGAATGGCGCCCTCCCCCCTCACTATTGCCGCCTGGGCCGCCCCCTTGTAAATAAAGGAGGCGACAAGGAGGAGGAAGGGAAGCTCCGCCCCGCTGGTGGGCATGCATGCAGTGCACGCATGCCCGCCAGCAGGCTTCCCTCCCTCCTCCTCCTCGCCGCCGCCTTCCTTTGCAAGGGGGCGGGCCAGGCGGCGAGGAGGAGGAGGAGGCAGACAGAAGCCGCACGGCTGGGGCAGCAGCACCCTGGGGGCGGGACTTCCCTTCCTCCCCCTCTCACCCTCCTTTTGGTCGCGGAAGGAGGAGGCGATGGAAGCCCCACGGCATTGGCCGTGGGGCTTCCGTCTGCCTCCTCCTCCTCCCGTGACCGAAAGGAGGGTGAGAGGGGGAGGTGGACAGAAGCCCCGGGGGCGTGCGGCTTCCATCGCCTCCTCCTCGCGCCCTCCTTTTGGTCGCAGGAGGAGACGACAGAAGCCGCACGGCACCGGCCGCCTCCTCCTCCTCCTCCCACAACTGGAAGGAGGGCGCGAGGAGGAAGTGGACGGAAGCCCCACGCCCGGGGCCATGCGGCTTCCGTCGTGTCCTCTTCCCGCGACCAACTTCTGGAAGAGGCGGATGGAAGCCCCACGCCCGGGGCTGCTGCCGCACATGCGCAGCAGCGCCCTGGGGGCGGGGATTTCTGTGCCCTGGGGGTGGGGCTTTCTGCACTCTGGGGGCAGGGCTTTCCACACCCTGGGGGCGCTCGGCGTCTTTTGGCCTAGGGCGCCAAGAGACGCTAATCCGGGCCTGCCTAAAGCGAGGTAAACCTCTTTCCCCATAATTTGGGCTGCATCTAAACTGCAGCATTCATATTGTTTGATACCACTTTGAACTGCCATGGCTTGATGCTATGCAATCATTGGAACCTGTAGTTGTGCAGGGTCTTTCTTTAGCCTTCCCTAACCCAATTCCCCACCAAACTAAAATTCAATAGCACTGAGCCATGGCAATTCCAGTGGTATTTATTTTATTTATCATGTCAGAAGCAAGTTGAGGGTACAATTAAAATGCATTTTAAAAACTCTCTCTCCCTCCCTCCCTCTCCCTCCCTCCTGTCTAGATCCAGGGAAGTCATGCTACTCATGCTCTATTCTGCCTTGGTTAGTCCACACCTGGAATATTGTGTCCAATTCTGGGCACCACAATTGAAAAGAGATATTGACAAGCTGGAATGTGTCCAGAGGAGGGCAACTAAAGTGATCAAGGGTCTGGAGAACAAGCCCTGTGAGGACCAGCTTAAAATGTTGGGCATGTTTAGCCTGCAGAAGAGAAGGCTGATGGGAGACATGATTGCAATTTTCCTGCTTCTTGGCAGGGGGTTGGACTGAATGGCCAATGAGGTCTCTTCCAACTCTATGATTCTATGAAAAACACCAAGATTTTTAAATGTTCTTTTTCCAGAAGCTGGCCACTTGGAGTGACTCTGATATTGCTATGAGAAGGTCCTAAATTCATTGTGCATGGGGCAGGGCTCAGGTTGCATTGTAGTAGGTGGTCTGTCGTTTGCTCTTCTCCACACCTGCAGGTCGTGGACTCCACTTTGCAGCTCCATTTCTTAAGGTTAGCTCTGCATCTTGTGGTGCCAGAGCGCAGCTTGTTCAGCACTAGAGTAGTCCAGCCTCGAGATGACCGTCGCTTGGATCACCGTGGCCAGGTCGCCCCTGGACAGGTAGGGTGCCAGTCATCTAGCCTGTCATAGATGGAAGAATGATGTTTTGCTGACCATGGAGACCTGAGTCTCCATGGACAGCAATGGGTCCAATTGGACCCCCAAACTTTTTACCGAAGGTGACGGGCTTAGTTGCTCGCCATCCAGGGTAGGCAACTGGCACTCATCCAGTCCAGGGCGACCGGGCCACAGAATCTCCGTCTTCGCCGGATTCACCTTCAGCCGGCTGGAACGCAGCCATCCAGTCACGGCTTCAAGGCATTGATGGAAACAATCAGGTACGGTGTCCGGCCTGCCGTCCATTCTCAGCACCAGCTGGGTATCATCAGCTTACTGATAACACTCCAGACCAAAGTTACGAACCAGCTGGGCCAGCAGACGCATATAGATGTTGAATAATAAGGGGAAAAGGATGGCTCCCTGGGGGACCCCACAACTTAATGGGAGTCTCCCAGAGACCTCCTCCCCCCTCTCCACACGTTGACCCCGATCCTGGAGGAAGGAGGCCACCCATTTAAGGGCAGTCCCCCTAATTCCCGTCATGGCTAAACGGTGGGTCAACAATGCATGATCTACTGTATCAAACACTGCTGTGAGATCTAACAACACGAGCAGGCTATAGGGCCATGTTCTAGAAGCATTATCTCCTGACGTTTCACCTGCATCTATGGCAGGCATCCTCAAAGCTTGTGAGATCCTCATAAGCTTTGAGGATGCCTGCCATAGATGCAGGTGAAATGTCAGGAGATAATGCTTCTAGAACATGGCCCTATAGCCTGAAAAACCTACAACAACCCAGTGATTCCAGCCACAGAAGCCTTTGACAATACATGGAAATCTTAGTTTGCTGAGGCACCAGAATTCTTTGGCAGAGAACCCTTCTAAAACTGCAACTCCCGTGGTCTCAGAGTATTAAGCCATGACAAGTGAAGTAGTGAAGATGTACCTCTGGGGTGATTGTATGGCTGGCTAACTGGTAATTGAATTAGAAGCTGCCTGCTCTGTTACATTTTGCTGTTATTTTCATTTGTACTCCTCCATGCTTGACTACTTTAATCATCAACAACTTGTGCACTCCCCTCCTGTCCACTACACCTAGTCAACACTTTTCCTGAATGTGAACACTCTCAGTGGTTCCTTTTCTCTGTGTAATGTTTTTGGCAAACACTAGTGAACTCAGAATTAGGGGGAAAACACAACAGCAAGGCATCTTCCCAGAGAGGCAGAAGCATCTTTGTGAAGTGTATCAATGAGGACCAGAGGATGATGTGAGTCCCCGAGACTGAAAAACAGAAGGATGTGTCTGGGAAACAAGTGAGAAACTAGCTCTGTGATGTAGACAGACATATATAGTAGGAGGTTGTGTTGCTGATGTGCCAAAGGAGAGAAGATGTTCATCAAGTGTCATTGATTTAGAGAGTGTCTGTTTTTGAATTTCCGATAGAAAAAAAGAGAGAGTGAGAAGTGAGAAAGAGAGCAAACACACAAAGATAGGTATACATTTGTACAAACAATAGAAATACCTCAGGGAAAGAGGTCAAGATTTTGTTTCCTTTCATGGATACATATTTTAAAAGATAATTCTGTGGGAACTTCTACATCTGGGTGGGAGATGGTCGGGAATCGAGAAGCAAGCATTTACCACTATCTTGAAAATGTGTCCATGCATTATCACATGCCTCTATTAGGGTTACTTACTTAGGCGATCCCTCATTCTCCAAGCATGATGGTCCTCCAAGTGTAATGTCTTTGTGGTGGATACGTTGATGGCTGTGGAGACCTATTCTTGATCCGTATGTTTTTCTGCAGAGAGAACATCAGTTTCCAGGTGGAAAGCAGTTCTGATCAGGGTTGGCTTGATACGCCTTCCTCTTGGCACATTTCTCCCTTTTGCCCTCCATTCGTGCCTCTTCAAATTCTGCAGCACTGCTGGTCACAGCTGACCTCCAGTTAGAGTGCAGTTAGATACCCATCTATAAGAGTATAACTACACCAAATAATTATATTAGTTCCATACCACTATTGCTCAATCCTATGGAGTCCTGAGATTTATAGTTTTTTTAGGTAATGTATGATTCCCAAATCTGTAGGGGATATCTCTAGACTCTATGCAGGTGTAGTAAAACATAGTAGCTAAATAAAGGACCTTTGGCTGAAGTCCCAAATATCTGGAAGACCACAGTTTGGGAACTACTGCCATAAAGGCATCAGGTCCCATCTGATCTTGGAAGCTAAGCAGGATCCAGTTAGTACTTGGGTGGGAGACAACAATGAATCGCAGGTGCTGTAGACTATATTTCAAAGGACGGAATGGACAAAACCACATTTGCGTATCCTTTGCCCTATGGAATTAATGGGGTCATGATAAGTGAACAGGTGACTTGGAGACTCAAACCCACACATGTTCGGTATAGAATTCCAATTCCAATTCCACAAATATCCAGAAAATGAGTTGCAGTGATGTAATTCTCACTATATATCTTAGCATAGTGTCATGATTCTGTGGAAATGTATAGTTCTCCTGAGGCTCACCAGAGAGCTTCTGCAGCTCACTCCTATGGCCATGTCAACATTTTCCTGTTGCCCCCATATCCATCTATAGCAGTGTTTCTCAACCTGGGGGTCGGGACCCCTGGGGGGGGGGTCATGAGGGGGTGTCAGAGGGGTCGTCAATGACCATAAAAAACACAGTATTTTCTGTTGGTCATGGGACTTCTGTTTGGAAAGTTTGGCCCAATTCTATCATTGGTGGTGTTCAGAATGCTTTTTGATTGTAGTTGAATTATAAATCCCAGCAATTACAGCTCCCAAATGTCAATGTCTGTTTTCCCCAAATATTGAGTATTTGTGCAAAGATGGTCCAGATCCATCATTGTTTCAGTCCACAGTGCTCTCTGGAGGTAGGTAAACTACAACTACGAGTACAACCAAACCCTTCCAGTATTTTCTCTTGGTCATGAGAGTTCTATGTGGCAAGATTGGTTCGACTTCATTGTTGGTGGAGTTCAGAACTCTATTTAATTGTAGGTGAACTATAAATCCCAGCAACTAAAACTCCCAAATGACAAAATCAACATACACACACCTCACCAGTATTCAAATTTGGGCATATTGGGTCTTTCTGCCAAATTTGGTCCAGTGAATGAAAATACATCCTGTATATAACACATTTACGATTCATAACAGTAGCAAAATTACAGTTATGAAGTAGCAACAAAAATAATTGTATGGTTGGGGAAACACTGATGAACATGAGGAACTGTATTAAGGGGTCGCGGCATTCGGAAGGTTGAGAAACACTGATCTATAGGGAGGCAAAGGGTTTGGGGGAAGGACCATGATATCAGAAAAACCATTTGGCTATGTCTTCATAGTTGATTACATAATCCACTGAATCCCACTTGGGTGTTCCAGAGTTCACAGTGGGCTTCAGTGGATGTAGCTGTCGATGAGCTCAACTTTACATATAAGTCTCTGTAAATCCTATCATTTCTTTTGAAAAGGGGGGAAAAAGATTAATTATCACAATTCAAGCCATTCAACCATTTCAGTTGCTCATTGAAATACCAAGGAAGTAATTTTCAGATCTAAGATTTCAAGTTCTTGTCTACTCTAGGTAAAACCAGAGCTTTCTTAATCTATCGTTGGCTGTTAAAATTCCAACAGTTTACATGTAGAATTACAATTGTTTGGTCAATTCCAGACCAATTTTATAGTCATTTTTACTGAACTTAACTATCCATTCATGTGGGATGGCACAGCATGGTGGATTTTTGCCTCTAGAATGGAGGGAGCCCTCAGCTAAATCCTTTTTGGAGTTCTCAATCTTTCACCATCAAACGGGAGATCACAGCCATCTCTCTAGAGGCCCTTCCACACAGCCATATAACCCAAAATATCAAAGAAAATAGTCCACAATATCTGCTTATTTGTCATGTCAGAAGTAAACTGAGAGAACAGTTGTAATGTATTTAAATACACAAAGTTTTAAAAACTTGGCATTAAACTAAATGTCCTTTGACCAGTAGCTGGCCACTTGGAGTGCCTCTGGTGTTGCTAAAAGAAGGACCTCCATTGTGTATGTGGCAGGGCTCAGACTGCATGGTGGTTTGCGGTTAACTCTGTTTTGAACTGGGTTATCTCAGTCCACACTGCCATATAATCCAGTTCAAAGTGGATTTTATACAGCTGTGTGGAAGGGGCCTAAGACAGTTAGTCCTAAGACAAAGTTAAAGAGAAAGCAATGTTTTAAATGGTTTGTGTAGAAATGGGGATTTGAGTAAAAGGTATTTGTCATGCAACCAGGATGAGAGGAAACATGATGGCCATGTATAAATATGTGAGGAGAAGTCATAGGGAGGAGGAAGCAAGCATGTTTTCTGTCGCCCTGGAGACTAGGATACAGACTAGGATACAGAACAATGGAAAGGAGATTCCACCTGAACATTAGGATGAACTTACTGACTGTGAGAGCTGTCAGCAGTTGAACTCTTTGACCCAGAGTGTGGTAGAGGCTCTTTCTTTGGAGGCTTTTAAACAGAGGCTGGGTGGTCATCTGTCAGGGGTGCTTTGAATGCAATTTTCCTGCTTCTTGGCAGGGAGTTGGATTGGATGGTCCACAAGGTCTTGTCCAACTCAAGGACTCTACAATTCCCTCTTCTACATGGCCACAGGCCTATTATGCCTAACTTGGTGTAGGAGATCCCAGGTTCAGTTCACTACCATTTTCAATTAAGAGGATGATGGTGGCAAAAACCAAAATACCAGGAAACTGATTTTCATCACAGTCTAGAAAAGAAGGTGCATCCATGTGATTGAAAAGCCCCAGGTTTCATTCCTATTCTTTCCAAATTTATAATGGATTAAAATAAATCAAACTGGGGAGATGGCAGATAAAGTCTCTTATTCCAGGGGGAGCAGAGAGAAAATATTCTGGGATAAAAAAAGTATATGGAGCGCCAAAATGAAATCGAAAAGAACAAGAATCTGGCTCTTTCTGCTTTTTAAAAAATATTTATTTACCGTATTTATATCCCGCCTTTTTTCTATTCCAGAGGGGACTCAAGGCGGATTATATATGGCAATTATTCAATGCTTTAAAACACGTACAAAACATTAATCTTAAATTAAATTTAAATATATACATATTAAGCATTTAAAAACATTATATTCAATACTAAAATCACGCCATCCAAAAATTGTTGTCCAAGGCCATTCTGTAGTCATTGCACAAATTCCAAGAGGTGTGGGATGCGTCAGCCGGAGTAGACGCACTCGAACTTCGCTCCCCAATGGCAAAGAAATAAAAGCTTTAAAAAGCTTTAAAAAGCCCAATGAGACCATAAATCTATCCATAAAACTATCCTCGACCTGGAACTGGACTGAAAGAGAAGCTGGGAGGCTGCAAGCGACGTGCCTGGAGCTATAAATCTCAGGAAGGATAAACAGACCAGTGGAGGAGGAAGCGAGGAAAAGCGAAAGTAAGTTGCTGTGATGGCGGAGCAAGCAGAGTGGAATAAAAAATTGGATAGAATAATTAAAGAACTTCAGGAGCTTAAGATAAGTACTGATTGCTTAAGAAAAGGAAACAATGAAATAAAAGAGGAAATTAAAGTGGTTAATACCCGTCTCGGACTCATCGAAGATAGGGTGGAGAAATATGAAGTAATGATGAATCAGTTTGCTGATGAATCTAGGAAACAGAAAGAGGAGATATGCAATTTAAAATATGCAAATCAACAACTCCTAGACAAAATTGCTGACCTGGCAGATCGTTCCAGACGTGCAAACATACGTTTGAGAGGAGGAGGAGGGGAAGATTTCCAGATCAAGGAGAGCCTGAAAGAGGACATTGTTATATGGTTACAGGCATTGACTCAGATTTCATCAGAGCAGATAGAGAGAGTGCATTGGGCTAATCGAGGGAAGAAAGCACCCAAGGACATTCTGATTAGATTTTCAAGAGAATCAGATAAGGAATTTGTTTTTCGAAGACTTAAAAAAATTAAGGACTTGAACTTTGCTGGCAAAAAGTTTGGCCACTCATAGACTTATCACCAGAGACCCTTAGTAAAAGGGCTGGAATGAGGGAAATTACAAGAACTCTAGAACAGAAGGGCCAACGTTATTCCTGGGCATTTCCTGCAACATTAATTATCTTCAAAAATAATAAAACATACAAAGCTGTGGATTTGGAGAGTGGGAAGAAAATGCTCAGGCAACTAAAATTGGACGGAACGGCGGAATCAGAGGAAGAAGAAGAGGAAGAAGAAGAAGAGGCAGCAGCCCAGACTACTAAAGGGAGTAACGAAAGGAGTAAAAATGTCAAGGACATTCACAAGACAGCTGGAAAGATAACAGAGTTGGAGGCG
This sequence comes from Anolis apletophallus, assembly GCA_030556195.1. Lineage (NCBI taxonomy): Eukaryota > Metazoa > Chordata > Lepidosauria > Squamata > Anolidae > Anolis > Anolis apletophallus. Next base: position 23,649,958 of record JARBWK010000010.1, on the reverse strand, counting down.
ACAAATGCAGAAGGAGGACTGACAGAGTTATGTGCACCTCAAACACTATTTGTTGTCGGACATGAGAAGGAAAAGGAAGGGAATAAGGGGCAAGAGAAAAGAGTTTCAAGTGAGCTGAAGATGCTGGATTTCAAGGACTGAAAGATGTGGAGAAACAGATTCGAGAATTGAAAAAACAGAAACTTAAAGAAGAGTCAAGAAGAATGGAAACAAGATCCAATATGGGGATATAGAAAGGAGCAGACTCAAAATAATTAAACTGTGATAAATGGGGTGCAAGAACTTGCAGGAGGGGAGCTGGGGAAGAGTAACGCAACCTCTTGGAGAGTCTGGGGATGGAAGGGGACAGATCGAACTCTCTTTCAGGTCTTCCTCTGAGAGGAGGAGGGAGAAGACCGGACTCTGGGGACTGGGGAGGGGGCGGGGAAGATGAGCAAACAGGGAAAAGAAACTACAGGGTAAAGGTAAACAATATCTTGTTATGGGGGAAATTGTAATCATGTCACATAACTGTAATGGCTTATCATCTCCACAACGAAGGGCAAAACTGATGAAAATGGTGAAAGATAATAAGGTTGACATACTTTTTTTACAAGAATGTCACAAACGGCCAGGGGACAGTACCCCACTATTGAATGACAGGATTTGGAGCCAGATTTATGAATCTAGAGGTTCAAATAGAGCACGTGGTGTAGCTATTTTAATTAAAAGTACAATAGACTTTCAGGTAGAAAAAATAAAAAGGGATTCAGAGGGGAGGTGGGTAATGATAAAAGGAAATATAGGAAAAATTAGAATAACCTTGGTTTGCATATATGCCCCAAACAAAAATCAAAAAAGATATATAAAACAAGTATTTAGAAAGGTGGAGGAATTTGCACAAGGGGAAGTGTACTGTGCGGGAGATTACAATCTGGAATTAGTAACAACAAGGCAAAATAACAACAGGAAGTTAAATATAAGGGAATACAACATGCAGGATCTATTAGAAGGGGAACCAGAGAACAATAGGTGGACATATTATTCAGGAAGACATGATATATATAGCAAAATAGATTACATTCTTGGGAAAAATACAAACCAATCATTAATTCTAGAGGCAAAAACACTTCCAATACATTTGTCAGATCATGCACCACTAAGAGTAAAAGTAAAATTAGAAATAGAGAAAAAGAAAGAATCTGGAGATACAATACAATTTTAAACAGTAGAGAGCAAGAGTATGAAATAATTAGGAAAGAAATAATCAAGTATTTTGAGATTAACGACAATGGACAAGTAACTAAAGATATAATTTGGGATGCAAGCAAGGCCGTGATAAGAGGTCATTGTATAAGTCTAGAGGCAAACCTCAGAAAGAGATGGAGATACGAACAGGATAAGAGAATAAAAGAAATAGAAACTCTGCAGTACAAACATAAAATAACTAGGGATAAAATGATCTGGAGAGAATTAAAGGAGAAGAGAAAACAATTAGAAGCCTTGGAGGAAAGGAATATAATGAATAAGTACTTATATGTTAAGAGTTATTCCCAAAGTTGGAACATAAAATCAATGAAGAGGATGGCTTATTATTTGAAAAAGAAAAATGAAAAAACCTGGATAAAGAGATTAAAAGATGAAAAAGGGAGAGAACAAGAGGAGCAAAGTAAGATCAGGAGATAATGACAAAATATTACAAGGATTTATATAAGGAGGAGGGGGTAGCACAAGGGAACTTAAATATCAGAGAAAAAAATTGCAGAGGAAGACAGAGAGTTGTTAAATCAACCAATAACACAAGAGGAAATATTAAACGTAATTAAAGGGGTTAAAGGGGCTAAGTCTCCAGGGCCAGATGGATTCCCAGCGGAATATTATAAAGCATATATTGAAGAATTGGTACCACATCTAACAGAGTTGTTTAATGAAATATACATTAAGCAAAAAGTCCCACAAACATGGAAAGTTTCAGAAATTATCACCATACCAAAAAAGGGAAGAGATCTAACACAACCAGGGTCATATAGACCTATCAGTCTATGTAACCAGGATTATAAAATATTCACAAAAATTTTAGCAAAAAGATTGGAAACGATAATGCCAAAAATAATTAAAGAAGATCAATATGGATTTGTAAAGGGAAGAAAAATCGGGGATCAATAAAAAATGTGGTAATTGCAATGAATCAGGCAAATTTGAATAAGGGAAAAATTGGAATACTCAAATTGGATGTCTATAAAGCTTTTGATAAGGTTAACCATAAATATCTGTTTAATGTATGCCAACAATTGAATATGGGGGAAAATTTTTGTAAAACATTGCAGCAACTGTATAGTAATTGTAAGGCAAGAGTAAGAGTGAACAACAGAAGGACAGGAGAGATACCTATTCTAAATGGCACAAAACAAGGGTGTCCATTATCCCCCACTTTATTTGTAATAGCAATAGAGATACTAGCCGAAAGTATCAGAAATAGCACCAAGTGGACAGGGTATAAAATAGAAAAGGAGGGAGGAAGAAAAGAAGAAATAAAGCTGAACCTGTTTGCAGATGATGCAATGATTATTACCAACCAACCATTAATTATGATAAAAGATATGATAAAAATATTGGAAGAATTTAGGAGCATATCAGGATTATTTGTTAACATTGAAAAGTCAGAGATATTATGTCTTAATACCCCCCCAAAAGAACAATTGGAGATTAGAAAAATATCAGGATTAAAATTAGGATTAAAGAAGATAAAATATTTAGGAGTGTGGATATATAAAAATCTAAAGAGTATAGTTGAGGGGAATTATAAACAAAAATGGAAAATAATAGAGAAACAACTTAAGAAGTGGGAAGGAAAACGTTAGCAAGAGTGGATAGAATAAGGGTATTGAAAATGTTCGTAATACCAAAAGTATTATACCTATTCCAAACATTGCCAAATGCAGTAGAGAGGAAGACATTAAAGATATGGGATAGAAGAATAAAAACATGGGCAGTTGGAGGAAAAGACCCAGAATAAGGGACAAATGGTTAAATGCCAAAGAGGAAGAGGGAGGCTGGGGATCCCAAGTTTAGAAGTTTACCATGATGCATTTCAAATACAAAGATTGTTGGAAATACAATACACGGGAAAAAAATGGGTAAATATGGAAAAGATAATAAATAATATTAAAGGAAAAGAAATAATATTTACGGATTGGAAGAGGAGAGAGAAACAGAATTTAAGGAACCCTTTAAAGGAACAGTAAAAGTGTGGAAAAAAAGAAAGAAGAAGTTAAACCCAGGCAACGAAAGCAAGGTGGCAACTATATGGCAAATGAATTATAATAATGATGTAAGCATAGGTAGAACACTGAGATTAATCGAAAGTAGAGGGGAAAAGGTTAGTGGAGGATTTGTACACAGAGGATGGAAACCCTGTTGAACAAAAAGAAATTCAGAACTGGATTGGGTCAGGGAACTGGATCCAAAGCTGGGCCATAAGACAGGAAATCTTCAGACGAAGGGAAAAAAATAAGAGAACGGGATAGTCCATTTGAGAAGGTGATTAGGAAATGTTTGAGAGGGGGAGAAGAAAGTGGCAGGAGATCTGTACGAACAAATCATAACAGTAAAAGAAGAAATAATAGAGGAAATTTTCCAGACATGGAGATTGGACATGGAAATTGAGAGGGAAGACATCCAGAGGGAAATAAGTAATATAGCAAGAGAAAAGTATAATGCATTAAGGGAAACCAGAAGGAAAATGTTACAAAAATGGTACAGAACTCCTGCACAACTTTCACGCTTTGTACCAGGGATGAAAGATAAGTGTTGGCACAGCTGTGAACAAAGAGGGTGTTCAATCATATGATATGGGAATGTGATAGAGTGCAAGGTTACTGGAAAATGATTGAAGGAGAAATCAATAGAATGTTAGATTTACATATTGTAATAGTTAATAGAAATGTATTACATGCACGGATAATAGGAGTGAAGAATATGCAAAAAGAAAAATTGATTGATAAATTAATAGCGTGTGCACAGATAGTTTTAGTGAGGGGTTGGAAGGATAAAACAAAATGGACATTGACCAACTGGTATAATTATATAATTAATATGTTAAATGTGGAAATAACAAATTGTAAATGGAATAATATAGATAAAATTGAAAAGATAATAATAACAAAGAGGATGTGGGAACCAGTTAGAAATTATTTAGAAAATGTGTTAAGAGGTGGAGTAGAAAAATTAAGACTGAGACTGATATTTCAAATGTAACCTCTGTAGTTGGATGTATAAACTGTATGTACAAGGAGGGGAGGGTGGGAGAGGGGAAAAAACCAATAAATTTAAAAAAAAACCTCATCGTCGAACACGCTCAGGGGGCGGGGCTTCCACCGAAGTTTGTTTTGCAACATGAGCGAGGAAGGGGACCGCGCGTTCGCCTGCCTTCCTTGCTTTTTGCCATAAACAAAGCTACGCGTGGCTTTGTACCTGCCCGGGCCTCTCTTTTTTGCCTGAAAAGCAGTGCTCCCCGGGCCTCCTTCTCTACCCAAAGGAGGAAAGAAGAGGTATGTTATTGTGTTGTGGGAGATAAAATATAAATTTAATTGCTTCATAGATATTATTTTGTTGTGAGAAATATAATATTAAATTAATTGCTTCATATATATTATTTTGTTGTGGGAAATATAATATTAAATTAATTCCTTCATAGATATTATTTTGTTGTGGGAAATATAATATTAAATTAATTCCTTCATAGATATTATTTTGTTGTGGGAGATAAAATATTAAATTAATTACTTCATAGATATTATTTTGTTGTGGGAGATAAAATATTAAATTAATTCCTTCATAGATATTTTGTTGTGGGAGATAAAATATTAAATTAATTGCTTCATTGATATTATTTTGTTGTGGGAGATAAAATATAAATTTAATTGCTTCATGGATATTATTGCCCACCCCTGTACTATAATATAATAATTATGATATTAATACTAATAATATATGTATATTTCTTGATATATTAATATGTTAATATTAATGATGTGTAATATATGGTAAATATAGTAAGTGAATAAATAAATAAATTATGTAGATTAGCGTGTAGTTCTGCCTTTAGGTGCGGCCCTGCATAATATTTTTTGGCTCTCATGTGGCCCCTTGGAAAAAATAGTTGCCCACCCCTGGCTTAGACTGAACTGGGCCAACCTCATCATGCAATTTTTTTAGGCTAGGAATTTTCAGAGGTGGTTTTGCTTCATTCCACTGAAATATATTCTGCATCATCTGGTAACCATTGGTGGTCTTCTACCCTAGTATTAACCACTGAACAAAATCTCCTCTGTAACCCACTTTTTTCAGCTGCATCTTTCTGACATAGGCTTTTGCAGATCCCACTTCCACTGATGCAAAAGCCATTCTCAGTTGCTGGGATGTGGAATGACATCAAGAAAGATTATTAACAAACCACTGGGACAAGGTGATCATCCCATGCAAAAGGTACAGCCCGTGACATTTCTGGTTGAATCTTGCATAGAAATGTCACAGAACGTACCTCTTACATTTCACATCCTCTTCAGCCCACAGTTTAGTTTCCCCATATCCTTGTGTCTCAAATGAGAATGTTTTGTGCATCAAACCAAATGGATTTAACGTTGTGTTTAACATGTGACTCTGAGAAAGAATGTGTATTTGCTGCTGATTTTTCATCAGATGCAGGAAAAACAATTTAAAAATTCCCACATATGGCAACTTAGATTAAGACATCATATAGTGAGCAATATACACCCATCTTTCCATAGATTTTATCACATATCTATACCTTATAGTATTTCTGTTTAGCAGGACCAATGCTGGAGCAATCCCCAAACAATACGGGCAAGAAAGCAGTGTACAAATAAAGCCCTACAACGCTCCCAGGCTCTGCAGGAAGGCAGAGAGGAATGGAGTTCACATTAGGCTGCTGCGGAGGACCAAAGCAATCAATCGCCGAATGGGAGTTGGAGGAATGCTTTAGGATTCTTCGGTTGGACATACGCACCGTCATTCTGCCAGGGGAATCCTTTTCTCATAGTATGTATGTATATACTCACATTTAGTTGAATTCAGTCTTAAAATATATTATATATATTATATGGCTCTCACTGAAATAAATTTCCAAATATTTTGCTTTCATGGCTCTCTGAGATTAAAAGTTTCCCGACCCCTGTTTTAGTCGATAAGCAATACTTGTATCCAGCTGATGGTAGTGTAAGCAGAGTTACCCATTTTGGACAATTGTCCATGAAGCGGTTCATTAAAATACACAGAATAGTATGCCAATGTGCATTGCTTATCAGCATTGCCTTTGTACTCGTATGTTGTAATTGCACAATGAGTCGGTAGCTGTGTAAATTGACCCTTGATCCACATTTAGTATGCTATGTTGCTATTTTGTATAGGGTTGTATATGGTACCTCTGCCAACAAATGTTTAAACCATGCTGAAGTTTTATTTAGGATCTTGACGAATGTCTATCACAGACAGTCTAACTTTTCAGAACTGAAACTCACTGCAAGCATTAAACAGAATAGTCTGTGGATTTCAAGACCCTGATGTTGTCACTCCAGTGAAACCAGGGTCTTAAAAGTAGCTCACATGACCAGTCCACCCTCTGGTAATATGTCCTGGTTCTTTCTACAAGAGCTGAATTGATACAATTTTCGTTTAATAATGTTTTCGAATGTTGTATATTTTGACTGCATGAATTGAACAGTTTATATAGTGTTGTTGTTCGTTCAGTCGTGACCTCATGGACCATCCCATGCCATAGCTCCCTGTTGGCCGTCACCTCCCCCAGCTCCTTCAGAGTCAAGCCAGTCACTTCAAGGATACCATCCATCCATCTTGCCCTTGTTGTATATTGTATTGTACTTTTTGTATTTTATCTCTTTTACAATGGCATTGTATAATTTTCTTTTATTATTCCTTTCTTTCCTCTATGTGTACATGTGTTTTAGATTATGCACTTTTAGAAGGACATACGGATGGTGGTTGATTTACCATAAAGCACCATGTACATTGATGGCACTATATAGAATCTAGATGAGGTTGTATTTCCTCCTTCAGCCCAGGCATTCATTCAGAGGAGACACACTTAGCTGATGTTATTTTTAAGACATTGAAAAGTGTATTTATCATCACTGGCATACTGACAGCACTCTGTTTCATGCTTCCAGATGATCTTTTCCAGTGATTTCATACTCTCGGCATTATTTTGCAAATGGAGATTCAGGAAGGACTCATCCCATGCTTTTTACAAGCACATTGATGACTAAAAAGGCCAATCTGAGATAGGCAAGTTCAGTTGCAGAAAGCACAGCAGAAAGTCTCCTTGCGTGATGTTTCCAAGTTGTGGTTCTTTCTGCATTGTCGTTTCTCTTCGAGACCTGTTTGGCGTGTCTTCTCGAAAGAGGCCATATCATTGTGGATAGTACGTCTCCATGCCTCCCGATGTGAGGCCAGGGTGGACCATTGTTGGTGATCAATCTGGCCGAGCCTGAGATGTTGTTTCAGGGAGTCCTTATATCTCTTTTTGGGGGCGCCTCTCTTGCCCTGACCCGTGGTGAGTTCACCTCTCTTGCCCTGACCCGTGGTGAGTTCACCATCTTTGGGAGGCGGTGGTCCTCCATCCTAGAGACGTGCCCTGCCCAGCGCAGCTGTGTTCTGAATAGCATGGCCTCAATGCTGGTGATCCCTGCTTGCTCAAGGACAGCAACATTAGTCACATAGTCGGTCCAATGTATATTTAGGATTGTGCGAAGACAGCGCTGATGAAAGCGTTCGAGGAGTCGTAGGTGTTGGCGATAGGTGACCCATGTTTCAGACCCATAGAATAGACAGTATGATAGCTCTGTACACACTGATTTTGGTGCTTTGCCTCAGGTAAAGCTACTACTATGTCCATACTACTATGTCCAAGGAGCACCATCTGGAACCTACCTGAGAGACAAGACTAGAATCCCTGAAGTACAGGGCTCTTGATTCCCAAACTCCACGGACATCCCACACCATAGTCAATGGCATCAATATCACTTGAGGCCCTTCTATGCAGGTTGTAAAACCAGAACATAACTGGGTTAAAAGAAAGGATGGCTAAATGACTGTAGGCCAAAGTGAGGGAGGGATCAGGTTAAGAGCTAAAAAGTATGTATTTAAAAAGTGCGCTTAATACCTGATTTAGTCTGAAAAAAGCACATATTTGCGTGACTGTATATCCCTGCAGTCATGTAAAACATGTGCTTTCCTTCTTTCCCCCCTGTGTAGAGTGCTCTAGCACATGTGCACTTTTCAAAAGTCCAAAACAACTGATCAGCTGATCTGGCTAACAAACGGACACACAGGTTGTTCAAGGGAAGCACAAATGGAATGCAATCAGAACTCTCTGAAACTTTTTATTTAACACTTTATAATCTAAAACAGAGGTTTAATTAAAAATTGGGGGGAAAGAGAGATCTGACTGAAGTTTTTTTAATTCCCTCCATTACGTGCTGGACCTCATTTGTGCACATGCAAATCTGCTTGTGTGTATGTGTGTGTGTATATATATATATAGTGTATATATATATATATATATGATATTTGCATGTGGGCATATACGGTCCAGTGCTTAATGGAGGGATTAAAAAAATTCCACCACTTGTCCCCCATCTGCCCTCCATCTTCATCCAGTTCAAAAGAAAGCTATGAGTATGGCAGGGGGCCATTTCCCAGGATGGACAGGTCTGTGTGTGGATGTGCTGTCAGGTCCCAATATTTTTTGACTTAGTTTTGGTGATTTTGGTGTTGTCTGGAAGTGCCCTAAAAGCCCCAATAGAATCACACTCCCCCATCAATGATAAGGCAAAGATAATCCACTACAGTGACCATATTGGTCTCAATGCACCGATTAGAAGGGCTTGCCTTGGCCAGATCCTTTAACTACGGTAGCAAAATCAAAAATCTTGAAGTTCACAGACTCCCGCGCTGCTGTCTAGAAGACCAACTTAAAAATACTGCCCAATCTACTTGGGCAAACAAATTAATCCACTCACTGAGATCATGTGGGATACCCACAGAATACCTGAGCAACAACATCACCAAAGTCAGAGCAGAGGTGAAACAGACATCCAAGCCCAAGAGGATCTCACGTGCTAGTGTAGGCTCTTTGAAATGGCTAGCGGCACTGAATTCCAGCTTCAGTCATGCCCCTTACTTGATGGCCAACCTTCCAAGACAGTTAAGAGTGACTCTGACAAGGGCAAGGTTTGAACAGAATGAGTCAATGGTTAGATATGGTAGATACCATTCCATCCCTTACACAGAGAGAACATGTGTCTGTGGGGCCCAGGAGGTGGAAGATTTAAATCATATCCTCCATCAATGTGCAATTTATGAAAAAGAAAGGAAATCCCTTCTTGAAGTCCATTTACTCAACAAAGCTCACTGGTCTCTGACTAATAGAGCCATTTTCCTCCTCTCTAATCCCAACCAGTTAGTAATTTCAAAAATAGCAACATTCTTTTATAAAGCCAGTAAAAGTAGGCAACGATTCATTGCATCAATTGGGATTGATTGTAGAGGGGATGAGGATACATGAGGATCAAATACACACCAGGATGAATGACCAAAAGAATCAGTAAGGTAGAGGTGATAGGAGAATATTTGCTACTTCACCATGGAACGGCTGTTTAATGTACAGCTGCACATTATGGAACCATTGTTTAATGCCTGATATATGTATCTATTCTACATGGTTTGTTCTATTTGATATGGCTTTGCGGCTAATGCAATAAAATTTGATACTCTGATTTGATTTTCTGCTCTGAAGCTGAGTTTGAAATGGGTCTAGAAAACCTGTACCATCTCAGCCCACCTGTTGTTGGAAGACAACTGTTCTTTCAGTCACCAGGTATACACAATCTGAGCACTTAATATTAAATATTAAAATATTAAGGTTTAAATAAATAAATCTGCTGTCTGATTCTTCTATGATGCTTTCTTATTTTATTGGAATTGGACTGGGGATGATGGGATACTTAACATAACTGAAGGGCAATGGGTTATGGAAGGCTAGTGTAAATGATTAATCGACAAACTGACCCAATTGTAGTAAACATCTCACTTAAAAACAGCTTCTATGCTGCCAATGGTAAGAGATTTATCTGACTACTCCAGGGCAAAGTACTTTTAAACCTTGCTTTCCCCCAAGATTTGTGGAACTGAATTTTGATGCCTTCTGTTTATCTCAAGGGAAGATGCTTTTATGTTCTGTCAGAAAAAGCATATATAAGTATCATCTTTTGAGATAAACATATAATTTTGGCTGCTGTCAAAATGAAGCTCTTGCACATTATTTGTTCTTTATATACTTACTGAAACAGAATATTTATATCAAATGTTTTTTGTGGATTGCTCCAATACAATTCCACAGCAATGAACTTGGTGATAATCCACTTTTTATCACCAATATGATAGTGTTTTGTTGTATCAGCCCAGAAATTATGTAGATACTGTAGTAGAACCCCCTAACTCCTTTAAATTGTCACCTCCCTCTTTCTGTTCGTCTTCTTTAGTTGCATATCCATGTCAGGTCTTCTTACATCTCTTAAAACTATTATCTTTTCACTATTATTAGTATTATCTCTCCTAAGTTTTTTTTTAAACCCTTCAATTAGATGATTAGAGTGCCCATGTCCATTAGCCAGTATTTGTCGGTTAGGTAACTGGTTCTATTCGTTCCTTTTTCCCTGAGGTCGTAGCTAACCATTTTCTTTGGGGGATTCTACTTCTCCTTCATCCGCCTCTGGAGGATCATGTTTCCAGAGGCCATAGCTTGTAGTCATCACTGCAGGGAGAGGGCATATTTTCTTTAAGTTATCTTTCTCTCTTCGGCTCACTTTGTCCCCTTGGCTTTTCCTTTTGTTGAAGTGCCTTCCAGTTCCGTTGGCTTTATTCTTCTTTGGGAGCTGAGAGGGATTCCCCTGGAGGACAATGTACATCCTAGTCTTGGTGGACAAGCTGGCAGCTTTCTGTGGCACACTCTTTTTACAGCTCTTAATCATTCATCTTAGAAGTTTTTTCAATATATGGACAGTTTATTAACCAACAACAACAATAATAACAATAAGAACTACTTTAATTTTGTATCCTGTCACCATCTCCTCAAAGGGAATCGGGGCGACTTATACAAGGCAACAGGTGCCTAAAACAAGGCATGACATAAAACACAATATAAAATACAGATGAGTAAAACAAATAAACATGTAACCACAACATAAAATTCAGAATAAAACAGTGCACATCTGACAGTGGTGATAGCTAATGTAAACGTGGCCAGGCTGTAAACAATAGGGCCAGAGAATGGGGAAAGTACAGAACCATAACCATGGGACAAAGGCATGGGATAATGTGGAAGTTGATTCATTGATCAACTAGGGACTAGGTGTTTTCAAAAGCTTGTTTGAAGACAGGTCTTCAGGTTATATCCAAAAGTGATATTTTGTTTGATCTAACAGATTATTTTTGTTATACCGTTTAGCTTATATTGATGCTTTGGCTATGATTCTTTGTGGATTTGATTCCCTCTATGAATCTCTAGAGTTTTCCAGCATGACTCTAGGATCAACATCTACCATAGAATCACACTGGAGGACCTAAAAATTCCTAGAGATCATCCAATGCAAATTTATGGTAAACTGCTAGCAGAGGTTGACATACAGATGCTTTATTTATTTATTTATTTATTTCAACTTCTAGACCACTCCTTCTCGAAGCTCAAAGTAGTTTACAACAATATAAAACACCACACTGTTGCACCTCAGAACCTGGCAGGCCCCCTGAATCACACAAACACAGGCTGATGAAAAATCAATAAGTTTATTTAGAATAAAAGATAGAATAGTCCAAAAGATAAATGTAAAATAGTCCATGGAGTGAAGTATCAAAAGCAATATCAAAGTTCCAAGCATAAAGGCTTAAGTCCACCAAGGCAAAGTCATTATGGTAAAACAAAGTTCTCATGAAGCAGGCCGCTCCGGCGACCGAAACGTGACCCTGGAAAGGCAGCCACAACTGTGGCAAAACAAGGCTTGAATCCAAACCGTTCCCAACGGTTCCCTGGAGACTTGGCAGAAGTACGTGAACGAAACCATACCTGGCTTCAGATCTGATTCAGAGTCCAAAAATCAAGGCTAGTATAGAAGCTAATCCTGGGGTACCCATCTCACCCCCTTTCGCAAGCTCCATGTTTACCTGGAATTTCTGATAGAAGACCTATCAAACACCTGCTCATTACCGGAGCCAGCTGCACCATTATCAGGATGAGACTCATCCAGCTCCCCTTCTCCCATTGGTTCATCTGGAAAGGGAGTCGGTATCCGCTCCTGGGAACCTAACCCTCCGGGTCGTTCATACTCAGAACTGGAATCCTCCTCCATACTTTCCTCTGTGAACTCACTCTTTGTTTGATATCTCTCCAGCCAGTCATTATCCCATTGCAAGCTCTCGTTAGATGAGTCATACCCATCCGGCCAGCCTTCTTCACTGAGCCCCGGGTCATCTAGTCCAGCCCCACCTTGCCCTGGATCAACTGGCATTTGTCTGGGGACCCCCGGGACCCCCGGGGGCTGGCCCACGCCACTAGGCTGGAATACCAAACACACAGTAATAAAAACAACACATTAAGTCTAAAATCTCTACTTTTCACTACAATTGGAATTAAGACTAACAGCAAAAAGGTGTTACAGCTTTACTCAAGTGAGAACGCTTGGCGAAAGAGGACCATCTTACACGCCCTTCAGAAGGAGGATCGTTCTCTGATTCCTCGCACTTCGTCAGGCAGAGTGTTCCATAGTGTTGGCGCCACCACCGAAAAAGCTGTTTGCCTGGTTGAGGACAGATGGTATGTCTGGACGGATGGGACACTAAGGAGATTTTGCTCTTCAGATCGTAATGATCTCTGGGGAACATGTGAGAACCAAAGGATTCATAGAGAAGAAGCATTTTTGGTACTGTTCCATTATCTGGGCGGACTCCAAAAGGGGGCCTAGACAAAGAAGGACAGTCCATTTTATGGGTGGGGAGTTGGAGGATGTAAACCATTTCCCCAATGTTCACTGGTTATTCCCCCTCCCCCCCTTTCCATATTATAAACAATGGATGTTTCGACAATGCTGACATGGGTGGGGGGGATAACAGGAAAATAGGGGGGAATTGTTTAACACTGTCAACCTCCCCCCTCCCCCAAATGGACCATCCTTCTCTGTCTAGCACCCCCTTGAGGCCTCCGCCCAGTTAATGGAACAATACTGATTTTTTTATTAAGTTTTTCCTCCCAGCAAACTGCAAGCAAAAACATGTTTCTCCATGAACATATATGAAATGTATTCTACTCAATGATAATTATATGCTATTCTACTACATCTGATATTAAATTGCATTTTTCTAAACAAATGAATGTAAAAATAATTGCCCTTGTGGTGGTTTTACATAAAACATCATTCTTTAAGAAGCAATTCGTCTTAACTTCAGTCTGGAATGTTAGGGTGCCTCCTAGCATTCAAAATCCTGTCATCTCCTTCTGCTGCATTAAACGTTGCTACCTGAATTTGCAATAAAATAAAATTCAACTTTTTTACACTTCTCTGTGTTGAATGCATAAAGGTTGAGCCGAAGAGCATAAAAAGTGAGATCCTCTCAATTCTCTGTTGTTGCTGTGTAATGCTTAAGCAATCAAATTGTTCAAGGAAGATTGACAACCCTTGAAATTAGTCTCTAAATGTTCCCAAAGGTGTTTGCCACCCATTTGGCAGGTACGTTAAAAGCCTTTTGCCCAGCAACGTCATGTTTCTGCAAGTGCTTTGGTGCTTTGAAGCATACTGTTTTGGTGGCAGCAATCCTTTAGATCAGAGGTAAAACTCATGCACCCTCCGTAGTTGAACAAGCTCAAGCATTCCTCATAATTGCCTATGCCAGTTAGAAGTGCTGGATGTTGTTGGAGTGCATCTCTGTGCCCTCTAATTGTACCATTTTGGTAGGATCTGTCCTGATTATTCCTCTGTCTTCACTCTTTTTCATTTACTTATTAAGTGTCCCAGTTTCTTTCTCTTCTTGACACTTTCTTCCTTTGTCTTCAGCTTACTTCCAAAGCTGCAGTTTGAATTCAAAGTAGTTTGGTGCGGGGGGATATAATCTTCACCTTCCCAATATGATTGGGCAAAAGCAAAATCCTGCACTCTCTCTTAGTTTGTGTGTTGTTCCTTATCAATAGCACTGACCACCTTGACCTCAGTCAGATGTTAATTGGACACACATGTTAGCTGTTGAATCTCTTCTGGCAGATCATTCCACAGTTTCAAGTTGGTCAGAGAAAGGGGCCTCCAATTCAGGCTGGCTAAAGTAAGTGTCCCCAAGAGGACCTGAGTACAGAAGTATAAGGCAATCCTGTAGGTAACCCAGATGCAAACCATGTAGGGTTTTTAAAGGTAATTGGCAACCAGTGGAGTGATTTTAATAAAGGTGTAATATGCTCACTTAGAATTGGCTGTCAAGTTTTGAACTAACTGGTTTCTATTCTTGGGACAGAGGTAGTCCAATGTGTAAAGCAACACAGAAGTCCAACATTAAGTTTATTAGAGCATGCACTGACATCTTTAGATCGTCCAACTCTGGGAAGGGGCACAACGGGTATATTAGCCAAAGCTGATAATAAGCACTACTGATCATCACATCTATCTATTATGTACAGAAACCACACAACAACCCATGGAGATCTCTGTGGATGCCCCTTGCAGCATATCCAGATGTAGGAAAAAATAGCTGGCTGTATTTCTACTCACCATCCTGTTCTCTGACAACATAGAAAGGGTTATGTTAAGGGGAGTAACACTGTGTTACATGATGATGTTTTAGAGACTAGCATCATGAGATGCAACTACAGAAATGTAGGTAGATGATTCACATACATCTCCCAATCTCGGTAGCAGGCATTTGTGGGGTTTTGTTTTGTAATGTTTTTGGCACTAGATTGCCCCTAAAAACGCGGTGCCCTGAACTTATTGCAGTCACAAGCTTTTCCACAGACACCCTCCCTCAGCCTATTGTATTTCAGGCAAATATCTTCAGTTTTGGTCAAAACATGTAACAAACATATGAGGATTAACTGGAAAGTAAGGATACAAGGCACATAGCTCTCATGGGGAATTTTCTCGGGGAAAGTTGGTATCACTGCTATGTGGCAGGAGGCTAGCGGAAGCCACCCCTGTCACAGCCTCAATCTCGCACCCAGTGACTATCACCTGTTCACTAAATTGAAGGAACACCTTGGTGGAAAACACTTTTATGACGATGATGAGGTGAAAATCAAAGTGACAAACTGGCTGAAAAAGGTGGTGGGAAACGTCTATGACACAGGTATCAAAAACCCATCCCACGGATGACAAAATGTGTTGAACTGAATGGAGATTGTGTGGGAAAATACTTATGCTACAGTCAATGTAAGTTTTATTAAAATATATTCATTCTTTGGTATTTTAAAAAATCTTGTAACTTTCCTTTCCAGATAACCCTCGTAGATAGACAACTCCCATCATCCCTGTGATTTTGGCTGTGTTTGACTGGCATTGTAGACTCTCTCTGAGGTGGTTGTCAGGCGCTCAGGTGACCTTTGCTGAAATCTACATTAACAATGATTCTCTCAAGTTATCACACTCCTTTCATCAACACTCCTATACATTGAAAATTGTAGCCTGAAAGGGAACATTTTATTTGCAACAGGTTTATCCATGCTGAAGAAAATCTTTAATAGCCTCCCCTTTGACATTGTTCTGTCTCTCCCAACTAACTCTGTGCAAATCTAAAAGTGAATTGTTACATTAATAGTATTTGTCATGGGGATATGTTTAAATTCCATTGAGAGTCATTATTCACAAAAATATAAAAGGTAGGTGGTAGAAGAGATGACCACTCAAAATGGATATAAAAAGAGGACAGAAAGCGAGGTTACCTCTTTTTCTCTCCAACTTTTGGAAAATATGTGTATCCACAACGGAATCTGCATAACTGAAGCAGATTTTTCTTTCAGTTCCCCATGTCTGCCTGATTCGAAGGCTTCTATTCTGTACTGAGATTGAATTACAGCACATGATTGCTTATGTGGATTTTGTTTAAACAATTTACAGCAACCTCGCAAGAACAGAGCATATAAGCATCACCTTCAAAAGGTGTGTTCAAAAGCCAGTAATGGACAATGTGGTGTTGTGCAAGTTGCATCAGAAATATTGACAGCAGTACATCATATTGTGATCATGATCTTAATTTGCATTCTTGGTTTCCCCCCAAAATTGGGGCTCCAAGCAAGTTACAAATCAAAACAAGCACAACATAGCTAAAAACAGTCGTTGAAATGCTATTTAAGACTGCAAGAATAACCTTGCCAAATGAGATCAAAGATTCATCTTCTAGGTTAGTGCTTCCCAAACTTTGGTTTTCCAGATGTGTGGGTCTTTAGCTCCCAGAATTCATGACTTGGCTGGGACTTTTGGGAGCTGTAAATCTAAAAAAAAGGAGAACAAAATATCGGGAACCACAATAAGTCTAACATTATGTTGTCAAAAAAAGCTACACAAGAACTTGGTAGTTTCCTTCAAGGACTACAACTCCCCTATCATGCTACACTCTTATAGTGCTAATATTTCCTGCATTTGGGGGAAGGATATTTAGAAATCTCACTAGAGAACTGTTGTCCCTCACAAAACTATAAACCCCGATATTCCACTTCCTCATTCTATTTTACTTCTGTGGCCAAGCTGAGACCAGCTGCTTATCCATATTCTGAAAAGCTGTCCCATTCTCCCTTTGTGGGACTGCACATGTGGAAATACACACATGTAGCACCTCAACTAGTGCACATTTCTTGGAAGACTGAGAGGCAAGTGATGTCTGAAAAGAGAAATGACAGGCCTATGTACCTGTTACCTAAATTTCTCATATATGAGTGCACACACACACACACTTGCTTATTTATTTATTTAAGTAAAACTAGGGATGTGCACTTTAAGTATAGCTTGTAGTTTGGCCTTAGGTGAAAAAGGCTGTCACCATACCTCTTGGTAGCAAATTACATAGGTTAATGAATACACTGTATGGAAAAATCACACCATTTATTCAGTTATAAATCCATCTTTGACATTTCAGAGGTGGCTTGTTCAGGAAAAGCTACAGGTTGGTACATCTTCTCTGGCTTTTGGGCTGATGTTTTAAGGAGCTATCCAAACTGTAGAACATATTTGGGAAGTGTGCTCCATCACTTTGGTTAGCTCTTTTAAAATTCAGACTAAAACTCAGAGTGGATTCACCAGCCTTCTGCTATGGAAGCAACTACCTACTACTGGTGTGCTCCTTTGGTAAGGAGGCTATGGTGGCCTCACTCCCATCAAGATTTCAAGGCCAGAAGATAGCTCTGAAATCCTCTGAACTCAAAAGAGAATGATTTTATGTACTATGGATTATAGAAATCACAGCTAAACTGGCTGAGGCACTGTGGATGTTGGAGTCAAAATATTAATGTCAACCTCTGAAACATTATTGTTTTCCTCATGTTTTGCAAGATCTGAATACCCCAATAGGCCTAAACTTTACTTTCTTGCACCCTCTCAATTTTCACCATGTCCTAGTGTGGGGGCTTGTGTGTTCCAGGAAACCTGTTGGTATAACCATCCTCTCAGAATCCCAGAATGGCTTCCGCCCCTCCAGAGGAATAGTAGAAATGATCTTCAATGCACAACAGCTCCAAGAAAAATGCAGGGAACAAAATCAGCCTCTGTGCATGGCACTCAATGATCTTGCAAAGGTATTCAACAGTGAATCACAGTGCTCTCTGGACCATCCTCTTTAAAATTCAATGTCCTGATAAATTTGTGAAGATTCTGTAGCTTTTCTATGATGACCACAGTCTTGGACAGCACTGGATCGCAAAGTGACCAATTTAAGGTGGAATCAGGTGTCAAACAGGGATGTTATTGCACCAACCTTATTTTCCATCTTCATAGCTATTATTCTGCACCTTGACCACAGTCTTGCACTGGGCAAAGTGACTTTTAAGGTGGAATCAGGTGTCAAACAGGGATGTTATTGCACCAACCTTATTTTCCATCTTCATAGCTATTATTCTGCACCTTGTTGATGGGAAGCTTCTCATTGGAGTGGAAATCACCTTTTGGACAGATGGCAAGCTATTTAACCTCAGCCAAAACCCGAGGTCATAAGAAAATTAGGACTTTCTCTGTTCCACCACATCTGATAAGTGCATGGGATAAAAGCATATCAGTGGCCTCTCACAGATTTTTTTTTAAATGAGAGGTTTGGTTGCCCCCTCCAAATTCTCATACCACCTTTTATTACTTGGCAGAAGGACATTTGAAAGTGATGTGCTGTTGTTTGCTTTTCAATTATGTTTTCAGTGTGATTAAAACTGTCATTAGCCATGTACTTTAAAGGGAAGGCCTTCCCGAGATCATTGATTATCTCCCAGGTTCATAGAAAGAGATACATAGAGTACATGTAGTCTGGTGAGGCATTTGAATTCTACTGAGTTTCCTAAATACTCTTTCCTATACTCCAATCCAGGATTCATTAAGATGTTGCTGCTATAGCAAGTAGAAATGAACCCCAGTTCTATAACCACGAAGCCTGAAAAAGGCCCATGTTCTATAGCGGGATCATATAGCAATTCACATGGCTCACCCAGTTTTAATTCCAACCTATCACTGTCTTGCACATTTGCTGGATAAAGCAGCTATTTTATTTTGCCAAAGAGTAGGACAAGTCCTATAATTCAGTTACATATTAGAGGCAATATACCTGGGAAATCGTATGAAAAGCCTAATTTAGCATCTTGCTTCCTGTAATATTCAACCTAGAAGACATTCTCCAGCAGGACAAGTGTAGTGGTTATTTCCCATTCTTTCAGACTGTCCTTTCTGCTATGGTAAAGTAGATAAAAACTCAATTACTCTGCAAATCAAGAAAGGTGTAGTGATTTGAATGTTGACCTACAACTCCTGGGACACCAAAGTTTGAATCTCTGCTTGGCCAGACGAACCCACTCGACCCTGGCCAAGTCATATGCTCTTGCCAGCAGAAAATCCTTATAGGTTTGCCGTAAATTGGAAACGACAAGGCACAAAACAGCTGCAGTCTTGCACTAATCGGGGACTCATTGATATGTATAAGACTTAAACAATAGACCATCTGTTGTGATTTGCAAATGTGTTGTGATTTCATTCAATTTTTATGTCTTGGTTTCCTCCACAACAAGCTAACGCAGAGCATTTATTGTGTGGAACTTGACCTCAAATGCCAGATGCACCCACAAAGAGTGCCTTAACCATCATCTTGTGTTGTGCTGGCAATTCACAGGAATGTCTATGGGCTGCCTTCTGTAGCTGAAAAACAGTAATTTGATCTGCAGCAATTACCGGACAATTGTGCTTATTTCCATGTCATAAAAAAGTTTCACCTGCTGATTTCTGCACCTCTCTTAAAGGTGAGCAGGTGGGATTTCACCCGGTTTCCCCCCGTCCACTTGGCAACCGTAGTTAGAAAAGGTCATTTGTTTCCTGGCAGCTTTGGAACACCAAATAAAATTTCTTGCACAATAATGAAAACACAAAGTAAACATTATTTTAAAAAATAGTTTTATAAAAAAATATTTACAAAATGTAGAAAGAAATAATACAGTTGCATAAAATAGATCCCCTTTTGGATATTTCTGTTCCATTTATTATTATTTTTACATGTCACAATAGCCTTTCAAATTTTCTTGCTGTTTGTACAATGTGAAGAGGTATTTTTGTTTACTTTTGGGGATGGGGGAGAGCAATATTCTAGCACTTTATTCATGGAGGCAAGGGGAGAAAGAAAAGGGTAGGATTCGCTGTTGTCTTTTATTTTCTATTTTAAAAATCAAATAAAATGTGCCACTTTTCTGGGATTAGATAACTGACAGTGCCCCACTCATACTTGTGGTTCCCTTGTTAGTGGGATCAGAGTAAAGTCCAGAGTAGAGGCAGCTTCGTAATGCCACAAGAACTACCTAGGCAATATTAGAGAGGAAACTCAAGAGTGGGAAGCTTTCAAAAAGAAATGACACCCCTCTCTCATCTCCTATTCAGTAAAATCACTTCACCATCCTGGGAAGAGAGAATTGAATGCACTATTCTCATAATGTTCTGAAAGAAATGGGCCTGTAGCACACTTCTAGTTACATGCATTGCAAACGAAGACCCACACAATATGCTACATCTGGCAACTAAATCTGAGACCAATAAAATCCAATATGGCTCCAGGTTTTAGTTCAAAATGCAATCGAATTGTCCAGGTTGTTGGACATAAGATTCAATTGCAGTCCCAAAGTTCAGACTAAAATCTGGAGTGGGCTTATAACCTCGTTGACAATGGGAACCAGTACATACATAAGGTATGTTCCTACATACCTTACTGGATACAGTGAGGTTTTTCTTCCATATAGGCTTCCATCGGATGATGCTGTGAATTTTAAGGCACAAATAATGAAGACCTATCTCTTTTTTTCTCTTGCTATTATGCAACCCTGAGATTTTCTTGGGGAGGGAGTTATGTAGTAGCATTAAATGAGAGCATTGCCCAACATGGAGATTGCCAGGGTCACCTTGCCCTATTCCTGTGCACAAGAAGGATTTGTGGGTGGAGGAGCGGGGTCATGTTGTTTCGGTCACTCGTGCCAGCTCTCGAGAGCTGGGGAAAACATGACAGTTTTAATGAATTACAGGGAAATCAGGGAGTTCCTGCTGACTCTGAATAACCACAACTTAAAATAGACAAAAAGAGGATCAAGAAATTCTACAATCTTTGCTATCAGTTTGCCAGCACTGGTGAAGTAATATTTCAAACAATTTCAAGAAGGGTCTGCTCAAGTTAGCATTTGGATAAAAGATGAACACCAGGCACAGTAGGTTATATTTCAGGTGAAGAAATGGGCAAAACCACCTAAGAAAACCCTATGAAATTCATGGGGTGTCCACAGGTCAACAGGAAATATGAAAGCACAACAGGCATTGCAAAGGCACATACAAACACATGTTGCGATTCTGGAAATCTGTATCCACATAAGTCCATTAACAATACACAATTCTAAAACTATATTTCTACTTTAATTGCTACAGTCAACTCCTATGGAATCCTGGAAGTTTAGGAGGGGCATTATACATTTTCAACCAGGGTATGAACCAGAAGTTTCCAAGTGTTCCCATGGCAATTCAAGTGGAACATAGCATGTTAATTGTGTAATATCAAAGGACCACATCTCTTATTGCAATGTAGGCAGCTGCAACACAGAACCCCTACCATCAATATTGCATCTCCCTACATTCCAGCAGTTGTTTAGGTCAAAAATTCTGGATGTAAATTAAATGATGTATGCCCAAGTCAAAAGCTGTTTTGC
Source organism: Anolis apletophallus (assembly GCA_030556195.1). Lineage (NCBI taxonomy): Eukaryota > Metazoa > Chordata > Lepidosauria > Squamata > Anolidae > Anolis > Anolis apletophallus. The sequence goes on along the minus strand of JARBWK010000010.1, from coordinate 23,628,495 downwards.
ATCAGGCTGGGCAACATCCACCCCCAGCACATTGGACTGAGAATTCCACCCACTTAGATTGGGCCAAGTCAGTGGTGGGGAATCATTGATGCTATAGCAGGAGAACAAGCTGATCAACCACTTCAACTTGACAAGTGTTTGAATCTGATTTTTAGCTGCTCTGGACAAGTTGGGACATCACACTGTTGGGAGCATGGCTCGGCTTGGTCAACTGCAGTCAGCTCCTCTCACCTGACCCACATGTTAATTTAAAATGTTCCCCATGATGCACAGCAACACTTTCTCAGGGAATCATGAGGGATCTAGAATGGCAGGTGTTTGCAACTGACCATTGATCTCTGGTTGCCCACCACAGCTGTCAACCCATTGGAATAGGGGCAAATGATATTCAAACACCTACCTGAAGCCTACCTTAACTGGAGATGGGCAGTAGTGGATTTTGTCTTCCATGACCATGGGACGTCAAATCCATAGCAGGTCTTAAATGTAAACCAGTGATTCCTAAACTGTAATTCTCCAGATATATTTGGACATTAACTCCCAGATGCTGCAGGTGCCTTGGCCCAATGACCAAGGATTCTGGGAGCAGAAGCTCAAAATACCCCAAAGACCAGAGTTTGGGAATCACAGGTCTAAATATTAAGGCCGTTGACCAAGATTCTGACCGTCTATTGTGAACAGGGTACTGCACTTAAAATCTTGTATTGGCTCATTGTCATCACTGGCATGGAAACCATTATTTACCACTGGGGAGGAGGACTCTCCTGATCACTAGAGCACACAAACACAACAACACACGCATGTAAAGGACATTAAACAAAAATTCCAAAGTTTTTTTAAAAAAAAACAAACAAAAAAACAAGCTGCCCACACAAATATTCCAGACCAGGTTGCTAAGTCTTCACCCAGATATGGTCTGTTGAGTCCTACAACCGAAGGCTGCTACGAATAGCAATTCCTGTTTCTTCAGTATTCATGCTTTCCAGGATGCACCAGATTTATGGAAGTGGGCAATGAGAAGGATTTTTGTTAGAATGTTGACTTCAAAGGAAGACTGAGGATTTATTTTCCAAAAAAAGGAAATATTGCTCAAACGAGAAATGTTTAATGAAGCATTTGAGACTTCTGACTTTAGAGGGTCACTTTTCCAACTGCAGGGTGAACAGATTTAATCATTATTATCCAGCATGCAACAAAGGAGTATGCTGTTCATTGCACTCTTCTGCAGACTTCAGAGTAGGATAGAGCAGAATGTTTGGAAATATGTGGTTGTCTTCCCGAGACTGCACACATTACAGACTCACTGAAAGGCATATGAAAATGTTTGCATGCTATGCTCTTCACGGCAATGAACAGGACTCAATCCTTTCAGTACATTGTTTCACCCTTCAACAGTCTATAGCTTTTCTATGTGACATTCCTCAACTTTCATAATAATCCTGCTGTGAAAAAGTTTGCAGTGGGGAAAAAACTTGACCAGGTATAACTCCTTTGGTAAAATTCTGATTGGTCATATTGACAAAGATTGTAGCTCCAGTCTAGGAAACATCGATCTCCTGAATTCCAGATGACTGTAATAGAGTGATGGAGGCATCTCTTCATGTCTTGCTCCATACATCTTTCTACATGACCCTCTGTCAAAGAGTTGCATGCATTCTTTTGTGTTGGCAACACACTCTGGATCACAGCTAGAAAACAGTTCACAGAACTGATGTCATTTAATGGTATTTCAACCATTAATACCTGGTTTTCATTTTAAATTGGCTAATTGTGATTCCTTAGTTTCTCCACAAAAACCAATTGTGGTTCAGGATGTTAACCATTCAGTAGGAAATATGCACAGTTGTTCCACTTCTGCCGAATGAATGTCTTTGTGATACAATTAAAACCTGTATCTTTTGATTTCTTAGCTAATCCTTTCAATGGATTCTCTTTATTTTTCTTTCTCTCTTAAGAGACCAAGAAGGCTCCAAAGAAACTTGCTGGTTTATCCATGTCTACTAAATCTTTATTGCTGATAGAGACAAAAATCCTGTCATTCACGTTTAATTGGAACAACCCCCCTTGGTAAATGGAATAAAGTCCATATCCTGCTTTCTTGGACCAGCAGCTTGTTCGAGCACTTTTCATCATTAGGATGGGATCTGGGTAGTAGTCAGTGTACTTTGAAATGAATTGAACCATCTGCTTAGGGTTTCGAACACTGTCAGAGTCCGGATCTGCATCGGGTTCCACCCCCTCAGGTTCACGGAACCGAAAATAAGTCTGGGAGTAGATATAGTAGACGCCGTTCTGTGGTATAACCAGCTCTCCATTGTTCAACCTTACATTGTAAAGAAATGAGCTGCTGTCTCTTGATGCCTCCCATGTGTTTATCTTATATCCCAGGTTGTTTTGCAATGGAAGACCTGCAATTGGAAAAGGAAAAAAAATACCATTTAAGTTTATAAAACAAATTACACTTTAACCACCATTTCTAGCGAGACTATTACCAGATTGCTGATTGGAAAGTATAAATGCATTCAGGCCTTGTCAGATCACAATAGCCCATTTAACATCTTTGGCCATTCAATCATGCACATATTTGTGTCCCTTTGTGATACCTTTGTATATTAATTTGGATGTTTCATGTTCATATTCTATGTTAGTTATAATTTCCGATCGATTATGTTTTACTTAAGTCATAGTTGTTATGCCTAAGTAGTTCTTTATGTGGGGTATCTGGGTTATTATAGTTGTACTTATTGTTATTTGTTTGTTGGAATCTGCCCTAAGTCCCCCAGGGAGATAGGGTGGAATATAAATAAAGTTTTATGATTAATAATAATAAATATTATTTATTAGTAATAATATTAATAGTTAATCATTAATAATAATACATTATTAATATTATACTAATTAATATTATTAATTAGTAGTTATTATTACCAAAACACTATTGGATTGCTTCCATGTTTTTACTTTTTTATATAGGAAGGTGTTCATGACTGGGAACAAGCTGGGTTTGGGGTGATCAGTTGACCAGACCGGTTCATTGTCCACTTTGAACAGAAGAATTCAGTGACTCACTTTGTATGGTTTCAGGATGCCTCCCGTTTTGGTTTGCAGTGAGGTGAGCTGCCACTCTGGGCACAGTGTTCCTGGCAGCTTCTCTTTCAGTTGCAGTGGAAACTTGAGAAGTGTGGTCTGGATTAAAAGAAATAGCAATATTTTGACCTAAAGTACAGTATTTGTGTGGCAATGAAACCAAGTCTAAGAAGAGCTCTCCTGGAGGAGGACAAATGCCTATCTGGTCCAGCATTCTTTTCCCATAGAGGCCAAATGGTTGCTTCTTGAAAGCCAAACAACCAGAGCATGACTGCTATAGCATCTTCACAATTCTGTTCCAAGCAAATATGGAGAGTCACACACTAATACCCAAGCATGTCTAATCTCGTTTTAAAGTTGGTCAAATTGGTGCTCATGTTGTGGTAGTGGGGATTCAAACAACTCTGGTTTCCACAGTTGTAGTTCAACACTTAAACCACTACATCACACTATTTCTCCTTATAACAGTGGTTCCCAATTTGTGGTCCATGGATCTCCAGTGGTCTGCAAGGCCAAAAATATGGTCCGTGGCCACAGCATTACTACAGAGTTGCCTTGAAATGAAGCAGCAATGAGAGCGACTGATCTTGTGAAACCCTCTTATAGTGCTGAGGCAATGGAGATGTCTGGAGGGAAGATGCTGACTACCTACAAAAGTAGACATGGTTAGGTTCAGTGGGAAACTTCATAATTCAGAATAAATTCGGAAAGATTTGCTTTTTGAAGTGATTTCGAAGTTTTTAAGGAAACTGGAAGTCTCTTTGCCCTTCCGAAGCTTTTTCCGCCATTTCTGTTCTGAAGCAGTAGGTGAGTCGGAAATGATTCAGCGTTTCAGGGGGTTCCGATGGCTAAGGGCCGTCCCCATTGCCAACATCGGGGCGCATCCCTCTGCCAGCATTGCCAAGTGTGTAGGGAAGAGTCCCTGGGAGTACACATCCAGAAGCCGTACTTCATCAACCCCTGGGTGTGCGCTCTCAGCCCTCTTTCCCCCGCACACTTGCCAACGCTGGGGTGCCTCTCTCTCCCAGCGTTGGGAAGTGAGTGCAGGAAGAGGCCCTGGGAGTGCACATCCAGGGGCCGTGCTCCACCAGCCGGCCACTGGGCCTCTTCAGCCAGTTGACCTCACTTATGGCGAAGCCGCCTCTGGCTGAGTGAAGCGATTCGTGAGTGTGCCCGCTGCTGATTCCCGCCTCCTTCCTCATGCTTCTTCCGTCCTTCCTGGGCCCAGCTGGGGCCCAGCGGAGCATCTGGCCTATGCCACACATCTCCCGAAGGTCACCTTTGGCCTCCTTCCTCACGCTGGCCTGCACTGGGCATGGAGGACGCAGTGGGTATAGTGGAGGAGAACTCACAGTGACCTGCCTGCCTTCCTGCCTGCCTAAACTTCCTGGGCCAGGAGGTGAAAACTATTATTATTGTTATTATTATTAAGGCTGGGTGGCCATCTGTCAAGGGTGCTTTGATTGTGCTTTCCCTCCATGAAGGCAGAAGGGTTGTTGTTGTTGTTGTTATTATTGAGGCTGGGTGACCATCTGGAGTCTGGGTAAGCATGAATTTCTTCACTTTGCTGTCCCTCCCGCTTCAGTCTTACACCAGAGAAGCCATTTTAAACTAGCGTGGCTGAATTTCCTCCCTTTGCTCCCCGACTTCTGGAGTAAAACAATTACTTTCAAAGTAAAGATCACCCAATGAAACAGGAAATAACACTGCTAAACCATTATTCAGAATTTGGAAGTCTCAGAAAGTTTTGAACCTTTTTTTTTCCTGTGAAAATCGGAATTGACTCCTGAATCAAACCACCAGTGCCCCCTACATCCAAAACGAGTTTTGAACCATTTTTTTTATCAATCAAGCCTATATGAAAGATTACTACTACCACATCATCTCTAGATTATTAAATATGTTTTTGTGGACAAGCAGATGGCAACTACTGGATGACATATGTTCTGTATCAGAAACTAGAGCTGATGTGATCTATCCAATGTAGTTTTCTGAATCAGCACCCCAAATATCCAAACCAAATCGAAAGTTGACCAAAAACTGATTTGTAACCCTTTTGGTACTAATGTTGGAGAGTGATCCCTGGACAAAGTGCTCCCTGGTCAAAAAAACGTTGGGAACCACTGCGTTATAACAGTATTCCCAAGAATATTACCTAACCCAACATGGTCATCAAATGTGCCAATACCTGTTGCCGAGGAGGCTGCACCAGAAATCGCATCTTCCAGGCGGTGCTTTGCCACAATCTGCAATTGCAAGAGTAATTATGTTACAAACATTTCATATGATAAAATTACACTTCTGGAAAAGAAAAAAAACCCCATCTCAATATGTATGTGGCATTTTATTTTATAAGCTTCACAGAAAAATATACAACTTCTGGAAAGTTCTGGTTGTTGCTTCCTGGAGCTCAGGATATGAATGTTGGAGGAAATGAGGTATTCTCTGAAGAGAGCACAGCAGGTAGGAAATGTCCTGTTCCCTTAACACAGATTCATTATTCCTCAACTGGGGGAGGTATCTGCAAAGTCATTCTGCCATTTTAACTGGGTGTTGTTTTTGGTTAGTCAGTCATATCACCATTCCATCTTTTTTTCCACTGAAAATGACATCCCTCCTTACTGTAGTGTCACAACATCCTATAAGGTAGATTAGGCTGGGGGAGTACATCCTAGCTGTAGAATTAATGCAGTTTGACACCACTTTTAACTATTGTGGCTCAATTTATGAACCTCAGGAGTTGTGGGTTGATGAGGCTCCAACACACTTAGGCAGATAAAGCTAAGCTCCTTGTAAAACTCCCAGGATTCCAAAGCACTGAGCAATGGCAGTTAAAGTGATGCCAAACTGCATTAATTCACAGTTGCATACCATAGGATTTTTATTTATTTTTTGCGTCAGGAGCAACTTGAGAAACTCCAAGTTGCTTCTGGTAAGAGAGAATTGGCAGGCTGCAAGGACGTTGCCCAAGGGACGCCCAGATGTTTTTGATGTTTTATTTATTTATGATATTTATAGCCCGCCTTTCTCAGCCCTATGGCAACTCAAGGCAGGTTACAGGTTGGCACAATTCAATGCCATACATTAATTTAAAAAGCAATTAAAAACAATAAACATAACAATATAAAAACATATATAAAGGCAATAAAATTTGTTGTCTCTGGTGTCATCCTGTTAAAATCGATTTCCCGTAACATCGTCTAGCCATTCCTTGTGGGAGGCTTCTCTTATGTCCCTGCATGGAGAGCTGGAGCTGACAGAGGGAGCTCATCTGTGCTCTCCTGAGATTCGAACCTGTGACCTGTCGGTCTTCAGACCTGCCGACACAAGGGTTTAACCCACTGCACCACCAGGGGATCAACTGGCCCAAGGTTACATAGCTGAATCTGGTTTTCCCAAACTCCAGTTCATTACTCGAACTGCAATATGAGACAACTGGACAAGAGGGTTGTCATCTAATATATCTGAGGCTACCAGACTGATGTAAGCCTGAAAATGGACTGAAATAATGACTGCTGTTTCCAGTGGAGGGTGGATTTCCGAAGACAAGTACCTTTTTAATTAATCGTGAAAGCTGCCACTTGACTTGCCAGCAGGGGTCGCTCTCGTCGATGTTATCTGCATCCATGTCTTGTAGTAAAACATCTTCTCTACTAAAACAAGCCAAATTGCTCTCAGAATAAGTAGCACGGAGCTGGATTGAGAAAGAGGGAGAAAAGAACAAATTTTAATTCGCTGTATGCATTTCTGGAAGCAGGAAGATGTGTATTACAGATTAAGGGGAACATTAGAAACCGTGTTTACAGGTAGCAAAACCTTTGAGGTTCTCAGTGTTACACTGAAAACTATCCCTATGATATTTCTAAAGAGGACCAATAAGACTGATGTAGTTTAAGGTGCAGATGCTAGAATTCTTGTCCATTTTTCTGTACTGGGCTGTGGAGCAGCTAACTGGGAGCCAGCTGCATTAAATCACTACTGACTGAGAGGTCCTAGGTTTGAAGCCAGCTTCCAGCCATTAGTCTAGTTTGCGGTCAACCTATGCAGCATCTGTCAAGTAGTACATTTAGGTACCACTTTATGCGGAGAGGCTAATTTAACTAATTTATGATGCCATAAAACCTTCCACTAGTGTGCAGAATGAGGAAGTCTCCATCAAAGGACTTGGTGTCACAATGGATGGTGAAGCTGTAGCTCCCCCCAGTGGCCGGAATCGAGCATACCCTCATGAATCCGGAAAAAGATGAAATGTTAAATTGCCTCTGTATCTGTCTATATATGTTGTATGTCTAATTGGCATTTAATGTTTGCCATGTATATGTGCATTGTAATCCACCCTGAGTCCCCTGCGGGGTGAGAAGGGCGGAATATAAATACTGTAAATAAAAAAATAAATTTTTATCACAACTCTTTATTTGGGGGTTGTTGGTATTGTTGTTCCATGACTCACATAGTTTCTGATTTATTTGTAAATCAGTAATATTTGAAATAAGTAATAATCCTGGTGGCGCAGCAAGTTAAACTGCTGAGCTGCTGAACTTGCTGACTGGAAGGTTGGTGGTTCGAATTCAGGCAGTGGAGTGAACTCCCGCTGCTAACCTAGCTTCTGCCAACCTAACAGTTTGAAAATATGCAAATGTGAGTAGATCAATAGGTACCACTTCAGCAGGTAGGTAATGGTGCTCCATGCAGTCATGCTGGCCATGTGACCTTGGAGGTGTCTATGGACAATGACAGCTCTTCGGCTTAGAAATGAAGATGAGCACCAACCCCCCAGAGTCAGACATGACTAGACCTAATGTCAGGGGAAACCTTTACTTTACACAATATTACAATGTTATGAAAATTGGGGATTAAACCCCAAGAGTCTACATTGTAGACCTAAGGTGAATCTACCCTGTAGAATTAATGCAGTTTTATGCTATTTTCTGGCTGAATGCTACCAAATCCTGGGAGCTGTAGTTACACAATGTCTTTTTCCTTCTCTGCTGCAAAGAGTACTGGCGCCTTGCCAAACTACAACTCCCAGGATTGCCTAGCCATGAAGGTTAAAAGTGGTATTAAACTGCATTAGATTTACAATGTAGATGCAAGGCTATATATTCCCAAAGAGGATTTCAACTGGGTTATGTGGACTGGGGAGACCTGTAATTCACAAGGGTAACCTTTTCAGAGTCCGAACACATACATGCATGTATGTGCACACAGGAAATATAGTTCCGTGTCTGCGGCAAGGGAACTGCTCTAAATAAGCACCCAGAATCTTTCTCCCTTGTGAAACTAATCCAGACGCAGCAGCCCAGCCCATCTCCATGGGCTTGTTATAACTTGGCTTCACCTCAGGGGTGACTAGGCAGGGAAAATTTACTGCTTTTTGCTGACAAGAGATGTTTTCTCATAGCCTACACACTAGGCCAGAAGACTGTGAAAACATGGGAGGGGAAGCACAGAACCATGAAATGCTAGCACTAGGCATCTCCAAGTCTGCCTGAGCTCCAATTTACAAAGTAATCAGTTCCCTTCTGAATTATTGAATTCAGTTCTTCCTTGGGGCATTTGTTGATCCCTCAACTAAAGCAGAAAAACTACTGGAATCTGTAAGACAATTCCTCACATTCCTTGTCTTTTGCTCTCCTTATTGAAACCATTTCCTAAACTTAAAACCTTGCTGTGGAATCAAAGACAAAGCTCTTATATGGCAAAATTCTTAAATTAGTCATGTTTCTCCTGAATCCTAAGACTCAATTATCATGAAAATGAGTTACTTTGGAAAAAACTCACATCAGTCTTGTCTTGTCTCTTGTGCTTTACTAATAATATAATATATTAAATATACATGTATTTATAATGTAATACAATATAATACTAATAATAATACAATATAATGGTATAATACAATATAGTAATATATAATACTGATATTGTACTATGCTAATAATATATTGTGTGTATGTGTGTGTATGTGTGTGTATATACATATATGTGTGTGTATATATAGCCACTCTGAGTCCCCTTCAGGGTAAGAAGGGCTACATATAAATGTCGTAAATAAATAAAATAAATAAACATTGAATGTGGGATTTTGCTTTCTTTCTGCACCATTCAAAGTGTTCAGTGTATTTTCTTCTCAGCTCCAGTGAAATAGGGATTAAATTTGAGTTTGTGGTAATAACTTCAAAGGAAATGGCACATTTTAAAGTATTGACAGTAAGTGGCATATTATGGAAACCCATGCCATCAACAAATATGGAGACTTCCTATCCGTGTGCCAGATGCACCTCAATCAAAAGTCTTCTTCAGCTTGGCACCTTCCATTTAACCCAACCCACGTCATGCAGGAAAAACACAATCAAAGCACTCCTGACAGATAGCCAACAGCCTCTTTTGGGGAGCTTCTCTATGATACTCAACAAAATGCATGAAATAGACTAAAATCTATCGTGACTTGTTTTTTCCTCCAGATCTTTCAGAAGAAGTGGCTGGAAAGTCCCTCATCATTTTTAGAGCAAGACTGGGTATTTTTTAGAGTTAAATTGCAACCTACAGAGATGAGTCTTGCAATTAGCCTCAGGAGTCTGCGTGGGAGTTTATGATCTTGCACAAAAAAAGCAACACTACTTTCTATTCTGGTTAAGTGGTTTTTCTGGTGCAGATTGACCTGAGACTCTATTTCAGAGTCTATTCTGAAAGTCACCTAGGAGGAAAAGAGGAAGAAAGTGGGTGAAACAGAGTGAGTGGATTTCCATCATTTTTTGTTTCCCCTTTAGGGGATTTGGAGGAGGTTGAAGATAATGCATGGTATCTGTGACTAGTTTTATTGTATCTGTTTTTGCCATGACCCCCCCCCCCCCCCCAAAAAAAACATCATTAATGTTTAAAGGTTATTTTGGAGAGCCTGGGGTTTTTTTTGGAGCCAGCACTTGGGACTACAAGGGACGCATAAGGACACTTTTTCCACTGCTCCACTCTTGACACACCCAAAAGTTTCCAGCCCACATTTTCTATTATGCACAGATTTACCAAAACTGAAACTATGCTTTCCTTTCCCCATAGTAAGAACTAGAATGAAAACAAAAGAGAACAGTAAAGAAGATGAGGCAGAACAAAAAGTATGAGGAATCATGACCAATTATAATTAAAAAAATCTTCTCCTCAAGACTTTGTCCTCTCATTCTTTAGTTTGCAAACCAATTTTGCTCCAAAAGCAAAAGACAAAAAAATCATTTATGAAGATATCCCGTCACAAAGCTTATTAATGTTACTTTTAGAGCCCCTGGGGGTGCAATGAATTAAACCCATGTGCCAGCAGGACTGCTGACAGACAGATCAGCAGTTCAAATCAGAGGAGAGCATGTTGAGCTCCCTCTGTCAGCTCCAGCTCCTCATGTGGGGATGCGAGAGAAGCCTCCCACAAAGATGGTAAAAACATCAAACATCCAGGCATCCCCTGGGCAATGTCCTTGCAGACGGCCAATTCTCTCACAGCAGTTCCTCAAGTCACTCTTGACACACCCAAAAGTGTTGCTTTTGGGGGACAAACTTCCCTAATCAATATGACTGATAGTCTGCTTCAAAATGTAACTTCCAAGTTCTGCCTTTCTACCATAAATACAAGCTGGAGGAAGATCCTGCACACACAATCCAAACATATTCTGTGCTAAAGAAATCAAATTCCCTTGATCAGACTGAAGTTGGCATCTCATTTAAGCTTAATTGGGGGTTACAGCTACTAAAAATAAGATTGGCTTTAGTGTAATAATGGCCGATTACAGGCAAATTAACCAAATCTGTATAATTTATTATGGAAATCCATATTTAAACAAATTTAGGATTAAGACATGAAGAACAGGCATTGGCCAGAAAGTGGTCAGAAATTCAGCAACCAGTTAAGAGTATCTTTCATTCAGGGAAGTTATGTTTTGAAGGACAATTCCCAGAATGCCCTAACCAACCTAACTAGGGGATCCTGGGAGTTACAGTCCCGAACCTTTCAAGCTCTGGCAGTGCTGGATAGACATGCTCTGTCTTTTTACAGCTGGAAGTATTTGTCTTACCCTTCTGTCTGGGAACTAAACACTGTGAGTATATGCAATACTTACTTCCTCATTTTACTGAACAATTCAATGGGTTTGTTTTTCTTCATCTGCACTAAACATTATTGTACTCATTCACCCATAAGAGTGCTCTGAAATTACATACCAGGAAGTAACTTTGAGTGGCACACAATTCGGATGAAAGTGGGCTACAGAACCCATGCTGTTGAGTGTCTTCAAATCATTTCTGACTTTTGGTAAAACTATAAATGAGTAGTCTTGGGAAGATTTGCTTTGAAGACCTTTGCCTTTGGCTTCTTCAGAGTGTGTGACTGCGCACTAGGTTACACAATAGTTTTCATGGCTGAGCATGGATTCAAAACCTGATCTCCACGATGCATCAAATCAATACATCATGATGGCTTCCTACTGTCTGCTAAAGCAGGCAAAACCAAGCATCTAGTTCAGGGGTGGTGATAAAGGTAAAGGTTTCCCCTCGACATTTACGTTTAGTAGATTCAATCCGACTCGGGGGGGGGGGCTCATCTCCATTTCTAAGCCTAAGAACTGGCGTTGTCAGTAGACACCTCCTAGGTCATGTGGCCAGCATTACTGCATGGAGAGCAGTTACCTTCCTGCTGAAGCAGTACCTATTGATCTACTCACACTTGCATGTTTTTGAACTGCTAGGTTGGCAGGAGCTGGAGCTAACAACGGGAGTTCACCCCATCCAGATTCAAACTGCCTACCTTCAGTTCAGCAAATTCAGCAGCTCAGTGGGTTTAGCCCACTGTACCAACGTGGCCCCAGGGTAATAGTATGGGACTAATTTCTCCCTAATCCCCTTCTCCAAGACTGCATATCCTTGGATGTAGAAATATATCTCTTTTGGACTGAGATACACTAGCAAAAGAATTAGTATTCTATTCTATTTTCTCATGTGTTTATGCAGTTGGTTTAGAAACATTTATATAGGTTTTTAGGTGGAAACCACATGTTGCCTTCTGCCATATTTTACCAACAGGGGACTAAATAACTGGGCACTCAAGTAAATACTTTAGAAAAGAAAAATGGGTAAAAGTTGCTCTATTCTTCATGCAGGAAGCAGATTCATAAAAATTCTACCCAGATTTCCAAACAAAGCTGTCTGGAAACTAGGCTTCCTGGATATTTCAGATGTCTCTTTTTCCTTGTCCTTGGGGCAGAAGTGACCAGTGTACAAAAGAGTGGAGGAAAAACTGAATATTTCAGTTATGATTTTTCAGTAAGTATTGGACATGCATTCTCTGTGCTACTAGTAATACAAATGACTTGTGCTAATTTATGGCTTATCTCATGTGGAAGGAAATGAATTCTTTAAAAATACATATTCTGCCAATGAAAAAGCATTACTGCTCCCATACTGCAGTCTGGAGTGGCTGAAATCGAGACTGGATTACAACAACCCTGCAGTGTAGTCCACTGTAAACACTGCAAGTCAGAAAGAGCCTGGCAAAGATCTAGTATTTTGCTTCTCTCTTACATTTATTAAAGTGTACGTTGAGAAGAAAGAAATTCTACAACTGCACAGGTAAATGCAGCACAAATGAAGAGAGAGCCTAACCTTTAATCCAATCCCCTTCTGGAGCTGTTTTGATCTTGGCAGTCCTTCCCAAGAAGGCCTTTTCTTCTTTTGCAACCAAGCAAACCACCCAAAACTAAACCCATACTTATAAAACCAGTTGGAATCTGACCCTAGGGCTATTAAACAGTGATAAACAACACTGCAAAGCAAACATATTTTGTCCTTACTCTGCTCTAGCTTCTTTCTGCCAGATCACTTTCGATTCTCATAGAAAGGTTCAAACTTCAGCCAACACACCAAAATATACTTGAGGTCGCTGCAAAGATCAACTTAAAGTGGACACCTTCCAGGCTCTCGCCTAGCTTTAGTCATTGGATGCATCCACACTGCAGAACTGATGCAGTTTGACTCACTCCAACTGCAATGGCTTGATGCTATGGAGCCATGGGAATTGCAGTTTTACAAGGTCTTTATTTTTATGTGTTTATTTATATTTCTATCCCACCTTTCTCAAACCCGAAGGTGACTTAAGGCAGCTTACAACGCAGCAATTCGCTGCCCTACAATTAAAAAATTTGAAACAAACATTATAAAATCTGCATAAAGCCATTTAAAACATATAAAAACCAATGCCTTCATTGTTAATATCATTGTCCAATAATAGCCTTCTCTGTCTGATTGTGCTGGTGCCTCAGCAAACTACAACTCCCATGATTCCATAGCATTGAGCCATGGCACTAAAGTGGTGTCAAACTGTATTAATTCTACACTGTAGAATGATGCACCCATTGGCTCCAGCCACTTGCAATTACTTGTGCAAGAAATAGAACATTTCAAGTTAAACCAGAGCCTATGGCAATGCATATAGGTAGGGTGAGCAAGGTGGAGTTCTCTAGGTGTTGTTAAACTACAACTCCCAATATGGTTATGCATGTTGGGCACTGCATTTCCACAGCCACTCATTTCCATTTTGCCTGTATTCATATTCGTATCTCTGATTTCTTCACAGAATGGTCCCTTTTCAGTTGTACAACAACCCTGCCAGGTAGGCTAAGCAAAGATTTATACAGAGATTGCTATGCTATAACGGCTGGGATCTGTCATCCCGATCAAAAGATCTGCATGCTGTGTACTCCCTTCCCTGTCCTTACATCCCAGAACAGCCTTGGAGCCGACGTGGAGCCGTTTTGCATGTTTATGCTTCTTGACTTGTCTTAGAAACAAGAAACTTATCATTGCAAGATGAATTTCAAACTAAGAGGCAGAACCACAAAGAAGCAGGAAGCGGTTTTGAAAGAGGCAGTCATGTTAGGCTTACTGCAGTCTAAAAGGAGAAAGAAGGAGAGGAAAAGAGGATCCAACAGCAGAAATCCGGTTTTCATGCAAGAAAAAGGATGGGATTGTCCAAGGTCATCTTTCATAAGCAGGAGCCCCCAGTAATGCCATGGGTTAAACCCTTGTGTCAGCAGGACTGAAGACCAATAGGTTGGAGGCTCAAATCCAGGGAGAGCAGGTTGAGCTCCCTCTGTCAGCTCCAGCTCCCCACGAGAGAAGCCTCCCACAAAGATGGTAAAACATCAAAAACATCCCCAGGTAACGTCCTTGCAGACAGCCGATTTTCTCACACCAGAAGTGACTTGCAGTTTGTCAAGTCACTCCTAACTCAAAAAAAGACCCATCATAAGCAAAATCATCCTGAATGGAACCTATAAATCTCCATATCGAATAGTCTAGAATCATGGAAGAGTCAATTCTGACCCAAGACTTTGGCAGCCCAGGAATCAAATCACTCTCTCTCCACCTCAGAGAAAAGTGATATTAAACTCCTTTTGAACAAATCCTGCCAGGAAAACCTTGTGAAAGGTTTGGCTTAGGATCATCCTAAATTGAAAATGACTTGAAAGCACACAACTACAAGGGGGCAAGGAGCCATTAGGTGTATCCATATTGTAGAATTAGTGCAGTTAGACACCACTTTAACTGTCATGGCTCAATGCTGTGGAATTCTGGGATTTGTAATTTGAGGAGGCATCAGCATTCTTTGGCAGAGAAGGCTAAAGAAAGACCTTGTAGAACTACAACTCCCATGATTCCCTCTGTGTGCATTGCAACACACTGTTGTGATTCCAACTAGAAGGTGAGTTTGCTTAGCCAGCGGTTGATACAAAACACAGATCATCCTACAAACTAAATAAAAGTCTTATCTCTTTAGGGAAGATAAACATTACACAAGAAGAGTTGTGCAACCAACGTTTGGATTCTTGGTGCCTTTTTCAAATATAGTTTTTTTCCATAATTTACTATCTCCTTCTTTTAAAAAAAGAAGCAGCTCAAAAGGAAGGAAAAACAAAGGAAGTTTATTCCTATTTCTTTTTAAATCATCACAAAATTTAGTTCCTGTATGCATGAAAGAACAGCATTGTGTGTTTGTGGAAAAGCTTAAAGGGGGGAAGGCTTAAAGGGAGAAGAGGTTTATAGAAGAACAAAGACCCTTATTTTCTAAGGCAGTGCTGTCCAACTTCTTCCGACCCAAGGGCCGGAAGAAGTGTCACTGATCACCTGGGGGGCCGAAGGTGATCAGTGAGGGATGGGGAGCCGGCGAAAAGGAGCAGAAGGCGGCGCCAAGGGCAGCGCGTCAGAGGCCTGGCGTGAAGCGCTGCCCTTGGCACCGCCTACTGCTCCTTTTTTCGGCGTGGAGAGAGGGACGAAGGGGGCGGTGCAGGGAGGAGGAGCTAGCTCTCTTCCTCCTCCCTGCCCCGCCTCCCCCTACCCCCCGGCCGCCTTTTAGGAGGGGGGGAGCCGGCAAAAGGAGCAAAAAAAATTAAAATTTTTTAAAAAATTAAAATGGCGGCCCTTGGGGCATAGCGGAGAAAGGACGGAGGGGGCCGCTCTCTTCCCCTCCCTGTCCATTTTTAAAAATAAAATAAAAACAGGCTGGGGGTTGTGTCCCACAGGCCCCGGGCCGCCAGTTGGGCAGCCCTGTTCTAAGGCATTCAAGCCTCCTGTTGATCCTATCACACCATTTATCCCTCTTGGCAGCTAGGAAATATGTAGAGGTTGCAAACCTTACTTTATCAGACCTACACATTCAATAATCATCCAGCCAGCATGGTGCTAAGTGGGAATTGTCATCCAAAAAAGGTAACTTCCCTAAAAATACTTCTAGCAGTAACAAGGCAAGGAAGGCAAAGCTAAATATTAGTATTTTGAATTATTGTGCACTCTGGAGTGCTTTGTAAGCCACCCCAAGTCCCTTCAGGTGGCAGGATATAAAGATCGTTGTTGTTGTGTCGTTTCTGGGGTAGAAATGCAATCTTGTTTTCTCCTAAGAGTAAATTTTTAAATAACAGGAGTGCATCCACACAGCAGAATAAATGCAGTTTGATACTACTTGGAACTGCCATGCTTTGGAATCATGGGAGCTGTAGTTTGGTGAAGCACTAGAATTATTTTACAAAGGATAAAGGCACTATAAAACTATAAAATCCCAGAGCTCTATTAGTTCAAGCAGTGTTGAACTGCATTAATTCTACAGTGTAGATTTGGCCCTCCAGGTGTTTTGGACTTCAACTTCCACCATTTCTAACAGCCTCAGTCCCTTTCCTTTTGAAGTCCAAAACACTTGGAGGGCCAAAGTTTGCCCACACCTGGTGTAGATGCACTGGAACACTTCCATCAAAAGGGTTTTTTTTCCATACAAGGGAGTCTAGACACAAGGGAGTTAGTCATACAATGTGGTGAATTGGCCTCAAAGATACCTGACCACAGGATTCCTCCTAAAACAGTAACATTTCCTCCTAAGTGAACTATTTTTTCTCTCAACATGCAGGTGGAGTTTACATTTTACAGCTCTTTGTTGGAGTCCAAAAGGAAATGGAATCTGGACATCTCTCCAGACCAAAGGAACAAACACAGAAGAGACATGCAGGTTTATAGGCCTGTGACTCCAACACCATCACTTTCCTTTTCTTCTCCAGTTCGAGTCTTTCACATCTTTTGCCTGCTGATGAAGAAGCCAGTGGAGCTTTGAAAGCTTGCATAGTGTTGTGTGCATTTTGCTTGGCCAACAGATGTATCTCTCCTCAGTGGATATTATTTCACTCTATGTAATGTTTGCACTTTAAAAAATACTTACCTGCCATAATTTTCAATATGAGATTTGTAGTAAAGTGAGACACTGTTTTACCCCAGAAAAATACAAATCCCATGGTTTTATAGGATGCGTTCGAATTATTCAAATGTACAAACTTTGTTTCATGCATGTAGTTTAGGACACTGTGCATAAACGACCTTCATGTTCTGTGCATACAATACATAAATCATTTCATGTTTGGACCTGAGTGCCATCTCCATGATATCTCATGTATGTATATGCATGTATTCCAAGTCCTGAACAAACCCAAAATCCTAAACAACTTCTGATAAGGAATACTCAACCTATATCAAAAAGTGATTAGGTGTCCTTCCCTCTTCTGTGACATTCCTTGGAAATGGGCATCTATGGGATGTGCTGCTTTGCACCCAATCTTAGAGTGCATCTATACTATACAATTGATGCAGTTTGACTCCACTTTAATTGGCATGGTTCAATGTGATGGAACCCTGTAGAGTTCAGTGGTTTCCAACCTTTGGGCCTCCAGGTGTTTTGGACCTCAACTCCCACAGTTCCTAACAGCTGGTAAACTGGCTGGAATTTATGGGAGTTGAAATCCAAAACACCCGGAGGTCCAAAGGTTGGGAACCACTGGTGTAGTTTAATGTAGTTTAATGGGAGCTCTGGCACTCTATGCACAGAAGGCTAAAGACCTTACAAAACAACAACTCACAGAATCCCAGAGCATTGAACCATGGCAGTTCAAGTTGTGCCAAACTGCATTAATTCTAAAGTGTAGATGGACTACTAGATTGAACAGGCATGGAATTCAATCCCCCAGAAAAAAAATGGAACCTAAGGCAAAAGAATGAGAAAGAATGCATTACTTCTCGCCAACGAGGCGTTTCCGTAGGATTACTTCCTCCTGGAATCCCCCCAGCTCACTTTCTGAGTGTCCTAAACTTTTAAAAGTAACTTTCCTAAGCTTAGCCCATTTCCTCCCAAGCCTTCTTTGTTTGAGTCGGAGGCAAATGGGTTAACCAAGCACTTTTTAAAAAATGAAAACAAAAGGAACATTTATATTTAGGATTCACGCCCTTCCGGACCAAGTTGCCCTTCTTCCCCTTTGAATTTTCAAGATTCCAAGTAACCCTGTTCGAGATGGAGTTATTACTTTAATTTATGTACTTACTATATTTTTTCCAGCAATATAATTGTACTATTTTAAGGGGAGGAGGGTTACTGCAACAGTGGTTTCCTGTGAGCCCCATTTCCTTCTTTTCAGTGGCAAAACTTGCAACTGTTTCTAACAAAGGAGAACAAGAGAGGCTTAGAGAAAAGGGGAAAGAAAGGCCTGGATGTTGGATCTCCTCCCAATGGTTTGGAGTCAATGCAAAAAAACTGGAAGCTTGCAAAATACAAAGTGTGGTTTGCAACTTTGTAAACTACCCAGAGGGAAAAAAATATTTGCATGATCCCTTTTTTGGGATCCACTTTCTTGCAAGTAAACCAAGGCAATTGGAGACTTGGAATATTTGAATTCCTTGGATAATTGAAAGAGAGTTTAACGTTTGCAACTTTACATTCACTTTCCAGTGCAATAAGGCAAGAATTTGGAATACTGTATCTGAATCCTGACCAGGGTTGCAGGGGGAAATATTTACAACTTCGGAACACTATTCAGTGGGAAAGAAATAAAACTATGTATGTTTTCCAATCTTGGATCCACTTTCCCAAGAACAACTGGCCCTGTTGAATATTATCTTTGTATTCCTAGGAAGCAACCTACATTGAAGTTTCAGCAAGTCTTAAACCTTCTCTGCCTAAAAGTCCTGGTGTTTCATCAAACTACATCTCCCAGGTTTCCATAGCACTGAGCCAGGGCAGTTAAAAGTGGGGTCAAACTGCATTAACTCTACTGTGTAGCTGCACCCTAGATTGTACAAAGGAGACTGTTTCCTTTATTTGGGCCGCATGGTTGCTTCCTTGGAATTCAAATCTTGGGCCCTTTCAACGTTGCCCTGTATCCCAGGATCTGATCTCAGATTATATTAAACTGGATTATATGAGTCTCCACTGCCAGATAATCTGGGATAAGAAGATAATCTGGGATATAGGGGCAGTGTGGAAGGGACCAAAGGGACCTCATCACACTAGAGAATAAATCCTGCAGAATTTTGGGGTTTGTAGTGTAGGGAGGAGCCTTTAACAGCTTCACTAAACTATAAACCCCAGAATTCTGTAGGAGGCAGAAACCGGATTTAAAATGCATTTAATCTCTAGTGTGTTGGAAATAGCTATAGGACTCCAGATTGCCTTTCTCTGGAAAGTGGATACAAGATGGAAGACTGTGCATTTATTTTTATTGGTATTAAAAGAATACTAAGCTGGCAGAGACCCCCAAGGGCCATCCAGTCCAACCTTCTGCCATGCAGGAACACACAATCCAAGCACTCCCGACAGATGGCCGTCCAGCCTCTGCAGTAGTAGTATTCCTGGATGTGTTTGCAAAGTGTGCATGCACCCCAAAGAAGGCGAGCTTCCTCTCCCCTCTCCCTCCCAAAAAAGAGAGAGGTTTCTCCACGAACCTGTTGCAGCTCGTTGGTGAAATAGAGGAAGGTGATGGCGACGCAGATAGACTGCAGCAGCACCGCGAAGATCAGCACCAGGCTGCAGGTTTGCCCAGCACTGGGCCCACCGCCAGAGGAGAACATCATGCTGAAAGGGAGAGGCAGAGGAGAGGGGCAGCAGCAAGGAGAGGAGGCATCCGGTTCCCTGTGTGTGTTGTGTTGGGCCTGTGGGGCCAGGCACACAAAGAGCGGTTGTTATGAGCCTGTGGGGGTGGAGCAGGGCTGCCCCAAATCTCCCTCCGCCCTCCTCTTTTCTCCTCCCTCTGGGTTGGCTTTGGAAAGGAGGAAGGAAGGAAGGGAGAGGGAGGGAGGGAGGAAAAAAGAATCCCAAAGAGGGAAGGAAGACAAGCCCAGTCAAAAGCAGAGGCCTGTCTGCACTGACCTTTTCCTGCTGGTTCAAACTGCAGCAACCAAACAACAAACTCCCATGAAAGTGCTCAAAACAAAGGCCAGTGTGCATCAGTATTGGTTAGTTTATGTCATCACTTACCAGCTCTCAAATTGGCTCATTATATCCTATCTAACCATCAGAACAATGAAACCACTTTTCTCCATACCAGTTTGCAACTGCATTAAATGGTTGGTGTAGACGAGACCATATAAGGTACATCTTTACGTAGAGCTATGGCTCTCAATCTTCCTAATGCTGCAACCCCTTGATACAGTTCCTCATGTTGTCGTGATCCCCAACCATAACATTATTTTCATTGCTACTTCGTAACTGTAATTGTGCTACTGTTATGAATCATAATGTAAATATTGAATATGCAGGATGTATGTTCATTCACCGGATCAAATTTGGCACAAATATCCAATATGCCCAGATTTGAATATTGGTGAGGTTGGGGATGAGGATTGATTTTGTCATTTGGGAGTTATAGTTGCTGGGATTTATAGTTCACCTACAATCAAAGAGCATTCTGAACTCCACCAAGGATGGAATTGAACCAAACTTGGCACACAGAACTCCCATGACCAACAGAAAAAACTGGATTGGTTTGATGGACACTGACCTTGAGTTTTGGAGTTGTAGTTCACCTACATCTGAAGAGCACTATGGACTCAAACCATGATGGATCTGGGCCAAATTTGGCAGAAATCCTCAATATGCCCAAATGTGAACACTGGTTGAATTTGGGAAAAATAGACCTTGACATTTGAGAGTTGTAGTTGCTGGGATTTATAGTTCACCTACAATCAAAAAGCATTCTGAACTCCCCCCCCCCCCCCGCATAATAGAATTGAGCCAAACTTCCCAGACGAAACCCCCATGATCAACAGAAAATACTATGTTTCCTGATTATCTTTGACAACCTCTGACACCCCCTCGTGACACCGCCTCCCGGGATCCCGACCCCCAGATTGCATTGTAGAGTGAATGCAATTTGTCTCCATGTTAACTGCCTTGGCTCGATGCTATGGAATCCTGGGAGTTGTAGTTTAGTGAGACCTGGAATTGGACACACCGGGAATACTGTGTCCAATTCTGGGCACTGCAATGTGTCTAGAAGAGAACAACTAAAATGATCAAAAGTCTGCAGAACAAGCCCTATGAGGACCGGCTTAAAGAGCTGGGCATGTTTAGCCTGCAGAAGAGAAGGCTGAGAGGAGACATGATGAGGGCCATGTATAAAGATCTCATTATATCCAATGGTGTATTATAATGGCATTCTCTATATAAAATGGTGAACAACTCCAACAAGAGTCTGAGGACATGTGAAATGATAGGCATGGGCAAACTTCAGCCCTTCAGGTGTTTTGGACTAACTCTATGTTAAGAATTGTGGGAGTTGAAGTCCAAAACACCCGAAGGGATGAACTTTGCCCATGACTGCTTTATAGCATGGTAAGCCTACATGTTAGCATAAATCAGAGCTTGCTTTGGGGATTTTTCAAAAACTGTTTTCAAATTGGATGACTCTGTGGATGACGAGGCCATGGATACAGAGGGCTGACTGTAGGCTTCTTATGGGTGCACTTTACTGTTTAACTTACACATATTTTACAATGAATGGATGCTGCTTTTAATTTATTGCTTTAATTAGATTATATTAATTGTGTTTTTAAATGTTTTTGTTTTTGTGAGTTGCCTTGGTTCCCATCCTGAAAGAAAGGTGACAAAAAGAATGACATAAATGCAATGCATTGAGGCCTACTGATCCTATAGAAAGAGCAGAGTGGATATCTTCATATTTGTGCTCTTTGTGCTCACTTTGCCACATGTCCAAATCAACTAGGAGGCATGGAGTGCAAAGATGTTTATTCGGTTTATAATCTCAGCATACAAACCATTTATCTTTTCCCTCCTCCAGATTCTCATAAGACATTCTTGTTGACTTCATACATCTGATTAATTGGACTCCTGCCTGAAGGAAGCCGATGCCACCATTTATCTTTTGCTGATTTCGTAGAGGCTAATAGTGGTTAAATGCCTGGGAGAAAAGCTCTTGTATACAACAGGAAAATGAAAACATAAAAGGGGTGTTTTGGTGTGGGTTTGCCACATAGTTTGAAACTCACTCACTCCATAAACAGATGGTGACGAAGGGTTTAAGGGAAATTTGTTTATTTTGTTGCATTATCTGCTCAAGGGCACTAGCCCTCTTGGGCAGAGAAAGAAAAAAGAGTTATAGAACTTAACTCCCATGATTCCACAACATTGGACTGTGGCAGTTAAAGTGGTATCAAACGCCATTAACAGGCAGTTAACAACATGTCTCAGTTGAAAAGAGCATGACTCTAGATCAGGCCTGAGCAAACTTCAGCCCTCCAGGTGTTTTGGACTTCAATTCCCACAATTCCTAACAACTGGCTGTTATGAATTGTGGGAGTCAATGTCCAATATACCTGGAGGGCTGAAGTTTGCCCAGGCCCGATCTAGATTAATTCTCTCTTGAGTAAGAAAATGAGAAATATCTCTTTTAAAATTATGTTTGCCTTTTTCAGTTCTTGTTAGTGCTTAACATAACTTTCTATTTCCTCAGGAGCACTTTGGAATCAATTAAATGTGATGATTAACCAAGCAAACATTGAAACTGTACTTAATTTCTTGGGTTAAAAAATTGCATTTATGATACTTTGGATATGAATGTGCTATCTTTTAAATGGGCTATTATATCAATAGCTCTGCTGTTAGAAGTTATAACCATTCTCTTTCTGCCAGGAAAAAATTTCTTGCATCTTTCATAATTTAGCTCACTTTTGCAGCTTTCAAGTCCTGAACTGGTGCAATCCTGAATGAAAAATGGAAAACCTGACAAATTCCTGTCCCAAAATATCCTGAAATCCAGATGGCAATTTATGCTTCCATTGTCTTTTACCACTGGATATGCTGGTGAGATGTGATGGGATTTGCAATCCAACATTTGGAGAGACACAAACCACTCTTATTCTGACCCTTGGCCTGTGCAGAGTAAGGCCCCATCTGCACTGCATTGTAAAGCAGTTTCAGAATGCAGATTAACGGCATTGAACTGAATTATATGAGTCTACATTGACATATAATCCAGTTCTATGCTGTTAATCTGAATTCTGAAACTGCATTATATAGCAGTGTAGGTGGGGCCTAAGATCAATTGAATTCAATTGGACCTGCTCCTGAATTAACGTTATAAGATTGGATTGCGCTGTTAGCATATTTTATTTGGTGAGGCAGCTGGTCTAGGAGATGGGGAGGCACCTACATTTCACCAAATGTCTAGTTGTCAAGTCTAGTTGCACTTTTTGGATATGAATTCATACCTAAATTTGCCCTAAGGGAAGAAGAAGCATTGACGCCACTCACTTCTTCCCTTAGCAGTGCTAAAATTTAGGTCAATGCTTGCCTGTGAAGTGATCAATGGAAAGGGACTCAAGAACTGACAGTTCACAGATTAACATACCTCATGCATGCCTTCTTTTATGTTAACGTGATGCTTATTTTGCTCAGTAATCTTCCTTTGCTAGCAGTCAGATAGTGCTTCAGTTGGAAGTCACTCCAGACTGATCTTTGTTGAAGTCACTTACCAAGAAGAAGCAGAAAGGCCAGTTTTTCAGAGGTGGGGTAGTTGCATTGCAAAAGGTTACCAGGTCATTCTCTTGTTCTGACCTGGTTTCTGAAGCATGTGCACACCTGCCTGGGTTCCCCAGATAAAAGAGAGAGATTTTAGCAATCGACTATGACTCTGGGAACGAAGGTTCAAATCCATGCTCAGCCCTGGAATCCCATCTTGGGCAAGTCACACTCTCTTAGCCTCAAAAGAAGGCAGAGACAAATGACTTCTGAACAAATCTTAACAGGAAAACCCTATGATAGGTTCACCCTGAGGGTTGCCTACATTGGAAATGGCTTGAAGGCACACAATGATATCATTGTATTAACCCCCAAAGTTATGCATACAAATATAGAATACAAGGATGGGAAATGTATGGCTCTCCAGGTGTAAAATTAAAATTCCCATAATTTGTGACTTTGCCAGACCTAGTTGGAGTCAAGTAGAATAATAGATATATACTGATTGTCTAATCCTGGATTAAAAGAATATACACTCTATTTCTGTAATACTAATTTATATGTGCCTTCAATTTGACTGTAGATTGATGTGACTCCATTAATGTCACATGGTTTTCTTGGGCAAGGACTACTTAGGACTAGTTTTTGTCATATCCTTCCTTTGAAATATAGCACATCGCATCTGGCATTAATTGACAGCCTCCTATCCAAGGAGTGACCAGAACTGACCCGGCTCAGCCTCCAAAATCAGACTGGATCTGGTTCCTTATGAAACTGTTATCTATCTATCGATTGATCAATCGATCGATCCACACAATAAAAATGAAAATATGTATGTATGTAAATATGTATGTGGCAGAGGTGTCTACTAACACAGATAGCCTTCCACCTCCACAAACAGATATAGTTCCAAGTTTTGAGAAGCCTCCAAAGGCACTCCTTCCACTGTCATTAAAGGTTATAGTGACTGCCATAAACATGTAGCCCGAACCCTGCCAATGTCCTCCCCAAACACTACGGGCCACCACCTAAGGAATGCTTTCATTCAGGGACCATTTCATCCTACATTGTATGTGTTTCCTCCACCACAGGCAGGTATCTCAGGGTTCCTTTCTCTCTCCATTGGTGTGGAATTTGCATGATTCCCGCCCACTGCTTGTCACTTAACCCTTTCCTACTCTTTTCAACTCTGTCTACATAATAGAGCAGAACTGAGCAACAACTAAACATACTGGAAGAGTACGGGGGATTGACACATGAAGGAAGTTGTAGTTCACCCCGCATCAAGTCAGAGCACTGTGATCCCAACTGACAATGGGCCTGGCCCTCACAGAACCCTCATGACCACATAACATTGGAAGGATTTGGGAAGAATTCACCTAGATTTATAGCCATTGTGGATACTGGGATGTATAGTTCACCTGCAATCAAAGAGAACACTGGATCCCACCAATGACGGACCTGGAACCCTAACATTCAAAAACAAATAATGCCTTTTCATCACTGTGTCCCTAAGCTAGTTGTTAAATAAAAGACGGTCCTTTAAGAATAAGAATTTTTTTACAGTTAAAGCAGAGACTCTGGGTGCATCTGCACTGTAGAATTAATGAAGTTCGGCACCAGTTTAGTGGACATGGCTCAATGCTATTAAATCATGGGAGCTGTAGGTCTTTAGCTTTTTCTGCCAAACTGCCAGTGCCTTCTTAAACTACAAATCTCAGTATTCCATGGCATTGAGCCCTTGCTGTTAAACGGATATCAAATTGCACTAATCCAACGATGTAGCAGTAGGATTTGCTAGCAGAATTTGTTCAGAGGGGGTGTGCTTTGACACTGAGAGAGAGTGACTTGCCCAAGATCACCCAGTGGGTTTCTGTGGTTGAGCATGGGTTCCAATTCCAGTCTCCACACTTGTAGTCTGGCTCCCAAACCAGTGCCCTATCCTTATCTCAAACCACTACGTTCTGGCTCTAACCATGGAAATCTCCTCTCCCTTCAAATTTTACAGTGTAGACAGAGGCAAAGGTTATAAATAATCTTTCCATCCTCTTACCAAATCCCAACCTGTTTCTAGGAAAATGAAACTATGTGACCAAGAAGAAAACAAGATAAATAAAAGTAAAAGAGCTTGGAGAGAAACAGAACTGTAACAAGATGCCAAGGGAAATATGGGGTATATTTTGTTGTGCTCTTTTTTAAAAAAAACATACATAGACATATATATATGTGTGTGTGTGTGTGTGTGTCTATGTATGTAGCAATCATGAATAGGAAACAGTTACTTAGATTTTCTCATCTGTAACGATTTTGTATTCACAATTGCTACTTAGTTATGATTGTGGCATTGTTCTTCCCTTAAATCTGGATGGTGCTAAAGTTTATTATCAGAGGTCACTTTGGTTATCATTTCTGGGGTTTGGGTGGCATTTTCAGCCGCTTTGGAAGGAAGTTTCTATCTACAGTGCAAATCCCCAAGGAACAGCAGTTCTTGTTATTTTACCTTTTTAACCAAAAAGGGACAGAAGCTTACAGGCGTCAAACATTCCTTTTATGTTTGGAATCTCTCTGAGTCCCTCTAGGAAGATAGGGTGGAATATAAATAAAGATTATTATTTATTGATATGCACCTTCCAATTGAATCTGATTTATAGTGGATATTAGGGTTGTTATTGCAAGATTGCCATTGCCTTCCTCTTAGGCTGAGAGAGTGTGACTTACCCAAGGCTGCCCTGTGGGTTTTCACAGCTAAGCAAGGATCCAAGACCTATTCTCTCAGAGTCCGAGCCCAACCCTGAAACCATGTTCAGAGCAGAATCTATCTTTCTCTTTGTGTTAGCATTAGGCAGAAAATGCCTTTTCTCATTCCTAGTTTATAACACCATACAAAAATCACAATATTAACAAGTATTCCTCTACATTTGCCCTATTTCTTAAAATTTTAACATTTCCAGTTACTTGAAAAATTTCCTTTTTAGTTGTAAGTTCCCTGCTTGATCGTGGATCATGGAACTCACCAGGTGACCTTGGACAAGTCACATATAGTACTCTCAGTCCCAGAACACACCACCCCCCATGATAAAATTAGAAATTATTTGAAGGTGCACAACAACAATAAGAAGTCAAATTTTAATAAGGAAGCCAAACTCATATGGCATTTCAGAACATTTGGGTCAAAATAATAACGCCAGCAAGGATCCAGTCTGGTAAATCAATTGGATCTTGCTGTGTCTCCCCAAATGAGTGTTCCTGAACTTCTCAGTATATTTCATAAATATGCTCTACAGGTCTGGGAAATGCTCTGGGGTGGGTTTTAAATAGCATGGAGGATCGTAGAGGGAGCTGAAGAAAGTCCCAATTCTGTCACAGGATATGAAATTATATAATTGGATCTTGCCCCTCTTGATCCTTCAGCTAACATCACAATTTGAACATTATCTTAGCCATTTTCAGTAAGTCATTTTTAGGAACCTTAGTAAATGAGATCAAAGAAAGTAATGTATTGTATAAACACAATGCTAAGAAAGTGTGAGATCTGACAAGAGGTGTTCCATTGAAAGAGTTCAAGTGGAAGTCTGACAAGGGTTTTGCAGTCAACACAAATGGCATGGAAAATCCCATCAAGGATCTCTTTTGAAATATAAAGCTGTGAGGAGTTCAATGATTGCAGATAAATTAGTCAGTTTAAAATATTAAACAGAGTGTTTACACTAATTGTAATTGATTATTTCACTTGATCTTTTTATCTCTGCATAGCACATAAAGTTGATAAGTTGCTTGGGATAAAGACTTGGTAGAAGACTGGCAAATTTTCTCTGAATAACTTTGGCCAAGAAACCCCTACTGTAGGGTTGTCATAGGGTTAATGAGAGACAATGTAATGTAGTGGCTTGAGCATTGGACGATGAGCCTGGAAACTGAGAAGGAAGTCCCCTCCCAATCTCATTTCCAAGCTTATGATGGAGGTGAGACCAAGAGAAGGACCTCTCCTGAAGATCTCAGGGCCCAGGCAGGTTTGTACAAAGAGATGTGGTCAGCCAAATAGCCTGGACCTGATCCATATAGGGCAATGGTTCTCAACCTTCCTAATGTCATGACCCCCTAATACAGTTCCTCATGTCGTGGTGACCCCCAACCAATGATAGAATTGGACCAAACGTCCCACACAATATCCCCCTGACCAACAGAAAATACTTTGTTTTCTGATATTCTTTGGTGGCCCCTCTGACATCCCCTCGTGACCCATCCAGGAATCCCGACCCCCAGGTTGAGAAATGCTGGTATAGAATTTTTAAGGTCATAACCATACTTTGGTGCCCGGAAACAAACTGGCTACCTGTAGCCAGCCCCAGTGAGCAACCTGGTTGCAGATATTTGGACCAGTTGAAGTTTCCGAGCACTCTTCAGAGACAGACCCACATAGAGCACATAATCCAGATGGGATGTAACTAAGGCATGTCCCTCCATGGCCAGATCTGGCTTCCCAAGGAACAGGTGTAGTTGGCTGACAAGTTTCAATTGTTCAAAGGCTCTCCTGGCCATGACAGATACCTGGGCCTCCAGTTTCAGTGCCAAATCCAGTAGGGCTCCCAAACTGTGGACTTGTATGTTCAGGAGGAGTGTGACCCCATCCATCGCAGGCTGAATCCCTATTCCCTGATCTGCCTTCCAAATGACCAGGAGCACCTCTCTCTTGTCTGGATTAAGTTTCAATTTATTTGCCCTCATCCAGTCCATGACTGAAGACAGACACTGGTTTAGGGTCAGGACAGCTTCTTTGGCTTTAGTTGGGAAGGTGTAGTAGAGTTGGGTATCATCTGTATATAGATGGCATAATACTTGTACATCACTGGACATAGAAAAACTGCACAATTTTAGAAAAACATAGTTTCTAAGAACACGGGACACACAGTTAGTTTTGCTGCGATTGACTAAAATAGATTAACCTTTGGAAATTGCTGTAATAGTTTCCCCTTTGGAAATTATTAGTAGCGATCTTCTAATCATTCTGACACAGTCTAGCTCTTCAAAAGAAATAAAAGAAGCATGGAAACATCACCTTTAACTGTCTCAATTTGGCAGGGACAGTCCCAATTATTCATGTCTTCCTATTCCCGTCTTCCCATTTTTTGGGCCACATTTAAAATGTCCCATTTTTCTCCTTCCCCATTTCCCTTTCCGTTTTGTCCTCTCATTTCAACTGCCACAAACTGAGTTCAGCTGTAATAGGAAGAGGGGTAGGAAGAGGGATGTTGCACTGACTCCTAGATGGTGTGTTTTTCTCATTATTCACTTTTATCATCCCAGACACGTGCTAGTGTTGCCTGCCACATGCATCCCAGTTTTCATCTGTGAAATGTCAGAGAACAGGTGGAGAAATCAGAGAAGAAATATGTCTTAATGTCAGGCAAATGGCCTTTGAGCAAAATACAATAACATAAATCATGGAATCATTGAGTTGGTAGAGACCTCATGGGCCATCCAGTCCAACCTTCAGACAAGAAGCAGGAAAATTGCATTCAAAGCACCCCCCGACAGATGGCCATCCAGCCTCTGTTTAAAAGCCTCCAAGAATGAGCCTCCACTACACTCTCGGGCAGAGAGTTCCACTGCTGAACAGCTCTTGCAGCCAGGAAGTTTTTCCTAAAGTTCAGGTGGTATCTCCTTTCCTGTAGTTTGAAGCCATTGTTCCACATTCTAGACTCCAGGGCAGCAAACAAGCCTGCTCCTCATCCCTATGACTTCCCTTCACATATTTATACATGGCCATCATGACTCCTCTTAGCCTTCTCTCCTGCAGGCTAAACATGCCCAGCTCTTTAAGTCGCTCCTCATAGGGCTTGTTCTCCAGACTTTTGATCATTTTAGTTGCCCTTCTCTGGACACATTGGAGTCCAGGTGGACGCCTAGGCTTTTCACTGACGGCGCTGGGTGCAGCGCCGCACCGTCCAGGGTCGGAAGCCGGGTACCCACTCCGCCTCGGGCGGCCCAGCCACAAGATCTCCGTCGCCGGATTCACCCTCAACCTACTGGCTCGCAGCCATCCAGTAACGGCCGAGGCAATGTTGGAAATTATCGGGACGGACTCCGGCCTGCCCCCATCCTCAGAATGAGCTGGGTGTCATCAGCATATTGATGACAGGTCAGCCCATAACTCGCACCAGCTGTGCAAGCGGCTGCATGTAGATGTTAAATAATAGAGGGGAAAGGATGGCCCCCTGGGAACCCCCACAAATCAGTGGGGGAACCCTCAGAGACCACCCTCCCCTCCTCACACGCTGAGACCGCTGGTGGAGGAAGGAGGTCAGCCATTTAAGGGCTGTCCCCTCACTCCAGCCATGGCCAGGCGGTGGATCAAAAGATTGTGGTCGACCGTGTCAAACGCTGCCGTGAGGTCTCCAGCTTGTCAACATCTCCCTTCAACTCTGGTGCCCAGAATTGGACACAGTATTCAGGTGTGGTCAGACCCAGGCAGAATAGAGGGATAGCATTACTTCCCTGGATCTGGACACTAGACTTCTATTTATGCAGGCCAAAATCCCATTGGCTTTTTTTGGCCGCTGCATGACATTGTTGGCTAATGTTTAACTTGTTGTCCACGAGGACTCCAACATTTTGGAATCCAGATACAGATTCTGGAATCCCATTAACCAGGCAAGATAATTTTCAATTTTTCATTCTGCTGAGGTACTGTTTCAGTCAGCATTGGGATTCCAACACTAACTTGGAAATGATATTGGGTTTTGTTGGGATTTTTCTCCCTGGCATTTTGACTTTGATAGCTCACTTTTAGATTTGGAGCTTGGAAAATCTGAGATCTAGGAACAAACCCCTATGAAGCCAAAGGAGGTGTCTCTGGTTGCAAGGATGAAGTCACAAGGAGCAACCTGTGGCAATGTCATTAAGCATCAACCAGAGCTGCACAGAGTACATCATTCATATTGCAAATATCAAGTCTAACAACTGAGGAAAATATACAAACCCATACCTTTCAAGTTGCTTCTCTCACCCTGAGATCCCTCCCACCACTACCTTGAGGACCAAAGAAGTAGAGCAAGGAAGTGGATTTGGCGCACCCGACTTTCCCAAGCTCTACTTTGGATGTCTCCCCCCCACTGCCTGACAATTTCTACTTAGGGAAATATATTTGCATTTGAAATCTTTGAGGATACTTTCATTACCTACTTTTCATCTTAGAAGGCAATGATCCCAGATTACTTTAGGGCAGGATACAGGTAGGCTGCAATTAGTGATACACCCACTTCTTCAACAAGAGCAGTCATAGGCCTGTTCTTGTAGAAACCCATAAGTAAGAATCTGTCAAATCTCCTTTCTAATGAAGGAAGAAAAGTGACTCTTGGATGAGTCATGTCAGCAAGTTTCAGCAACAACCATTGAGCACACCCTGCCAGTAACTCTGTTTTAAAAGTGCAGTTCTCAGTTTTGCTTGGTAGAGTTATATCCGCATTTGGTCCTGTATATGAAATATGTCTTTATTATTAAAGTATGAGCTGGAATCAGATTTGTTGCTCCAGAACTTTTTGAATTTGCTTAGTACAATCTTGGGTTCTTTATCCTCTAGGACAGTGTTTCCCAACCAGTGTGCCGTGGGAAATTGGAACCTCCAATACCCTTTCTTCCCCCTCCTGCCGAACACTTTTTCTTCTCCACTCAGGCTCCCTTCTTCCCAGCCTTGCTCTTCTCACTTTGCCTCGGTTTGCTCTGGGGTGAGTCTGCGCAGTAGCGCCCACACGGGTCACGTCTTCCTCCCTCCCCCCTCCCCTCCTAAACACGCTCACGCTGCCCCCTCAGATCAAAATGGCATCAGAAGTGGAAGTGTAGAAGAAAAAGTAAGTGTTCGGCAGGAGGGGGAAGAAAGGGCGCAAAGGGGAGGGGGGAGGAAGAGGTCTCTGTTGAAAGCTGGCATGGGCAAACTTCGACCTTCCAGGTGTTTTGGACTCCAACTCCCACAATTCCTAGCAGCCTCAGGCTCTTTTCCTCCCCCCCCCCCTCAGCCATTTAAGCAGAAAAGGCCTCAGGCTGTTAGGAATGGTGGGAGTTGAAGTCCAAAGCACCCAGAGGACCGAAGTTTTCCCATGCCTGTTTTAGGGACCTTAAAGTGGTGAGCCTCCTTCAAACATTGTGATAGAAAACAACAACATAACATAACATTGTTTGAGTCCACAGTGCTCTCTGGGTGTAGGTGAACTACAACTTCCAAACTCAAGGTCAATTCCCAAGCAAACCCTTTCAGTACTTTCTGTTGGTAATGAGAGTTCAGTATGCCAAGTTTGGTTCAATTCCATTGTTGCAAGAGTTTAGGATGCTCTTTGTTTGTGTGTTAACTATAAATCCCAGAAACTGTAACTTCCAAATGTCAAGGTCTATTTTCCCCAAACTCCATTTGTGTTCACATTTGGGCATATTGAGTATTCATGCCAAGTTTGGTTCTGATCCATCATTGTTTCAGTCCACAGTGCTCTCTGGATATAGGTGAACTACAACTCCAAAACCCAAGGTCAATGCCCACCAAACTCTTATAGTATTTCCTCTCGGTTATGGGAGTTCTGTGTGGGAGGTTTGTGTCTTTCTGCCATTCCTGCCAGGATATCCATGTTGTGTTTATCAAAACAGGCCCAGGTTCCACACTGAGTGTATAAATACATTTAAAAACATATTAACTATATGTATCACTGTGTTAGAGTGTCATTTTGTGTCATTTTGGTTGGTGGTGTGCCCTAGGATTTTGTAAATGTAAAAAGTGTGCCGTGGCTCAAAAAAAATTAAAAAACACTGCTCTAGGATGCCCTTTTTGGCCTGGCTAAACATGAGAAAACACATTACCAAAAAGAGGAGAAAAGAAAGCACAGATTTGCATTAAATGTTCATACAAGTTGACCATCGCTTACCTGAAATTCCAACATCCAAAATACAGTACTCCAATATCCAAAATTGTTCATGCTGAGATAGTGACATCCTTGAATTGTGATAGTTCAATATACAAAACTTTCTTTCATGTTCAAAATTATTTTAAAAGTATGATATAAAAAGACCTTCAGGCTGTGTGTATAAGGTATATATGAAACCTAAATGAATTTCATGTTTAGACTATTGGAAATTCCATAACCTATTAGAATTAATGCATCATAACTTTTTTGAAAAGATAAAAATCATGTCACATCCATTTGGCAAATGTGAATCTCCACGAACATATAGACAACCTTTTGAAAGACACTAGTCAAGAAAATGATGGCCTTGTTAGAAGTCAACTTTTTAAACAAGTGATATTCATAAGCATTCATGTAATGGCACACAGGTAACTCGGCTGTGAAACTGAATAACCATGTTTTTAAACTGCCAAGGATAAAGACATGCCATTTCAAAAATACATTTGGTTAGCAGAGAATGATTGTTTCTTTGAAGTGGAAGTTGCCCATCTACTCTCCCTTAAAAACCTCTTGTTTACAATATACACTCTAGAGACAAAAACAAAGTAGTCATTTTTTTAAAAAAGAACATTTCAGGTTTACTAACAAACTTCTTGTATATATTCAGCATACTAGTCCATAGTCCAATGTCTTTAAGCATATAGATATAGTCCAAACTGTATACCTGTACTCACTGAAGTCTGAAAAGAGACAAACTGCAATCCACCTCCATTGAGGACTAAAAACATACTATATAACAAAAATGGAGTCCTGTGTTGGAAACCCCTCCCACACCAAAGAGGTATAGTCAAACTGGCAAACCAAAATGTACATACAATATAGGTTAGCAATTATACACATTTACAAATAGTAAGTGGAGGCTTGGAAGCTTGCTATTTCCAACATAGACATTCAAATATATTTTATGAAGTATGTGTATGCAAATACAGGTCTTCCAAAATCCATACAAAATCTAAAACATTTCTGGTCTCAAGTATTTTGAAAAGGTGCGCTCAACTTGTATATTTAATTTAAAAGAAAATAGTGG
The DNA here is from genome assembly GCA_030556195.1 of Anolis apletophallus. Taxonomy (NCBI): domain Eukaryota; kingdom Metazoa; phylum Chordata; class Lepidosauria; order Squamata; family Anolidae; genus Anolis; species Anolis apletophallus. The sequence continues at coordinate 23,595,125 of JARBWK010000010.1, read as the reverse complement.
AATTCATTCCACCAGAGTAGGGTAGACGAAGGACTCATCTACTACATTGACCATTTAAGTTGGTGTGTACCTGGATCACGGAGCTGATCTGGCTTAACATGGGGGAAGTGTGGGAAGACATCCTAATGCAGGGGTGGGCAATTACCGGCCCTCCAGGTGTTTTGGACTTCAACTCCCAGAAATCCTAAGAGCTGGTAAACTGGCTAGGATTTCTGGGAGCTGAAGTCCAAAACACCTGGAGGGCTGGTAATTGCCCACCCCTGTCCTAATGGGAGATGTGTTCCAACCAATACCAGTTCCAAACTATGGAATTAAATTGATTTTCAAAGGTACACAAAATTAGATGTATGTTATCTTGTTTCACTATTAGGAGTTCACACTTTTCTGCAGTGTTATACCACTAGACAAACATTTGCACCACTAGACAAGCATTTTCAAGGCAGGTGGCTCTCAACGGTGATTAACTGCCTTTGTGAATTGTGGTGGAATAACTTTGGCTTATGCAGCTTCATGATGTGAACTCACAAAGAAGTTTTGTGTCTGCCTAAAAATCCCCTTGCTAAAAGAGCAAGTGAAATATGCATACCACAGCAACACATTCTCTACATTTTAAAAATTCCCTCAGCCTCCCAGTTTTCACAAAGAGCATATGAGGTGGCTCAAAAAAGAGAACCATTTTATTGACTACTCTTTCAGATGGTAATTGAGAGCAAGTTATACTCAGGAGTGATTTGCCATTGCATTCCTCTAATATAGCCTGTAGCAGCTGGCATTCCCTGAGGGTCGAAACCTGGGTCTGACCTTGCTAAAAGTAGTGGCTGGAATTCTGCATTGCAATTGCCTAGAGTTTCCTACCTTAACAGTCAGGGAGGCACTTTGAGTGACAGAGGCCTGTGGCGTGGTCACATGGTGCACTTCAGGATGACACAACCAGCTCCCTTCTGTCTCCTGGCCTCCTGTTTGAATAAAATAGTTTTTATTTGCCTATGAACAGGGAGCAGAGATCAGCCCAGTCTAGCCTTCTAGAATCATAGAGTAGACTCATAGAGTTAAAAGAGACCACAAGGGCCATCCAGCACAGCCCCTGCCATGCAGGAAAAGCAAAAAGCACCCCCCAATGGATGGCCATCCAGTATCTGTTTAAATATCTCCAAAGAAGGAGTCTCCGTGATGCTCAGAAGCAATGAGTTCCACTGTTGAATATCTCCTACAGTCAGGAAATTCTTCCAAATGTTCAAATTATGGAATCTCCTTTTCCATAATTTGAACATAATTGGAACACATCTCTGAAAAACAGAAAATAATGCCCTTTCAAATATTTAATCATGGCTTTTGTGTCTCTTCTTAACTTTCCTTTATTGAGGCTAAACATATCCAGCTCCATATACCAATTGTCATTGAGCTTGACCAAAATAAAGTCTTTCTGCCAAGGAGATGAAGATTTAGATAGGTTTGTACAGAGAGATACACTCCGTCATACAGTCTGGATCTAAGCTTCAGCGGGCGTTATAGGCCATAACCAGCTCTTTGAATTGTGCTTGGAAATGAACCAGCAGATTTGTTTCTCCAAGGGAGCAATATATTCCCAGCATCCCATCAGTGATCTAGCCATAGCATTTTGGAACCATTGAGGTTACCATACAGTTCCTAAAAACAACTGCATATGGAAAAAAAATCCATGAGGCTTTTACCAATAATTTTGAGAGATTCAGCAGGATTAAGGGGAATGAGATTCTAGGCCGCCTCATTGAAAATCTGATGCTGGCAATGGCCTGAACCAGCTCCAGATAAAACGCAACCTCCTGAAAATGCCATCTGCTGATTTTGGCATTTGGTGCTACTTGCTCACTTTTGGATCTAGTTAAATCTGGGAAGATGTCCACCATTATAAGGCAAAATTCCATGGTCTATTGAAGGAACTTTTAGAAATATCTTTCTCTCCCTTCCTAACTGCATCCTTCTGTACTATTTTAAACCAGGCTATGGCAGGTTTCTCAAAGGCTCTTCAGAGCTGTTTATGTTGTGGAAGAGGGCTGTTGTAGAGTAGAGCCATGTCCACCCTCTTCCTCTGGATTCTAGTTTTCCATCAACTATTCTTCATATCCTAAATTATTCTAGATTGGGATGAGGAACACATGGCTTTCCAATGTTATGAGACTGCAGCTCTAATTGACTCTTGCTGGTTCATGCATAGGAAATGGTGAGGAATGATGGGATTTGCAGAGTAACACAGAGATATAGTAATCAGTGCTGAAGAGGCTGTACTCATTGTTACAACCTCCATAGTCAGGTCCCTCCCACACACATACACAGAAACACATTTTTGGCCTCCTCTGGGACTTTCCCACATTATTTTCCCTCGCCTTATTAAAATGTCTAGTTATTACTCACTAACCGAATTGTTAATTACAGTGGTATTCACACTGTGTTTCAAAGCATCTTAAATAAACAAGGGATTACACATCAATGTAATCAGCTCACACATATGAAACATCCTACTAACTGGCTACTAGGTTGTGTCTGGATACTCACAAAAGGTGCAATGATGCTCATTTCCTGCTTGTGATCTACTTATCTGGGAACAGGATGTCGGACTAAACAGGCCTTGATCTGATTCAGCCAATCTCTTCTTAAGTGGCTTGGTTTTTACTCTGGTTTGGACTTTGAGAGAGTGGAGAAAACTAACAGAAATGCCAAACAGAGACTGATAATGGCAATACAAATCAAGATGTACCACTATTAAATGTATTCCACCACATTTGTGCATTTAACTTTTGCTGCTTTGATTATTCGTGGGTTTGATTAACATATTCTCTCTTCAACTTTCTAGGTCCTTCAGTATGATTCTGCAGAAGTTGAGCATAGACTCACACAGGAAGACAGAGAGATTCCTAGGGAGAACACTTCTGTGGGCATTTGTAGGTCCTCCGGAATGATTATATGGTCAACTTCCAGTGAAATTTGACTAGAGATTCATGTTAAGGGACATAGATATTCCGAGAGAACTGTTCTCTCAAGCTAGGAACCTCCCCTTCCCTTCATTCTCTTTTACTTTCCTGTTCTTGTGTGTGATATAAATAAACCATAATACAAGCAGAGATAGAAAAATATTATCATATAGTAAGACAATTGTCTAACTGGGTTGTTGTAGGTTTTCAAGCTGTATAGCCATGTTCTAGAAGCATTCTCTCCTGACGCTTGCCATAGATGCAGGCAAAACATCAAAACCTACCTTTTCCAGCAAGCTTTTGAATTGTAATGGAATTTTAAAATTGTACTGTTTTAAATTGCATTTCTTATATATGTAAACCGCCCAAGCCTTTGGGAGGGGCGGTGTATAAGTCAAATAAATAAATAAATAAATAAATAAATGCCTTCGACAGTAGTCTAACTTCTTTTCGGTGTCAGAATCCACAACTAAAGTTGTGGCAAAGCAGTTAGAGGTGGTCAAATAACTTTTATTCAAAAGCTTCCAATGAAGTAGAGTCCACGAAATTCTGAAGTACTTTAATTCATCATCAAATACCTCTTACTATAATTTTACCCATTTTGGCTAGAGAAATCTTACAGATTGAGTGTAATTGCTATGGATCATTTTTTATGTTTGTGAATTTTCTTGATCCCCACTGATGTCTTTCATGTAATTTGAATCCATTTGTTTGGGTTACTCCCAGTTTAATGTGTTGTAGTTTATGAAACCGAAACAAGAATTCAGTCAAAGATAGTATATCTTCAGCAATTATGTGTTAGGGTGTGGTGGATAAAATAGGTGTGGTAGAGAGAAAATAACAAGGCAATTGTGAAATAGTAAGATATAAAACAGCTACATCTGCGTAAGGTCAGAGCATCAAGCTGCAAAGAGTTAACTATTTAATAGGGGTCCTGATGTGGTCGTAGTTGGAGCTGGATTACAATCGTGTTATGATTTGTCAGTTACTCATACAAACTGTACCAGTCAATATTTCGATAAACAGACCCCCATGTTCCCTGGGGTTAGGGAACAGAATCTCTGTAAAAGTGGAAAAAATGTGAGCTTTCAAAGGCTTTTCTACCTGAAATAAGACCTCTTTTAGAATCTCTAAGCTCTCCGACATGACTCTATAGTCAACTTCCATCATACATTGGACATAGTATTGTTGTCGAACAACCAGTCAATCCCCCAGGCCAGTCGTCGAACAACCGGACAAGTCCCGTAGACCGACTGCGGGACAGAGGCCGCGAGGGTTCAGTTAACCTGGCGAGCCCAGAGCGACTAGGTCCTCGTAGCCTACCCGCCTCCCATAGATCCAATTATGCTCACCAATACTGCAAGGTAGATGCCACGAAATTGTTTATTCTGCTCAGCTGAGAGGATGCGAACCGCAATTCCCTGATTCCCGCAAAGAACGCATGCATATACATTCAAAACATTGGTTTTTAAAGGTTACAGAACTGTCAAAACAATTGAATTTCCCGCCCGCCTTCTTCCGGGCCGGCTCCGTTGGTGATTGGTCGGAACGTTGAGGCCAGCTGATGGGCGGGAGGCCGGTCAGTTCCAGGGAGCCTATCAGCGCTCGCTCCCGTTTGCCGGCTTCGGCCAACCAGAGGTCTGTGGCCATATATGGAGTTCCAGGAAGGGAGGCTTAGGCGGGGATTACTGACAGGTTGGCATATGAATGAACACAAAGAGTCCGGGCCAGGTAACGACCTGGGGCAACACCTGGAGATGATGAAGTCATTGGATTGATGTGTCCCATCCATATGTGAATGGGGAAGAAGACGAAGAAGGCCTGGTGATTCACTCAGACCCCTTTGGTGACAAAAGGACTTATTTTGGGGCACACCTGGTTTCCGAGGCCAGGCGGGTTACCCGCTGTGAAGAGCAAACATTTATTGTCCAAGTTCCAGAGGCTGATTTAGTTAGACTAGAAATCCGACCGTTAAACCTGCCTCAGGACTGATGAAGCGTGGGGCTTAAGACAAGGGCTTAGCTTTTCCATAACAAGATCTCCACCAGAAACCGCATGCAATATGAATATGGTGATCCACAAAGGTTTTGGGAACAGGGCGCAGTCGCATTTCCTCTTGACAAACATAGTAAAACACCCTCAAGGCAGTCTTTCTTAACCAAGGGCAAGGATGGGAAGGGAAGGGTTACAAGGGGTCAAGGGAGACATGGAAGCAATATTGTACAGATACACAGATACCGAGATGAACCTTTATTTATGATTTCTGCTTTCCTGATGTCAGCCCAACACAAACAGATGTGGCCCCCTGCTTCATAGGCCAATTCCTTTCTCAAAACTTTTCTTTCTGAGCTCAGAGATGTCCCAAGAGTGAGGAGAGAGAGAAAGAGGAGAATAAAGATAAAAATGTAAAAGCAAAAATAAGTTCCTTTCCTCCCTTTGGGGGTCCCGAACCCGGGACTCCCGTCCCAAACGGCCTTGGCCCTGCCGCTTGAGCTATCGCATCTTTTCCTTGGACGCAGCTCTCCTCGCAGTCTTTAGGCGCCCGGGAAGCGGGAGGAGAGAAAAAATATATAAAAATTCAGGAGAAATGGGGAGAAAGTCGGAAAGAGAAAGAACCTTTATGAACAGACTCCAGCGGGGCTAAGGGAAAGGACGTGTGGGTTTCCACCCGGGAACAGGTGTGCATGCTGAAGTTGGGACTTGTTCACTCGCGGAACGACCTGCGGCTTGAGAGCTGTTGGCCTCGACAACAGTATCACACTGAAGGAATTAGAGATTCCTAGAGAAAACATACTAAGCAAATCCACAAACATGAAACCGGCAAACTTGGAAGGATAGCTGTATGCACACAAAATGTTAATAACTGTCTGGTGTAGAGAAAGAGTCCACATCTTTCATCATCTTTGACCAAGAATGGGGTGTGCACCCCAACCAAGCGGCTTCATATAGCCACTGATAAGGAATATGATTGTCTTCCAGGGATAGTCTGCGTAGATTTAGTTTAGGTGCCCAATTCTGCCATTAGCTGTGAGGCATTCTGGATCCCTAAGCCAAGGTCAGGAATGTTTCTCTCCTCCATCATCATTTACTACCAATAAAACCCATGCTATAAGCAGGAAGTTGTGCCAAGGTTCAGCACCAAAAGAACTCTTGGGAAGCTTACAACTAGACTCAGGCTGCCCTCACACTGTAGAACAGTGGTTCCTGTTTTTGATCAGGGACTACTCTCCAACATTAGTACCAAAAGGGTCAACTGTAGATTCAGTTTGGTTATTTGGGGTGCTGATGCAGAAAATTGCATTGGATAGACCACATCAGCTCTAGGTTATGACACAGAACATATGCCATCCAGTAGTTACCATCTGCTCACACATAGAAAACCATATTGAATAAGCCTCAGCACTATGAGAGGGTTTTTTGAGACCAGTCACTCTCGTTACAACAGTGTAGTAATGTTGAGGCCGTGGACCATATTTTAGTTCTTGCGGATCACTGGTTGTTCATGGACCATAGGTTGCAAACTACTGCTGTAGAACGAATACAGCTTGACACCCTTTTAATTGTCATGGATTAATGCTATGGAAACCTTATATTTGTAGTTTGAAAAAGCACCAGCATTCTTTGGCAGGGAATGTTAAAGACCTTGTAAAACTACAACTCCAAGATTCCAGAGCATTTAGCCATGCCAGTTAAAGGGGTGTCAAACTGCATTCATTCTACACTCATATTCGTTTCTGCATAGAAGTGGATTACCATTTCTGTGAAAACAAACTCTTGGCTAACATGCTTTGCCAGAAGTATGTAAGGATCAGGATGTGAGGATTATTAATCATTCACAAAGTTGGGGGCAGTATTTGATAAGGAAGAAAGAGCATTTGTAGCAGTCAAGAACACTGAAGCATGAAAATTGATTCTATCCTTTTCTGAAAGACGATGTCTCTGATTCCCTCCAACTAAAGAGAACTAGACATGCAGCCTGTCCAATAATGACAGCACAGATTGAATTCCTTACCCTGATTTATGACCTTTCCAAATGATGTGCAATGGGTGGGACATTAAACAACATACAGCATGACTCTTTATCCACAGGACCAGTATATGTGGTTTCATTTATCCACATCTAACAAAATAAATAACCTCTAAGCATTTTCTAGGTCCTTGAATATGACCTATGGTATTATTGGGTCAGAAGTCCTTAATCTCAATAGGTTTTCTTATTATCCATGATTCTGTGTATCCACGTGAAACCCAGGACTGTATCCCTATAGATACAGAGGTCATGCTGTGTGCACAATTGCTGTTGTTCTGGAGAATAGGAAGTCTTTCCTTCACCCAGTCTGAAATCACTTTATCCAAGCAAGGAATTGGGAAATTTTTCTTGAAAGCAAAACACATGTTCTGCCCACACTTCCATTTAGTGTATCTATCAAGTCAGAAAAAAGAGTAGGCCATAAAGACCAGCCTCCTTGCAGAGTGGTCTTTTCAGTCAACTTCCCACTCACATGTCAAACACAAGCAGTCATTAGGAGTCTTTTTTAATAGACAATAGTCCTCTATCTGAAAGGTCACAGAAAGAGTACCCTCTTTTCAAAAATGTCCTCAATGTAAAGACCCAGGCTGATTTAAAGATAAAGACCCATAAGGGGATCTATGAATGTTGAAATTATTTCAAATTACTCTCAGTAAACCGAGGAGCCACATAGATTTTTTTCCATGTCAGGAGCGACTTGAGAAATTGCAAGTCACTTCTGGTGTGACAGAATTGGCTGTCTGCAAGGATGTTGCCCAGGGGATGCCCAGATGTTTTGATGTTTTACCATCCTTGTGGGAGACTTCTCTCATGTCCCTGCATGGAGAGCTGGAGCTGACAGAGGGAGCTTATCCACACTCACCCCAGATTCGAACCTAAGACCTGTTGGTCTTCAGTCCTGCTGGCACAAGGGTTTAACCCATTGCGCCACCACATAGATCATCTCATCAATCTTTCCCATTTTATTTACATGTATTGCAGTTCATATTATTATAAAATAATATCTATTATTACATTAGTCAGAAGACTAGGTGACTTGGAAGGTGCTAAACAGACAGCGCTCTGGCACCACGAGATGCAGAGCTAACCTTCAGAAATGAGTTGGAATAAATTGCCAAAATATAAAGATATATTGTAAAAAGAAGATGGAAATATAGTTATGAAAACACAACAAGAATTGAATTCAATGAACAAGATGATCTCATGGTATCAATATTGGCAGATAACAGAACACTATAAAAAGATAGGGGAATTGCATTTACAGAGCAGGAAACATTCTTGGACTGAATAATGCAATCAGGGAAAAAGATAATAACCAAAATGTATAACAAGCCATTAGAATAGTCTAGATTCAGGGGGGAAAGGATTTATGAAAAGATAGAAATAAAATATAGGAAGGAATATTAGAAAATAAAATTGGGAAGAAATATGGAAGAAAAAACTAAAATACACTTATGCGGCAGATCTGAAAGAAAATTGGATAAAGATGCCATACAGATGGTACTTAACACCACAGAAACTTGGGAAATATTATAAAAACACAAACACGAAATGCTGGAAGAGTGGAGAAATAGAAGAATCATACTTCCACATGTGATGGACATGCAACAAAGCAAAAAATATTGGGAAAAGATACAAAAAATATTCAAGAAATATTAGAGATAAAGATACCATTAACTCCAGAAACCTTCTTACTGGGGATACATGAACAAAAAATAGATGAAAATAAGAATTTCTACTAACCACCACAGGAAGGCTATGTTACGCAAGACTATGGAAAAGGAAAGAGATACCAGAAAAGGAAGATTGATACAAATTCAAGATATAAGAAATATGGATAGACTCACATTCCTGATCTCCAAAAACAAATAAATTCCCCAGGAAAAAAACTAATTGAACCAATCACAGAATACTTAAAAAGAAATAAAATGAAAATGAAAGTATTGATATGAGGAGGGAAAGAATATATGCCAGGACTGAAAGAGAAAAAGAGAGTGGGAGAAGAAAGAAGAGATAATGTAGGAAAAGGAGAAAAACTCAAAGAAAATACCCAGGAGTCAAAATATTATATTTTTATTTTCTTTTTTTCCTTTTTTCCTTTCCTTTCTTTTTCTTTCTATTCTTTTCCTTTCAAATATTTTAATTGCTTTTAAGGAAAATTCCCAATAAAGATTATTTAAAAAAAGAAAAGAAATGAGGTCACAAAGTGGAGTCCACCAAATGCGAGTGCGGAGAAGAGCAAACCACAGACCACCTGTTACAATGCAATCTGAGCTCTGCCACATGCACGGTGGAGGACCTTCTTATAACAACACCAGAGGCACTCCAAGTGGCTAGCTACTGGTCAAAGGACATTTAGTATAATGCCAAGTTTTTAAAACTTCATGTTGTTTAAATACATTACAACTGTATCCTCGGTTTGCTTCTGATATGATAAATAAATAATTAAATTAGTCTATACAGGTAAATCTGCACATACAATTTTATTCATATTTGGGTCATTTTTTTAATTCAGTGATGTGTAAATGTCCATCCTATTAACTTTATGAGTGGGAAAGAAATGAAGAATATATCTGCCCCCATAGCTAGTTTTGCTGCAATTGTTGTTCTTGTTTTGTGCCTTCATATAATTTATAACCCTAAAGCAAACCTAATTACTGGTAAGTTTTCTTTCCAGGATTTGGTCCAAGCAAACTGCTCTTGCCTTCCTTTGAAGCTGAGAGTATGCAACTAGCCAAGTTGAACCATGGTCTACCAGCATCCTACCAGCATCCTACCCAAACACACTGGCTCTCACCAGTGAGGTCTTCCCTCCTTTCTAATCTTGCAGTGTAGACAGAGGCCAAGATCTTTTCAGAAATTCCCATCATTTCATAAATTACCAACTTGTTTCTACAAAAATGAAACTATGTGCCTAAGAAGTAAACAAGCTGACTAGAAACAAAAGTAAAACAGGGATGGAAAGAACAGAAACGTAAAGAACTGCCAGAATTACCAATAAAAATATGGAATATATTTTGCGATATTCTTTCCTTTAAAAAAATTCTCTCAGTACTGGCTGAAATCCTATATCTGCTGCTTAGGGTGCATCTACATCAGGGGTGCTCATTAGGTAGCTCGGGAGCTACTACGGTAGTAGATCTTCGGCCCTCTTCCAGGTGATCTTTGGGCCTCACCAGCGGGATGGGGCGCTCCTGCCATGCGCGCGCGCGTGCACGCACTCCTGCTGCTGGCTTCCGCTCTCGCGGTGCTTCTTTCACCTGCGGGGCATTGCAGGAAGAAGGAAGCACGAGGCGGGGCCTCTGGAAGGAGCTCCCTGCCTCTCTCTCGTCCAGAAGCAGCTGTGCAGCCTCAGTTGCCAGCGAGACAGGCAGGGCGGAGCGCTCCCTCTGGATGCCCCGCCTCATGCTTTCTCCTTCCTGCAATGCAGTGGAAGAAGCGGTGCGCGGGCGGAAAACAGCAGCAGGAGCATGCGCGGTGGTGGGAGTGCGTGGGAGCGCACGGCGGCGGGGGCAGGTAGATCTTTTGGACTTGGTTGCTTTAAGAGTAGCTCGCATGCTGAAAAAGTGTGAGCACCCCTGATCTACATTATAGAACGAATGCACTTTGACACCACTTAAATTGCTATGACTCAGTGGTATGGAGGGGGACATGAGAGTTGCCTCCCCGCAGGATAGTAACACATCCAGGGGTCCCCTGGGCAATGTCTTCATAGATGGCTGATTCTCTTACACCAGATGTGACTTGCAACATCTATGTGGTTTTCTATTTATTATAACTGTATTCTCAGTTAACTTCTGACACAATAAATAAATGGTATGGAGTCCTTGGATATGTAGTTTTTCAAGGTCTTTAGCCTTCTCTGTCAAAGAGTGCTGGTAACCCACCAAACTACAACTCCTGGGATTCCATTGTATTCAGTCATGGCGATTAAAGTGGTATCCAGCTACATTGATTGCATAGTGTAGATGCACCATAATTAGACATGTGCAGCATGGTGAGATTAATAGCCACTAGTCCATCACCTTTCTAGTACTGTTTGGGTTGGGTAGACTCCCATTTGACTGAAAACCCTTAGGCAAAGCTTTCTCTACTTGTCTAGGTTCCACGGCTTGTAAAGCAAACTTTGAAAAGTAATCATCACAGCTAGAATCTCACAACAAGCATGGACCTGCTAGTTAGGATTGAAATAATTATAGTGCTTTAAAATAACTTGATCAAGCTGGAGGAGTCCTGCACAATTTAGAACTTCAATTTCCAACCTCTCTAAGTTCCCACTTATGTAGATATGAGGAAGAATTGGCTACTTTAGTTTGCCATCTATCTAATCACGCAATCTTGATGGCCAAGGGCTAAGTTACCTCCAACACTTCCTTCTCCCATACAAACTATCCTGGGCTTTCAGGAAAAGTCTGGTTTTTGTCTAGCTGTTAGGCAAGATCAAACAAAAGCATGCTAAAGGCACTCTCCCAAAGTTCACATGGAAGATACCAGTCGTGTATTTTTATTTGCCTGGCCAGCATTAGTTCTGCCCTGACCCCTGTTTGGCCAGATAGATAGTTAGACAGATTCAGAATGGAGCTGGCATTCAGACATCTATCCAAGCCCATAATCCCTGGCTAGATTGCATGGTGTATCTACATTGTAGAATCAACGCAGCTTGACACTGCTTTAACTGCCATGGCTCCATGCTGTGGAACCTTAGGATTTTTAGTCTGGTGAGGCAGCAAACTACATAAACATTGTACGATGACACCCTAATGATACCATAGCATTGAGCCATAGTAGTTAAAGTAGTATCAAAATGCATTAATTCTACAGTGTAGTTTCTCCTTTTGAATGACAGACACTTCATGACACTCCATCATAGGAGCACCCAAGTCTGCACATCTGTCTCAGGCCCCTTCTATACTGCCATATAATCCAGATTATTAAATCACATAATCCATATTATTGTCTTTCTACTGGATTATATGCGTCCACACTGCTGTATAATCCAGTTGAATAGCAGATAATCTGGATTATATGGTAATGTACAAGGGGCCTCAGTATAGAGAAACTCAATCAAGCTATAACTTTGGGGTGAGAAGGGCAGAATATAAATGCTGTAAATGAATGAATGAATGATTTTGGGATACAATTACACTGTAGAATGACTACAGTTTGACACCTGTTTAATTGCCATGGCACAACACTATGCAATAGTAGGAATTGTGGATTGGTGAAGCACTAGTTCTACTTGGCCAAAAAGACTAAAGACTTTGCAAAACTCTTTGATCCCATAACATTGAGCAATGACAGTTAAAGTGGTGTCAAACTGTATTTATTCTAAAGTGTAAATGCACTCTAGGACAATATTGGGACAGCAACTAGGAGGTGTTATTTGGACACAGAAGCCACAATGTTTAGTGCTGAAATGATACTATTTCATGTGTTTTGTTGTTGTCCTCTGGGTACATTTTAAAAAACTTATTTTAAAACTTTGTTGATTTTTATGTAGGCGTTCACAAAGTCTCAGACCTGATTCCCATCCAAACAGGATTTCCTAAAGAGGAAGTCCTCAGAAGTCAAATCAGGCACAGAAACAAAACATTGAAAGAAGCAGAAGACTGCCCAAGGCAGAATTATCATTGTTATAGCTGGGACAAAGCAAAAACAAATAAATATCTGTGTAATTTGAACCAGGAGACTCATACTGTATACATAGGGTGAGGAATGCATGTTTTCATGGGAGTAAAATTATTTGGTTTTGATACACACACAAATATGACTTGCTAGCATTTGACCAATTAGGACCATTTGCATACTTCTAATCAAGAGTGGACAGAATACAGATAACAGAGGGAGCTGCCTGTGAGGTTCTCATTCCCAACAACAGCAGTAACGACAACATGATCTTCTGCATCAAAATGAGGCTGATGAATTTGAAAACCTATAACCCAGAGTGGAGTTTTATATGAAAGAGTGGCAAAATGAGCTTAGCTTTGGTACTAGTTAACAGGTGCTCAGAGAACACGAAATATTCTTTAATTTTGTGTTAATTATAGCTAGTGAATGTTGGAATATTAGCACACAAAGCAAGCAAAAAAAATCAGATTGGCCTGGATTTATTTGTTCTTTCCTCTTTGCTTTCTTACCCCAGATTGGCTAAGCATATCCTCAATATCCTAAAAGCACCACACATCTTCAGCCCATCCTCTGTTTGGATATCAGCCAGCATGCCAATTTATTTATTATTTATTTATTTCAGATATTTGTACTCTGCCCTTCTCAACCCCCCCCCCCCTTCCCGGGAGGGGGCACTCAAGGCGGCTTGAATCAAGACCCTTAAATATACAGAGATATTCGCAGGAACAACTCTGCAAGCGAGAGTCCAAAAGTGGCAAGCTAAAACTCAGCACTTCAATCAGTGGCTGAGATCGGATGAGAAACTCCCTCTTGGGCACACAGAAGAGTGGACAACCTGGAAGGTGCTGAACAGGCTGCGCTCTGGCACCACAATATGCAGAGCCAACCTTAAGAAATGGGGCTACAAGGTGGAATCCATGACATACGAGTGTGGAGAAGAGCAAACCACAGACTATCTACTACCATGCAACCTGAGCCCTGCCCCATGCACAATGAATGGAGGACCTTCTCACAGTGACAGTAGAGGCACTCCAAGTGGCCAGCTTCTGGTCAAAGGACATTTAGTATAATGCCAAGTTATTTTTTTTAAAAAGTGTTTTTAAATGTATTTTAACCATACCCTCAACTTGCTTCTGATACAATAAATAAATAACCAGATTCTATCTGATTCAAGCAGAGCCAAGCCTGGCCATGTATTTGGGAGGGAGATTCCCAACCATTACCAGGTACTGGAGGCTATATTTCAGAGGACGACAGTAACAAACTACCAATGACTGTATTCCTTGCCTAAGAAAGTCATTTGAAATTCAAGGGGTCACATAAGTTGACTAACAACTTGAAGGCACATACACAAACACATTTTCAAAGTCCACTGCTATACACAACAGGCCACCAAAGGCCCAAGTATGAGAAGGAGGATAAAATAGCATACAGGAAAAAGAGTTTGTAAGTAAGTTGTTACAAACAAATCAAATAATGCAACACAAGAGCAGAGGAACTCTTGAACAGAGCACATAAGCTTCAAGCTGGAATTGTTAGCCTGGTTGCTTCTATGTTTATTTGTTTGCTCAAACATGTTCAACAACTGCTTATTCTCTGGACAGGCATTCATGGGATGAGGACAAAAAGAGAGTAGTGTGCTAGCAATTTAACTTCATCCACCCAGATTTACCTGCCCTTGCACTAGAGCAGGGCTGTCCAACTTCTACCGGCCCAGGGGCCTGAATTCCAGTCACTGATGACCTGGGGGGGCCTAAGGGTCTGCCTCCGCCCCCTCCCCGCCCCTGGCTCCGCCCTCTCCCCGGCTCTGTCCCCGCCCCTCTCCCCTTATTTTTATTTAATATTAAATATATTTAATTCCATCCTCCCCTCCCCCCTTATTTTAATGTATCCCATCTCCCCTTATTTCATCTTTAAATATATTTAATTTTATATTTAATACACGAGGGAGATGGGGGAGGGGAATGAGGAGCCCCCTGCTTCGGCCTACCTTTTCCAAACGCGCAGGATCCAGAGAGGCGACGACCGACTGAGTCGAAGAAGGTCCTAATCGCGTCTGTGGGCCTCAGCGATCCAGTAGTAGAGTAGCCGAAGAGTATCGCGAGAATACGCAATCCACACGGGATTTCGCTGTCAACGCCGGCGTGATCTCGCGTTGACAGCGGAATCCCGTGTGGATTGCGTATTCTCGCGATACTTGCTTTGAACCCGGAAGTAGGTTTTTTTATTTTTATCATTTATTTTATTTTTCAATTTTTATTTTTTATTAAAAAGCTTAGGGGGCCGTAGGGAAGGGGCTGGGGGCCGTATACAGCCCCCGGGCCGCCGGTTGGACAGCCCTGCACTAGAGCAAGAGTGATAAACTCATGTTCATCAAGGGCCATAACTGCCTTCAAAGGGCCATTAAAATCAAGGGTGGAGAGGGCCAACTACGTACAATCCTTTTGGACATAGTGATTGGTGCTTTTTAGTTTTGACCCAGTTTGGGTCCCTAGAATGACAACTCCCCATTACTTTTGACTATCGGCCATGCAGATTGGGGATAATGGGAATTGCAACCCAACAGCACTTATGGCTCTGTGGTTGGAGAAACAAGGTTGGGTTACAGGACATTTTAAAGTCAGACATTCATATCCACAAGCCTTGTATCTAATTTCAAACTTCACTCTTCTGACTAAACAGAGCAAACTGCAGCCTTCCAGATGTTACTGTATCACAACACCCATCAGCTCTAGTCATGATGTCTCATGATGAAGCATGCAGGAGTTGTAGTCCAGCATCTGAAGGGCCACATAAAATGACATGGTTGGCTGTACTTGTCGTCCGTGCCTTGAGCTTGACACATGTGCACTACACTTATGTGTGCATCATCCTCTTCAACATTTGACTTGTGTATTGACATGTATATGGATCACAACTGAAATCTTAACAAGGGTTCATGATAAAACTAAAGGCTATGTGTTGCTGTGAGTTTTTCAGGCTGTATGGTCACGTTCCAGTAGTATTTTCTCCTGATGTTTCTCCTGCATCTGCAGCTGGCACTGTCTTCTATTGTTACCTATCAAAGTAGACCTAAATAGGTCACAATTAAAAGGGCCTTTTAAAATGAAGGATTGCATATACCCAGGCAAGGGAGTGCACAAAAGAGCTCAGTTCACAATTAAAGTTTGAATTCCAGGATGTTCAAGTTTTTCCTCTTTTGGACTCCATTTCCTTGGCAGCCATGGGAACCAGATACAACCTTTCCTTGACCTGGTGAAGTTAAATAATCACACTGCTTTGTGAATAGGCTATTTTCCTTGCAAACAGGCCAAAAAACAAGAAACAAATGGGTTCAGCACATCACTTAGTGTTTGGGATTGGAATGTATACTTTCCTATTGTTTATCAGGATATCTTTTTCCTCTTGTTTCAGCAAAGGGTAAAGCTGGGATATAGGGCATTGTCCTCAAAGTAGTGCCATCTTCGAAGCCTCAACAGAAATATTTTCGTGCAACATTGCCAGTTTCTTTTTCCTTGTGTCAGGAGCGACTTGACAAACTGCAAGTTGCTTCTGGTGTGAGAGAATTGGCTGTTTTCAAGGATGTTGTCCAGGAGTTTGCTGGATGTTTTGATGTTTTACCATCCATGTGGGAGGCCTTTCTCATGTCCCTGCAGGGGGAGCTGGAGCTGACAGAGGGAGCTCATCTATGCTCTCCACAGATTCGAATCTCTGACCTGTTGGTCTTCAGTCCTACTGGCACAAGGGTTTAACCCATTGTGCCACCGGGGGCTCCAAGACAAGGGATTAACTCATTGCCAGGTTATCATACAGTTCTAACACAAGAAAATATATTGCTCCTACAGTAGACCCTCAACGTTTTGGAGACCTAGGAGTGAAAGATCCTTGCAAAAATGGAAAATCACTATTTTTTACCTGAAAGAACCCTTTTTAAAGAATTGTCTATGTCCTTCAATGAAACTCCATGGCCAGAAGTTGACAGTTGACAGAATTGTGTTAGTGGATCTAGAGAATCCTAGATAGTAGTTTTCTCTTAAAAGATCTAGGGCCTCCAGTATAAATCTATGGACAATGGCCATTGGAAATAGGCTTTAGAGCCACATTGAAGCACCTATAACTTGGGAATACCATATTAATCAATCTGTCAATACAGTAATCCAATTTACAAAATGTTAAAGATACAAATGTGGAGCCTCGACAGTGCTCTACTTCCCATTCGTTTCCTCATTTATCATGCTAGATAGGGTAATGGATATTGCAGCACAATAATTTCTGAAGAACTACACAGTTCCTAGCCCTACCCTACATCTGCAAGCTATAGTATTCCTCTTAGAAACATACAGGAATATAAGGGAATGAGGTAGAATACCAGAAAGTGTAAAACAGCTATGTTTGCTATTAGATTGATGTAATTTAAGGTGATAGTCGGGGTGATGCAGTGGTTTGGATATTGGATTATGAAGAACAGGGTACAAATCCTCTCCTTGTCATAGAAACTTGCTGAGTGAGTTTGGATAGATCACACATCTTCAGGAAGAAAGGGCAAATTTCTATTCACACACAAAAAATCCTATGAGAGATTTATCATAAGTTGGAATCAACTCAAAGCCAAAGAAGAACAAGAGTTGTAAATCCAGTTATTATCATATTGCTAATCTCAGTAGGTCCAGTGAATCAATGGAAATATGTAAGTCAACCATTATGTCAGTTTCATAGATTCAGTTTGTTTACTCTAGTTGTGAGTGATAATTGGATTGAAGTCTCAGAATTGAAAGATGGTACAACTGCTATGTGTTCCTGGTTCTGCCATTATCCTTCCCTTCCTGGTATTAGAGAATACTAAAATACTGCTTGCAGTGGGGGCAGGACAATAACTGTGGAGAAGGGAAAGAAAGGCCCAAAGCTCTATGACAATCATGTTTCCTGCTTCAGTCTTAACATGAAAAGTTAAATCAAGCTGCAACTACCTGGCAACCTGACTTAAATGAAGTAATTATTGCATGGAAAAACTCAGTTATTAGGTTTTGGAGTTTAAAGAGCCAATCTGTTAGCACTTCGTTTTCCAGAACTCTCAAAAATAACATTGGAATGGAGATTCAGATACTTTTGTTTGTGGTTTCTATTACTTCTCCATACCTTTAAACTGTTTGGATCTGGCAGCAAGACTGACCATTTCCCCTGTTTTAAAATGTCCTGTTTTCCTCTGGCACTTCCCCCTTTGTCCTTAGTTTACTTCAATAGCTGCAAACTGAGTAACAACTTTTGCTATCCTGACCACACTCTGATGTTGCTTGCCTGCTTGACTTCTAGTTTTCTATGCTGTGGGTTGTAGGTGGGTGTATTTTCCTGTTATGCTTTATTTCTGAGCTGTTTCTCTCTCAAAAAGACACAAAGCTACAGTGTTGTATGTCTGTCCAACTACTGTTTGGACAGAAAAGATGAAGGTCTTGTTTAGGCGCCCAGTTTGCGTGTCATTCAAGCCTTCCATGACCATTGTAAGATTATATGATCCTCTGTTAATGGAACATTGGATAGAAATATATGTATATAAATATGTTGGAAAACATTTACCTTCTACAATAAAAAAAACTGAAATTGCTTTATTATACTGATGAATTGTCTCAAAAAAAGTAACTGAGAAGCTTCTGAAATTGTTACGCCAAACTGTCAATAAAATGAATCCTCTGGAACCATGAGGGTGTGAAGCTACCTGTGAATCCTTGCCCCACAAAATTCATTATTCAGAACGAGAAGGAAGGTGTGCCTGGACAGGGGAATACTTTCATACCCGGGTTACTATCCTGGTTGACACAGCAGGTTCTCCCCTTTCTGTCTGATGGTAGCAACTGGGGTGCCAAGTATTACTACCATTAGATGGACCGTTGATTCCTGCTTTTTTCACAACTGCAGTTGCTATTTATTTAATGGAATACACCTCCCAGAATCCCCCAGTCCACATAATAATAATAATGATGATGATTATTATTATTTATCTCCCACTTTTTCTCTCCATAAGATGACTAACATTAAAAGCATCACAATACAATGTAAAGTTTACAAATATAAAATATAAAAACAGTATTAAAGATCATTAGTGTTAAAAATTACTCTCCATGCTGACTAGCAAACTCTCATTGCATTCCCCAAAAGAAACATTTCCCAGCTCTCATACCCTCTAGCACAGGGGTGCTCAGAATGGTGATCGGGATCACCAGGGTGATCTTTGGGCTTCATCCTGGTGATCTTCAGGCCCTTGACCAGGTTTTTTACAGTTTGTCCTCTTCACGCGCCCCTGCACGCTGCAAAGAAGTCCTCCGTCATTGCTCATCCCTGCTCCCTGCTCGCGCGCCGCCTCCAAAAGCTGCAGAGTCCAAGAGGCAGAAAGGGCCCCCTCTTTTGGATTCCTCCTCCTCCCTCCATCCTTCTCCAGCCACTCAGAGTCGTAGGAGACCAAAGGGGGCTGGCCTGGATGACGCGATGCATGGCTGGCCCCTTGCGCATGCGCAGAAGCGCCCATTCTGCCTCTCGGACTTCTCGTGAGCTCTTGGAGGCAGCACACATGCTGGCGGCGTGGAAATAGGAGCAATGATGGAGGAGGAGAAGAAGGACGCTTTGGGGTCATTTCTTTACCGCATCTCAAAGGTCGGTCTTTTTACTTTGGGGTGGGTGCTTGATTGTTCTGTGGTATGCCTCTTTGTTTATTTTTAATGTTTAAAAATGGCCTTTTAGCTCCAAAGCTTATCTGCTTGCTTTGTTCCTTGAGAAATATATGTTGGGGAATATGGAAATGTGGGAGAAATGGGGTGGTTGGATGTATTTTTGCATGCCCCTTTGTCTACCTTGCTGAGTATTAAATGGCCTTGCAGTTCAAAAGCCTCTCTTCTTACTTTCTGGCTGATAATATGTGTGGTAATATGGCAGTGTGGGAGAAATGGGGTGGTTGGATGTATTTTTATGCTCTGTTTTATATTGTTGTTAAATTGAAATGTTGATGTTTTATAACTTCATTTTATGTAAACTGCCCCGAGCCTGCTGGAAGGAGCGGTACATAAAAATGAATAATAAATATAAATAAATAAATAAATAAATAAGAAAATAGTTATATGCTTTACATTTCTCGGTAGGTGATCTTTGGGACTTGGTTTTTAATCAGTAGCTCCCATGCTGAAAAAGTGTGAGCACCCCTGCCAGTCTAGCAGTATTTTTTGTGTAGCAACAGAGATGAACAAGGAAGTCACCGGCTATCTTGTTGCTTGGAAGGTAGTTATGGTACAGGGCTGTCCAAATGGCGGCCCCCGGGCCGTATACGGCCCCCAGCCCCTTCCCCACGGCCCCCTACCCTCCTGCAAGATATCTGCCTTTTTTTAATGAAATATTCTTTATTGCAGGTTTTCAAAATTTTAAAAACATAAAACACATAATACAAACTTACTGGGAAAGGGGAAGAGGGGAAAAGGGGGTGGGAAAGGGTGTTCGGGGGTGCAAGGAGAAATGGGGAAGGGAAAGGTTGTGGAAGGGGTGACAATGCTTAGGGGAAAAAGGGGGGGTACAAAGATATCTGCCTTTTAAGATCAAAAAAATTTAAAAAAATATTTTTTGGAATATTTTTTTGGAATATTTTTCGGAATATTTTTTTTCGCGGGGGGGGGTTGAGGGGCGGGGCAGGGAGGAGGAGCAGGCTCTCTTCCTCCTCCTCCTACTTCCCTCCCTCCCCCTCTCCCTCCCTCCTTCTTTCTCTCTTTCCCCCTTTCATTCCTTCCCCCTTCCACCACCTGAAGGAAAGAGGGAAGGAGAGAGTGCACGAGTGAGAGGGGGCGTGGCCAGAGCGAAAAAGGGGCGGGGCCGAGTTCGGAGCAGGGGGGGTGCTCACCCATTCCCTTTCCGGCTTCCTCCTCTCCTGAGGCTTCGTGCCAAGTTTGGTCCTGATCCATCATTATTTGAGTCCACAGTGCTCTCTGGATGGAGGAGAACTACAACTCCCAAACTCAAGGTTCAGTACTTTCTGTTGCTCTCATGAGAGTTTAGGTTTGATTCAACATGGCTGAGGAATGCTTTGATTGTGTTTTCCCCTTATGGCAGAAGATTGGACTGGATGGTCCTTAGAGGTCTCCTATTCTAGGAACCCATTGTAATAATAATTATTATTATTATCATCAGAGGCTGAATGGCCATCTGTGAGGAACGCTTTGATTGTGTTTTCCCCTTATGGCAGAAGGAGATTGGACTGGATGGCCCTTGGAGGTCTCCTATTCTAGGAACCCATTGTAATTATTATTATTATTATTATCATCAGAGGCTGAATGGCCATCTGTGAGGAATGCTTTGATTGTGTTTTCCCCTTATGGCAGAAGGAGATTGGACTGGATGGCCCTTGGAGGTCTCCTATTCTAGGAACCCATTGTAATTATTATTATTATTATATTATTATTATCATCAGAGGCTGAATGGCCATCTGTGAGGAATGCTTTGATTGTGTTTTCCCCTTATGGCAGAAGGAGATTGGACTGGATGGCCCTTGGAGGTCTCCTATTCTAGGAACCCATTGTAATTATTATTATTATTATTATTATTATCATCAGAGGCTGAATGGTCATCTGTGAGGAATGCTTTGATTGTGTTTTCCCCTTATGGCAGAAGGAGATTGGACTGGATGGCCCTGGATGGCCCTTGGAGGTCTCCTATTCTAGGAACCCATTGTAATTATCATCATCATCAGAGGCTGAATGGTCATCTGTGAGGAATGCTTTGATTGTGTTTTCCCCTTATGGCAGGAGGTAGGACTGGATGGCCCTTGGAGGTCTCCTATTCTAGGAACCCATTGTAATTATTATTATCATCATCATCATCATCAGAGGCTGAATGGTCATCTGTGAGGAATGCTTTGATTGTGTTTTCCCCTTATGGCAGAAGGAGATTGGACTGGATGGCCCTGGATGGCCCTTGGAGGTCTCCTACTCCAGGAACCTGTTGTTGTTGTTGTTATTATTATTAGCAGAGGCAGAATGAACATTATGCCTTATCGTTCAGGGTTATAGTCCTGTGTGGAAGGGCCCTGGCTTCTTATTTGACTTCCTTTCCACACATCTGAATAAAATCCCATGTTATTTGCTTTAAACCAGATTATATGAGTGTGGACTCCGATAATCCAGTTCAAAGCAGGTATTCTGGGTTATATGGCTGTGTGGAAGGGCCCTGAATCCACACTGCAATATAATCCAGTTCAAAGCAGGTTTTGTGGGGTTTCCTGCCTGGATATTCTGAGTTATATGGCTGTGTGAAGGGCCCTGAGTCCACACTGCTATATAATCCAGTTCAAAGCAGGGACTGGGACTTGAGACTGGGATTTTGGTGTTCATCTCTATCTCCAAGTCAAAGCCCCGGTGTCCTCCACAGACACCTCCAAGGCGGGGAGAGGGCAGAGCCGGGGAGGGGGCGGGGCAGGGGTGGAGCCAGGGAGGGGGCGGAGCCTGGGCAGAGCCGGGGAGGGGGCGGAGCCGGGGGCGGAGGCAGACCCTTCGGCCCCCCAGGTCATCAGTAACTGGAATTCCGGCCACAGGTCCGATAGAAGAAGAACAAGAGGATTTTCCAATGAGGAAATCATGGTAAGGTGAGGTAGGAATGTGTCACAACCTGGGCCCTTCTGGGAGTTTCTGGTTAAACTAACTTCCCAACACGTTAGGCGACTTTGGGTTAGTCATTCTCTATCTTTTTAACCTACCTCACAGTTACGTTTGAAGATACAATAACTCACAATTAGGTTGCAGCAGTTTGTGTATAGTAAAGTAGTGAAATCGAGTAATTTAGAGCAGTCATGGATAGTGAGATCCGGACTGCGTATAGCGAGACCCGAGCTGTGGATGTTGAGATCTGATAGGCGGATAATGAGACCCGGCCTCAAGACACTGAAAGTCTGTGCCTGGCAAGATGAAAAGCTACAATCCAATGTTCCCAATCAAAGAAATCTCACCAGTTGAAGAAGAACCCAGGTTATAATGTCCATGTGTAGATGAAACCCTGGGACATTTTTAAAGCAACTGAAAATTGCAAATGTTTAATCAGTACTGTGTCCACCAAATGGGGACAATTTAAAAGTATACAGTTTCCTAGACTTGAGCCAATCTTCATTTTATTCCTCATTTACAGGAGGGCTATTTATGAAACACTTGTTATAGCCATTTCTAATCAACCTGAATTTGCTGTGAAACTTGTTTAGGTGCTTGGACCCACCAGTTTGGCTCAATGTCGCTAGCTATCCCTATAACAATGTGTAATTTGAACAATAAAAGGTAAATATGACTGCAGCTTTCAATGACATCATAATCTAAACATGTCCTTACATCAACTTCCTCAATGCAACTGTTTGGCTTTTAGAAAAATTGAGGAATTTCCCTCCAGACTGTTTCTCTCTTATTCATTGGGTATTTTGAATCTCTATTGTAATCTTGGTTTGTTTGGATAGTGTTTTGTGTTATGTTTTCCTGCATCACAACATCCTGAAACTGGAGGAGGATATGTTTTTTCTTTCTCTCCCTCCTTCCCCTTATCTTATTTCCTTTCACTATTAGTTCTTTTATGAAGCAGTGGGCATTCTCAGGATCTCAGATGGATTCAGGGCCTTCCACGGAGCTGTACAAAATCGACATGAAACTGGATTATATGGCAGTGTGGACTCAGATAATCCAGTTCAAAGCAGATATTGTGGATTATCTGCCTTTATATGAGGGTTGAATGAAAAGTAATGCCTCCACTTTCATTACTTGGGTTTGGATGAGAATATTTTAATAAATTAAATGCAGAAATAATCCTTAGAATGTGCTCTTTAACTACCACTATTCACTTTTCCACATAATCACCAGACAATTGGATACATTTCTGCCAACAATAAACACGTTTTCCAAAGCCGTCACAGAAGAAGTCAACACTCTGTTTCCACAACCAGCATCTCACAGTTCTCTCAACGTCTTCATCAGAAGCATAATAATGTCCCCACAGATCTTCTTTCAATATCAGGAACAGAAATGCCGATTATGCCTGACATTTCTCTCTGAGTGATACGACGATCATCCTGAATCAATCTGTCAACCTTTTGCTTGGAAAACTTGGTGGTTGCTGTCACAGGACATCCAACTCTTTGTCATGCAAGTCGGATGTTCCCACCTCAATATCTTTAAAATTACTTGCCCAATGACACACAGTACTCACATCAACACAATCACCATAAACAGCTTGCATTCTCTGATGAATCTCCTTTGGGGTGACACCTTCTGCTGTCAAGAATTCAATGACTACACATTGCTTCAGTCACATTGACTGACTGTCTGTGCAGAGTTCCATACTTCACACTTTAACAACACAACCATTCAACGCTAAGGCTTCCTGCCAAAATGGAACTGTAGAAGAGAGTCTACTGAACAAGCCAGTACCTGCCGCATACCAGTACTGCCATCTGTTACGAAGGAGTTACGAAGGTGGAGGCATTACTTTTCATTCAACCCTTGTATTCTGGATTATTTGGGTGTGTGTAAGGGCCCTCAGAATAAACCTCCAAGAGCTTCAGCTGCAGCATTGTCCAACTGGCTGTATCATCCCAAATTGCTGCATTTCCCACAGAAGTAGATTTTATTAGAATGAACTTCAGTGTCTCAGTGACAAGAACCCAAAGTCTTGGGGATGTATATGGTTTGCATTATTCCTCCATTGCTTCATTTCATATTTTGAGTAAACGCTTAGCAGGAGGATGGTTGGGGAGCAAGAACTCACAGGAATCTTCATGGGACATGTTTTCCATTGCCATCTTCAGGCTTGCCTCTCTGTCCTGCCTTGTGCAATCAATTTTGGAAAATCTGTTAACGAATAAAATGTTGCCTGATGACCTCTTAGCTCAGGGCGTGATTTGGAAGCACACAGCAACAAGAAAACCATGCTTCCTCTGATTCATAGTGAAACTTGAAAGATAGAACAATTATCGTGGCTGTCTTTATGGCTCCCAGAATTAAATTTTAAAAGTCCTATTAAGAGCATAACTGTGGCAGACATATGAAAGAATAACATAATTTGATCACAATATTCTCTCCCTCCTTCTAACTAAACCCCCTTCATTTATTTCCAATGTAGTTAGTTTTGACAACTGCCTTTTTTCATTCCCAAGAGACTACTTTAAAAATACTCTAGCCATTTGCACAATAAAAGGGAAGAAATACGAAGTGTGAAAAGAGGGGTAAATATGGGGCAAGGTAGAAATAATGCAGGTTACCTGCCTTTGATTTGTGGCTACCAAGTTTTAATTCATCTCCCATGGCCCAAATAGCAGCTAGATTGGCAGCAATCAGATTAGTTCCCTGAAATGAAATCCTTCACCCAGAACTGGCCCTGCCATTAGACTCTGTGAGACAACTGCCTCAGGCACTGGATGATAAGAAGCTGATCTGTGTTGGCCATACAGCTTCCCACCTTCCCACAGCTCAAGGTAGTCTGCTAGTTTTACAGTGGATGCTCTTGGAAGATAAACAGAGTGAGAGACTGCCAGCACAGGCCAGAAAATATTTCAGAGGAAGGAACTGGCAAAACCACTTCTGAGTATTCTTTGCCTAAGGGCTCTTCCACACAGCCTTATATCCCAGAATATAAAAGCAGAAAACCCCACATTATCTGAGTGTGGACTCGGAAAAACCAGTTCAAAGTTGTGGGATTTTCTGCCTTGATATTCTTTGATGGAAGGGCCCTATGAAAACGCTATGAAATTTGTGGATGCCACCATAATCTGACAGGTGACATACTGTACATCTATCCCCAGTTGGTGCCCTGCAGGTGTTCCGGCCTAAATCTCTCCAAATCTCAACACCCAGCTAGTCAGCCTGAAGGGTGGTGGGAACTGTAAAGGTAAAGGTAATGGATTCCCCTGACATTAAGTCTAGTCATGTTTTGACTCGGGGTGGTGCTCATCTCCATTTCTAAGCCAAAGAGCCAACATTGTCTGCAGATGCCTCCAAGGCCAGCAAGACTGCATGGAGCTCTGTTACCTTCCCACAGAAGCAGTATTTATTAATCTACTCACCTTTGCATATATTCAAACTGCTAGGTTGGCAGAAGTTGGCCCTAACAGTGGTAGCTCACCCCACTTCCTGGATTCAAACCACCGACCTTTTGGTTCTTTCTTGCCTTTTCTCCCAAAATCATCCATTTTCAGATTTATCATATAAGTGGGTGTAGTTCCCACCCATACTATTTTGAAAAAAACCCCAACTGCTGAGGAGACAGGAGTTATTGATCTGCACGCAAGCACGCACACACACACACTTAAACTGAGCTCCTATCCTTCCTCCCAATCTCATTAGTCTCTAGCCATAGCGCAATCTCGAAAGTCAAGATTACTGTGATGGGGATATGACAAAAAAGGCAAAGGGGTGATGTTTTGAAATTTCAGTTTTTGTAATGATTACATTAATTTCAAAAAAGCAGGATTTTGGGAGATAAATGTCAGTGTTTGAACCCATGGGAATGACTCTTATTCCATGTCAATCAAAGCGATTCAACACAGGTAAATTTGACAGATCCCATTCCATGTACTTTTTGCCATTTTCTCCAATTGTGTACTAATTCCTGAGCTCAGAAGGCAATCCCTGCCCCTATCAATCCCCCCCCTCATCCCCCTGGTTTCCAGACATTTCAGAAACACTTCCCTGATGAGTCCCCCTGTATCATCTGACAGACTCTGTAATAGATCATTTCCTTTTTATAGCAACATGGCGGCGCTGTGAGGTCGCAAGGCGGCTGAGCTCCGCCGGAGGTTCTTTGAACCTTACCATACAGCAGCCCCCGGTGAGAGACCACCAACCCCCTTCAAGGGGGGCAGATTATACAACATCCAAGGGTTCGAGACCGAGCCCTTAGTGCTTGCAGGGATGGTGCCAAGCCCTCCTTTCTTCCTGGATGCCCTCGAAGCAGAGGTTGAGGCCCTGCTGGGACCCCTCAAGGGCGCGGTGCCGGGTAGCGCCATCTGGGGACCCTTGGGGCTCATGGAGTCTGCGGAGCCCTTGGTGCCCCTCAACCCCATCCGGGAAGAGGATGAAGAAGAGGACGAAATGGGGGGTCGACCTGGACATGGACTGGAGGCCCGTGAGGAACCGCCAAGTCCAGCGACGAGTGGAATGCACCAGTCGGCAGCTCCACTCACCTCCCTCTCGTTCACCCCCGAATTCGTGAGTCACCCCACCTGCCTTTGCCGTGGCCTTGACGGCCTGTTGAGGTGGCTGGCTGCTCTACTGGCCGAGGTGGGGGAGCTGCTTGCCCCCCCCTCACGGTGGGAGTCGTTGCGGCCGCTGTCCTCTGGTTCCGGATGGGAAGCGGCCCAGCGAGGAGGCGACCGCCGCCGTTGCTGCGCCTATTGGAGTGCTGGGCGAGTCACCCCTTGACCTGCTGGACGACCACCTGGGGGTGAGCCGGGGAGAGGCTTGGGCCGTCGCCCTGGAGAGCGTCTCCCAGAGGAGCAACCTGGCTGAGGGAGATGCCCTGACCCCCCAGGGGATCCAGGGGGACGTACTAGAGAGCGGGACCCGGCTTAGCCCGGCTGGGAGGGCCACCTCCAACATGGCGCCGAGCCTGAGCCACTCGGCGTCCTTGGCCCCGCCCCTCTTGCCTTCTCCACAGTTGATGGCCATCCCCCCTAGAATCAATGAGAGCGAGTGCCTGGCGGATCCCTCCCTGGAAGCCTTTAGCATCTCAAAGGTGCTGGCAAAGGCTCCCAGAGAAAGACCCCGGCGGCGAGCCAGTTGCTTCCCATCAGGAGGGCTGGGGATTGACCTCCCTGCTCTATCGCCCACATCCAGACAGCCTCCGATCCCTGCTGCAGCGACCAGTCCACAGCCTCCTCTCACTCCCCCTACTGGCCCAAAGAGGAAGTGCAGGCCAGGCCAGATGAAAAGGAGGCGAGAATGGAGACACCATCAGCGGGGAGGCCAGGACGCCCGCTCACCCTCTCCTCTATTAAACATCCAGACTGCCAGATCCATGGGGCTCACTAACAACAGTCCCCTGGGCCCTCCTGCCACCGATCGAAGCTGCAGTCAGCCTAAGAGCAAGACCCCTGGCCCAACACCTGGCCCAATCAAGGGCCTTAACTTAAGACACCGAGGGAGGGGCAGTAGACGGAGGAGAAGGACCTTTGATTCAAGGACCTTTTGGGGGGCGAATTCTGGCCCTAGAGACAATACCCACAGGCCACCCCCGTATGAAGTGATCAAGAATCAGCACAATGAGGGGTTGGGAACTGAGACCTCCACCTCCTATAGATCTAGGAGTGGCAGTGAACTGCAGATGGGTAACAGTTCCTCCACCCGGGTCTCATATCCCCAGGCCCCTGGGAAACCTAAGACCAACCATCTGAACCCTCCCCCCAGGAGGCTTGACAACTCGACGATGGGGAGTCTGGAGCCACGGGCGTGTGGAGACCATCTCCCTCTGGAACTGGAATCGCTAAGGATGCTGTTGAACCCGTGGGACCCTCCTGGGCTTCCCTCGTTTGATGGCCATTAGCTGGATAGCTCTCCGACCCATATGGTCATGAGCCTGGCCTCCCCTCTTTTTGTCTTGGATGTAGTCACCTCCCTTCTGTTGTTGTATCGTGTTGTTTGTGTACTATGTATTATGTATGTACTATGTATTTTGTGTCGAACATGGAAACCGGTCCGAGCCTCCGGGGAGCGGCGGTATACGAAGTTTGAACAAAATTGAAATTGAATTGAAATATAACAAGTGCTTAGAAACCAGAAAGAGGGTGGGCATGTGTGGGATAATGTCCATAATATAGTTGCATAAGGTGACCATCTCTATCCTCAGCTTAGTTCTTTTTGCACCCAATAAAAATCATCACCATCTTATTTATATCGCAGCATTAATTGTGTGTGGCACT
Organism: Anolis apletophallus; assembly: GCA_030556195.1. NCBI lineage: Eukaryota > Metazoa > Chordata > Lepidosauria > Squamata > Anolidae > Anolis > Anolis apletophallus. The sequence continues at coordinate 23,566,612 of JARBWK010000010.1, read as the reverse complement.
TTGCAATAAAACAAGCAAAAACAATGGGCCCTGCCAAAAGTGTACAATCTAAAACATATGTGCACACACCCATACGAAAGGAAGAACAACTAGAAAAAAACTGTACAATACAATTGCAAAACAAATCATTCAGATAAAATGCAAATCAAAAGATTCAATGCCGCTTCTGGCTTCTTAACAATTCTTCAAAATAAACCTATGTTGACATAAACTTTCCTTGGCTGCCACCCTCCAATCCAGGTGTACAAAGTGTTATTGGAAGGAGGAGGAGGAAATTGCACATTGTACGGTTGAAGGGAAGATGTGCAAATGATATCACAGTGGGAATCTGTTCTGGGTTCAAATTAAAGTTAACAAGAACTATCCAAGGTCCTAATCCTTATTCCCACATGGGCTTAGCACCTAGAATAGCTCCTTGAAAGATGCAGTGTGGTGTAGTGGTTTGAATGTTAAATTACAGCTCTGGAGATCAGAGTTCAATTCCCTACTTGGCCATGGAAACTAACTCATTGACTGTGGGTACGCTGCACACTCTCAGCCTCCCTCACCCTCCAAAAACAGGAATAACTTTGCCTTACGGTTGTCATAAGGTGGAAATGACTTGATGGTACATAACAAAAAAAACAAACCCACCACCACTCATTTAAAGTTCAGACTACAACACAGAGTAGAGACAACAACCCAATGGCATAGATGCCACAAGTGGCACTGTGGCAAGTCCTGAGCCTTATGTATTATGCGGCCTGTTGTTGCTAGTGTGCAGCTGTTTTAAGGTGGTGATCCACTTGCCATAAAAGCTGGTGTGATGTGATGGTCCCTCTGGGGAGATGGACGGGGTATAAATAAAGTTTATTATTATTAAGTTTATTATGGTTACAGTGTCAAATAGGATTCTAGGAATTCAGGGTTGAAATTATCACTCAGTCATGGAAGCCATTTGGGTGTCCTTGTGCAAATCACAATCTCTCAGCCTCAGCAAAAAAAAAGAAGAAGAAGAAGAAAAGAAGAAGAAAAACTAACTCCCTCTGAACAACTTTTATCAAAATAGCCCTATGACAAGTCTCCATGAATTGGAAACTAACTGTTGCGGACTACAACTATCATGGCCCTGCAGCCATCATGGCCAGTTAAAGTCCAAAAAAGTAACTTTTCCAAGCTCTGCTGTCTGTAAGAAGGTATGAAATTATGATCTTTCAAAGGGAGGACAAGATGAGAAATCCAATCTTCATAAGACATAAGAAATGAACTGAGCACATGGGCTTAGCACCTAGAATGCTTCTGGAACATAGCCATACAACCTGGGAAACTCACAGCAACCCAATAAAATGAACAAATGGGAACTCCTTTTCTTTGCCTTTTTCCTATTCTTTAAAATACTAGAGAAATTCCCTACACCTCTGAAATGTTTGTAAAAGTGAATAAACACACAAAATGCTGACATGCCTTGTAGGAGGATGTTGACATTTTCTGAGCAATCAGAAAATGATACAAATGGGCCTGTTGTTGGTAATTTTGTTGTATCCAGATATCCTTGAAAGGCTGGGAGGACTCTAATCTTCAACAAGCTGTTGAAGATTGCTGGTAATCTTAGGCAGTCCAAGCAAACAAAACCTCTATTTTTTTTCTAAACTGAAGGGCAAAACATAAGATAAAATAGTCTATAAGCTTTATGATGGAAATGGTAGAGATAGTACCCCCTAAATCAGTTCTTTTTGATGCGACATTTAATTGATGTCAGTGTTTGCACAAGAAAATGGAAGATGACTACACCATACTTCAAAAAGTATAAGGTAAGGAGTAGTTTTCTTCTAATGAGAAAAACATGGTCATAATGAATTTGATTTGTTAAATACTTAGCCTAGAAAAGCCAGGATGCCTTGGGTGATAACTCCTATCACTCCAGAAATGACCAAGCTTGTAGTTCAGTTGAACAGGAAGGCACCATCTTTGGAAAGTCCAACTAGGGAAGCCAAAGTCCTATCTTTACCACAGATTCATAACACAAACTCTCCCCCTGCCATTCGCCTGCACAGCAGTAGATGTTTAGTGCTTATTTGAATGGGCCTTACATGTGTACAGCTTTATGTATATAAAGTTCTTCCATGTTTTTAGCCCAGAATCCCCTCTACATATGGAAGAGCTCTTCACATGATTGCCAAAGACGTTGCCAAACAGGGATGGCTAGCCTCTTGTGTGGCAATGGCAGAGTGAGGCTATGCAGTACAACCTAGGTATCAGCATGGATTGAGACAACACAAGGATTGAGACAACAGAAGGGAACCAAGATCTAGCTACCTGAAGAACTAGAACATTCTTTGGGCCAGTCACTCTCTCATACAGACTGAACTATTTCACCGAATAAAGGAGAGTGGAAGAGATCCATATATGCCATATTAAGCACATAGGAGAAAACCAAGGTGGAAAATAATTACAATTTGATAAGCAGCAAAGCAAACCTATGATAAAAGGTAAAAATAAAGGTTTTCTTTGACATTAAATCTAGTTCAGTCCGATTCTGGTGTGTGGTGTTCATCTCCATTTCTAAGCCAAAGAGCAGGTGTTGTAGACGCCTCTAAGCTGGCATGACTGCATGGAGCACCATTACCTTCCTGCTGAAGCAGTACCTAATGATCTACTCACATTTACATGTTTTAGCTGCTAGGTTGGCAGAAGCTGGGCCTAAGAGCAGGCACTCACCCCACTCCCCGGATTCGAACCACTGATCTTTCATTCAGCAAGTTCAGCAGCTCAGTGGTTTAACCCGGTGCACCACCAAGGGGTCCTGAAACCTATGATACCCAACCCTAATTACACATGTCTTTGTTGTTATTTGCCACCAAGTCAGCTTTGACATATGGCAATCCTGTGAATGAGAGACCTCGAATAACCCTGCTCAGGTCTTGTCTTTCTTTACTGAATCAACTTATGTGTCATATAGTCTTGCTCTTTTCCTGCCCTCCACTTTCCTCAGCATTATTTTTCCCTAATGAGTCCAAAGCATGATAGCTTAGCCGAATTGGTTTTTAGGGAGTATTCAAGCTTGATGTGCTCTTGGGACTATTTTGTGTGTTTTTGGCAGCCCACAGTATCCACAGAATTCTCCTCCCACATCTGCAAAGTGGAGATAACAGCAGTACACCTTCCAAAACTTTGGGTTAAAAATAATAAACAGTATAAATGGTGATGACTAGTAGGCATTCCTGCATGGCAACTAGTCTACTGTCTTCCATCAGACCCCTGAAAATGACTGAATTCCCAGATTGCTTCCTCTTTAGTCTCTTCCAGAGATTGGAAGGAAACCATTATGAATAACAGTTGCCCAAGAATAGAATACCTAGTTACTTTTGAGAAATAATAAGGCAGGTAACAAAATTGCCATTAAAAGTGATGTCTGTTGTAGAAAAGAAGTCACATTCATTGTTATAATTAGTAACTAATTACTTTCAAAAGTAACTTTTTACTATGTCATTTGCCTATGTCATTTCTTATCAACCAACTCCCTCTTTCAAAAAGCAGATGAAGTAAAATAAAGAGCAGAGCAACAAAATAGTTTACTCTTTCCACCCAGACATAAAACAGTCAATGAGGTTTTTTTTTCTCAAATACCATAACGAGTGGCTCACTTTTTCAGAATACATTCAGTAAAAAGTATATTCAAAGCAATTTACTTTGAATTGAACAGATCAATTTCTGAACTGTTCAGACTAAATCCTCTACCATCCTTTGGTTTTGTCAAGTACTCTTTTTCAAACTCTGATAGGTATCCCATTCATTCTTCCCGGCCCATTGTCTCCTAATCATTAGCTCTCTTTGATTTAACATCAACCAAAGATCCTGAGGTATTAACCAGCAGTCTTCTTAACAAAGGTATGTTGAGAAGCTGTAATGATTTAATGATTGACTCTTCACATTTTAAAGTTTCAAGCAAAACTGGTGAGGTAGCCCGGATATCAGGTTAGACTTGGGTCATCACTTTGGGAGGTCAGAACCAAATATCTTGCTCAGTCAGGTGGAACAGCTTTCAATCCATCCTTTGTTGTTTTCAGTTAAAGGTAAAGGTTTTCCCCTGACATTAAGTTCAGTCATGCCCAACTCTGAGGGTTGGTGCTCATCTCCATTTCTAAGCCAAAGAGCTGGTGTTGTCCGTAGATGCCTCCAAGGTCATGTGGCCAGCATGATTGCATGGAGTGTTGTTACCTACCCGCAGAAGCGGTACCTATTGATCTTCTCACATTTGCATGTTTTTGAACTGCTAGGTTGGCAGAAGCTGGGGCTAACAGTGGGAGCTCATCCCGCTCCCCAGATTCAAACTGGTGACCTTTTGGTCAGTAAATTCAGCAGCTCACTGCACCACCAAGGGCTCTTTGTTGTTCTTAAGTGCCATCAAGTTGACTTGGACGTATGGCAACACAATGAATGAGAGATCTTCAAGTCACCCTATCATCCAGAGGTCTTGCAGATTAAGTGTTTTCTAGTGTCCAGTCTCAGGTTAGCCCTCTTGATTTTAGCAGTCCACATTAAAATGAGCTGATTTTCCTCTTATCGGCTTTTTTTGTGGTGTACTTTTCACAACCACACTAGAAACCAGAAATACAGTGGCATGGATAATCCTAATCTTATTCCTGCTATTGTGACTTGCTTTCAACTCCTTTCTGACTTTCCTTTCTGGTGAATCTAATGGAAACTTATCAAGAGGGTTTCTTGGCAAGATTTGTTCATTTGGGCTTGCATTTGCCTGAGGCTGAGAGAGTGTAACTTCTCTAAGGATACCTACCAATGTCCATGACTGAGCAGGTATTTGAACCTTGGTTTCTAAAGTCATAGTCCAACACTTATACCACCATACCTCACTATCTCTCTCAGTCCTAATTTTATTACCAATAATATATCATAACACTTCAGAATCTTGTCTAGTTCCTTCATAGCTCCCTTTCCAAATCTTAATTTTCTTCTGATTTCTACTGCAGCCTCCAGTCTGATTAATGTCTGAATCAACGTTTGGAAAATCTTGAAGAATTTCAATGCCTTCACCACCTGCTTTAAAGTTATGTGTAAATAATATTTATTCATTATTTTTGTTCACTTATTGCTCAACTGTAAGCCTGCCTTTGCACTTTCTTCCTTTACTTTCTTCAGCAGTTCCCAGTCTTTGCTATTTTATGCTAGTTGAGGTATCTGCATATATCAAAAGGTTGATAAGGGAGGGGGATGGAAGCGGAGACGGAGGAGGAGGCAGCCAAAGGGGCATATCCATACTGATGCCCCCAAACCCATGGCATCACCATCAGCCAGGGCAGACGGCCAGCTAGCCTTTCGTCCAGCCAAACCGCGTGGCACTTTAGGACTACAACAGACATTTCGGGCGAGAACCTTTTGGGGAGTTGCATATGGGGGCAGAAGGACCTCTGCCTCCCGGACCAAGCAGGCAAATTCATCCCTGAAAGACCTAGAAGGCCCCAAGCCCCGAGAGGAGCCCAACACCTGCTACCCCCACTCTGTGTATCATGCCCAACCCCCCAAAGAGGTCAACCATGATCTAGAGGGTATTAGCGGGGGGGGGGGGACGTTGGTTGGTTGGAGTCCCTGCGGTTACCCCCGCTCCGGGCTACTCCTCTTCTCAAGTGCTTTCACGGCCGGGTGTGTTCAAACCCGTGGATCAGTTGGCCCCCCCTGATTCTCCTTTTCAGGGGGTGTGCCGCAAACTGAGCCCTCATGGGCAGTGTTAGATTCCACTAGTGGGGCCCCTATTGCAGTGATCTCTGGGCCGGGGAGGCGCAGCATTAGGCACAGGCCGAAAGCGAGAGGCACCCAGAGTCGATGTATGACTCGGAGTGCCTCTGACCTGCGTCCTATCCCGAAGTACACTGATGACGGGTCTCCAATCTCCTCCCCATACGCCGTCACTCACCAGAATAGGAACGGGAGGCGGGGGGGAGGCGTGGCGATCCTCGCCCGTGACCTGTTACATCTTAGAGCGGTCCCTGCGCTGGAGGCAGACGGGATTGAAAGTGTCGGTCTGATGTGGGGAGCCCCGGAGAGTGTAGCCTTCTTGCTGGTGTACCGAGCACCTAGCGCACCGGCAAGGAGTCTATCCCTGCTGCTGGAGACTGTGGCGGAGTGGGCATTGAGGTTCCCTAGACTTGTGGTGCTGGGGGACTTCAATGTCCACGCCGACACAGCCTCCTCCCCATCTGCAGCAGGGGACCTGGTGTCGACCATGGCGGCATTAGGCCTCTCCCTTTCTAGGTCGGGCCCCACACATCGGGCTGGTCACACCCTCGATCTGATCTTCTCGGCAGGTGTCCAAGTGTCCGCCACCTCCGTAATAGAGGTGCCATGGTCGGATCACTGTGCTCTAAGAGTCCGGGTCGAACAACCACGCCCCGCAAGGGTGCCGAACCAATTTGGGCCCGCCTAAGAAGGGACTTATGGAACCAACTCGGTTCCTGAATGCCCTGAGGATTTGGAGCCGGTCAGCGACTCGTCCGATGAGCTAGTTACCATCTGGAATTGCAAGCTATCTGCTGCTCTCGACGAGATCGCCCCTAAACGCCCTCTCAAACCCCGCATGCGTTGCTCCCCGTGGTTCACTGAAGACCTTCGAACCATGAAGCGGGAGAAGAGACGGCTAGAGCGCATGTGGAGGAAGCTCCGTGACGGACCGTCGGAATCAGCTTATAAGCTCTTTATGGAGGCTTATGAGCATGCTGTCAAGGAGGCGAAAAATTCCCACTATGCCTCCCTGATAGCGTCTGCAGATTCACGCCCGGCTCAATTGTTCAGGATAATTCGGCAGTTGACGATGGTCCCTACCATCCTAAATAATGATGATCGGGCCCTCTCAGCCGAGGTTTTACAGAATCACTTTGAAGACAAGATAGCGATGCACGCCGGGACCTCCCTGTCACGGTTGATACAGTACAGGAGCTTGAGACTCCGTGGCCCTCCGCCGGGTCCACCTTCGACCAGTTTCGGCCACTGGACGCAGAGGATGTTGACAAGATTGTCGCAGCCCTTCGACCGACCACCTGCTCCCTCGATCCGTACCCCTCCACGTTGATTCGAGCTTGCGTGGAGGGTTACGAGACCCTCTGTTGAATATAGTCAACTGCTCCCTTGAGCAAGGAGCCTTTCCAGAGGAGTTAAAAGAGGCGGTGGTCAGTCCATTGCTGAAGAAGCCCGGATTAGACCCCGCGGCTCCTCCAATTACCGCCCAGTGTCCAACCTTCCGTACCTGGGCAAGGTAATTGAGAGGGCAGCAATGGACCAGCTGCAGGCATTCTTGGATGAGACAACCTGGCTAGACCCCTTCCAGTCGGCTTCCGTTCAGGCCATGGGACGAGACTGTCCTGGTCTCCATCACAGACCTACTCCGCTGTCATTTGGATCGAGGCGGATCGGCGCTGCTCGTGTTATTGGACCTCACGGCAGCGTTTGATACTGTCGATTACCAACTTTTGACACACCGCCTGGCGGTGGCGGGGGTGAGAGGGACAGCCCTCAACTGGCTGTCCTCCTTCCTCCAAAACCGCCGGCAGCGAGTGAAGTGGGAGGGTGGCCTCCGAGGGCTCCCCCTTACGTTGTGGGGTCCCTCAGGGGCTATCCTCTCCCGCTGTTATTTAACATCTATATGCGACCACTCGCCCAACTGGTGCGGAGTTTTGGGCTGGAGTGCCATCAGTACGCTGATGACACCCAGCTCATTCTGAGATGGACCCGGGGTGGTCTCTGTGCCCGATAATTTCCGTCTCTGCCTGGAGGCCGTTACTGGATGGCTGCGAGCCAGTAAGTTGAAGGTGAACCCGGCGAAGACGGAGATCTTGTGGCTGGGCCGCCCGGAGGGGGTAGAGACCCAGTTGCCCGACGTTTGACGGTGCGACCCTTCATCCGCAACCGTCTGTAAAAGTCTAGGGTCGGCTGGGCGCCCAGTTGTCTATGGAGGAGCAGATTGCCTGCGCCTGCAAGACAGCCTTCTTTCATCTACGCCAGGCAAAACGTCTGGCTCCTTACCTCTCCGTTGCGACCTGGCCACGGTGATCCAAGCCACGGTCATCTCGAGGCTCGATTACTGTAATGCGCTGTACATTGGCCTACCCTTGTCGGCAATCCGGAAGCTTAAGCTGGTGCAGAACGCGGCAGCGCGTCTGCTCTCGGGAGCCTTAAGATCTGATCATGTGACGCCACTCCTGCGCGAACTGCACTGGCTCCGATTGAATTCCGGGTAATCTTCAAGGTGTTAGTTCTAACTTTCAAGGCCTTATTTGGTTTGGGGCCAGTGTACCTGAAGGAGTGGCTTACCCCTTATGTGCCCAGGAGATCACTGCGCTCAGAGGGACTCAACCTTCTGGATGTGCCTAATATCAGGGTTTGTAAATTGACTAGCACACGCCGGAGGGCATTTACCGCTGCCGCGCCAGCTCTGTGGAACGGCCTCCCCGAAGAGATCCGGGCCATCCGAGCTCTCTTGCCGTTCCGCAGAGCAGTAAAAACATGGCTATTTAGGCAGGCATTCGGCCCATAGCCAACTCCCACTACCTGCTGTGGGCCCGCTGTTACCACGCCACTGCCAACTATTCTATTGGCTGGCAATTTGTTTTAACTCGGGTGTTTTAATTGTTTTACTGTATTTTAATGTATTTTACTTGTTTTATTTGCACAAACTTTGTGAACCGCTCTGGGCGCCAGAGAGAGAGCGGTATATTAAGCCGAACTTAATAAATAAATAAATAAATATTCCTTCCATGCCAACTTCCTCAAAGTCTAATCCATATAATATTACATATCATATTTGATGTGTTCAAGGTAGCAGCTAACCCCGTCTTAGTCTCACACTTTTCTCAAGCTTGCTTGTCCAAACTACAAACTAATAGTCCCTTAGTGACACAGGGAGGGGAGAGATTCAGATCTTTGAAAATAGTTAAAAAGGAAGTCATAGACCTTGGCAGGTTATCTCAGCTCAAACAAATCCCATGCCTTATGGTACACAACCTGCTCTGAGTACATGGCTCGTTAGAAGGAATAAGATGTTTGAGCAGCATACATGAATTTAAGTTTGACTTAACTGTGTAGCTCGCAAATAAGTCAAAGATGTCCCAAAACATTTTCTAGACTTTTGTGTTTTATCCCAAAACTTCCACATGGTAGTTGCGGAGAGGCCTCTAAGAGATTCCCTCAATTCTGCCTACCAGTGGAAGTAGGGAAAGGTGATGAATGTGTAGCTGGTCTGGGTAGCAGAAGAAGGAAAAAGAGGGCACACTCCACCTAGGAGTTCACCCTTATCTCCCCCTCCCTGCCCCCCACCTGATGCAAGACCAATCCTTCTCCACTATCTGAATCATTCTGCTCCTTTTCCACCTTTTTCCTGCAGCAGGGTCCTTTATCCATGTCTAACATTGGGTTGACTGAAAAGCTGGTGGTTTGACTCCAGGGAGCGGGATGAGCTCCCGCTGTTAGCCCCAGCTTCTGCCAACTTAGCAGTTTGAAACATGCAAATTTGAGTAGATCAATAGGTACCACTCAGACGGGAAGGTAATGACACTCCATGCAGTCATGCTGGCCACATGACCTTGGAGGTGTCTACGGACAATGACGGCTCTTCAGCTTAGAAATGGAGATGAGCACCCCCCCCCCAAGTCAGACATGACTAGACTTAATGTCAGGGGATAACCGTTACATTTACTTTTAACATTGGGTTGGGATAGAAATGTGGGCACAAATTTAGGTGTCATCTAATGTTAGGCGCACCTCATTATGTGATTTCAGCTAGGATTGTGGTTGGAGAGGTCTGTGCCTGGTGAGCTTCTGTGAAACCAGATTGGCCAGGAAGGAGAACAATAATTGGGGTTGAAGGCAAAGCTACAGAGGTTAATTACAACTTGGTCAAATAGGATGCAAGTACAAGCAATTCACTTCAAACGATAAAATCACAAATTCACTGAAAAATACAAGATATATAGTCTTGACAGATTTCTCGCTCCCACCCCTGATTGGCTAGAAAGAAAGGTAGGCTAGGATTCATGCCCAGATTGCCCAGGGGTTCCTTTGACATCACAGCCTGCAGGAGGAGATTTCCATGGCAAAAAGACAGCTGGTGGTTGGACAGTTTAAAGTGCCAGTCATTTGTAGAAATGCCCTGTGGGAGGGTGCAGTCCAGGAGGAAATGATGACGTGGATATGGTGATGAGTCCCTGATTAACTCAAATGTCCAGTTCCATGTGAGACAAGAGGTGCAAGACCCAAAAGACAAACATGATGATCCCAGGCAATAAAAAGGTTTGGCTATTCCAATTGAAAGTTAATGGATTAATATTTGCTGAGCCCCTTCTTCTACGAGAGCAGCAGACTCTCAGCCTCAAGTTGAATGAACAAACATTCTGAGGTTATGCTATTTATTTATTTATTTATTTATTGTTTCGATTTACTAAACCGCCCTTCCCGAGGCCCAGGGCGGTTTCCAAACATATAAAAACACATCAAGATTTAAAACATCATAAAATACCATAAAACAATCCTAACCAATTACATTCACATAAAATCACACGAATCAGAACAAGGCATGATAGAGACAGTAGCAGCACGGCTAGGTGGGAGATTATCAATTCAAGCACCGGTCAGTCACCAAATGCTTGCCTGAACAGCCAGGTCTTACACGACCCACTGAAGGCCATCAGGTCCCGCAGGGCCCGCGTCTCAGCCGGTAGCGAGTTCCACAGGACCGGAGCAGCCACCGAGAATGCTCTCTGCCGTGTGCTGGAAAGCCTATAGAGCTTCAAACCTGGGACCTCAAGCATGTTAAGACCCTCTGAGCGCAGTGATCTTCTGGGCACGTATGGGGTAAGCCGCTCCTTCAAGTACACTGGCCCCAAACCATGTAAGGCCTTGAAAGTCAGAACTAACACTTTGAAGGAGACCCGGAATTCAATTGGCAACCAGTGCAGTTCGTGCAGGAGAGGTGTTATATGGGATGTTCTAGTAGCTCCCAGCAGCAGGTGGGCTGCCGCCTTCTGCACCAATTTAAGTTTCCGGATCGCCGACAAAGGTAGGCCAATGTACAGCGCGTTACAATAGTCGAGCCTCAAGATAACCGTGGCTTGGATCACCGTGGCCAGGTTGCAACGGGAGAGATAGGTAGCCAGGCGTTTTGTTAATAAAGAAGATCATCTATCTGCACACACACAAAGGTTTTGCTAGTTATCTGGCTTGGGAAATAGCTGAAGGAACCCTGGCTATGATTTCCTTTCCCAAGGTATTATGTAAACAAAGAGCAAGGAGAGGTAGCTGCCTTCTAGATACATTCTGACGCATTTCATTTGACACAGTTAATACATTTATACTTTTAGGAGTTGACACAGTACATAAAATATACGAGTTAATACAATTTAATGGAGGGTTAGATATGATAAAGAGGTTTTAGGGTACAGCTGCTGCTAGGTTCATTCTGGAACCTCGAGTGCTTTGGCATTTCCCAACTCTGGGTCCACAAAAAATGTTTTAATAATAAAGAAAAAAAATCATGTAACATGCTTGGAGTCTCTTGATAATCTATAAACATTCTGGGAGTGGGGGTGCCGTGGCTTGACAACATTCCAAATCAGGAAACATTTGCTCTTCAAGACATATTTAAAATATTGGGGGACAGGGAAGGGGGAGTTTATAGTTTCAAATTCTGGATAGTTTTTGTTTCTCTGTGAATAGAGAAAAGTAAGCTATGGTTTCCCTTGAAGCATAAAATGAGATGGATAATGAAGGCTTGCTAAGGTCTTTCATCTAACATTAATATTATTATTATTATTATTATTAAATTCAAACTTCTATCACCGCCACTCCCCGTGGACTCGGAGCGGTTCACAAGTTTAAACATAGAACAATTTACATATAGACAGTACAACAGCGACAGTCAGTGACAAACAGTGACAAGGACAACACAGTCCTAACAGGGCACCATCTTGCCGTCGAAGGGCGGAAGACTATGTGGCCTTAGCAGAATCACTGGTGGCTTCCCACCAGCAAGTTCAGTGTCCAGCATTCTGCTCTGTGGCAGTCCAAGGGGGCAATCCTGGTTTGCCACAAGAGGGTCCTTATTGGCCTTGATGAGGCCAACGCACGTCCATCGAGGATCTCGTTGCCCATGGTGCGAGTTCCAAAACGTTCTGGTCCGGAAGGCCCTATGGGCCCTGGCTCCAAATGGCCTCAGATGGTCTGAGCCTCCATCCCTTAGGGAGGGGCCCCCTGCCTCCTGGCATCGCCAGATCGGTTGTCTCGGGGGGGAGCCAGTCCTGTCCGGTGTCCTGTTGTCGGGTCGGAGGGGAAGGTTCCATATCTAGGCCTCTGGCGTCGCTTCCGCTTCCTCCGGGGGCCTTGCGGCTTCCGCTGTGGGTCGCTTCCAGCTTTGGAGTCCTCCAAGGGCGGGGACTTCCGCTGTGGACTGCATCCGGGTCTCCCTTCTCCTCCAGGCTGGAGCACCTGGCCAGACTGGGCGTTTTCAAGGACGGGCGCCATGTTGAGCTGCTCCAGTTCAACCTGGCTCCCCCATCCGCCTACAATGCAGTGCCGGCGGGGACGGGGGTTCTGGGCATTGGCGAGAATGGTTGAAATGTCCAGCTCCACCAACGATGGATTCCCCAACGGCGGTGGGCCTCCAAGGCACGTGGCAAGCTCGTCCGATTTGGGTAGGTGGAGGGTTTGGGGCTCACCTAGGTCCTCCAATCGCAGGGTCGCGCCTCCCCCGGGGGTCGTCTCCGAGTTGTCCTTGGCAACGATCTGGTCACCGCTTGTCTTGGGGCCACTGCTCCTCAACTCCATCTCTGGGTCCCCAGTGGGGAAGTCCCACGACCGGTCCCAGGCGAGGTCTGAGCCAGTTGGGGCCTCACTCTGGGGGTAGTCCGTGTTGTCGGCCCTACCATCGAGGGATGGGACCCGTGGAGTGGGGATACCCAGTCTACCTAGGAGGCCACCATATTTGTTGCTGAACTTGACAAACTGGTCCATAAGTTTGGTGTATTCTTCGATCAGCTCAGCGACCGCTTGGGGGTCGGGCTGGTCGGAGGAAGGGTCTTGAAGATCGTGTCGATCTTGTGCTTCTTGCTGCCTCAGGGGAGAGCTGCTTCTCTGGTCCCCCAAAAGAGAGCAGCTTCTCTGATTTCCCGAGACCTCTGGGGTCTTGGCAGGCTGGAGTCCCGGGTCGGTTGCACATTCCCCATTCGAGGGGGGCATCTCCTGCAGAACGTCCTTAGGAAACGCGCAGAGGTGGCAGTCACAGGTCGAATGTACCACCGGCCTTGTTGTTCAGGCTGTCCCTCCGCTCCAGCGCTGGCAGCCAGTGGGGTTGCTATTTCAATAGGCCTCCGCGTCCTCCAGGGCAGCATTGCCGCTTTTCCCAGCCAGATCTGATTATTTGGGGTCTGTGGGTCTCCAATGACCACCCCCTGTGGTTGGGAATCATCCGCAGCCTCCCCGAAGTGAGAGGTGTGGGATTGGTAGGTTTTATCCAGGAATCTTGGCAGACTGAGCCGGAGCTCACTCAAAGGGAGCTCTACAGTCGTCGCCATCTTTAGGATATTGTATTTTTAGACATATTCATAGAATGATAAACATGAACGGTCATAAATGTCTGGACTTGTTGAGAGGACAAGGCAAAAACTTTGCTCTGTTTATGACATGTTATTAAATGTCATTTATTTCTCTGGCCTTGATTATAAAACAGTTTGTTGGCATGAAAATCTGGTTTCTAGTCCAGTTGCTTCTAATCTACAAATCAAAAGGCAATGAACTCCCTGTGGGGTGTGTTCAAATCCAGTTCAGTGTTTATTGTGTGTGTGCAGGTTTTCAAATCGTCTGTTGACTTACATCCAAATGCCTTTACAAATATTCAAACATGTTGAAAAATACATGACGACAACCACAAATACTATAGAATTACAAGAATTACAAACAATTCTATGGCTACTAAACCCACAAAATAAAAGCCCATGATAAACACATTGGCAATAACATTTTTAAAAACTAAAGAAAAGAAGTACGACCTCATATTTCCTGGAGTATCTGGCAACCCTACAGCAGAATAAATAAATAAATGCAACAGAATAAAAAGTGAAACAAATTGAGAAACTCAGGAAACAGAAACTTATCTCTGCTTGAATGGTTTTGCTTCATAAGGTAGCAATACAATATTCATTTATGAAAACAATATTTATGGTTTGCTGGGAATATTATATAGTGTGTGAATTGAATCTCTCAGCATTCTTTACCATTGGCTGTGGTGACTAGGAATAATGGGAGTTGCAGGTCAACAACATATTGTAAATGCATACCTACTGACATTTCACAGGTAAAAATCATGACACAACCATTTAAATTCCAGATTATCTGCTTTGCAGGGCAGTATAGATGGGGGTTTAAGACCTTTGCATTCATAGGGGATATATTCCTAGATGGGCTGTGTTTCACTAGCCTAGGCCCCTTCTACACTGCCACGTAAAAGCCAGATTATCTGCTTTGAACTGGATTATATGGCAGTGTAGACTCATATAATACACTTCAAAGATTATCTGCTTTGATAATCTGGATTATATGACAGTATAGAAGGGGCCCTAGAGATTCTCAGAGAGGTAACCATTATTGGTAATTTGCTAAATCCTCCATTGCAATTCTATGCTGACTTTCAAGGAAAGCATATAATAGAATTATCTGAAGGACCTAGAACAGACCTGGGCAATTTTTTAAAAAAATTCCATAATGTTTGGATTTCTCCCAAGGTTATTTTATTCCTTCCTTCTCCACTTTCCCCCCGCGTCTTGTCCCTTTGCCATGGCTTGAGCTGGGCCAGCCACAAGAAGAGGAGGAAAAAGCAGAGAAGGGAGGAATTTCCTCCACTTGCTTTCCCCCGCTTCTAGGCCTGTTTGATCCTTAAAGAGAGAGAGAGTAGTTCAAAACTCATTTTGGATGTAGGGGGCGCTGGCAATTCGATTTTGAAATGATTTCCAAAATTTTCTGGAAAAAAGTTCGAAATTGCTGAAATGTCAGAAATTTTGGAATTGCTTTGTTAATGGCAGACACGTATGCACTAGGGTTGGTCTCTGCAGTTTAAAAATTATTTGAAATCGGATTAAATTCGTATAAAAAGTTAATGTAATTGTTTTTTGAACCATGTGCTCCAACCCGGAAGTATAATTTCTTTACCAAACCTGGGGGCCGCCATTTTTCTTAATTATTGTAATTAGATCGTATCTTCCCTCTCAGTTCTTCTAACAGTAATATTTATCTCCTCCAAAATAGCTTTTCAGGGTACTTACAGACATATCATGGCCCTTTGCCTGGTCGGAGAATAATTAAAGTAAAAGGCCTCCTGGAAGAAGTGAAGAAGCAAGGGGTAACCAAAGAGAAAAAACGGGGGCTCCTAGAGTGCCTTGGAGGACTGAAGGGAAAATAGCACTTTAAACATCCAGAAAATCAGGGTAGATAGAAGGAAAGGAGGAGAAGCAGAGAATAAAGGCTGAAAGAAGAGGAGGAGGGAGTGACAAGACCACAGAGTAAAGAAGGAAAAACTACATAAACAAGGGGAAACCATAGAGAAGAACTGGAACTCCTACAGTGCCTTGGAGGACTGAAGGGAAAATAGCACTTTAAACATCCAGAAAATTGGGATAGATAGAAGGAAAGGAGGAGAAGCAGAGAATAAAGGCTGAAAGAAGAGGAGGAGGGAGTGATAAGACCACAGAGTGAAGAAGGGAAAACTACAGAAGCAAGGGGAAACCATAGAGAAGAACCGGGACTCCTAGAACGCCTTGGAGGACTGAAGGGAAATGTGCGCGCTTTTCCTCCAACCAAGCAGAAGGGCCGCACAGCACTGTGATACTCTGTAAGTCACCCTAAAAAGCAATTTTGGAGAAGGTTGATATATTCCTGTTACAAGAACCTCATACTGTATCTCTATCTATTGATGTACTTTCATCAATATGCAGAAAGTTGGTGGTACCATTTCTATATGTTATAAATCTTTAGCTCCAGTCAATTGCACTCCAGAAGTGAAGGGAAATGTTTCCCCCTTGATTTGCCTGTGATGTCAGCCCTGTTTTCCTGCTGTGCGCATGTGCTGGAATAAGAACTAATAACGAATTTCATTATTAATTACATATCAATTAAGAATTTTTTGGAATTTTTTTTGCAAGTATTTCTATTACTAATCACCCCCTCCCCCCATTGTATTTTAGAACCATTTTTTATGGATCAACCAAGCCTAGTATGCACAGTAGGAAAGAAACAGCACTGGCACTGGGGAAACTTCAGGGGATCATCTTTCCCTCATTTTTAGACCAATTGTGATGAAACTTGCAACAGTGGTAGAACACATGGATCACTGCTAGCTCACCAATTTTCATAATTGACTTAGCCATGGATTTTTGGCAAATTTCCAAAGTTTTTATTAAAAAGTTTTTATAGTCTGACCCAGCTTAAATACAAATTCTCTCTACCACTGGGTGCGTGGCCTTCAAGAATAGCTGTGCTTAGCCATGCCCACCTCATCCCTCTTTGCATCGCCATGGGGTCAAACCCTGCCAGGGGAAAATGGCAGAAAAAAAATCGTGGCAAATAATAACAAACAGCAAGAGGCAGGGCATGGGGAGCCACCTTTGTAGATTCTGTTTATTTTATATTTATATTTAGTTTAACAGCAGGACCTTTTTGCAATCTCTACCACTGGGGGCGTGGCCTTCAAGAATAGCTTTGCTTAGCCATGCCCATCTCATCACTCTTTGCATTGCCACTCGCCAGGGAAAAGAATCCGCGAGTTTTTAACTACTGTTAAACTACAGGACCTTTTGCAATCCCTACAGCCAATGAGGGGAAACCTCCTCGGGAGGGGCGGGAATCTAAGGCTGATTTTTTTCTGATCCACAGCCTGCATCAGAAAAAAATGTCAGTGATGGCTTTGAATTGGCAAATTTGCTTCCGGGTTGCTTAAATGGCTTCGAAACCACTTCAAAAGTGGATTTAATCTGAATTCATTCCGATTTACGAGCATTCCGACCAAACCTACCCAGGCCTACCCACTTCTTGTCCCTGGTCCAGCTCAAGCCAAAGCAGAGGGAAAATTAGAGAAGAAAGAAATTTCCTCCGCTTGCTTTCCCCTGCTTCTGGTCCCTGGCCCAGCTAAGCTGAAGCAGAGGAAATTCCTTCCTTCTCTGGTTTTCCCTCCTCTTTTTGTGGCTGGCAGCCTGAGGCACAGTGGAGAAGGCCTGCCTGCTGCTGCCTGCGTGGCTTCAGAGGCAGGCAAGCACCCTCGGGATGGGCCGGGACGGGCAGCTGCACAAATGCTCCAAGTTGCAGGAGAGCAAACTGAGCCGGTGGCACTTATTGCTGAATGGAACACCCAGATAAGTGAGGGAACACTGTACTATGATTTCTGTTCTCCACCAATTTAACATAGTTTGTGCCACACAAAGTTTCTGGAGTAAAACAACTACTTTCAAAGTAAAGACCACCCAATGAAACAGGAAACAACACTTTCAATCCATTAATGAAAGGATTCAAAAGTCTTGGAAGTTTCAAAAGGTTTTGAATTTTTTTACTGTGAAAATCGGAATTTACATTAGAATTGAACCACCAACGCCCCCTATATTTGAAACAAGCTTTGAACCTTTTTTTAAAAATCAACCAAGCCTAGTATATATGGAGAAAGACAGAATTAAAATAAGAAATACATAAAAACATCCACATGCATTCATGATCCAGATGCACATGACCATACACAATGGTTGCATCTGGTGTATTTTCACTTAAACGTTGGAAAATACAAATATTGGTCTGCAATGATAATTCATAGAATCATAGAGTTGGAAGAGACCTCATGAACCATCCAGTCCAACCCCCTGCCAAGGAGCAGGAAAAACACATTCAAAACAAGGAAAAAATTAAGGTTGAAGGAAATAATGCTATTGCAAACAAAGTATGTACTTTCCTTAGAAAGAGTCACAGTCTTGCAGAGGACTCAAGCGATATGGCATTTCAAATGCTTGTAATAAGGAAGCACATGAACCCTGCTTATGGGTGGAATTCCCCAACAGTCTGAAAACAAATGGACTAAACTCAGTGCCAGGAAAAAAAGTCACCACATGCTTGTAAACAAGATGTAATTGCCAACTTTCTTTATCAAGCTGCTGGAAGATATCACAAAGCACTCCACAGTCTCTCTATACTCAGGAATAGCCAACATCTCTTGCAGATTTAGGCAAAGGTTTTGCTGTTCAATTCTAACATTGCTTTTGTTGTGATCCTTGAAGTCATTTTCAATTTATGTCAATCCAATTGCTGGTTTTAAAATGGTTTCTTCAGAGGGACAGGGCTATTTATTTAATCTAAGGCAGCATTTCTCAACCTGGGGGTCACAAGCAGTTGTCAGAGGGGTCACCAAAGACCATCAGAAAACACATTATTTTCTGTTGGTCATGGGGGTTCTGTGTGGGAAATTTGGCCCAATCTGTTGTTGTTGTTGTTGGGATTTATCTCTCTCGGCATTAGTTCGCGAACAAAGATTCTTAGGAAGGACTCATCCCACGCTCCCTACAAGCATGTTGATGACTACTAAAAGGCCAATCTGAGATAGGCAAATTTGGTTGCAGAAAGCACAGCAGAAAGTCTTCTTTGGTGATGTTGTTTCCAAGCTGCGGTTCTTTCTGTGTTGTTGTGTCTCTTTGAGACCCATTCGTCGTGTCTTCTCGAAAGAGGCTGCAGCATTGTGGATAGTGTGTCTCCATGCCTTCCGATGTGAGGCCAGGGTGGACCATTGTTGGTGATCAATCTGGCTGAGCCTAAGGTGTTGTTTCAGGGAGTCGTTGTATCTCTTTTTGGGGGCGCCTCTCTTGTGCTGACCCATGGCAAGTTCACCATAAAGCAACATTAGTCACAGATTTGCCTATGCTGACGTGGGGATGATGGTGTTCTTCCTGTGGTGCAGGCTGGTAGAGAACTTCAGGCTGACTTCCAGCCCAAACAGCTATCCACAATGCTGTGGCCTCTTTCGAGAAGTCATGCCAAACGAGTCTCAAAGAGAAACAAATGCTTTTTAACCTAAACAAGTGTAAAGTCATGCACATCGGGGCAAAGAACCCCAACTACACCTACCAATTGATGGGGTCAAAGCTTTCCGAGACAAACCAGGAAAGGGATCTTGGGGTTTTGGTGGACAGCTCAATGAAGATGTCAACCCAGTGCGCAGCAGCAGTAAAAAAAAGCAAATTCTATGCTTGGCATGATCAGGAAGGGAATCGAAAATAGGTCGTCAAATGTTGTATTGCCTCTCTACAAATCTATGGTGAGGCCACATCTGGAGTACTGTGTACAATTCTGGTCATCGCACCTCAAGAAGGATATAACGGAACTGGAAAAGGTACAGAAAAGGGCAACAAGAATGATCCAAGGGATGGAGCAGCTCCCTTACGAAATCAGGTTGCAACGCCTTGGTCTTTTCAGCCTTGAAAGATGGCGTTTAAGAGGTGACTTGATCGAAGTGTATAAAATCATGCATGGGATAGAAAGGGTGAATAGAGAAAAATATTTTCTCTGTCACACAACACTAGGACTAGGGGGCACTCCCTAAAGCTCCAAGGTAGGAAAGTTAGGACTAATAAAGGGAAATATTTCTTCACCCAGAGGGTCATTGGGTTATGGAACTCACTTCCAGAGGAGGTTGTGACAGCGGTCAGCCTGAACAACTTCAAGGCAGGATTAGACAGATTCATGGATACCAAGGGAATCAGTAGCTACTGAAATGGACATCCAAGTGCCACCTCTGTGTTGATGGAGGCAGGCAGGATTTCCCGGGGTACTGGTTGTGGGGGGTCGGGAGCAGGTGAGGGTTTTGCCCTCCTTTCTGCTAGAGATCCCTGTGTACAACTAGTGGGCCACTGTGTGACACAGAATGCTGGACTAGATGGGCTGAGGTCCGGTTCAGCATGGCTCTTCTTATGTTCTTATGTTCTTAACAATGCAGAAAGAACCACAACTTGGAAACAATATCACCCAAGGAGACGTTCTGCTGTGCTTTCTACAACCGGACTTGCCTATCTCAGATTGACCTTTTTAGTCATCAATGTGGTTGTAGAAAACGTGGGATGAGTCCTTCCTGTATCTTCATTCATGAAGAAAAGCCAAGAAGAAGAAGATTGACTGCCAAGATGATCATATTTAGTCCCATGTCCTTAAAAACGTCAATTTGTGTACCCAAAACCGTACTTAAAAGGATGCAAAGCAAATAATGTTGTTGGTCAGCTAACAACTTTACTTAGAGTGAAATCCAATGAACTCTTCCCCCCAAAAATTAATTTGAAAGCTGCATATCTCATTGGCTGATAGCTTAGTGCAGGTAGTCCACTAGGCATGATTTAATAAAAAAAAACTGGAGGGATATTTGCATATGCAGCTGAATTTTGTTTTCACAAATGAAGATTTTTGGTTGTTGTTTTTATCCCATAAAGCTTTGCTGGGGGCATTCAGTGAGCAACCATTGCCTATGATTTGGGCAATTTCTAATCACCATCTTGAAAATGAATGGCTGCCACATCTGATTCTGGCGGTTGTGACTACAAAACCTAGCCATTCCTCCTACTTGTATAATACTTTGACTTCATTGTCTACTTTTTGGACCACCCACCTTGTGGAAGGATTCTGGAGAACTAAAATGCTTGCAGAATTTTGTAGTATTTTAGAGGCATTATTTAATTTTTAATTGATGTAATTACTGAAATATATTGTATTTCTTTGATTCGTAAATGTGCTTTTTTCCATATAAACATGTCTAAGAATGGAATGTGTCTTAAAATTGCAAGATACACACACACATACATATATTCTGTTGGTGGTACTGAAATTAGTTTGGATCTGATAATCAGTTGTGTCTTAGAACTTAAGAAATATGGTAAGTATCATGTTACATGCAATATAATTGTAGAATGTATTGTCAAAAGCCCATATTGCATGGCATGCCTGATATGTATGTATGCCCACATCCTCCATAAAACATTGGGAGTTTTTGCAGATAAAACAATGTGGACCCCAAACTTGGCTGATCACCCATGTCTACATTAAAGCATAGAAACATTACTTTCTTGGACTACATTTGTGAACCCGAAAGAGTAAGTTCTGCTCAAGATACAGCCCAGGACAATTTCTTATCACTGGTAAAATTCAACCACATATCTTGTTTTTCTGCTTCAGGTAGCCAGACATCTTGGGACAACAGTGGTTGGCACTATCAGTGTTCACACTGTATTGATAAAATAACCTTTCAACTCTGAAAGCAAGGGAGGCTTGTTTACTTATTATAAAGCCCCACTGTCAGCAAAATGTGGGTTGATCCAAGAGTTTTACTGAAATAGTCCATAGTTTAGGTCATTGGAGAACACCTCCAGCTGTTCAATATTTACCTGGGGCTGTCCATTCCCCCCCCCCCCCCTCTGATCAAACCTTGTTCTTATTTTGCCCCTATGGTTGCCAAACGTTATGTGTTAGCATGGTGTCCTCGAGGAGGGGTAGGAAATATACAGGTTCTCCGACGCGAAGTGTCCCTTTATGCTAAACTAGCTGTACCCGGCCACGCGTTGCTGTGACGTAGTCTGGTGCTCTAAGAATGTCTGCCAACTTTAAATAGTATTGATAGTAGTATAAAAAATAAGCATATCTTCTATGTTTAGTACTTATATTAGTGAAATAATTTACTGTTTGGTGGTCCCATAAATGCATGGTTTTGGAGTTGAGAAGTTTCTCAGCGGTGTTGTTGTTTGAGGCATTGCTGTGGCGTAGTCTGGTGGTCTGTGAAGGTCAGGGTCGCTCGTGTAGGAAGAATAGTAGTGATAGTACTATTAGTAAGAAGTATTCCTTGTTTGTGAATGAGTTGTAGGGGCTGAGATGTAGGTAAAGTAAAGGGAGTCATGAGAAAAATAGCAAAAGTAATAAGAACAGTAGTGGTATGAATTACTGGAGTATAATAGTAATGGCAGTAAAAAGAGCAGTAGTGGTATTATTTTTTGGAGTATAATAGTAATGGCAGTAGTAATGATTGTAATAAGAAGTAGTAATAGGCATAATAGTATAACCCGAAGTAATTGGGTATGATCTATATGTATTTGTCTGAATATGCATCTGTTTTTTCTTATTTCATCACGTCACCATAGTTCCCCACCATGTCTACAGCAATTTAGGATTTTTCAGTAATATTGTTTTAAATTGTATTATTATTATTAACCTGCCATATCTCTCTGAGTAATAAATAAAGTATTACTATTTTAGGAGCCCCTGGTGGCACAGTGGGTTTAACCACTGAGCTGCTGAACTTGCTGACTAAAAGGTTAGCAGATTGAATCCAGGGAGTGGGGTGAGCTCCCACTATTAGCTCCAGCTTCTGCCAACCTAGGAGTTAGAAAACATGCAAATGTGAGTAGATCAGTAGGTACAGCTCTGGTGGGAAGGTAACGGTGGTCCATACAGTCATGCTGGCACATGAACTTGGAGGCATGTATGAGCAATTGCAGCTCGTGGGCTTAGAAATGCCCCCCCTCCCCTGAGTTGGGTGAACTGGACTTAATGTAAGGGGAAAATCTTAACCTTTTGACCAATGAGTAAACCACTGAGCTGCTGAACTTGCTGGCCAAAAGGTTAGGAGATTGAATCCAGGGAGTGGGGTGAGCTCCCACTATTAGCCCCAGCTTCTGCCAACCTATCAGTTTGAAAGCATGGAAATATGAGTAGAGCAATAGGTACAGCTATGGTGGGAAGGTAACGGTGCTCCATGCAGTCATGCTGCCTACAGGAACTTGGAGGCCTCTATGAGGAATGCTAGCTCGTGGGGTTAGAAATGAGCCCCACCCCCTGAGTTGGCTAAACATGTCCAATTCTTTAAGTCACTCCTCATAGGGCTTGTTCTCCAGACCCTTAATCATTTTAGTCACCTTCCTCTGGACACAGTTGCAAAATAGCTTGTGATTTCTTTTTAAAAGCAAAAATTTAAGTGGAAGTATCCCTTCAGTTCTGCAATGTGCACAGGGAAGGCCATCACAAGGTGAATGAACGCAGCATAACATCTAGTAAACACTTCTAATCAGGCGCCCTTTGGGTTTCAAATAATCAGCTTCCCCATGATAAGACTAGTCTATATCGGAGTTTGAGCTCATTGGATGGAATTAGGGGCTGGGTTTAACATAAGAATAGGCAGCTATGGACATAAAGATATGTTCTTTCTTACAGTTCTTACAGATGCCAGCCACAGATGCAGGCAAAACGTCAGAAGAAAATACTGCTGGAACACAGCCATACAGCCTGTAAATCACCTAATACACCATGAAAGCCTTCAACAATACATTGAATTGGGACAGTTTGGAAGATCTGGGATTTAAAAAACAGGGTGTAGGCTTTTGTGTGCTGATTCAGCTCCTTTCTTTGCATGAAGTGCAAAATCAAAACAGATGTTTCAGAAAAGAGAACATTCATCCTAAACTTTTCTTTTCAGAGTTGCTGAAGAAATGCAGTTTGACAAATGTATATGCCACAATAAAGATTTTTGAAAACATCTCTATGCCAGGGCTTTAATACTGCTCAGTTCTGCATTCAAAGAAATGAGCTTATATTCATGAGAGCTCATGAGAAAATTAATCTTAAAGATGCTGCATATCTTTCTTTTGTGGAAATAAAGCGCTCTGTGTCTAAATAGACTTGATGCTGGAACTTTGGGTCATGTATCCCTTTAAAGCAACTCTTTGTGTATGTGTCTATTTATATGCTTCTGTGTGTATCCCAAGCCATTCTTATTCAGCAGAATAAGAAATACATAATGTATCTAATGCAGGGTTTTTTTAACTGTGCTCCGTGATGCCCTTGAGGCTTTGCGGGTGATAGTGAGGGGCTCCATGGCACCATGCTACTTTCATCTTCTTCCTTTCTCTGTCTCCTGAGAAATGCAGGGAAATTAAAATTTTGAACTGCCGGAAACAACAGAAGCAGTGTCTTTCCACAGCAGACAATTTCTCTCTCACCTCCCTCTCTGCCCAGAATCTTTCTTGCTGCAAGACTCACACACACACTCCCTATCCATCTGCCACTGGTCTAGTCCAGGTCTGATATATGTATACATTATATTACATTAATATATCTTGAGCCCCCATGAGAAATTTTTGCTTCAAAAAGGGCTCCACAACTGAAAAAGTTTGAGAACCCCTGATCGAATGATTTGGGAGAGCCAATGTGGTGTAGTGGTTTAACTGTTGGACTATAGCTCTGAAAATTAGGATTTAAGTACTCTAGTCAGCTATGGAAAACCACTCCATTACCTAGGACAAGTCACACACTCTCAGCCTCAGAAGAAAGTAAGTGGAAATCCCCTCTGAACACAGCACTTTCTTAGAACTACTGCTTGATGACAAAATAAAAGTATTTGGACATTGAGGTCAACTCTACTTTCCCAATGAAAATAGCTTGTGTTTTTAGAATGGCAGAATCCTTATATTAAAACAGCTACGTGGCCTGAGAGACGTTTAGGGAAAGTGGATGTTATTTTCAAGAGTGCCATCTGCTGGGTATTCTTGTACTAGCTTTGTTTGTTCCCTTTTGAAAATTGTATACAGTTGGCCCCACAATTTCCAGGGCTGCCTTGGAATTGATTATTCAGAAATTTGATTATAATGTTCTGTGTAGCAATCACCAGGCCCTCCAGTGCAACTCTATGGTCAACTTCTGCAACGTATCCTTTTCATGAACCATAGAACAGTTTTTAAAAGGGAGCAAGGGCTCAACAAAGTTGGGCAGATATTAATTTTGCTTACTTGCAAATACTTAGAGGGAGGGAAAATTATCTGTCCCAACCATCACTAAAATGTCCTTAAATATGAAGCTCTTACAAACATAATGGAGATAGTCCTTAGAAAACCCTTCCATGTGTTCATTGTGGCTTACTGCCAAATCAGTGTGGGTAGAAAAGCTTGGCAGAAGTCAGCAGCAACAATTGCCTTAGTATTTTGTAATACTCCACCATCAAGGTGTTTGTTCTTACTTTTAAGGCCTTGTATGGTCTGGGGCCAGTGTACCTACGGGATCGCCTGATTCCATATAACCCTCTGAGATCACTTCGTTCAGAAGACCAGAATCTTCTAGACATCCCTAGTGTGAAGTCTTTCCACCTGACTTCGACAAGGCGCAGGGCATTTTCAACCATCGCCCCGGCTCTTTGGAATATGTTACCACCGGAAACGCGGGCTCTCCGAAATTTGGTCACCTTTCGGAGGGCCTGCAAGACACACTTGTTCAGACAGGCCTTCGAAAGCTTGTAATTTCAGCTTGTGATTTTAGCGGTGTTTTTATTTTACTGTTTTACTTCCTATTATATGTATGTTTTGCCCATTGTTTGTTTTATTGAATTGTGTTGTAAACTGCCCTGAGCCACTGGGAGTGGTGGTGTACAAGTCCAAATAAATAAATAAATAAATACATAAATAAATCATGGTCAGGCTAATAATACCATGTATGAGTCTTTTTGCCAGTTCATTTTATAAGGCAGTGGTTCCCAACCTGTGGGCACTGGTCAAGTGGGCCCTGGTCAGAAAAAGGCTGGAAACCACTGTTATAAGGGATCCAGTCCTGTCTCAGCCTAATATTGGTGAACCTCAAGCCCCTCTCTTCATTCGAAGTCCAGCCTCAGGAATTTATTCCACATTTGTGAGGCTGACATTTGCAGATTTGATTATACATAGATTTAATTAAAATATTCTAAGAATCTCTAGGTCTTCTAGCACTTAAAGCTGTGGTTCTCAACCTGTGGGTCCCCAGATGTTTTGGCCTTCAACTCCCTAAAGTCCTAATAGCTGGTAAACTGGCTGGGATTTCTGGGAATTGTAGGCCCAAACACCTGGGGACCCAGAGATTGAGAACTATGGTCAGCTTCGGCTAGAATAGATCATGCTGGAGGCCCTAGCGATTCCTAGAGAAGTATTTGCTGAGATTAATGGGGGTGGGGGGGGAGATGTTGTGCTCCCATCTGCAATGAATGAGGAAGGTTAATTTTAATTCTCTTCTAGCCTAGCATTTACTTTGTTATTGTTTTGCATCTTCAAGTGGTTTCTCAGTATGGTGATGCTAAGGCTCACCAGTCATGGGTTTTTCTTGGCAAGTTTTTGTTTATCTGCTAGCCTCTGGTTTAAAGAAAGAAGAGTTTCCTTTTTTGTGGGAACAAACAATACTAGGGAGAGATCTTTAGATTGCACTAGAATCAGAATCTGAGGCTCTTATCACCCTCTTGGAAAGTTTGTGTATCCAGGTCAGCAGGATTTTCTTCCTGGTAGCTATGTTTACGGTTATAATACTGTCACGTTCTTCTGTTTGCTTAGGACTTTACAGGGTTTTTGTAACTTTTTATTGGTTCTAAAATATGAAGAAATCTCTTTCCACAAGGCTGTCACCTTTCTTATTACTAGTTTTCAAGTTTACAACTTGAGTATTTCTTACTCAAAGTGCAAATCCCAGGATATCATAGCCTTACGGAATGACAGTTATAGTGGGATCAAACTGCATTAATTTTACAGTGTAGGTGTATATCTGAACTGAGATTACATGTTATGCAGTTTCTGATTCACGCTGTTGTAGAAGCTCTTTTCTTGCCTTGTCCAAACAAGAAACTCAAATATCAAAAGCACAACATTGTTCATATGCGTCAAGGTCTGCACATCTTTCCACAGAATTTATGGAATTTCCCTTACTTTGAAATATATTTTTCCTTCTTTTGTGTGTGTGTGTGTGGGGGGGACAAATGGCAGAGATTCCCACTCCCACACAAAAGCAAAGCTTACTTGAATGACATCAAACACTGGCTACAAGGCTAAGGCTGCAAGCCAGACATAGAATTTGGAATAGCCCCTGAAACTACAAATCCCAGGAATCCATAGGAGAGCTAAGGCAACCTAAGTGGTTTGTTGCCATCATGTCCCTTCAAGGCAATTCTGACCCTAAGGTGATCCTATCCTGGGGGGGGGGGGTTGGGGGGGTCCTTCCCCTCCCTTAAAGGCTGGGAGAAGAGTGACCTGACGTGCCTAATGTCATCTAGTAGGGATTTGCATCCTAGTCTAGAGTTGTAGGCCAACCATCAAACCACACCATGCTGGTTCCCAGGAAGTGGTATCAGTGTTATAATTGTAGTAACTTAGTGTGAAAATGCTCTCTGAACTGTTGAAATCCTTGTGGTTTTGGTGGTATTGCTTTAAGATGTGCTGCTTTATGAGCATCTGTTCCCGTTTTCATTTGCAACATTAAAATACATATAAAAACCAATTAAACCGCTTTCTGATAATCAACAGATGGGGGTTGCTTTTGCTCGAGTCCAATTGTGCCATTTGCCACAGCGCTACTTGGTTTCCTTTGATGTATCCCAATACTTTGTTGAATGCCACCTGACTTGGGAGGGTCTCATCTATTGGCACTACAGGCAGTCCCCGAATTACAAACATCCAACTTAAAAATGACTCACTGTTAAGAATGGGGGTGAGACAATGGGAAGTGAGAGAAATCTACTCCTTGGGAAGGAAATTCAATCTTGAAAGAGTTTATCATGGGGAAAAGGTGTCTCCACTGAAGCTTTCTCACCAATCCTTGTTTCCACAAGTCTAATTTTTCAAAATCCACATGCACCGAAAGTGAAGTGAAATCTTCTAAGGGGCACAGACAGCAAAACAAACATCATAGGGGTCTTAACCTTTCTCTGTGCTATCAGAAACTTGGAAGGAGTTACACTTAAAATGTACATGCATTGAATTGATATACAAATTCAATGTACTGTATGAACAAATCTACAGAACCTATCTTGTTCATAACTTGGTGACTGTATCAGTTTTCCTCCCAAACTGTCCCATCATAGGTTACCTGTGGCATAAGGAGTCTGCTGTGCCTCTTTCTCTGTAGTACCAACAAATGTTAGCCTTGGTGCCAGTGCCATTGTCTTCGAGAGATCTTCCATCAGTGTCAGCCCCAGTATGAAATCCCCCCATGGTAGAAATCAATTACACTTCCTTTTGAAACACCAATACTGTAGTGGTTTCTTTTTTAAAGCCAGGGAAGGAAGAATTGCAGGTTCATTTTTCAAGCAAACAAAATCATTCCCAATTGCCCCAAGACTATCAGGAAGGTGGAGACAAATGGTTCAAATAGTTGCTAATGTGTGCTTTAAAGGAAGCCATTTGCCATACAGCTGTTTTCCTTGCTTTGGGGAAGGATGTAAATCTTCTCTCGGCAGGAAGATTTGAAAGGGAATGTTCAGTGTTTGCATATCAAAGAGGCACTGGAAACTGGAAAAAGGGTAGGTAAGACAACAAGCAGCAAATTTAATCCAGGTTTCAAAAGATCATTGGTGAAGAAGGCAATTAAAGGGAGAAAAGAGTTTATTCCATTGCTTAAAGTTTGTATGGTACTTGTGGTGCTCTGATTAAGAGGTTTTTTTGGCCAGATTTGTTGAGAGCCAGTTTGCCTTTGCTTTTCTCAGAGGCTGAGAGAGCGAGACTTAGTCACTTAGTGAGTTTCCATGGCAGAGCAATGACTCGAACCCGGATCTCCAGACTCATAGTTTAGCACTCAAACCATTACACAACTGTGTTGTCAAAGGCTTCCATGGCCAGAGTCACTAGGTTGCTGTGAGTTTCTGGGCTGTATGGCCATGTCAGGAGCGAATGCCTATGGAACATGTCCATACAGCCCAGAAAATTCACAGCAACCCATTACACAACTGTGAAAAGTGGAAAAGCTCCATTTACTTTTGCAGAAAGTAAGTAGACATTGGCTGTGGTTTGTATCTGAGTGCTTACCAACTTCCACATACAGTATCATCAGAGACCCAAAAAAAAATCAATGGGACCCTGAAGATAGGCAAACTCCATGTTATCAATTACCAGGGTATCATCAATTTCTAATTCTACAGCAGAAAGAACTCTGCTTGTGCAGTTAGGTGCATATATCTGTCCCAAAAGATTCTGGGAAATGTGGTGCAAAAAATCAAATTTCCAGTTCAGTTCTACTGTGTCTCTGTGTGTTTATAAACCGTCTTTCTCA
The DNA here is from genome assembly GCA_030556195.1 of Anolis apletophallus. Classification (NCBI taxonomy): domain Eukaryota; kingdom Metazoa; phylum Chordata; class Lepidosauria; order Squamata; family Anolidae; genus Anolis; species Anolis apletophallus. The sequence goes on along the minus strand of JARBWK010000010.1, from coordinate 23,537,545 downwards.
AAGAGAAAGTATTTATGTGCAATATTCACTTTTTTAAAAACAAACCATTCAGATGACAACTTCACATTGAGGTTCAAACACCAGCATAAAATACATCAGCACCTGATCTGACAGGAGGCAGGGCTATAGCTTACAGCACCAGGCTCTGAAGATCCAACAAAACCCTTTATCTTGCATTGATCAGAAGGCAAAAAGCACTGGCTATCCAGTGGCTTCCATACCAAAGGGGCAATTAATCCACTTGGGGTTTCAGTCCAGAACTACTAACTACTCAGACTGAGGTCACGTTCATGTATTTTGTATGTATGATGAAAGGTGTTGAACTGACACAAAAACCACCTCTGCTAAAAGGAAGTTTAAAGATAAAGACTGTGTAATCCAGTCTTAATAAAACTGAAGATCTCTGCAGGGTTTTCAGAAAGGTGCATTTCCTAGAACTATCATGCATGGCACCTTTTGCTTACAAATTACTTGCCATGCATTAGCTCTAACCAAGAATCATAGCCATGGTAGACAACAAGCCAGACATCAGGTCAATAACTCAAAATGTCACTGTCTCAATTTCCCATGAAAACAATTGACATAAAACCTGCATTACAGGTTACAGGGCATCTGTGAAACTGATCATCTCTGAAAGGATTTTTGAAATCCCCCCCCCCCTTTTCAGCAGAATGTAAAAGCAAACCGCACTTCCATTCATACTAAACAATGATAGCTCTATGATTCCACTTTAATGGCCAGCACTGCACCCTACAAAATTCTGAGATTTGTAGATGAAACTCTCTGGCTTAGCGCCCCACCCTAAACTGAAAATCACATGGGATGAAATCCAGGTAAAATGGAACCTCAGCAATGTAACTGTGTCATAGGAAAGGATCTTAGAAGTGATACAAAGTATCAGAAAAGCCAAAATCAGCACCTGAAGGACTGGAAGAATCAATATGTATTGATTCTCTCCTGACAACCTCTGAGGATGCTTGCTGTAGATGCAGGCGAAATTTCAGAAGATAATGCTTCTAGAACATTGCCATACAGCCCGAAAAACCTACAACAACCCAATGATTCCAGCCATGAAAGCCTTCGACAATACGCTTCTGGGATTTATACTTTAGTTAGGTAGTTAGCATTCTGTTGATAGGTACTAGACCTCTCCAGCAGAAAATTTGAAATATTTCACTAAAACACAAATACCAGGATTCTGTGGGATAGAACTGTGAGCAGGTATAACTATGTACCCTTAAGTACTCACTATTAAGTATGGAATCAATATTGCCCCATTCTGATCTGGTGAACATGACACATTCCAGATCAGTGACTAAAAGTTTAGAATGGCTTAGACAAGTATGCTAGCTGAAGTCAACAATAACTTGCTGTTGCATTCTAAATGCAACTTGAAATTTGGCTCCCAAAGCCACTGGATTTGAATGGAACCCAGGCTATTTCTGTACATGTAGCAGAAAGAGAAAATATAACTGATCACGTGACACTGCAGATAGGGAACATTATATTTCAGATTAATCCAGAACTGCTTCACCCACTCTGTAAGTTAAAAACTATAAACACTCCTTCCTGCTGATATCTTGATGTTCCACTTAAGGAGAGATATTTTATGTGGAAATATATTCAGAAATAGATTTCTGTTCCACCGCCAGAGTCTGAAGTGGAGCTTCCTAATTTATGACCTTTTTATTCTGCATGGTAGATTAGGCTTTAGGCTGACAAATGGATTAAGACAAAACTGCTACCTGAAAGTGCAAACAAGTCATATGAGAGACACAAGGGTCACATGCTAGGTTATGCTCTAACTGACATCCACGAGATCTTAAAACGGATGGCACAAAATTGTACAAGGAGCATACATAGCTTTGGAACCCCTTAGGGTTGGTTAGTTTGTATATACTGTATGGTGGGGAAAGTCCATTTGTTTCACAGGTTTTGATCTAGCCACTTGATATAGCTGTCCCTGGTTAGATGCCCTGCAAAAAAGTTGGTAGGCCAAACAGTGAAGATCATACAGCCATGGAAGCAATCTTCAAAGTGATCCACAGTCACCTCCACCCCAGCTTTCTCCAATCGTTTGGCATACATTAGACCATCATCTCTCAGAACATCAATCTCACAGGTCAGGATGTAAGTTTTCGGCTGGAGGCGAAAGACCTCCCGCTCAGCTAACAATGGAGCTGCACGGACATCAAGCAGCGCTGGCAGAGCTTGGATGATCTCTGCCTTTCCTGTTGTGGGCACTGCTGGCTTAAAGTTCTTCCTGAACCTTGAAGGCAAGAGGAAAGTCCAATCCAACCGTTCTCGGAAAGGGCTGACATGGTCCACATCAAGGGCAGTGTGGTTGTTCATCATCATGGAAAAGGCAAAGTCATAGTCTCCATTGAAGTAGTCAAGCCAGAACTTTACCATGACAAAGCGAGAAAGGACAGGTGTGATTTCATTCTGCTGGTATGAGGGGGTGTTGAAATCAAGTGGCTGGAGGACGGGATAGATAAGAGCCTGCAGTTTAAATCGGTTGGTGACATTCTCCTCTTGAGACATCTGTAGAAGACAGGAAAGAACACACCGTTCAAGTACTATGCAATATTAAAATCATTCAAAGAAACTACGAGAGATTTGCTTCACTCTCTCTACCCCAGATTCCCAAAGCCTTGGAGTGTTCTCTTTTAAATGACATTTCCTAGAACCTCCCTCAGCTTGGGAGATGTAAGCCAAAGAAAGAACTTTTGCAATCACTGCAGCCTCCTATTTTTTTTAATAATGAAAGTGGTAATCTCCTTTGCAAGAAATTCCACTCTCATGTTGAACAAGAGTGGCCAATATGGGCTACAAAGAAACCTAAGAGTTTCTGGTAAAGACTTTGGAATGCCTCTTGCATTTCACAATTATTTAGTATGTTTGTCCTAAATGAATTCAATTGTATTCAAAGTAAATATTTATCGAATTCTTGCTCAAAGAATCCTTTCCTTGTCTTACGTATCTTTACAATTGACTTAGAGGAGAGTTTGGGTTTTCACTCAGTGGCACTCAATCCACATTTGGAAAAGTTTTCAAAGGCATGTCAATTCTCACAGTAATAAGGAAACTTCCACCCACCCAAGGGTTCAATGGGAAAGTGAGGACACAGAACCGATCCTAACTCCTTTAATCTTCAGGTTAAAACCTAAAGTAGATTCATCATCCTACTGATAACGAAGCCATTAGTTGCCTCTGATCCCTACACGTGCCCCTTGTGTCCCTTGAGTTTCTTGGGTTACCTCTTGGCACACAGCAGCTGCCAAATTTCCTCCTGCACTGTCACCAGAAATTGCAACTCTGTTGGGATCCACAGAATAGTGTGCCAGGACCTCGGGAAGCATGAAGTGTTTCACAGCATTCATGGCATCATCAAATTGAGTAGGGAAGTGGAAATCTGGCACCAATCTGTACCTGTCATGAAAAGATTTGTTTCCATAAGAAAAAAACACTGAACCTGTGGAGTATTGTCGAGGATTCATAGCAGAGGTTGCTATAAAAAGCAAACAACCTTTCTATGCTTTGGAACAGTCCCTGCCAGTCAAAGTGACATTATGCTGATGGGAGTTATATAATCTGGTTAACTTGTGAATAATAATTTGCAACATGCAATGTGTGTGTGTGTGGGGGCAGGGCCTTTTCTTTTAAAGACAGAACATTTGAAAGATAACTGGTGTAGCTGCTTCATGGATACCAAGGGAATCAGTAGTTACTGAAATGGACATCCAAGTGCCACCTCTGTGTTGATGGAGGCCGGCAGGATTTTCCCCGGGTACTGGTGGTGGGGGGTGTTTGCCCTCCTTTCTGCTAGAGATCCCTTTTTTTTAGTGGGGTTCACAGAATGCTCTTGGGGATTGCCCGATTCAGCGAACTTATGTAAAGCTGCTCCAAAAGCAAAGATTTCTACAACTCCCAATTTTATTTTTGGTGGGGTTCTGAATGCTCTTGGATTGTATGTGAACTATAAATCCCAGCATCTACAACTCCCAAATGGCACGGTCTTTCCCCCCAAACTCGACCAGTGTTCACATCTGGGCATATTGAAGATTCATGCCAAGTTTGGTCTAGATCCACCATTGTTTGAATCCACTGTGCTCTCTGGATGTAGGTGAATTACAACTCCAAAACCCAAAAAAGCCCACCAAACCCTTACAATATTTTCTGTTGGGAGTTCTGTGTGCCAGGATTACTTCAATTCTATCATTGGCAGAGTTCAGAATGCTCTTTGATTGTAGGTGAACTATAAATTCCAGCAACTACAACTCCCAAATGACAAAATCAATCCCCATCTCCAACCCCACCAGTATTCAAATTTGGGCATATCTGGTATTTGTGCCACACTCAGTCCAGTGAATGAAAATACATCCTGCATATCAGAGATTTAAGTTATGATTCATAACAGTAGCAAAATTACAGTTATGAAGTAGCAACAAAAATAATTTTATGGTTGGGGGTCACCATAACATGAGGAACTGTATTAAGGGGTAACGGCATTAAGAAGGTTGAGAACTACTGCTGTACTCAATTAAGTGAAGTGTGAAGAAATCAGGTCCAGTCAAGAACCAGCATGATGTAGTGGTTTGAATGCTAGGAAATAAGGGTTTGAATCCCTACTCAGCCATGGACATTCATTGGGTGATCTTAAGCTCTGTTACGCTCTCTCAGCCCCAGATTGCCTTCTAAACACCTATCATCAAGGAAATGCCACATTTGAAGGCATAGAACTGCAATGGCAGATGGAATCTAGGGTCTAAGATATTGCCATGAGTAAAATACAACTATTATAATCTCTGACCACTGGTCATGCAGTCAGTGAAAAAGAAGCATTGTCCAATATTTAGGTTAGGAAAAAAGGCTATTCATACACTTACATATTTGTATACCAATGACATTTCCACTATTTGCTTGAAGCATGAGATAGCAATTATTTTGCAAGCTAAAGAGACCCACAGAACTCGCTTTTGTGGAGGCCTACACTCTGGAAATTGGAAATGTTGTTCAGACATTGCTATCTAAATAAATATATATTGCGGTCCCCTGAAGTTTGGTTCCAGGGTCTGCTGCAGATACCAAAACCCATGGATGCTCATATCCCGTTATATAGAATGGCATAATAAAATGATGTGTCTTATATGAAATGGCAAAACCAAGGCTATCTTTTGTGATTTCTTTCTGAATATTGACCTCATCCAGGCTGCCAAGACTCCAGCTGATTTGCTGCTGTTGTTGTTGTTTATTCAATTTTGCAATAAACATTTGCCACTTTGTTAATTTTGCCTGTAACCTGCCCTGAGTCCCTTTCAGGAGATTGGGTGGGTTATAAATAAATATATTATTAATAATAATATTTTCAATCTGTGAATGTAGAATCCATGGATATGGAGGGCTGACTGTACTGTGTTCCATCTACTAACATTCTCTATCTACTCATTATCTTTAAATGATTAATTTCAGTCTTGGGCTTTCTAAAGCTAGTATCAAATACTAGGTGGATGCATTTCATTCAGGAGGTTGGCAGAGGAAGAAAGGTGGTTTTCAAAATACAATCACTACACTATGACTAACAACAGCAATAAAACAAGGTGTGACACATAATGTGTCATTATTTGTTCTCTCCTGACATGGGAAAGAAAACCCAAAGGCTAGTATTATATGTGGTGTTCACACACAGAGCCACTAGATGGCACCATTGCATGAAAGCAGATCCACTGAATTGAATGTGATGTTTTCATCCTTTTTTGGAGTCTGTGTGTGGAAAGGGAAAGCAATTTCCAAAGCACACTCGGAACACATTTAACATGATAACCTTGGTCTTCATTTGGCTCCAGATAAAGCCCTTCCTTTGCCTTTGCTCCATTCTGCTGTTGATACAATATTTTCATTTTATTTCAAAGGTTTATACAACGTTCTTCAATACAACGTCCAGCGTTTGAAGTTTTAAATGATTCTATAAGAAATAGGAGCACATTTTTATCTACAGTGTTCTCCCTTGTGGTGAGATCCACATTTTACTAGCTTTTCAATGGAAAAAGCACTTTCTCCCTCATCTCTCTGCAATCAGCCACATCTAGTGCCCTTTACATGGCAACAATGTCTATCATCCCCCAGACAGTTGTCTTTCTTAACAAGTTATCTAGAAACTGAACCACTCCACATGAGGACTAAGGACAAAAGAAAGGAAGAAGAATAGATCACACAGCCTCCCGCCTTACATTAGAAAGTAAGGTTTTCTTATGTTATTCCTCAAGGCAGGGTAAGCAACTTGTGATAACTTTTTATGGACTGCAATTCCCATCATTCCTAATTGGTATATATAATGGTATATGAGACAGAGGGAGCAATGGGAAGCCTTGTACTCCTGGCACATTGGGCTTCATTCCTCATCTCCCCATCCCCTTGCTGATGGCCTCCACTCCCAATGCCAGCAAGCAGGAAAGGGGGAGGTGGGGAGAGAGAGAGAGAAGCAGCACACGTGCATACACAGAGAGAAAGAGGGAGCATGCAGCGCCTGTGCTCTCTGAGCCTACTGCCTTGTGATCCTCTCTATTCAAAACAAACCCTGGCGAGGTGTTCCAGGCCAACAGTGGGAGGAGGTGGCTACATCAGTGTTGGGCTTGAGAGGTGCAAGCAACAGGGTGGGGATGGTTTGGGAAGGCTTTGCCAGGGAGGCCAGAACAGCTCTCAGATCCCGCTCCTGATTCTCTTTATATATTTAAATACTTGAATATAAGCAGAGGGTTTCAACCCTTATACTCGAGTCAAGGTTATTTATTATTTTACTCTGTTGTTGTTATTATTATTTTATTACATTCATTATTTTACTCTATTATTATTATATTACATTTATTATTTCACTCTATTACTAGCCATCCCCTGCCATGCGCTGCTGTGGCCCAGTCTGTGTATATGTGTATGTACACATTTGTGTATATGTGTATATTTGTGTGTTTGCATATATATGTGTGTGTGGTTTTGCACATACGTTGTAATGTATTTTTATTTTTTTTACTTTTTAAGTCTCTTTTTCAGTGTTTTTATGAGTGATGGTCACTCGTTGGTCTGATACGTGTATTGTGTCCAAATTTGGTGTCACAGGTTTATATATTTATATATTGATTCCAGGACACATCCCATTTTTGAGCCTCATTTTGGGGGAGAGTGTGTCCGGGATTGTTGTTATAGGGTATTACTTTACAAGATTTAACCCTGCTGATATTTTTTTGGTTAACAACAGAAACTGTTTGCATTCTGCTTCTTTACCAAAGTGAAAATAAAATATCAATGAATGCAGAACAATGACATTCACTGATTGGATTATCACTCAGAAATTTCCTTTTTTCCTTCCTAAGCACAAGACATCGGAAATGATGAAAATGAAAAGCCAAGATCCAAGGTTTGATCTTGTTACTATCTGCCATCTACTTACTCAATTGAGACAATGACAGCATCCAAAGATTCAGCCATAACAAAGCAGAGGTTATTGTAGTAACCACCTCCTAGAGTAAGAGAGGAACAATAAAAAGAAACAAGGAAACATGAAGGCAATACATGCAATCAGGAATATTCTTTTAGCATCTCAAGGATCCTTAGGCTCATTTGCAGCCAAACATGAAATCAACGTGAACTTCATTTGCTATATCATATCTGCAACTTCACACAATAACTTCCTGATAGATATTTCTGCTATTCCTGGGGTTTGAATGTTCTTGCTTATGCAAATCAAGATGGCACTAGCTATGTATAGGAAGTAAGTATCAACAGGCTTAGCAGATAATTATAATAATAACTACTATTCAGGATGGATTCCAACAAAACAATGGCAAACATTCAATGCCTACATTAAACACACAATACGAACATAAAATCCCAGAAAAACCCTCACATATTAAAGTAACATTAAAGCCTAACATCAAATTAAGACTTAACATCAGTAAATGAAACCTGACATCAATAAATTAAACTACACATAATCGGACAAAATTCTATAATAACATAAATCTAAACAAAACATCCACATTAGTGTACAACAGCTAGCAAGGGTTCACAAAACGGTGTGGTTGTAGTCAAATGAGGTCATTGGGCTGGTGTAGACTAGGGAAGCCCAAATACGAACAGTTCTCAACCAGAGGCCTGGCAGTGATCTTATATGAGCTTGCCTGAGTCTTGGAAGTCCATGAGATAGGGCTTTCTTATGGTTCTGCCCTTGTCACAGGTCCATTTGGTTAGGATAGGTGAAAGGCCTTTTTGGTGGCCGCTCCCAAATTGTGGAATTCTCTCCCATATAAGAACAGACTGCTCACCAGCTTACTCTCTTGTGGCCCTCCGCTCTCCTTTGATTTAAACAAGCACATGGAAACTTACTGGGTGTGCAGAAGGGCTTTTTAATGGACTGCATTCTTATTGTTATTGCTATAAAAAAAACCTTTATACCATCAAATTTTAAATTACAGTCATCCCTCCACTTTTTGCAAAAGTGGAAACATCGCTAATATCTCAGGGATGGGGAAGACATTGCTGTGGTCCCATAAGGGGGCTGTCTATCATGGTCCCAGGGGGAAAAGGAGGAAATGTTTATATGCAACTTCACTTATTCTGCGGATAACACCTCCTTTACACTTCATGTGTGCTGTAACTATCTGTTAGACCCAGGCAAAGGCATGGAGATATTGGGTGGAACAGAAACATGAAGCAAATAGGAGGAAGAGAAGGAAACAATGTTGGGCACGCCCACAACATTGCTTACCCTACAGATCTGCTTCCTTCTCCTCTTCCTGTATGTTGCTTGTTCCCACCACTTCCCCCTTTCCTTTGCCTGGGCAAAACAGACATTTGTGGCACAGAGGAAAAGGAAGGCAAGTTGTATCTATGGCAGTGGTTCTCAACCTGTGGGTCCCCAGGTATTCTGGCCTACAACTCCCAGAAATCCCAGCCAGTTTATCAGATGTTAGGATTTCTGGGAGCTGAAGGCCAAAACATCTGTGGGCTCATAGGTTGAGCACCACTGATCTATGGGTAAGTGAAGTGGCATGTAGGTTCAGCTCCTCCTCTTACATGCATGACACAGGGATCATGCATACACATCCAAGATAGTCTTGTCAGGTTAGGATGAGTTTTATAGACTACAGATACTCCCCCCTCCCCATTTGCAGTCTTTTCTCCTGCTGCTCACTAACACAGTATCCTGGTGAGAGAAGCTGAGCCTATGCCAGGCCTGTATCATCTCCTAGCCAAGTTCTGTAAAGTGTGCCAGTTGGTATCCTCATCTAAAAATGATCACTCATTTTATCTTTAACTCACCTAGCATTACTTAGGAACAAGGTGAGATTTTGTGTGTGACTTGGTTTACTTTCTGTGTTACATGTACACAAACTAGGAACAACCAGAAAAAGTACGAAGCAAAAAGTGCAGGGATATCAAAAATCTTCTGTATAATGTAGGAAATACTAGCATATAAACACACACAATAGTTCTCTAAACTTTACATATCATATCAAAGGCAGACTGGTCATACAAAATCATGTGTTTTACAATCTATATTAACAATATTAACAAGATCCAGTGCCCTGGAGCGGTTACCTCTTGTAGCGTCCCAAAGTTCTTATTGGTAAATAAGCTTGTTTGCGAGTAGTCCATACGATATAATCCAAAGTATTTTTAACAGTAAAGGCACAACACAGAATACTGGCTCTATATGATTGTGTAAGACCAGTCTGTCTTTGATATGATATGTAAAGTTTAGAGAACTATTGTGTGTATTTATATGCTAGTATCTCCTACATTATACAGAAGATTTTTGATATCACAGCACTTTCACACTTGTTTGATTATTTGTAAGCTTCTATCACCACCCCTCCACCTCCCAACATTCACACATAAGCCCCACCCTTAAGTGATGAGCAGGGAGTGCTGCTTGAATGTAGGCATACCACGTGTTTCTGTTTCCTTACTTGCATGACACAATATGTGCAGTGCAGAGAGCCTTCTCAGAATGCACTGTCTGTGAATTCATATCCAATTGAGCTATTCAGGGCAGTAAAGGTCTAATTAAGTATTAGCACATTTGGTAAATCACCACCAATTTTAAGATCTACCAATCAAAAGGTTGCTAGTTCAAAGCCCCAGGTCGGCCTTACACCCGACTGTCAGCCCAGCTTTTTGTTTAACTAAGCAGTTCGAAAACACCATGAGCTGTAAGTAGAGAAATTAGGTACCACTAAAAAGCAAGTGGAGGATTATTTTATGGCATCATAAATGTAAATAAATACATAATGACATCATAAAGAAAAAGATCAGAAAATGCCCAGTGACCAAAACGAAGGAGGAAGTCCTGATGGCTCTTTGACATAGAGGATGGAGCAATAGCATCCCCCTGTGGCTGGATTCGAGCACAACCTCCAAGGCACCAAAAAAGCTGGAAGTCAACACAACATACCTCCTTTCTGTGCTGTCTGTCTCTGTCCTGTTTATTCAAAATGGCATTGAATGTTTGCTGTTTATTTGTACTATGATCTGCCCTGAGTCTCCTTGGGGAGATAGGGTGGAATATAAATAAAATGCTGTTGTTGTTATTCAATTCTTGAGACTTCTGAAGTTCGGGCTGCTTGTTAACAACATATCACTGATAAAATCTTTTGTATAAGAGCAGACTTATAACGAGTAAGATTACACTGCATCAGTTTTAGTTGGTAATCACTGCAGATATAGAATGGGCAAACTACCAGGGTGAGAAATGAGGACCTGCCCCCTTGGCCTTTGTCCTCTTTGACTGGTTATTCAGTGCAATTAGATTTCAAAAGTAATGTGTTTTTTTACACATTTCTGGGGAAGATTAATTTTTCTTTTTCCTCTTCCTCTTCTTCACAACTCCCTGGATCTTTTGACTTGAACAATGACAGACAAATATCAAATCTATCTTTTTTGGCAAGCTGAGTTAGAGAGCAGTTGCCTTACAACACCAGAAAGTCTTGGATGATATAAGTTTTCTAAACCAATTTCAAATCAATTTCAGAGTATAGAGTTGAGACTATTGTTGTTTCCTTAGTGGATGATCTTTGCCTAAGTATCAACAGGGAGAATTAATGCTTTTGGACCCCTCACAGACTGGAAGATTTTGAAAATCAGGGGGACTGTAATCCAGTGTTTCCAGTCCTATCTCTCATTAGATTTCAGATGGCGATGTTTATGTTAGCAGCTCCTCAAAAATATATGTATTTATTTATTATTCCATTTTATACACCGCCACTCCCAAAGGCTCGGAGTGGTTTACAAATAGAATAACACAATTCACACTAAAATAATAAAACCACCATTAAAACATTCAAATACATTAACCTAGTTCAAAGGCTAGCCGAAAAAGGTGGGTCTTACAAGCCCTCCGAAAAGCTGTTAGATTCCGCAATGCTCGGGCTTCGGCAGGTAGAGCATTCCAGAGTGATGGAGCTACAATTGAAAAGGCTCTGCACCTAGTAGCTGTTAGGTGATAGGTCTTGAAATTGGGGATTTCAAGCAGATTTTGGTTCTCAGAATGGAGTGATGTCTGGGTTTGGTAGGGGGACAGATAGTCCCTCAAGTACAGAGGCCCTGGACCATACAAGGACTTGAAGGTAAGTACCATCACTTTGAAGGTGATTCAGTGCTCAATCGGAAGCCAGTGCAGTTGCTACAGGATTGGAGTTATATGACATCTCGCCAGTGCCCCGGCGAGAAGTCTAGCCGCCGCATTCTGCACCAGCCCTTTACATTCTGCCAATGTAAAGGGCGTTACCGTAGTCTAATCTTGAGATGACGGTCCCTCAAGTACAGAGGCCTTGGACCATACAAGGACTTGAAAGTAAGTACCATCACTTTGAAGGTGATTCGGTGCTCAATCAGAAGCCAGTGCAGTTGCTGCAAGATTGGAGTTATATGACATCTCGCCAGTGCCCCGGCGAGAAGTCTAGCTGCCTCATTCTGCACCAGCCCTTTACATTCTGCCAATGTAAAGGGCGTTACAGTAGTTTAATCATGAGATGACCGTAACTTGGATCACTTTAGCCAGGTCATTCCTAGACAGATAGGGAGCCCGTCGCCTAGCTTGGCGGAGACGGAAAAATGCAGTTCTGCTGACAGTGGAGATCTGAATATATATTCTGGTCTGCTTGCTTTTACAGGTTGAGTATTTTTCTTATTGTAAATGCCTGAGACCAGAAGTATTTTGGATTTTTTTTTTGGAATACCTGTATTTCCAAATACCATATTTAATGGCATATAAGACTATTTTTTAACCCAAGCAAATTTTCTCAAAAGTCAGGGGTTGTCTTATACGTGGGAGTCATCTTATACACCAGGAGTTGTCTTATAGAGCGGGTGCTGAAACTTCCAATCTGGATTGGAGAATCTGTGGTTGCCACATATGGTGGGCAGAGCTAAAAAATGGCAGTGGCACATTCCTGCCGTATGCAGCGACTGTATGAAAACTTTAAGGGCAACACTGTACAAGTACGGTAGAAGAAAATCCATTAATCAGGATTCGTGAACTTAATGCGGTCCCGATGGTGAGGTGAAGGGGCACCTCACCGGGAAGGTGTAAGTGAAGGCCGGAGCAAGCTGCAGGCATCCGGGGCGCCCAAGGTATGGAAAAAAAGAGATAGAGTGGCTCTGGGCCCAGAAAGACACACCTCTTTTACCTGTCTGGCCTGCCCTTGTATCCTATTACCGTATGTCCTCCTCTGCCTCTCAGATCTCGCTCCTGAAGACTGCAGTGAAGCGGTGCAGGTGCGCAGGTGCGAGATCTGAGAGGTAGAGAAGGAGGTACAGTAATAGGAAAATTACCATATTGAAATCAAAACTGATGCTTTTAAAATTTTTATTTGGTGTGTGTTGGAAGAGGGGTAGTCTTATATGGCAAGTATATCCCAAACTCTATATTTTAACTGGAAAAGTTGGGGGTCGTCTTATACACCCAGTTGTCTTATATGCCGGAAAATATGGTACATAGATTTTGAGCTATCTTGGAAAAGGGAACCAAGTCTAAACATAACATTAATTATATTTATATAGATCTTAGAATAGAATAACTTTATTGTCATTGTACATCATACATCAAAGTTAAATGACATTATATATATGTGTGTGTGTGTATATATATACACACACACACACATACAAATTACAAAAGAAAACACCAATCCTTCCACATTCTAATTGCTATTACACAACCCTTAATGCCATTATCAGTGAGAAGCCAGAGAGTTCAATATAGTCAGAGCTCTAGGGTAAAAGCTATCTGTCTGCCTATTTGTTCTTGTTTTTATCATCCTATACTGTCTGCCAGATGGTAACAATTCAAAACAGTATCAAGGGTGAAATGGATCCTTAAGAATATTTTAAGCTTTCTTAAGGTAGCAAGAATTATACAGTTCTTCCAAAGAGGGGAGAAAGCAATCAATAATTCTTTGAGCAGTAGTGGTAACCCTCTGGAGCACCTTCCTACCTGCCACTGTGCAATTACCAAACCATGCACAGATGCAATAGGTTAAAACACTCTCCAGAGCACAGCCTAGAAAGTTACCAGCTGTTTTTCATTCAATTGTTGATTCCTTAAAAGTCTCAGATAATACAATCTCTACTGGGCCCTTTTGCCACAGTATTAATGCCCCAGGTCAGGTCTTCCTTAACAGTAAGACTCAGAAACTTAAGACTGGGTGCCCACTCCACTAAATTTCCATTTATAACAATATATCTTGAAAGACATTTAATACATAATATTTTTAACACTTTAGTGCATGAAACAAAGTTTGAGTACATTTGACCAAAGGAAAGCAAATGTGTCACTATCTCAGCCACCCATGTGGACAATTTTGGATTTTGGAATATTTCAGATTTTGGAATTCTAGATAAGTGATGCTCAACCTACATTAAAACTTGACTAGGTAAATAACTTACTCCTACTGCCATCTCAGGCATGGCTCTTTATGTAGGGATCAGCAAACTATAGGCTTGTGGGAACCACTATAATTTTTTAACAGAGCCCTTAATATCCAAAAGCCAAGCCCAAATGTGAAACAGAGGTAAGGGGAAGAAAGCATATACTACATATTGAATAGGATGACAGGTATACATACAGTTTCAGAATTTATCAGTGGCACCTGAACAAAACTCACCATGCCTTCTACATGAAACACATGTCCTTGTTCCCACTTTCCAAGAATACTATTCCAACAATTTCCTTTACAGAAAAAAATAATTTTAGTTATTGCTATTGTTAGACAAGTGGGAGTCAGAGACCCTTTGGAAGCCACTGTACACCAGCCAGAGATCTATCAGTGGATGCTGACCATCCATCCAGCTGCAGTGGAATTCCTGTGACTTATCCCCAAATCAAAAAATGGGAATGGAAACGCACAAAACAAAAAGAAGGCTGTAAACTACATACTTGCACTTGCCAGGGCCCATCCTCCTCCATGAATGTAGACCACACTACGTTTTAGTGTCTTTTCTCCTTCTTGAGAGGGTTCATATACTCTGACCTCCACACCATTAAATTGAGTATCTGTTATCTTCACTTGTTCTGAAGTTTGTGAATCTGTCTGGTCAAACGCACCAATAAGGAAGTTCAGAACTCTGAGATGATGGCCAATTCCCAGGAAATGAGCCAGGTTACACTAGAGGGAGAAAAACAACAACAACAGGGATCACACAGAGAAAAAGGAAAACAGCTGCAAAGGAGAGTGAAATAAATGTCCATGCAAACTTTAACATTATTGTTTGTTCATTGGTTTCTGTGCCTTAGTACTTTTTCAAAAATACAAAGTGGCACAAGCTAGATTAAATCCTGATATATAACTGAATATGAAAATGTGTTGTGTTGTTGGAGAAATGTTCTGCAGATACTGGGGACAACCGAAAAGACAAATGAATGGATCCTAAAACAAATCAGGCCTGTACCCTCCTTAGAAGGCAAGATCACTGAATTAAGGATGTTGTACTTCGGCCATATCACCATCATCATATCACCGCTCCGAGCCTTCGAGGAGTGGCGGTATACAAGTTTGATGAAATAAATAAATAAATAAATCATCATTTCTCACTTGTTAATCGCCCTCCATTAAAATGTTCCAGGTGATTTACACAAAACAAATTGCATAAAAACATTACAACAATATCGAATAGACTGCATTAAACATTAAAAGCTCTGCTAAAAAGCCAGGTCTTGAGTGCCTGAGCATATCATGAGAAGGATGACTTACTAGAAAAAAATGATTATTTATTTAGTAAAGTGGAGGATAATAGGAAAAGAGGAAAACTACATGCCATGTGCTGTGCAATCCCAGGAGTTGTAATTTGGTGAGCCACCAGCACACTTTGGCTAATAAATAATAACAATGATGTTTTTGAGGGGACTCAGGGAGGTTTCCAGCATAGGAAAAGCATCCAATTACTAACACAAAATCATACAAAATAACCATTATAAAAATAAACATAATACTATTAAAACAATCATACTCATTTAAAATTTAAAAGTCAGTTCCAGTACTATTCCAATGGGCAAAATTCGAACTGCCATGATTGGAATTTCAGAGTGGGCCTAGACAACTATGAGAGGGCTGGGCTAGGACTAATGCAATGAAGTAGCATAGGGCCAGGGAAGTGGGTATAGTGAAGAGCAGGGTCCTAACTGATGGCCAGCGTAGGACATGGGGCTACTCATTTCCAAGGCTGGCTGAATAACTGTAAGAGGGCTGGGCCAGGACTAGTACAACGAGATAGCATAGGGCCGGGGGAGTGGGTAAAGTGAAGAGCAGGGTTCTAACTGATGGCCAGGGCAGGGCCTGAGGCTAATCATTTTTTTTTTTTTGAATATTCTTTATTTGGTTTTTACAGCAATAAAAACATAGGGAAGCAAGGGGAGGGAAAGGAGGGAAACGGGAGTGGGGGACAAGGGAAAGGAATGCAACAAAACTACACACACACCAACGTCTTCCAGTTCGGAGCATTGAGGACCTCTCCTACTCGAAAGATTTCACTTGAGTTCTCGCAGTCCTTTCCCTGCTGGGTACCCTTTACTTGGGTTAATCTCTCCTTTCACAACTCCTTTTGTCCAGAAATAACCTAACGGGATGCCAGTCCGCCTTGGCCTTTACGCTTCTGCCATATACCTTATTATATAATTCATCTGATTCCATTAAATCCCTTAGTTTGATGATCCAATCCTCCATCTGCGGTGTCTCTCCTTTTTTTCCAATTTTTGGCAAATACTAGCCTGGCTGCCGCGGCTATAAAGTAAAACAATTTCTCCTTATTTGGATCCCAACCTTCTTTAGTGAGATTCAGAAGGTAGGTTTCCGGCAGCAGATCAAACTTCTCCAATAGCATTTTTGGGTATATTTATGTACCTCCTTCCAGAACTTCTTTGCCTTGTCGCATGTCCACCAACAGTGGATGAATGTCCCCAAATGGGCTTTACACTTCCAACAATTGCTGTTGGACTTTGGGTAGAACCTGGCTATCTTCTGCGGGGTCATATGCCACCTATAAAACATTTTATACCAGTTCTCCGCAGGGGATGTGGAGCCCAATATTTTAATGGTTTTCTTCCAGGTCCTTTCCCATTCGTGAAGTAGAATGCTGTGGCCAACATCCCGTGCCCACTCGATCATTACATGCTTAATCAGCTCTGGTTCTGTATCTAGTTCTAGCAGTTTGGTGTATATACTTTTTATATGCTTTTTCTTTTGTTTCATCACCCTGTCCCAGGTGTTTTCTTCGTCACTAAACTCTTTTTTGCAATCTACTTTGTAGTAGTCCTGTAATTGTATGTACTGGAACCAGGATATGTTCACCCCTGCCTTTCTTAGACTCTCTAGGTCTATTAACTCCCATTTCCCATTTACCTTCTTTATCAGTGCTTTGTACGTATGCCATCTGGACATGGGTATCTCTCTTTTATGTTGCGCCTCTAAGGGCGAGATCCATAATGGGGTCTTCCTGTACAATTGGTCCTTGTATTTTTCCCATATTTTGAGTAGGCCGGCTCTAATGTGGTGATTGGTGAATGTTTTTTCTATTTTTGCTTTCTCGTACCACATGTACGCATGCCAACCTCTAGTAATGTTAAATCCCTCCAAATTGAGCATCCTTGTTTTTTGAAGAAGTGCCCAGTCCTTTACCCAACTGAGGGCAGCGGCCTCGTAGTATAATTGGAGGTTCGGGAGAGCCATGCCTCCCCTTTCCCTTCTGTCCGTCATAATTCTATACTTTATCCGCGCCTTCTTCCCTTCCCAAATGAATTTCATAATGTCTGTTTTCCATAACTTGAAATCATAAACTGTCCTCAGGATGGGTATCGATTGAAATAAAAAAGTCATTCTAGGCAGTACGTCCATTTTAATAACTGCTATTCGTCCTAACAAGTTGAGGTTTAGGAATCTCCAGCTTTCCAATTTCTTCCTAATATGTTTCCATGTCTCTCCATAATTATTTTGTAATAATTGATTATTTTTCATAGTTAAGTGGATGCCGAGATATTTTACCTTTTTGCCACTTGGATCCTAGAAATATCCTGCAAGATTTCCTTCTTTCTTTTGTTAAATTTTTTTGGGAGAATTTTTGATTTAGAGTCATTGATTTTTGCCGGCCACCTCACCATAACTTTGAATCTTCTCTAGCCATTTAGTCAGTCTTTCCACGGGCTCCTCGATTATACAGACGACGTCGTCTGCGAAGGCTTGTATCTTGTATTCTTCCCTCTGCAACCGTAGGCCCTTTAAACTCCCATCCGCTCTTATGTCATCTAACAGGACCTCCAACATCAAAATAAAAAGGAGCGGCGACAGGGGACAACCCTGCCGTGTACCCTTCTGAATTTTAATCTGCCTGGATTTGTTGCCATTAACAAAAATACTTGCCGTCTGCTCTTGATAAATAGCCTGTATGGCTTGGATAAACGCAAAACCCATATCTTTTTCTCGCATGGTTTGAAATAAAAAGTTCCAGTTTGCATTATCAAAAGCCTTTTCGGCGTCTAAAAATAAAAAGCCAACTTCTTTCTGTATATTTAAATCATAATACTCAATAGCATTAACTATTGTTCTGATGTTATCCCTCATCAGCCTGTGAGGCAGGAACCCTGCTTGATCTTCTTTTATGGTATCATTCAAATAAATTTTAAGACGTTTGGCCAAAATCATAGCAAATAACTTGTATTCAGTATTCAGAAGCGATATTGGTCTGTAATTTTGAACATTAGTTGGGTCAGATCCTGTCTTATGTATAAGAACAATATTCGCCTGCTTCCACGTTTCTGGGATTATTCCCTGTTGCATCGCCTTGTTCATAATGACCTTCAATCTTGGTGTTATTTCTGCCTCAAGTGCTTTGTAGTACCTGGCCGTCAGCCCATCCGGTCCCGGGGCTTTGTTGTTGGGAAGGTTTTTAATTGCCTCTTTTATTTCGGTTTCCTTGATTGGGTCGTTCAGTAATTCTCGCTGCCCTTCACTTATCTTTTCTAATTTTTGTTTCCCTATATATACCGCAATGTCCTCCTGCGCGATCTCGTCCTTCTTATACAAATTCTCGTAGAATTTCACAAATTCTTCTGTTATCTCGTGTTCGCCATAAATTTCAGTCCCTTCTTTCACTATCTTAGATATGTGTTGTCTTTGTCTTCTTTCAATCAATTTTTTGGCTAACACTTTCCCTGGTTTGTTTACATTGGCGTATTGGTTCATTTTTAAGTATCTCAAATTTTTTGCTATTTGTTCTTCCTGCCCTTTATTAATGATCTTTCTTAACACCTCGATTTGGTGTTTCAACTTCTTGCTCCCCGGCTTGTTTTTTAGACATTTTTCTAGCTCTTCCAACTCTCTCATTTGATTATTTTGCTTCTCAAACCTTCTCTTGTTCCTCAGGGTTCCCTGCTGTATAAAATAACCCCTCATGACCACCTTGCTTGCCTCCCACACTATCTCTTCTTTCACCTCCCCTGTACTATTTATTTCAAAGTACTCCTTAAGTTTTTTCCCGTAATACACTATCTCTTTTTCTTCTTTCAATAGCTCATCATTCAGTTTCCATCTCCTCTCTTTTTTCCCCTTATTAATTATCATCAGCATGGGGCAGTGGTCCGAGTTCAGCCTGGGGAGGATGGATATTTTGTCCACCATCGTTGTTAAAGAGTTTGACATCCACATCATGTCAATCCTAGACCATGACGAGTGTCGATTAGAAAAATAAGTATAGTCCTTTACCTTCTCGTTCCGCATTCTCCACACGTCTTGTAGGGCCAGATCATATTTAAGTTTTAACAGCCCTCTCGGGAGCCTACCTCTTTCCTTCTCTCTATAGTTTTTGCCTTTGGCCTTTGTCCTGTCCAATTCACTGTCCAGTACGCCGTTAAAATCTCCCACCAGGATTATGTTATACAGATTGTAGTCCAATAGGAACTTCCTTAATTCTTTTGCGAATTTAGTTTTAGGACCCGTCGGCGCATAAACATTGCATAAAATTATCTCTGTCTGCTCTATTTTAACTTTTACCCCTAGTATCATACCATCTTGGTCTTTAAATGCCAGGGCCGATTCGATACCCTCTTTTACATAGATGGCCACTCCTCTCTTCTTTTGTGAGGCAGACGAAAAATAAACTTTCCCCAGCGCCTTCTGGTTTAAATAACTAACATGCTTCTGCGCAATATGAGTCTCTTGTAACGCAATCAAATCAAATTTTTTCTTAATCAAAACTTTATTAATTAACTGCCTTTTCCCGGGCGAATTCAGTCCATTTACGTTGTTAGAGTAGATTGACACTGCCATCTTCGATTTGGTTGGTCGGCGATTCTCCTTCGTTGATCTGTCCTTCTTCCACCAGTTCTACACTGTCTTCAGTCGAGTTGGGTCTTTGCCTCTTTTTATCCTGTTTACTTGCTTCTGGTTTTGCCTTGGATTCTTTATATATTTGTCTTCTTTCGTAGTCAGTCTTTCCCCTGCCACCCTCTTTCTTCGTTTCGTCCATATGTCTTTTATAGATTTTATAAAATTCCTTGGCTTTCTCTTCCGACGTGATCCACTGCTTTTCTTCTTTAAATACCAGGGAAATCCCTTCGAGCTTCTCCCACTTGAACTTGGTTTGATGTTTCTTGAGTTCATCAGTTAAAAAGTAGTACTTTTTCCTTTTATTCATTGAAGCTGGAGAGAACTCTTTAAGGATAATTACAGGTTTTCCCTTGTACGTAATTGGAGTCTTGTTTTTCCCTCTCAATACATCATCTCTTGTCACTTTTCTTCCAAACGACACCAACACGTCTCTCGCCACTTTGTTTTTCCTTGCAAAATTCGTATTGATTCTTTGTACCCGGTCGATGTTCTGATCCATCTGATCTAGTGAGATACCTAGTATTTCAGCTGTCATGGCCACTATAATTTCTCTAATGTTCTGACTCTCGTGTTCTTCAATGTTTCTGAACCTAAGTTGGTACTCGGTTTCTCTCATTGATAGGAGCTCTTGTTGTTTTTCCAGTCTCGCGTTTATTTCTTCCAGGTTTGTTACCTTTTCCTCCGTTCTTTTTTGCAGTTTTTTGGAAATTGCATTTTCTTTCTTTAATTCTTTCATCTCTCCTTGCATGCCAGACATATCTTTCCTTATCTCGGCCATTTCCTCCTTGAGTTCCTCCTTCAGTTCTTTTTTCATAATTCCTAATTCAGTTTTGAACATTTTTTCCACCTTGACCTGTAGCATCTCACTGTTAGACTGGATTTGTTCTTGTATTTGCATTTTCATTTTTTGCATCTCCTCTAAAATTTCCTTCATTGGATTTTCTCCTGATAGGGAGTGCCTCCTCCCTGTCATTAATGGTGTTCCCTTGCTAGCCTTAAAACTGCTAGTGAATCTGTCCATCTTTGAACCCGCCTGTAGCTCCGCCTTCACTCGCTCCCAACATTCAATTGACCAAAGTTCCAATAAGTACCCTTCCTCCCGGCAACTTATTTGCCCCCAAATCTCTCCAGTGCAATAACTCCCTTTCTAATCCGACCCTGCTGGGTCTAGGATTTCTTCCCCCTTGGACTGAGTTGCAGTACTTGTGAATACTAATCAGCCCGGCCTGCTATCTTCTCCCTCTCCTTCCTTGGGTCTCTGTTCACTCTTCCCCGTTCTGCCGGGCTTGGCTGGTTTCCTTCACCTTTTCCTTCCCCCTGTCTCTCTGTCCAATGTCCACCGCTCCCTTAGGCAGATTCTTTCTTCCCACTGCGTCTATACTGCTTTTAAGGCAATTACATCTTCATCCTCCTCATCTGTTTTTTAACTGATCGGCCCTTTCTCCTCCTCCACGAACTCGCTTCTCCGCTGCTCTCCCTTCTGCGCTCACCCTCGCCGTCCTGGGTCTCCTCCTCTCCTCCTCACCACGCGCCGCTGTCACCGCTTTCGCCGTCTCCTCCCTGTGCTTGTTATAAACTGCTAGTTGCGGAGATCCTTGCAGTTGGCTAGCTGGCCCTCCTCCCCGCCTCGCGTCCGGCGTCCGTCGTAGCGTCGTAACGTCGTAACGTCTCTACGTCGCTACGTCGTCTCTTACCGCCCTGACGTCACTGGGGTTGGGGTTGGGGCTCGCTTCCTGCTTTGGCCCAGTTAAAGGGATGGGAGAGGGTTCCTCTTAAAGGCGCCGTGTTCCCTCTGATCTTAAAGGGACCGCTTTGGGCTTGGCTCTTGGCTGACTTGCCTCTAGGCTTGACTCCTTAGCTGGCCAGCTGGTCTCTCCTTCTCCCGTTCGAGGCTCCCCGTTCGTCTTACTCAGTCCTCTTCCCTTTCCCTTATCCCCACCGGTTACTTGTGATAACACAGCTGGTCACCGCTGTTTTCCCAGCTCCTCAGGCCGCCGCCAGTCCCTCCGCTAGGCTTGGGATGGTCTGGTCCTCGCTTGGTTCTACCTCTCCGTGGCACCGTGGCGTTGTCGCTGGTGCCAATCCAATTCCAGGCGCCCACAGGTTCTTTCTGGTCCTCTTCTCCTTCCTTGTTAATTTTTCTTCCACTCTAATTTTGTCTTCGTTCCTAGTGATTAAAATGAAGGCGGTCGGCTTCTGAAGCGCTCAGCGCTTCTCACCCCTCCCCTGCTGCTTCTCCTGGAAGGGCGTTACAGCCTGCCCTGGGTCCGTGACCCCCCCGGTCGCCCCGGGTCCCTCTGCGGAGATGGCTTGTTGGCTAGCCTCGTCCCGCTAGCTTGGTAGGCGAAAAAGCTTTTTCCACCACCAGAGGAGGGGTTCAGCTATCTGTTAGCTCGAGGAGCTTCAGATAGTTGCTGCAGCCGCCATCTTGCCTTCACCCGGAAGCCCCGGGCTAATCATTTTCAAAGGCCTGCTGGAGCCACCAGGTTTTCAGGTCCCTGCTGAAAGAGGATAGTAACAGGGCTTGTCTTATCTCTTTAGGAAGGGTGTTCCAAAGGCGGGGGGCCACCACCGATGTAGGCCCCTCTCCCTCGTCCCCACCAACAGTGGTGGGTCAGTGACAGTGGTGGGAGCGAGAAGAGGGCCTCCCCAGTAGATCTTAGAGCCCACATTGGTTCATAGGGAGAAATGTGATCTTGGAGATAGGTGGAGCCTGAATAGTTTAGCACTTTATAGGTCCTGACCTGCACCTTGAACTGGGTCTGGCAACTTATTGGAAGCCAGTAGAGCTGTTTTAATAGGGACATTGTATGTTCCCTAGAATTAGCTCCAGTTAGAATCCTGGCTGTTGACCTTTATACCAGCTGGAATTTCTGAGCTATCTTTAAAGGCAGCCCCCACGTAAAGACCTTTTTAAAACTTCCATTCACAGATAGAAACCGGGACATGTATGAGAACCTCAGAATGTGTTCAAAATGGCAAAGGTTGTTAATGAAGAAAAATATAGAACTAGGAGAGGTTGCAGAAGTTGATTTTGCCTACTAAGAAGAACAGGATTCTACTCCATTCCCTCCTTTTGAGTTAAAAAAACTTAGTAATAATTTTATTCTCATATCCTGCCTCCATCTTTCCGAAGAGACTTAGGGTGGCTTACATATGGCACAAAGTGCCAAAAACAAAGCATAAAATAAGCACATAATACAATGCAATAGAATAAAACTTATAGCACATGAGAACAACAATTTAAAACTCAAAACACCACCCAATGAATTATGGCGACAAGCTACCGAAAACATGGCCAAAATGTAAACAGTAAGACAAGGGAGTGGGATAGTGCAATTTGTAGCTAAGGACAAGGACATGAAGTGCAGTGTTATGTCATTAATTCTGGACCACTTGGACTAGACGTTCTCAAAGGCTTGTTTAAAAATTCAAGTACTGATGGAGGATAGAGTTTGTGAAGAGCAAAATACTGGTCAAGTTGAAACAACCAATCCTTTACAAACCTAAAAGAAGAGCTCGGTCTTAAAGATATATGGAGGACAAGGAACTCGGAGACTAAAGACTATACTTTTTATTCCGCAAGGCATCAATCATGGTCCCGGATCGATATGATCTGGGCCACAAAGGCAGTTCTCCTACAAACAGCCAAAATCAAAATACTACCCAGGCTTAATACTGACCATTGCCCTATGCTCCTTTCCCTGAAGAATAAGTCCAGGCTAAGAAGATGGAAATTAAATGATTCTCTCCTAAGTACGGAAGAAGATATTGAAAATAATAAGGATTTATTAAAGGATTACTTCAACCTAAATGATAAAGAAGGAATCAATAAAGAGTTGCTTTGGGATGCCAGTAAGGCAGTAATGAGAGGGCACTTTATCCAACAGGGAACCCGGAAAAACAAGAAACGAAATGAGAAACGAAACAAACTACAGAAAGACCTTGAGGAAAAAGAGAAACTTCTCAAGGAAGCACCAGGTTCAAAGAAGACCCAATTGGAAATAAACTTAATTAAAAAAGAAATCAACTCCTTAGAATTAGACCTAATAGTGAGGAGAATGAAGTACTCCAAAATGATCTACTTTGAGAACGCCAACAAAGTAGGGAGGGTACTCGCGAAAAGGTTAACTAAGAAGAGGCAATCTCAGTTTATAACAAAGATTTCCAAGGACGGGAAAGATCTCTTTTCGGATGAAGAGATCGCATTACAATTTAAAGAATTCTATGCGAATCTGTACCAAAAGGAGGAGATCGACATGGAGAGGATTGTAAACTACATCAGCAGCCAAAAACTGGAGAAAATAAACGACAACCAAAGAGAACTCCTGAATTCCCCTATAACAGAAGAGGAAATAAAGGCAGTAATCAAAATTATGCCTAACAATAAAGCACCTGGCCCCGATGGCTTTACATCAATTTACTATAAAAAACTTGCAGACATCCTCATACCATCTCTGAAAGAGTTATTTAACAACATCTTGCAAACTGCGTCACTCCCAAGCTCCTGGAGAGAAGCAAACATTACCCTTCTACATAAAGAAGATTCGGACCCTAAGAATGTGAAGAACTACAGGCCGATTTCCCTGTTGAATAACGATTATAAAATCTTCACGACAATACTGGCCAACAGGGTAAAAATATTTTTAAACGAGTTTATAAATGAGGACCAGACAGGTTTTCTACCAAAAAGGCAGATGAAGGATAATATCAGGATGGTTCTTAACACAATAGAATATTTTGAAAGCAATAATCAAATCGAGGCGGGATTATTATTTCTAGACGCCGAGAAGGCTTTTGATCAAACCAGTTGGGAATTTATGTTACAGATAATTAGAGAAAAAGACATGGGCTATGGATTCCAAAATGCCATCCAGGCGATTTACTCTAAACAAAAGGCTAACCTCTTGATAAATGGGCAAATTACAGGCCCTATTAGTATTCAAAGGGGCACCAGGCAGGGTTGCCCACTCTCCCCATTATTATTTATCATGATTTTAGAGTTGCTTTTAAACGCAATTAGAGCTGACAAGAACTTGAAAGGTATCAAGATTGCAAATGAAGAATATAAGCTCAATGCGTTCGCAGACGATGTTGTTTGCATTGTACAAGACCCCCTGGAATCCCTACAGAGATGGCTAGATAAAATTCAAGAATTTGGAGCTGTGGCAGGCTTCAAAATTAACTACTCAAAGACAAAAATTTTAACAAAAAACATGACCAAGGAAAGGAGAGGTAAACTACAAGAATCATCAAAACTGGAAGTAGTGAATAAAATACGGTACCTGGGTATATATGTCACGGCGAACAACAATCAGCTTCTTAAAAACAACTATGAAGCGACTTGGAAAAGAATCAGGAAAAAGCTAGAAGAATGGCAACATCTTAATTTGAGCTTACTTGGAAGAATCGCCGTGATAAAGATGAGTATCCTACCAAAAATGATATTCCTCTTTCAGTCAATCCCCATTCTTAAGACAAACCATAACTACAATATATGGAAAAAAGATATTTTGAAATTCGTTTGGGCAGGGAAAAGGGCTAGAATAAAATATAGAGTCCTCACAGATTTGAGAGAGAGAGGGGGGTTAGCCCTCCCCAACCTACAACTCTACTCTGAGGCTGCGATATTGGGAGCACTAAAAGAATGGGCAACCTTAACAAGGAGAAAAATGCTTATGTTGGAAGGATTCGATACAAGAAGGGGATGGCACTCATACCTCTGGCATGGGAAAGCCAAAATTGAAAAGAACTTCTCGAACCACTACATCAGGGCGGCACTGCTAAAGGTCTGGGAGAAATACAAACTTAAGTTCTATTTAAAAACGCCATTGTGGATCTCCCCGGTCGAGGCTCAACATAAAAAAGAAACCCCTAGCACCAAATGGCATACATACAAACATTTAGTAAGAAGAAAAGAGACTGGATGGTCCTTGAAATCTCTAGAGGAACTCAGAGAAACCGACCGGGACCTGTCATGGTTCCACTACGCCCAAATAAAAGACTACTTCAACAGTGACTCCAAAAAAGACTTCAACACCCAAGATACAGTATGGGACAAGATACTGAAATCAGACAGGAAATTAATAAGAACAATTTATAGACAACTCTTGAGTGGGATACTGAAACCGAGCAGGTCAAACATAATATGGTAAAATGGGCACAGGATCTGGGGCACCCAATCATGCTAAATGACTGGGAAGAAAATTGGAAAAGGAAGACTAAATATGCAGGTGACACTATAATTACGGAGAACTGGCTCAAACTTTATTTTCGTTGGTACCTCACTCCTAGTAAACTCGCGAAGTTCAACAAAGGCCTAGACAACAACTGCTGGAGATGTAAGGGCCAGATTGGTTCCTTCATCCACTGTTGGTGGAAATGTAGAAAAATAAAAAAATTCTGGAAATCTATCCACCAACATATAAGGAAAATGCTAGACCTCGATTTAGAAATGAAACCGGAATATTATTTATTAAACTTAACAGGCCAGAAAATGGACAGGAACAAAGATAAGTTATTCTTCTATTTGACAACAGCGGCGAGGCTGGTAATAGCAAAGAACTGGAAAGCAAAGGAATCTCTACTAGAGACAGATTGGATACTGAAAATAAGGGATTTTATGGATATTGACTATTTAAAGTCAAGACTGAATGATAACAGGCAGAAAAACCCAATAGATTGGAATCCTGTAAAAGACTATATAAAAAATTTCAAAGGCTAAGAAGCCCAAAAGAAAATTAGAAGCAAGACGGGATGACCCTATATTACCTGGGAAGGACGTATCAAGATCTTAGGAATCCCCCGTGGACTGGATCGGAAGACGAAGGACGACCTTCTTCTTCTACGTCCGCCCCCAACTCATCTCTAATCTTATTCTCTTCACTTCTATCTACCACTCCCCCTTCTTTCCTTCCCCTACTCTATTTCCCACTTTTGTCCCCTCACCTCTTCCCCTTCCCCCCTTTTTTTCCCCCCAAATCTCCTTTTTTTCTCTCTCTTATCTCTTCTTCTTTTTCCTCCCTGACTAACTTTATCTCTAACCCTATATTTTACTGTATCATCTTTGAAAACCCAATAAACAAATATTAAAAAAAAGTTGAAACAACCAAAGGAAGCAGAGGATAAAAGGAAAAGTGGGTGGAGAGAGAAACCAAAACATTGTAATTGCAGTTGAAAAAGTAGGACAACAGAGTATTAATTACGCCATTTCTGTCAAACTGGTCACTGCTAAAGGCATAGCTACAGAAGCCAGCTAAAAGAGCTTAGGTTGCAGCATCTCCCAGAACTTGAAACACAGAAGCTGGGGAAATCAGGCCGTGCAACATTCACCAAAGACCATGGTATACAATGTCTGAAACTGAAGACTGAGTTAGACCATCTTTTTTTTTAAAAAAGGAAACAAAAATACACATGAACGAGGAGGTGGGGGCACAGAAAAGAGACGAGAACCTTTAGCAGAGATTCTGCAATGGAGCAAATGGCAAAAGAAGTAATGCTTCTCCCATGAAACTCCAGTTGTTTCAAAATCACAAGTCTCTTAGTCATATTTTGAAAGTCTGGAAATAACAATAAAAATTTCAGGGCAACTAATTGGCGGAACCCCAAGGCTGTCTACTGGAAAGTGGTTAAAGGTAAGGCATATAAAACAGACAACCAAGACAGAAGTCAGTGGGAGAAAGTGGCACCAAACACTGTGCGACTCACATATGAACTGGAATACATACAATCAGAAGTGCGCATGAACGGATAGCTGAGGATCATTTGTATAGGGTTATGTGCATAAGTGTGTTTGAAACAGAAGAAAGCATAAAGAAAGACATGGAGAGACAAGACATGTGGCTGTAACCTTGTAACCACTTAACTTATATCCAGTTTCACTTATTTGCACACCGGAAAAAAGTTCTCCCCAGAAATATGCTAGATCCACCGCAAAGCAATAATCATGTGCAAATAATATTTGCAAATAATGTGTAATAATATTTGCACATGATTATTGCTTTGCTGTGTAGCAACAAAAATTTGTATTTTATGTGAAGTATTGAAACCAGAAGATAAAAATCATATCGTTTACCAAGTTATTACTCCCCTCGTTGCTTTGGAAGATGCGAGATGGCCAAACTCGGCTCCCAGGCAGGGCCTGGGACCTGCGGGGAACCTTTCTTCCAAGGCTTCCCGAGGTGCCCAGGCCCTCCCTGGCAGCCAGGATGGGCTGGCTGGCTGGCGCACGGAGGGGAAACGGCCCCTTCTTCTTCTTTGCCGCCACCCGGCCCTTCCTCCTCCCCCAAGCAGCAGCGGCAGGCAGGAGGGGGAAGAAAGGTTTCCCTGTGGCACACCACATGATCGCTCATGGAACACTAGTGTGCCGCAGAACACTGGTTGGGAAACACTGCTCTAGGCAATTATATTGTATGCTTCCCTGGCATTTGAGGATCTAGCAAATTCCTTGAAACTGTAATCTTTGAATGTAACTTTATGGTCATATCTATGGTTTGAAGTAACTCATCTAGCCAGGAATGTCTCCCCTGCAAATACAAGTCTCACTACAAAAGGGTGGTTGTTGGATTTTGCACCTGTACCACATGGTAAGCCACATCTGTCTGAATATCAACTGGAAGTGAAAACAGAAGCAACTTACATTTCTATTTTCAGCCATTCTCAATGCTGTAGGTGAGTTTGGTTTCTACCTTTTCTTCATGACTCTGATGTTAGGGCAGGAGATTTTTGTCTCAAACAACGTATGTGCAACACCTATATGTTTGTGTAGGCTTTGAGGAGGAGAAATAACAAAAATCCTTTGGGCAACTACGAGCCACTTATTTAAGATAATATTTCCATTCAGACATTACACTATAGTTTAGTGCTACTGAATAAGCTCCAGGTTTCTACATTCCTTTCTCTTCAACCTGGTGCAGCTTTAAGAAGGGTACATATGTTAATTTCTATTTTTTATTAACTCTAAGTACAGTAAGCAAAAGCCAAGAGTCTGGGGAGGGGGCAACTTGCTCTGATGTCATACCCCATACCTTAGGTCATCTCCTCTCCCTTTAAAAACTTTAGTGTAGCCAATAATGGGACCTGAAGTAGTTCCTCTCCCATTAAATGGTCCTTGAATGACTAATCACATCTCATGAAGTCTTCTATTACTTTGGGGGAGTATAGGGTGTGTTTGAGGGTTATATCCAACACCAATAAACTATGGATTACTGAAACAAGCTAACTACATACGGTAAATCATTTGATGAAGACTTCCCAAAACATAGTCAAAAGCAACCACAAGTTGTCCTAATACAATGCCAACCCAAACATTCACAACAGTAGGAGGAGAGCTGACAAGCCTGAACCTTGTCCAGGTGAAACTGAAGTATAATTAGCTTTATTCTGAATTTTAGATCTGTATGCTTGCCCACTGTGCAGAGGAATTTACATGTACAGAGGAGGAATTGTTGGAGGCTACAGACAATGCCGTTGCTGTTGCCCATTTTTGGTCAAAAGATATTTAGCCACCTGCACACTTTTTTATTTTTATAAGTTTTCTGCTAATTTATGCAATGCTTTTGATACGAAATAATAAATAAAATGAAAAACATTTTTAAACAACCTAATTTTGTCTGTATTTCAATGGGCAGTGTGGGGCTGCTTTTGACTGGTGAGATAGTCAAGTTAATTAGGATTGTTGTTGTTGGATGCCTTCAAGTTGTTTCAGACTTAGGACAACTCTAAATCTAAAGTTTAGGGTGGGTGGTGGTTAAATGACCTTGAAGGGGTGCATCTGGTCCACAGGCCTTAGTTTGGAGACCCATGAACTAGAGTCAGTCGCCCACATTTACAGATTTAACTTTTTCAGATTTGATTATCAGTGGTTTTGATTTATATGTTCTTTCTAGAAATCTTCCACCTCTAGCAGATGTTGACCACACAGTCATTTCGAAGTACCTAGATTCCTAGAGTGGTGTTCCCTTAAAATACAAATTGAGGACTTTTTATAATTCATGATGCCCCCCCCCCCTTCGCTGTATTACTTTGGGATTTTTGGCACTGTTGGTAGAAAAGTTAAACCTCCCCATTCAATACAGTCTTGATGAAAATCACGTCTCTTCCATCTGCTCTAAACATAAGGGGAAGGAACCCTGACATGGATCATAAAGGCCACATTTCTCCACACATCTCTTTTGGCCCTGAGATAATTAGTGTGTTGAAATTTGTCCCAAGTAAGTAACATTTCAACAGATCATCTAGTTGGCAAACAAGCTGCAATTCACATTGCCCCCACATCCCCAGCTGCGTAATGTTTTTATGCAAGAGCTGTTTGTGGCTGCACACACTTTAGTTCTGCTTTTTAAAATGTAATGATATTTTGCTTCAGCAGCATTAAGTACAGTTTTTTTTTTACCCTGACGAGTGTAACAAGACTGCATCGCAGTACACTGGAGAATGTACTAAAAGATATGAGAAAAGAAGGCATAACTTATGGAGGAGGCTCTTTCAGGAAGAGAAAACACCTGGATTCTGGAGATATGGATCCAGATCTCTGTTTGGCCACAAAAACTCACTGGTTAAGTCACATTTCCATAGCTTCATTGGAAGGCAAAGGCAATTCAACAAATCAAACAAAAAAAACTCCATTATAGGTTTGCCTTGAGGATGCTGTAAATCAAAAGCAACCTGAAGGCACAACAACAAAAAATCTGGATGGCTGTTGTAGGTTTTCCTGGTTATATGGTCATGTTCTATAAGCATTCCTTCCTGATGTTTCGCCTGCATCTATAGCAAGCATCCTCAGAGGTTGTGAGACCTCACAACCTCTGAGGGTGCTTGCCATAGATGCAGGTGAAACATCAGGAGAGAATGTTTCTAGAACATGGTCATATAGCCTGAAAAACCTACAACAACCCATTGATTCCAGCCATGAAAACCTTCAACAATACAAATCTGGATGGTATCACAAATTATACCAATGTTAAACTGGTACAATAAAAATAGGAAGATTGTAGCCTATGGGCAATGCATGGTTCTTTGGCTCCACACTGGCCCCCTTTATGCAGGATCTCCGATCTTGGGGGCTATTCCTTTATTGGCTGAAAAAACCCCCCTTAAAATGCTTAAAAAGTATTCAGGTGGTCCTCCAAGCCCAATCTAAAAAAAACCTTGCCCCTTTAACAGATGGAAAGGTGAGAAGTGAAAAAAATGCAACTTATGATCACCAAAATTTTCACCATTATATTATAGTAATGGTTTTCCCCAGACCTTAAGTACAGTTGTGTCTGACTCTGGGGGTTGGTGCTCAACTCCATCTGGGGGCTATTCCAAAGTCATGTGGCCAGCATGACTACCTGGAGCATCGCTATCTTCTCGCAGAAGTGGTACCTATTGATCTACTCAAATTTTCATGTTTTCGAAATGCTAGGTTGGCAGAGGCAGGGGCTAACAGCGGGAGCTCACCTCACTCCCTGGATTCGAACCACCAATCTTTTGATCAGCAAGTTCAGCAACTCAGCTGTTTAACCTGCTGCGCCACCAAGGGGCCGTTACATTATAGATACAACTTTTTGATGAAGGTTAAAAAACAAACAAACAAACATAACCAGCGCAACCCTGCACCTTCCGGATATGGCCTCTCCTGTGATTCTGAAAGAGTTCATTTCTGAGGCTAATGCATGGTATTGATGTTTAGCAATAAAAGACTAAGGGGCTTTGAATCCATATATCTGCAGGAACACCTCTCTTGCTATTGGCCTGTCTGTGACAAAAGGTCATCTGGAGAAGCTCTTATCTGAACATGGATTCAGCCTGTTTAATGAGTTTCTTTGTTTCAATGACATGACTGCGAGTTTCTATGGTTATGCTTGTAGTTAGTTTATCCTTCTAATTTTATTTGAACATGAACTTGGCTTCAGAAAGAATAAAGAGGACATGCTTTAATGACTCCATATATTTGGAAGAGAAAGGCAGCAGAGCCTCCTGGTGGCACAGCAGGTTAAACTGCTGAGCTGCTGAACTTGCTGACCAAAAGAATGGTGGTTTGAATTCGGGGAGTGGGGTGAGCTCCTGCTGTTAAGCCCAGCTTCTGCCAACCTAGCATTCCAAAATATGCAAAGGTGAGATCACAGGGGCGGTCCTTCCGATTCCGCGACCTACGCAGCCGCGTAGGGCGCTACCGGCTGGGAGGGGCACCACCGGCTGGGAGGGGCACCACCAGCTGGGAGGGGCGCCACCGTGCTGCCTCCGCACCGGCGCTGCACTGCCCTGTGCCGCCGCTACACCGGGTGTGCCTCCACAGCCGGCCCCACCGGCCGCGCATGTGCAGAAGCACCCCAAAGGCGCTGTAGCGCCTGTAGATGTTTCTGCGCAGCGCGAGCGTCCGCGACGCAGCGCACTGCCTCCAGCGCGCCTGCTGCTTTGGAGCCAGCGTGCATGTGCAAAACCTGCGGCGCATGCACGCTGGCTTCAAAGCGGCAGGCGCGCGGGAGGCAGTGAAGCGCACGGAGGTGCGCTGCGGCCGATGGGGCCGGTGCTGGCGGCAGCGGCAACGTGGCGGTGGAGGCAGCGGCGAGTGACGGCGGCGCGGGGGTGACAAAATTTCCTTTGCGTACCCCCCCCGGATTAGGTTAGACCGCCCCTGGATCAATAGGTACTGCTTTGGCGGGAAGGTGATGGCGCTCCATGCAGTTATACCGGCCACATGACCTTGGAGGTGTCTACGGACAACACTGGCTCTTTAGTTTAGAAATCGAGATGAGCACTAACCCCCAGAGTCAGACACAACCAGACCTAATGTGAAAGGAATGAGATTTTCCTGCTTCGTGGCAGGGGGTTGGACTGGACGGCTCACGAGGTCTCTTCCAACTCCATGATTCTATGACCTTTACCTTATGTATAAAGTAAATAATGTTTTCAATTGTGAACAAAAAGCTTTCAGAAAGGCATTTCGGTAAAATTGTTTTCATGCATAATGCTCTGGGTATTAAAAAATGCATTGCACAACTGTTAGAAATGGGTGTCTCCTGTTCTTCATCCAATCCTAAGGGAAGAATACTGGGACAAATGGCAACTGGCAGAAAATAATACTCCAAAATAGGTGAAAGTTCAAGAGTCCCATATCTAGAAATCCAATACCACTGGCACTGATCAAAGGCAGCAGAGCCACTCTTTACAGAAGTATCAATTATTAGCAAGTGAAAAGAGCTGTACAGCACAGTTGAGTACTTATAGGAATTTTTTAAAAAACCATGCAAACTTCAAAATAGCTACAATATACCATAATTTTTACAAAACCCTAAGAAAAGGAAGAGATCATAAGATCAGAGGATAGAATGGAAGAGAAAGTCATTTGAGAAGTTATTGTTGGGGTATGGAAGCAACCAAGTTGCATGGGAAACAAAAGCAAAAAGATAGGATGGGGGGAGTGGGGAACCACACATATGTACAGTATACACTCCATGTTGCATATTCTGTGTCCATGGATCTCACCACAACTTGAAAATATTCACTGAAACATAGCTGAATGGCAAAGCTTGATTTTGCCATTTTATAAGAGACACCACTGTATGTAATGGGACATCAGTATCCACAGTTTTTTTATATCCACCGGGGTGTGTGTGTGTGTGTGTGTCTGGAACTGAACCATAGTGGATACTGAAGGTCCAATGTATTTTTACACAACGTTCTTCATATTTTAGATTGTAGAAAACCCACTAATGTATTTATTATTTTATTTATAGGCTGCTTTTTGCCCAAACTTGGACCCAATATGGTTTCCAAAAGCAGTAACTGAAAACATTTATCACACAATTTAAAACAGTTACAATTGTATTAATTTTTTTAAAATTAAAAACAGGCAAAAGTAAAAAATGATAATGATAGGGCCATGGCTATTTAGGAATGTTGGAAGGTAAACAGGGGATCCCAGGAGGGCCTCATCTGGGTAAGATAAAACTGCCTTCCATATGCTTTCAAAGCCCTTTTCTCTTCTCCAGTGGTGGTTAGTGTAGTAGTGTAGTATTCTTGTAGCAAAGATAATCATTTCTGGATTTTCAAGGTATGGCACTAAACCCTAAAATACATTCAGAACTTTGGAGAGCTTCTTTTAAGTCTTGATGGATACGAATCTGCATGGACATGGAAATCAATGCCCTTCTCTCCACTCACTATACAGACACGGAAATGTAACTCTCCATCAGATTTTAGCCAAGCCAAGTCACACGCTGTCCAATTGCAAGCTTTGGAATTATGGTCCTTTCCAACATAGCTACATTAGGTAAATGTAAAGTTTTCCCCTGACATTAAGTCTAGTCATATCCAACTCTGGGGGGTGGTGCTCATCTCCATTTCTAAACTGAAGAACTGGTGTTATCCGTAGACACCTCCTAGGTCATGTGGCTGGCATGACTGCACGAAGCGCCATTACCTACCCACAGAAGCGGTACCTATTGATCTACACAAATTTACATGTTTTTGAACTGCTATGTTGACAGAAGCTGGGGCGAACACCCCACTCCCTGGATTTGAACTGCACCCTTTCAGTAAGCAGCAAGTTCAGCAGCTCAGCGGTTTAACCTGCTGCACCAGCAGGGGGGCCCAACTACATTAGAAGCTTAATAAGTTGGCAACATGTGAGAGACATAAAGAACCAACCTGTAGAAGAATTGTAGTTTCTTAACTCAACCTAGGAATTCCTCTACCCAAATCCCATGCCATGCTATACTGACTGGCAATATCCCTATAGCAGTAGTTCTCAACCTGTTTCAGCCTACAATTCCCAGAAATTCCAGCCATTTTACCAGCAGTTAGGATTTCTGAGAGCTAAGGGCTAAAACATCTGGCAACCTACAGGTTGAGAACCACTGCATAGAATTTTGGGCAAATTCTTCTCCCAGCTTCACCAGGAGATGCCAGAGATTAAAGCTGTCAGCTCTGAAATGCAAAGACAGTGCCAGAACTCCACTCCTCCTCCCTTTTCTAAAATCACCAACTTAAGATGTAAATTTGCCAAGAGTCAAAAGCCAAGGACTCTGGGTGCTTCCAACTCCCTGCCACACCTGTTTGTACTTCAACAAAAGAGATTAAGGTCGCTGCTGCCTAACAAAGACAACTCAGCTTATTGTTGTAGAGCTCATCAGCCATTAAGACGTTCCATTCTAGGATTGGATTAAATTTCAGGTGCATTTGCAGAGTCAGAATTCAGAAGCTATTATATCCTGGGCTTCATCACTGCACGCAGAAAGAAAAGAGATCAAGGCGTGTCTTGGGAATGTCAATGCCACATCTGTGATAGTTTGTATCCACAGGGACCAATTAGTCAAGGTTCATGGAGGTGATTCAAGGTCAAGTCAAGAGCGGCCAAGAAAGAATGTGTGTGTTATCCTCCAGACCAGCTTATGAGCTTCTTGAGGGCATCCGTGGCTGAAGACAGAATGCCACTTCAATGGGCTCTTGCTCTAATTCACTGAGGCAATTTCCCATTCATGAACTTGTTAGCTGTCAGCTCAGTACACTTCAACCTCTGGTTGACCCCCAACCATACAAACAAATGTAAACTCAATCAAACCCTGGAATTGTCCTAGAATAAAGAGGTGCCTTAAGGCAGTTTGCTTTCCCCAAGATTTAACAGCACTTTCTTCAAAGCACCCTACCTATCCTATGTAATTATCAAAAACAATCTTACAGATGGATAATAATAATAATAATAATAAATATTCTCAAGGTGGAGTACAACACAGTTAAAACAGTGAAGTAAAACAAAGGCCTAATAAAGTTCATGTAACATACACACAAGTAAAATGCAGCTTAACATTTACTGATAAAATTCAGGTCAAAATTCACAAGTTAAAATTGACTGGATAGGCCAGCCAGAAGAGATAGGGCTTCAGTTGTGTTTTCAATTCTGACAGCAGATTTAGCCACCTTGAGTTCCCCTGTGGGGTAGAGAAGGGCAGGGTACAAGCATGGCAAAATAAATAAATAATAATAAGCTGTCAAAGCTCTTCTGGCAGGTCATTCCACAGTCTTGGGGTGACTGATGAAAAGGTCCTCTGGGTGATGGTTAGGGTTGGGTTCTGACTGGTTGGAGTAGCCACCCTCCAAGGACCTCAATGTTCAGAGCAGATTGTATGGGGGAAGGCGATCCTGTGGGTAACCTGGACCCAAACCATGAAGGGCTTTAAAGGTCAAAACCAACACTTTGTACTTTGCTCAAAACTACTTGGCTACCAGCGGAGTGACTTTAGTATGGGTGTAATATGCTCACTCCTGGATGTTCCTGAAACTGGTCTAGCTGCGTATTTTGAACTAATTGGAGTTTCTGAACTCAGTAAAGAGCTGCCCAATGTAAAGCACATTGCAGAAGTTCGATCTTGAGGTTACTAGAGCATCTTTAGGTCTCCAAATCTAGGAAAGTGACACAGCTGGCATATCAGCAAAAGCTGGTAGTAAGCACTCCTGACTATTCCATCCACCTGGGCTGACATTTGGAGAAACAGATCCAGAAACACTCCCATGTTGCGAACACAGTATTTCAGTGGGAGTGTAACCCATCCAGAACTGGTTGACACACCTCCACCGCCTGACTAAGACCCTTAATGGCAAACACCTCTGTTTTGTCTGGATTCAATTTCAATTTCTTTTTCATCATCCAGTTTGGTTCTTCCTCCAAACATTCATTCATAGAAGACACTATCCTTAGCTAAAGCTGTTTCTGAAGGCATGGAGAAATATATTTGGGTGTCATTAGCATACTGATAGCACCCCACCCAATTTTTCCCAGCAATTTCATGTAAATGTTCAAAAGCATTGGGGATAGAATTGCCCCTTGTGGAATGTCACACAACAGCTCCTTTTTTGAGGAGCAAGCTATTCCCAAGCACCACCATCTGGAATCTGTCTGAGAGGTATGACTGGAACCACTGCAACACAGTGCCTCAGATATCCAAGCCTCCTTTCAGGAGTTTCTGAAGGATATCATATTCAATTATTTCAAACACCACTGAGAGATGTAGAGGCATTAACAGGGACATACACCCCTTGTCAGTGTTAAGACAGAGATCATCTACTAAGGCCGGTGAGGTCAATTCCCCCAACTGGGATTCAATGAAGTTGAAAATTACTCCTTTTTTTGGGATTTGAATCTAGAATCCCCCAATCAAAAAGTCATTTTGCCAATATGTCATGAGTCCTTGTGTATAAAAATCACAGGCCGAGTCTACATCAGCCACCCCAAGACTGTGGAATGACCTGTCTAGAGTCTATGGCAAATAGGAATTGATACTGCTACATAAAAGTCATAGGAGGGAAGCAGGGGGCCTGCCAAACTGTCACTTCCATGTTACATAATCCTAGGGAGGCACTCTCTAAAGCAATGGTTCTCAAATGGTACTTCTCTGTTTTGGACTACAGTTGGATTTCTAACAGCTGGTAAGATGGCTGGGATTTCTGGGAGCTGAAGTCCAAAACACCTAGAGGAGCAGAGTTTGAGAAACACTGCTCTAAAGGCTATTGCTCCAGTATTCTGTCCCCTCCCTTGATTACAGAATTAGAAATCTCACCAAATCTCAAATCCAGGCAGTGAATGAGATAGAGCCATGGCAGACATAGGGGTATCAAATTATTATAATGGTGCCGTATAAATACACTCTTGATCAGTGATTTTCAACTTTTGGTCCTCCAGCTCCCACAATTTCTTACAGGGACTTCTGGGAGTTGAAGTCCAAAACACCTGGAAGACCAAAGGTTGAGAACCACTGCTCTAGATCATTGGAGGGAAGCAGGGGACCTGCCAAACGTTGTTGAACTGCAAGTCAAAGCATTCCCTACCATAAGTCAGGCTGGCTGGAGAATTATGATTCCCATGTAGTAAGGGGAGATAAGACAGGACATTGTGGCACCCCATTGATTAATAGCCATTGAACTGAACAAGAATTCCCCAGTATTGTTCTCTGGAACTGGTCCTTCAGGTCAGATTTGAAACACTGGAGCACAGGGCCTCCTAATCCTATCTAACAGAACCAGTCCAATGAGATACCATGATTAGTGACATCAAGAGCAGCTAAGAGATCTAGGGAAATCAAATGAGAGATCTCAGAAGATCGAAAAGTAGCACTGCCCATTTTTCCACAAGGGCCAATCATCCATTACCAAGGTTGATTCAGTGCCATACCCTGCAATTGACCCTATCACTGCCCTGCACATGCACTGTGCAACTATATGCAACTGAATATCTTAATCATATAGACTCTACATAAACAGAAGCACCCCACTGCAATCCATGTAGGTGGTGGACAGCAAGGCCATGATGAGGTGAAAACAGGGAGTGACATACATACTCGCCCTCTCTTACATCTTGCGTACAAGTTGCAGGCACTAAGAATACCAGAACAGAGCTACTATTTGGTTCTAAAGCAATGCAACACTTACAATTGCATTTTAAGGCTTAGCCTCTTTAATAAATTTCTGAGCTGCAACTCGTAACTATATAGCTAATCCAGTGCTTATATTGATATTCCACCTTTCCTCCAATGACCCGAATCATCCTCCTTCTCAGGTGTTTGGGCCGATGACCATGCTACCCCAAAATCAATCTGGCACTACAATTCTGTTTCTCAACTTTAATTGACTCAACACATCTTTAAAGGGGGTAAGGAATTGCTCCAAAGCACCAGCTGTGCCAAGGTAAAATACTGTGCAAATAAATGTCTTAATCTAAATAAATGCTCCATTGTTTATTGTGCATAGGAAGCAAATAAATATAGCTTACTGTTAAAAGCATTTGAGTCAGTCCTTATACATACAACTTCCCTTTGTTTCATTTGAAGGCAGAATTACCGGTTCCATGAAATTGGCCTAACAGTGTTGCCATTTACCCTTGTGTTGGCATTGCCATTCTTATGCTTGTTACCAACAGCTAGAATCCTATACATATACATTCAGGAGTGTCATTGTTTTCCATTTCACTTCTGCATTAGCATGAGTAGTATGGAACAGTAGCTTATGTTTGCAATAATATAGTTATTATTGAGTCCCTCCCCGGGGTTGAGAAGGGCGAGATAAAATGCTGTAAATAAATAAATAAAAGTTAAACAAATCACTAACAATAAGAAAAGGGCAACTGTCTTGGGATGCCACACCTAAGTAAATATTATGAAGCAAATTGCTTAGAAGCTGTTAGAGACTGGATTAAATTGGATAAGAAAAGCCAATTGAACTTAGAAGGTTTCGGGAACAAATTTGAGTGGCACGCCTATCTGATATATGACAAAATCCTTCAGGATAGGAATTTTAAAAATCATATACTCAGGGCAGCTTTATTTAAAGTTTGGTCCAAATATAAAAAAATCTGGTACAGTAAGATCCCGACCTGGACCTCCCCGGTAGAAGCATTCCAGCTGATTAAACTGGAACAAAACAACTGGCCCAAATATAAAGACCTCCTGAAAATGGAGGGCCCAAACCTGGCCTTAAAAGAACAGAGTGAGCTGACCTCGTACGATTTAAACTGGTTCCAATATAACCAATTAAAAAAAAGATATATGGTGGACAAGTCGATTGGCTGGGAATGGCTACCAACCAAAATAGAAAAAAATCTGGCTATTTTCGGGGAAAAAAACTGTGAGCTTATTATATATTTTATTCTGGAAAAAGACTCCAATGAAAACCCTTTAAAGGAATATATGTTAAAATGGGAAGCAAACTTAGGATATCCCATCCCACTGGAGGAATGGGATAAAATTTGGAAGAGAAAACAAAAATATACTTACGCATATAATTTAAGAGAGAACATTTTCAAGATAATTTATAGGTGGTATATAACTCCCTGCCAACTGGCGAAAATTAGTAAGACCAACAATGATTTATGTTGGAAATGTAAGCAAGAACGGGGTACTTTCTTTCATATGATTTGGTCATGTAAAATAGTTAAACAATATTGGAGTATGATTTTTAAGGCTATCCAAGAAATTATAATGACTAAGTTCGAAAAGAAACCGGAATTTTTTCTTTTAAATGTCACAGGCTTGGAAAAAAATTATAATCAGGAAAGACTTTTGACATTCCTTACTACATCCGCAAGGATAACTTTAGCAAGGTACTGGAAAAGCCCGGATATCCCTGACGAAGAGGAATGGCTGTTAAAAACAATTGAGATTGCCGAAATGGACAAACTCACGTACCTGCTTCGGGACGGATCAGCGAAATGTTTTGAACAGACCTGGCTACCCTTGCTAAGATATATTAAAGAAAAGAAACAGATCAACTTAAAAGGATTTAAGATTTAACCCCCGCAAGAGGAGACGGAATATGCTACTCAAGATATAGATCTTCAACATGAGATGTGAAGCCATTTGTGCTTTTCTTTGTATTGTTATATGTACTTGTTCCCTTCCCTTTCACCCTTTTTATCCTTTTCCCCTTTCCCCTCCTCTCCTACCCACCCCCCACCCTTTAACCTTCTGTACTACTCCCATGGGCGCTATACGCCCATATTTTAATGTTTCTTTTGTTGTGGATTCTTGTTTGTCTGTTTTTCAATAAAGTAAAACTGTTGTCACTTTGATAACAGATTTATTTAAATGCTACTGGGTTTCCATTTTAGCAACAAGGGCTTTGGCTAAGGACTGAATTTGAGGACTGTTCTTTGTTGGGAACTGGCTCCTGGATGATTTCTGTACGATTTGGAGCAGTTATAGGAGGAGGTGCCATAAAACGTCCCCAGTAATAACCAGATGGGGGCAGAACTCTCTAGCCAAAACTCTAAACACCTTGTTGTTGTGTTTTTCTTTGCCATCAAGTCAACTTTGACCTATGGAGACCTTATGAACAAGAGACCACTATGAGTCCTCCTCATCAAATTCAAGGCCATTTCTGTACTGAATCAACCTATCTGTTGTACGATCTTCATCTTTTCCTCTTGCCTTTCACATTGTTTCCTCCAAGTAGTCATGCTACCGCATGATATATATGTCAAAAATATTACAGTCTCAGTATAGTCGCCCTTTACGCCCACAGATTCCACCATCCACAGCTTGAAAATACTTTTTTTAAAAGTCCTAAAAGCAAACCTTGATATATGACATTGTGCAGTCATGGATTTTGGATTTCATTATAGTGGGAGAGGGTCCTGGAACCAAACTTCAGTCTGTACCAAAAACCCACTGTGTACTCATTTTGGCTTCAAGATGCAGAGAGGACTTATGAAACTAAAACCTTCAAGATGGTAAAGGTTTCCCCTGACATTAAGACTAGTCGTGTCCGACTCTGGAGGGTGGTGCTCATCTCCATTTCTAAGCTGAAGGGCAGCGTTATCTGTAGAAACCTCCAAGGTCATACGGCTGGCATGACTGCATGGAATGCCGTTACCTTCCCACCGAAGTACCTATTGATCTACTGACATTTGCATGTTTTCGAATTGCTAGGTTGGCAGAAGCTGGGCCTAACAGCGGGAGCTCACCCCGCTCCCCGGATTTGAACTGCCAACCTTTCAGTCAGCAAGTTCAGCAGCTCAGAGCTTTAACCTGCTGCGCCACCAGGGGCCCCTACCAAGATGGTAGGAGCAGATAAATTAAATGTGTATGAAATAAATTAAATGCTGATGAAAGGAAAAACAAGCAAAGACTTTACATGAGACTGGGAACTCTAGGTCAAATTTCTAAATAAAAATGGAGAAAAAAGAGTTTGCAGCCTTAAAAAATCCCACAACAAGCTTGAGGGTTAATAATGAAATGAGTAACTCTAGGAATTAGATTTAATAGAACATATGAAGTATGAAAGCTGGAAGTCGCCTTTAAGGGGAAAAACTGTATTAAGGTAGGTGGTAGATATGTTAGTCAATTTATTTAATGTACGTGTACATTTAGTTAATGACCATTAGTATTAATGTTATCGAAGGCTTTCGTGACCAGAATCACTGGGTTGCTGTGAGTTTTCTGGGCTGTATGGCCATGTTCCAGAAGTATTCTCTCCTGACGTTTGACCCACATCCATGGCAGGCAACCTCTGAGGATGCATGCCAGAGATGTGGGCAAACTGTCAGGAAAGATAGCTTCTGGAACATGGCCATACTCACAGCAACCCAGTATTAATGCTAGATATTCAGTTAAATGCACATTTGTCGAAACCTTGTGACTTCTTGATATATTTTGTAATATGTGTCTTTGTGCAAAATGTTTGATTACATTCAAATGAACTTTGAAATTACCTGCAAGCAAAACTGTGAATGCCATTCGCCTAAGCCTGGAAAATAAAGGAAGGTCATCTCTCCTCTCACTCTCACCAACCTTTGCAGGAGGTCACTGATAAACAATACCCGGCTCTGACAGATTAGAGGATTTCTTCATTATCTTCATTACTGGCAGCTCATGTAATGTACTTTCGCTAAGTTCTGAGGGGCAGCTGATTAGAAAGAAAAATCTGGGTGGATCTGGGAAACGGCTGCAAGTGGTGAGTTTTAACAAGTTGGAGGCAGCTTCCTCCCCAAAATTAAATATAAATAAAAAAGGCTCCCTTTCACTATCTCCACGGAAAGGTTTTCAGGGGAAGGTGCCCATGGATGGAAACTTGGCATAATCCCAGCCTAAATCCAACTGTTGTTGCCGTCTGCCTTCAGCATGGGTTGTTGTGAGTTTTCTGGGCTGTACGGCCATGTTGCAGAAGCATTCTCTCCTGATGTTTCGCCCACATTTATGGCAGGCATTCTCAGAGGTTGTGAGGTATATCGTAAACTAAGCAAGGGAGGTTTATATATCCATGGAATGTCCAGGGTGGGAGAAAAAATTCTTGTCTGTTGACGCAAGTGTGAATGTTGCAATCAATCACCTTGGTTAGCACTGCAAAGCCTTGGACTTTCAAGGTCTGGCTGCTGCCTGCCTGGGGGAATCCTTTGTTGGGAGGTGTTAGCTGGCCCTAACTGTTTCATGTCTGGAATTCCCCTGCTTTCAGAGTATTGTTCTTTATTTATTGTCCTATTTATTTTATTTACTGTTCAGCATGTTCACCGATCTTGGCAAGGTTTGCTCGGAAGAGGGTTGCTCTTGCCTTTCCCTGAGGCTGAGAGAGTGTGACTTGGCCCTGGTCTCCAGAGCTAGAGTCATATCTAAATAATAAAATGAAGGCAGTTTGTCATTGCTGTAACCACCATGGCTGGATGCTATGGAACTATAAGAGTTGTAGTTTTACAAGGTCTTCAGCATTACAGTGTTCCCTCACTTATTGATGGGGTTAGGTTCCAGGACCTCCTGCAATAAGTGAAAAACCACGATGTAGGGATGCACTATGTATTTTAGTATTTATACATTATTTTAGTAGTTATACACCAGGGGTGCTCATTAGGTAGATCGTGATCTACTGGTAGATCGCGTAGGGCGTCCTGGTAGATCGCAGGCAGGGCGGGAGGAAGGCTCAGTCCCATCCCGCAGGCTCCCGATGCCGCCCAAGTGCTGCCGGGCCTGGGTTATCAGAGGTCCTTTCCACACAGTTGAATAAAATCCCATGTTATCTGCTTTGAATCAGATTATATGGCAGTGTGGACTCAGAAAACCCAGTTCAAAGGAGATATTTATTTATTTATTTATTTATTATTTCGATTTCTTAGTCGCCCAATTCGACTGTGTTATATGTTTCACATTTTTGTAGTGGGTAGGTAGATCATTTTGACTTGGTTGCTTTATAAGTAGCTCGCATGCTGAAAAAGTGTGAGCACCCCTGTTATACACTATACACGAAGACTTTATAAACTTAAAATAAAGTGAAGGAAAGGAAATGCCCTTCAAGGCTGGAGGGAGGGAGGAATGTGCCTCGGAGAGTGGTGGCGGCAAAAACTCGCAAAACAGTAAAAATACCATGAAATATATTTTAAATTACTTTTTTTAAGTCCGCAAAACATCAAGTCCGCAATAAGCGAGTTGCAAAGTAGCAAGGGAACACTGCATCTGCTAAAGAGTGCTGCTGCCTCAGCAAACTACAAATCCCAAGGTGTTCATAGTATTC
This sequence comes from Anolis apletophallus, assembly GCA_030556195.1. Lineage (NCBI taxonomy): Eukaryota > Metazoa > Chordata > Lepidosauria > Squamata > Anolidae > Anolis > Anolis apletophallus. The sequence continues at coordinate 23,493,707 of JARBWK010000010.1, read as the reverse complement.
AGCCATGGAAGTTCAAGTGAAGTCAAAAGTGCATTATTTCCAGAACACAGAGTCACTTATTTATTCTAGGGGTGTATCTGCATTGTGCAGAATGGATGAAGTTTAGTAGCACCCTAAGTGCTTTGGCTGAATGCTATGGAATCCTGGGAGTTGCCAGTTCGCATGGTCTCTCTCTTGAGCCTTCTCTGCAACAGAGTGCTGGGCCCTCACCAAACTACAAGATCCCAAGGCTCCACAGCATGCAGCCCGCGGCATTTAAAAGTGCATCCATTCTACAACGTTGACGTGCTTTTTGAAGCTTGTGATCTCCCAAGGTGTTTAACCTTCTCTGCCTCAGAGTCTGGGGTGTGTTTGCGAAGGCTTTCATGGCCGGAATCACTGGGCTGCTGCTGTGAGTTTTCCGGACTGTAGGGCTATTTTCCAGAAGCATTCCCTCCTGACGTTTCGCCTGCATGAGGTTGTGAGGTCTGTTGGGAACCAAGTGGAAGCTTGCCCAGGCCTGATCGAACCCTTTTGCGGGAAAGCTGCCAAGAGAGCCATCTCTTCCTAGAAGTCGCATCAAGGGCATCCGCGGGGAAGGGCGAGGCAGGCAATGCCTATGGATGGGTTCTGAATGGGGAGAAAGGAAGGAAGGAAGGAAGGAAGGAAGGAAGGAAGGAAGGAAGGAAGGAAGGAAGGAAGGAAGGAAGGAAGGAAGGAAGGAAGGAAGGAAGGAGAGGGCGGACTGGACGATGCCGGCCTTACCGTGTCCTGCACGACCCTGAAGGAGGCATCCAGGGCCATGACCTTCCAGGGCTGGGAGATGGTGCTGGGCAGGGGCAGGTAGACGTAGTAGGCGCCCAGGGCCAGCAAGCCGGCCAGCAGCACCGCCGCGGACTTCATGGCCGGGAGCCCCCCGCTGCCCCTGCTTCCAGCAGCGCCTCGCCCAGCCGCCTCCGGGCCCCGCTTCCCGGCGTGGAAAGGCGGCCAAGGTGCCTCGCGGTCGCCCATTCAAGGCTTTCATAACCTCGCCAAGCCAATCGGAGCCGAGGGGGGCAGGGAGGAAGTCCAGGCGCTTCCGTCCCCCTCGCCCCAGCCTCGCTTGCTTGGCGATTGTTTGCCTTGGGAGGACGCGCTGCGGATCGACGCCCAGACCGAGCCCAAGGGCGGCCCCTACCGGCCTGACACGGCTCTGCGGCTCAAGGCCACCCTCCCTCTCCCTCTCCCTGTCTTTCTTCTTCTATCTATATCAGGGGTGCTCACACTTTTCCAGCAGGCGAGCTACTTATAAAACAACCAAGCCAAAAGGATCTACCTCCCCACCACTCAGAGAGCCAGAAAAGCAAAATATTTGGAAATGTATTTCAGTGAGAGCCATATAATAGATTTTAAGACTGAATTCAACTAAATGTGAGTAATGTGAGTATAATAAGCCCCTGCATTTATTCATAATAGTAATGATGATGATATTCATTCAGCCTCTGCTACTAATATAATAATAATAGTAACAACAACAATAGCTTCCTAGAATAGGAGACCTCCAAGGGCCATCCAGTCCAACCTCCTTCTGCCATAAGGGAAAAACACAATCAAAGCATTCCTCACAGATGGTCATTCAGCCTCTGATAGCAATAATAATAATAACAACAACAGCAATAAAATGGGTTCCTAGAATAGGAGGAGACCTCCAAGGGCCAACCAGTCCAACCTCCTTCTGCCATAAGGGAAAAACACAATCAAAGCATTCCTCACAGATGGCCATTCAGCCTCTGATAGCAATAATAATAATAATAACAACAACAACAGCAATAGCAATAACAATGGGTTCCTAGAATAGGAGGAGACCTCCAAGGGCCATCCAGTCCAACCTCCTTCTGCCATAAGGGAAAAACACAATCAAAGCATTCCTCACAGATGGTCATTCAGCCTCTGATAGCAATAATAATAATAATAACAACAACAACAGCAATAGCAATAACAATGGGTTCCTAGAATAGGAGGAGACCTCCAAGGGCCATCCAGTCCAACCTCCTTCTGCCATAAGGGAAAAACACAATCAAAGCATTCCTCACAGATGGCCATTCAGCCTCTGATAACAATAATAATAATAATAAGCAATAACAATGGGTTCCTAGAATAGGAGGAGACCTCCAAGGGCCATCCAGTCCAACCTCCTTCTGCCATAAGGGAAAAACACAATCAAAGCATTCCTCACAGATGGCCATTCAGCCTCTGATAACAAGAATAATAATAATAATACCAGCAATAACAATGGGTTCCTAGAATAGGAGGAGACCTCCAAGGGCCATCCAGTCCAACCTCCTCCTGCACCTTGGCGGCATCGAGAGCCTGCGGGGCGGGACTGAGCCTTCCTCCTGCCCTGCCTGCGATCTACCAGGACGCCCTACGTGATCTACCAGTAGATTGCGATCTACCTAATGAGCACCCCTGATCTATATACATTAAAATGTAATGTTCGTTTGTGGGATTAACATAACTCAAAGACCACTGGAAGAATTGACATCAGATTTGGGCACAATACAACTATCAGGCCAACGAGGGGTTAGCTGGCCTTGATTGTTTCCTGTCTGGAATTACCCTGTTTTCTTAGTGTTGCTCTCTATCTACTGCCCTGATTTTAGAGTTTTTTAAATACTCGTAGCCAGAAATGTTCATTTTAATGGTTTCCTCCTTTCTGCTTGTGGGTTTCAATGACTTTTGAAAATGCACTTATGCACTTTAGCATATGGAGAGGAGAAGGATTAGGACATTTTAACTCATTGGTACACTGGCTAACCCACTTATATTTTATGGCTGCTACGATACAGCTTAAATGAATACTGGTGTTAGCCATTTTAAAGGCATTTAATGTAATTGTATCATAATTGTTTTAAAGGTAAATGTTGTAATGTTTTAGTTTACTATATCTTCTTGGATTGTTGTTTAATTATTATTTTTTCATCTCAATGCTTAATTCTTTGTTGTAAATTTACTGTTGTTTCTGTGCATTACCTTTTATTATTTTGATATGTTTGTATTCCTTCGAGGCATTTAATGTTTGTCTTTAGTTTTGTGTCTGTAAACCACCCCGAGTCCCTCTGGGGAAAGAGGGTGGTCTAGAAATAAAGATGATGATGATTAGAAACACAAAAAGATACACAGCAATCAAGTGCCGATTGTGTTTAAGTGTAGGCCAAGGTCTTTAGGCACCACTGGAACCAACATTACTGGCTTGTGTCAGAGTCTTTGAAGTTCGATCTTCAAATTCTCGTATCATGTCAGCTTTTCCAGTTGTGTCTCTTCAATCCTGCTGTTGCCTGCGATTGCAATATCGACAATCCATACTTGGTTTTTTAACACGATTGTGAGGTCAGGGCTATTGTGTTTCAAAACGCTGTCAGTCTGAATTTGGAAGTCCCAGAGTAGTTTGGCATGTTCATTTTCTGTCACTTTTTCAGGCCTGTGATCCCACCAGTTCTTTGTCATAGGCAGATGGTATAGTCTGACATGGTGGTTCCTAAAGTGACCCAGCATTTCTGTGTTCTCAAATAATATCCCGTGTCCAGGTTGGTTCATCAGGTGCTCTGCTATGGGTGACTTTTCTGGTTGAAGTAGTCTGCAGTGCCTTTCATGTTCCTTGATTTGTGTTTGGGCAATGCTGCATTTGGTGGTTCCTATGTAGACTTGTCCACAGCTGCATGGTATCTGGTAGACTCCTCCAGAGGTGAGAGGATCCCTCTTGTTCTTTGCTGAACATAGCATTTGTTGGATTTTTGTAGTGGGTCTGTAGATAGTTTGTTGGTTGTGTTTCTTCATCATCTTCCCTGTGTGGTCAGAGGTTCCCTTGATGTATGTAAGAACACTTTTCATCTGGGTGGATCTTTGTCTTTAGTCCTGTGGCTTGTTCTTTGTCTTGCACTTCTTCAGATGTCTATAATGGAGTATCCATAGGCCTGTAATGCCCAGTTAGGTAGTTCAGTTCACCTTCGAGGAGGAAGGGTTCACACGGTCTGCCAGGGCTTTAATTGTGCTTCTTTTTTTACCTGGGTGATAGTTGGAGTTTTATGTAGGTATCTGTGTGTAGGTTTTCTGTAAACTGTATGATCCAATTGTTCATTTCGTTTGCAGATGACTAGGATCTCACAACCTCTGAGGATTCCTGCCACAGATGTGGGCGAAACGTCAGAAGAGAATGTTTCTGGAAGATAGCCATACAGCCATACAGCCACCCAGTGATTCCGGCCATGAAAGCCTTCAGCAAAACAATTGGTTACCCCACTTCCCATTTTGACAACAATGACATAGGTGGGGGAATAACAAGAAAATGTGGGGGGGGGGGGTTTAACTCCTTCAACCCCCCACCCAATGAAATGAACTATCCTTTTCTCTCTAGTGCCCCCTTGTGGCCTCCACCCAGATTATTGGAGCCCCTGGTGGTGCAGTGGGTTAAACTGCTGAACTGCTGAACTTGTTGACCAAAAGGCTGCAGGTTCAAATCTGGGAGCAGCATGAGCTCGCGCTGTCAGCCCCAGCTTCTGCCAATCTAGCAGTTCGAAAGCATGCAAATGTGAGTAGATCAATAGATACTGCTCTGGCCAGAAGGTAATGGCGTTCCATACAGTCATGCTGGCTACATGACTTTTGAGGTGTCTATGGACAATGCCGGCTCTTCAGCTTAGAAATGGAGATGAGCACCAACCCTCAGAGTCGGATCAATACTTTTATTCATGCAAAAAAAAAATACATTCCTCCAAATACAGGATTCTGTTAAGAACTGAAGTTTTGAAATCTTAAGGACTGCTTTCTCCCTCTCGAACTCTTTTCCATCTCTGCTTGTCCCTCTGAAAAGGCCTCCCTTATAACATCTTCATTGCAATGCTCTGGACCTCTGAAAGAGACTCCTATAGTGTCTCCCTGCTGATGCTCTAGCCCTCTTCTATTTGGCATGACTCCCACTGAGAGAGCCTTTCTATCTATATACTGCCCTCTTGTGGTAGAATCTGAGGACTTTATCACATTAGGAAATACTCAATTTCTGAAAGTGTTTGAGAAGATTTTGAACAGTTCTATCACATGACGTTTGCCCCATCCTATCAGTTTTCCTTTGGAATCTGTCTGCAAAGTGTTGCAGTAACAGATTATTGGCAGGCAGAATTCTAATTGCGTGTGTATTTTTTAATGCTATGGATTCTTCCGTTGCTGAAGTGCTGTTGTGTGTGATAGGAAAATCTGTACACATCCAAACAGCAGCGATACTTTTCTAAAGATCTGATGTAGGGAGTGTTTTGAATGGATTGAGAGGAGCCAGCCTTCCTGGGTGATGTGTCAAAATGCAGTATTTTCAAATCATATGAATTGTAATAATCAGGTGTGATGAGGAGAGTATGCATCCTGTCTCAATATAGTATGCATGGAGTCCTAAAAATATGGGATGCATACTGCTAAAAACAGATTTTATCCCAATGTGATAAGGTCCTGAGTGCTGCATACATGCCTATGTATTTTTTGTTTTGTTTTTGGAGCCGTAGCCCTGAAACAGGCTGATTTTTTTTGGTTGAAACCTCACCAGTATTTTAAGTTGGATAATGAAGGGTATGTTATAGATAGATAGATAGATAATTTCCTAGAATGTATCTACATCAGGTATGGGCAAACCAGGGCTCTTTTCTCAGGCCTCCTCTCTCTCACCATCCTATCCTTCCTGCCGCTCTTTCCTTCCTCCTTCCTTCCTTCCTTCTCCTTCCCTTCTATCCTTTCGTCCTTTCGTCCCTCCTTTCCTTCCTCTTTCCCTTTCTTACCTCTCTCTTTCTCCTTCCTTCCCTCTTTCCCTCTTTCTCCTTCCATCCTTCCCTTCCTCCCTTTCATCCTTCTGTCCTTCCCTCTTTCGTCCCTCTTGCCCTCTTTTCCTTCCATCTTTCCCTTTTGCCTTTCCTTCCTTCCTTCCCCCTTCCTTCCCTCCTTCCCTCTTTCTACTTCCATCCTTCCCATCCTCCCTTTCGTCCTTCCTTCCCTCTTTCCTTCCTGATGGTCTTAAACTCCGAGGAGGATCATAGAGAGAGATACATTCGGACAAGTAAGCTGGGCTGGAAATGTATAGGACTTTAAAGGCCAAAGCCAGCCCTTTGTATTTAGCTTGGTAGCAGACTGGCAGCCTGGGGAGCTGAAGTAACAGGTGGGTGGTATGCTCCCTGTATGTCGCTCTGGTGGGCAATCTGTCTGCCGCCTGTTGGGCTAGTTGAAGCTTCCGAACAGTCTTCAAAGGCAACAGTATGTAGAGCATGTTGCAGTAATCTATTTGGGATTATTTCGTCCTTCCTTCTCTCTTTCCTCCCTCCCTCCTTCCCTTCCTTCCTTCCATCACTGGGCAGCCAGTCCTCCAGCCAGGGAGTGCTAGCATGTGGCCCCCAAGTTAGAATATTTGCCCATGCCTGATCTACACTGTAGAATGAATGCAGTTTGACACTACTTGAACTCTATCGCTCTATGGTATAGAATCCTGGGATTTGAGGTTTTTTCAAGGACTTGAGCCTTCTCTGTCAATGAGTGCTGGAGCCTCACCAAACGGCAACAACCAGGTTTCCATAGTATTGAGCCATGGCCATTCAAGTGGTGTCAAACTACATTCATTCTACAGTGTGAATGCGCCCCTGGAATCACTAACCAAGATGATTAGTGATTTGGAATAGTGGAATCACTATTCCAAAAAAGAGGGGGAATTAGCACCACCACTAAAGAGTTACCACCCATCTTAGGATGAGGTCACGATCCTCTTTGGAGTCACTACCCACCAGTTGAAAAATAATTGTTTAAAAAGACAAAGTAATTCCCCCTTTTGCTCTGCTGTTCTCCCTCTGTATATTGTTGCTGAACTCCACACCTTGCACCAAATTTAAAACCATACTGTAGGTTTTCCTCCTCATTGGTCTCTCAAGCACTTTGCAATGTGTCTGAATGTTCCCAAAATGAGTTTAAATAATTGCTTTTAACATTCTATCAAAGCACCAAAATAGAAAACGTAACAAGATTTGCCTTTTGTAGCACTAGAGGTGCCTTTCAGCTTTCCCAGCAATAAAGTGGCACTTATAGATTATTCATCTTAAAGCAAAGAGGAAGGATATAGAAAGCAGTAAATGAAATGTGAATACTCTCCACTGCCAAAGTACAGGCATAAAATGTACTAAACCTAATGATTTTTCAGATTTATTTTTCATCTTTCTTTCTTTTATACTCAAAAGTCTATGAGGTGGAAAAGATGTCTTCTGTGCTCACGTGTTCTTCTTAATGATGAAGATCCTACAAGTTCTCTTTTAGTGTAAACATACTGGGGAGCTGATGTAAAAAAGCAGTTTTCGCTCGGTTTTTAATGTGCTAAATTATTGGGAGCAAATTTTAGCACATCTTTGAATCTGATTGTCATTTGATATTGACCAGTTTGTTATCAAAAATCCTATGGAATCCTGGGAATTGTAGTTTTAACTTCTCTGCTTCATCAACCTATGGAATTCTATAGCACCGAGTCATGGCAGTGAAAGTATGTCAAACTGTATTAATTCCACAGCATAGTTGCACTCCTAGATTCTGCCCCAAATTGAAAGCATTCCCTTTGCAATTCAAAATTATCTTAGTATTCTAGTGATTAAACTGTCTGGTATAATCTCTTTAAAAGAGCAGCACATGTCATTTAGTTCTCTAAGATACCACATTGAGAAACACCCAGACCAATACATTATATCCTGATAAATCAATTAACTTTGTTTTTGTTGTGTGGCTTTAAGCCAGCTTCTCCAAAAATTAGTATGACTAAAATGTGTTATATCAATTAAAAATCTTTCTGCCTGGTTTACACGCAAAGCTAATAGCTATTATTCCAAGAACGTTGCTTCAGTTAGTCTTCCTTCTACAGAATTAATTAAGAAATGACCTAGTTAAATTCCATATACATTTAAAATGAAGCACCAGTATCGGTCCTTGCAGACAAGTATGTTTTATTTATTTATTTATTTATAAATTCGATTTGGTAGACCGCTCTCTCTGGAGCCCAGAGCGGTTTACAGCATAAAATCAATAAAACATCAATAAACAGATAAAAGACGTATACCCAAAAGCCCCCCTCCCCACAAATGATCCCGGCAAGCAATAATACGCAGAGGCATGTTGGCAGCTGGCCACTAAGGAGGCATCAGTTGGGACCAAATGCCTGCCTATATAGCCAAGTCTTCACAGACTTGCGGAAGGCCAACAAACCCCGTAGTGCTCGTATCTCCTCCGGCAGAGAATTCCAGAGGGTCGGAGCGGCCACTGTAAATGCTCTCTGCCGGGTGCTCGACAGCCTACAGATCTTAATACTAGGGACCTCTAGTAGATTAAGCCCCTCTGAGCGCAGTGATCTTCTGGGTTTGTATGGGGTAAGACGCTCCCTCAAGTACACTGGCCCCAAACCATATAAGGCCTTGAAAGTTAGAACTAACACCTTGAAGGAGACCCGGAATTCGATGGGAAGCCAGTGCAGTGCACGCAGGAGTGGGGTCACATGCGCAGATCTTGGGGCTCCCGACAGCAGGCGCGCTGCTGCGTTCTGCACCAGCTTAAGTTTCCGGATCGCCGACAAGGGTAGGCCAATGTACAGCGCATTACAGTAATCAAGCCTCGAGATGACCGTGGCTTGGATCACCGTGGCCAGGTCGCAGCGGGAGAGGTAAGGAGCCAGACGTTTCACCTGCCGCAGATGGTAGAACGCTGTCTTGCAGGCGCAGGCAATCTGTGCTTCCATCGACAGTTGGGTGTCTAGCTGGACCCCAAGGCTCTTAACTAGGGGCTGTGGGCGAAGTGCCACACCATCAAACGTCGGCAACTGGGTCTCTACCCCTTCCGGGCGGCCCAGCCACAAGATCTCCGTCTTCGTCGGGTTCACCTTCAACTTACTGGCTCGCAGCCATCCAGTTACGGCTTCTAGGCAGAGATGGAAATTATCGGGTACAGATTCCACCCCGGGGTCCATCCTCAGAATGAGCTGGGTGTCATCAGCGTACTGGTGACATTCCAGCCCAAAACTCCGTACCAATTGGGCGAGTGGTCGCATGTAGATGTTAAATAACAGCGGGGAGAGAATGGCCCCCTGAGGGACCCAACAATGTAAGGGGGAGCCCTCAGAGGCCACCCCTCCCCACTTCACTCGCTGCAGGCGGTTTTGGTGGAAGGAGGACAGCCAGTTGAGGGCTGTCCCCCTCACCCCGCCACCGCCAGGCGGTGTGTCAAAGTTGGTAATCGACAGTATCAAACGCTGCCGTGAGTGCCAAAAACACGAGCAGCGCCTATCCGACTCGATCCAAGTGGCAACGGAGTAGGTCTTTGATGGAGACCAGGGCGGTCTCTGTCCCATGGCCTGAACGGAAGCCGGACTGGAAGGGGTCAAGCCAGGTTGCATCATCCAGGAATGTCTGCAGCTGGTCCATTGCTGCCCTCTCAATTACCTTGCCCAGGTACGGTAAATTGGACACTGGGCGGTAATTGGAGGGAGCCGCGGGATCTAACCCGGGCTTCTTCAGCAATGGACTAACCACCGCCTCTTTTAACTCCTCTGGAAAAGCTCCTTGCTCAAGGGAGCAGTTGACTATATTCAACAGAGGGCCTCGTAACCCCTCCACGCAAGCTCGAATCAGAGTGGAGGGGCACGGGTCGAGGAGCAGGTGGTTGGTCGAAGAGCTGCGACAATCTTGTCAACATCCTCTGCGTCCAGTGGCCGAAACCGGTCGAAGGTGGACCCGGCGGAGGGCCACGGAGTCTCAAGCTCCTGTACTGTATCAACCGTGGCAGGGAGGTCCCGGCGGAGCGTCGCAATCTTGTCTGCGAAATGATTCTGGAAGCCTCGGCGGAAAGGGCCCGATCATCATTTTTTGGGATGGTAGGGACCATCGTCAACTGCCGAATTATCCTGAACAATTGGGCCGGGCGTGAATCTGCAGACGCTATCAAGGAGGCATAATGAGAATTTTTCGCCTCCTTGACCGCATGCTCATAAGCCTCACTAAAGAGCTTATAAGCTGATTGCGAAGGCCCGTCACGGAGCTTCCTCCACATGCGCTCCAGCCGTCTCTTCTCCAGCTTCATGGTTCTAAGATCTTTGGTGAACCATGGAGAGCATCGCTTGCGGGGTTTGAGAGGGCGCTTAGGGGCAATCTCGTCGAGAGCCGTGGATAACTTACAGTTCCAGGTGGTGACTAGCTCCTCGAGCGAGATGCTGACAGGCTCCAAATCCCTCAGGGCATTCAGGAACCTGGTTGGTTCCATAAGTCCCTTCGGGCGAACCCAAATTGGTTCGGCACCCTTGCCGGGGGGGGGGGGGTGGCGTCTCAACCCGGACTCTTAGAGCACAGTGATCCGACCATGGCACCTCGGTTACAGAGGTGACGGACACTTGGACACCTGCAGAGAAGATCAGATCGAGAGTGTGTCCAGCCCGATGTGTGGGGCCCGAGTTTAAGAGGGAGAGGCCCAGTGCCGCCATGGTCGACACAAGGTCCCCCGCTGCAGATGGAAGGGAGGCTGTGTCGGCGTGACATTGAAGTCCCCCAGAACTATAAGTCTGGGGAACCTCAATGCCCACTCAGCCACAGTCTCCAGCAGCAGGGAGAGACTCCTCGCTGGTGCGCTAGGTGCTCGGTACACCAGCAAGAAGGCTACACTCTCTGGGGCTCCCCACATCAGGCCGACACTTTCAATCCCGTCTGTTTCCAGTGCAGGGACCGCTCTAAGATGTAACAGGTCACGGGAGAGGATAGCCACTCCCCCCCCACGCCTCCCATTCCTATTCTGGTGAGTAACAACATAATCAGGGTATGCTAGCTCGTGCAGGCAGGTTTCATCGCCATCGTTGATCCAGGTTTCGGTTATGCAGCAGAGATCCACTCGCTGCTCTAAAAAGAAATCCTTGAGAGTAGCAGTTTTGTTCCTAACAGAGCGCGTTAACTAACACCAGAGAGGAAGGGGAGGAAATTGGAAGCCTGTCACCAGCGTACTTCAGGATAGGACGCAGGTCAGAGGTACGTCGAGTCTCACAGCAACTCAGCGTACCTCTCGCTTGGCCTGCGCCTAATGCTGTATTTCCCATCCCAGAGATCACTGCAATGGGGGCTTCTACTGTGTCAGTAGAAGGTCTTGCGGGCTTAATTTTTGCGGCACACCCCGAAAAAGGGAGATCAGGGGGCCGATAAACCACTAGAGCTTGGCGCACATGGCGCACGTGGTTGATTTGCAGCTTTCACATTTCCTCTGGCCAAAAAGGCTGCCCCCCAAAAGGTCCTGGACTTATAGCCCTGTTTCTGTCTGTGAGGACCTTGCTGGCTCTTTCTTAACGGTTTAACATCCGTTGTGGTAAGTCTTAGGCCCTCCTTAGGCGTATCATTGTTGGTTGATGGTGGGGCTGCCAAGCCACCATCAGAGATTCTCTCAGGGACTGAGTGGTCCAGCGCGAGAGAATCAGACATCGGCCTTAGTCCTAGTGAGTTCTGGTTGTGATAGGCTGGAATGGATCTCCCTCCACTGCCTTCAATCCCCTCTGGTGGAGAGGGGTTAGATGCATTTTGAGCCCCATCAGACTCCAGGTCCTGGGGTGGTCTGCCCGGTGGGTTGGGAGTGGCAGCAGTTCAGGTCCTAGGGGGGCGGTTGTAATAGACAGACCACCCTGGGGGGGATCAGTAGGCTGGTCGTCCCGGGGGCAGTCAGCAAAGGGCAAATTAGTCAAGCCTACCCATCAAGACGTCCTGGGGGTGGTCAACAAGGGGCAAACTGGTCTCCTCTGCCAGCCTCCCCTTCAAGTGCTCAGCAGGGGGTAAGTCTTTGGATTCGCAGCAGGCAGGAGGAGAGTCACTGCTGATCGGCTTGCCTTGCTTTGGAGGAGGAGCTGGGTGATGTTGAGGCTTCCGTCGAGCCCGCCTCTGGCTCCGCCTCAGGCTCCGCCTCAGGCTCCGGCTCTGGCCGCACCTCCGCTTGCTCCACTTGCTCTTACTCCCTGCCCCACACCTAGGCGCCAGGGGGGAGGACGGGTGGAATCGAGGGATTACAACAACCGGCTCCATGTCCGTGAGAGCTGGTGTGGCCTGTTGGCTTGGGCTGCTGAGAGCCAGAGGGGGAGGCGTTAGCTGGGGTAGCACTCTCTTCCGCACATGCCTCTGGTCACGCCTCTGGCCACGCTCCGGACCCGCTCCGCTTGCTCCGACCCCTGGCTCCTGTCCAGGGGCTGGGGAAGGAGGCGGAAGAAGATGCTCCGCCATTACGGCGTCCTGTGTTGTGGGCGCCATCTTGATCGGGCTCACCAACACCCCCGAGCCGGTAATAAGCATGCCCGACGCCGAGGCCGTCCGGCCGGGCCGTGGCCAGAACCGCGGTGGTACCCAGCAGCTCCAATGATCCAGGCGCCTCTGCTGCATGTTCCGATGGCTCCATTGGGGAGGGCGAGGAATGGGAGGACCATGGGCATCCCCCTAAGTCCGCAAACGCGCAATCCTCGCCCCGGAGCAGAGCGTCGCTGGCTTGGTTTGGGGGCCAGTCGGCTCACCAACCTCCCTGGATCCAGATCTGGATAAGTCGCCCTCCGACGCTCTCACTTTCCCCCAACCCAAGCCACCGTCAGTTTGTGCAAGAGACAGCCGCCGATAGTCCAGGGGGGAATAGGCAGAGAGCATGGTCCCCAGTCTCTGGAGTTGGGAAGACACCAGCTGGTATTGTAATTTAATTGCACCCAAGGAGGGGTGAGCATTGCCCTCCGAGGCTCTGCCATTGTGTAGTCCCAATAAGGCCTTATCACCGGAAGCCGATGGCATGGAGCACCGTGTATTCCTTCGCAAGCCCCAGCTGAGGCGTTGGGTATTTCGTCGCTCTGTGTCATTTCTAGGGGGACCTGCTACAGCAGCTCCCTGCTGGAGGTCGAACCCCTCAGGCGGGGAGGTCAGATTTCCCAAATCCAGGGTTGAAGAAGACCCCGAAAATGTTAAATACATTTTGTCTATTTCTTTTTTTATGATGTGTCACTTCTTACAAGTTTTCTTCTTCTTTGTTGTCATCTTTTCCTCATTTCCAGCTATGTTATCTTTAAGTCAAGATGCTCATAATCTTTACCTCAGTGGTGCTCAACTGTGGGTCCCCAGATGTTTTGGCCATCAACTCCCAGAAATCCTAACAGCTGGTAACCTGGCTGGAATTTCTGGGAGTTGTAGGCCAAAACACCTGGGGACCCACAGGTTGAGAACCACTGCTTTAGGTATTCATCTATGGGCACTGACCAAATTTTCTGGGGCCAATCCAGAGCAGAAGATACTGGGCTTGGAGATCACAGAGGCTCTGTCCCTTAGCTGGTCATCCCCAGAAGGCCACAGAATTGTAGAATCAGTTGGAAGGGACCCCAAGGACTGTCCAACCCAACCTCCTGCCATGCAGGAACACACAATCAAAGCACCCATGGAATTCACTTCCAGAGGAGGTTGTGACAGCTGTCAGCCTGGACAGCTTCAAGGCAGGATTAGACAGATTCATGGATACCAAGGGAATCAGTAGTTACTGAAATGGACATCCAAGTGCCACCTCTGTGTTGACTGAGGCAGGCAGGATTTCCCCGGGTACTGGTTGTGGGGGGTCGGTAGCAGGTGAGGGTTTTGCCCTCCTTTCTGCTAGAGATCCCTGTGTACAACTAGTGGGCCACTGTGTGACACAGAATGCTGGACTAGATGGGCTGAGGCCCGATTCAGCATGGCTCTTCTTATGTTCTTATGTTCTTAGATGGCTACCCAGCCTCTGCATAACAACCTCCAGAGAAGGAGACCACATAATGCCCCTATGTAGCATATTCCACTGCCAAACAGCTCTTACCATCAGGATGCTCTTCTTAATGTTTAAGTCGAAACTCTTTTCCTGCAACTTGAATCAATTGCTTCATTGTGTCCTAGTCTCCAGAGCAGTAGTAAATAAGCTTGTACCCTCCTCAATGTGACCTCCTTTGAAATATTTAAATTTGGCTATCATGTCCTCTCTCAAGCTTCTCTTCTGCAAGTTAAACACACCCAGCTCTCTAAGCCATTCCTCATAGTGCTTTGTTTCCAAACCTTTGATCATTTTCGTCACAGAATTCAAGGTGAGGTTTGATCAAAGTGGAATAGAGTGGGAGTATGACTTCACTCAGTCTCAACACTATACTCCTATGGATGCATCTTAAAATTGCATTGGCTTCTTCCCCTGCTGCAGTCATAGATTCAACCCAGTCACTTTTAAACCATGATTTTTAACCTACGAGGGTGGGTCAATAAGTCTGTGACTTTTTGAATTTCCCGCCTCTTAACTAAAAGGGCAACACTGCTCCTGTCAACAGGCATCTGTCAGTTGATTCCTGTCAAAATTTGAACATGCTGCGTCATTTAGTTAGTGTTTGACAGCCATGATAGCAGACTACCACGTGATTTGAGGAGTCCAAGGGCCAATTTGCTCCATCATCTCTCTGGCACCCCAATAATCAGGGGAAACTTGGAGGAACACAAGTGGCACACCTTGTTTTATGATAAAATGGCTGCCAATGGAGATTTTCAGGAAAGGAAATATCCATTTTTTGCTAGACTTTGTTTCAGCCAAGACAAACCTGAAGGCCATGAAGAAGACCACTCTTTAGTTGCCATAACTGGAGAATTTTGTGTGCTCATTAAGCATTATTTTTTGCGGAAAAAAACTATCACTCAAACCAAGGCTAAGCTTGATAAATACTATGGGGACTCTGCACCATCAATTTCAATGGTAAAAAAGTGGTTTATTGAATTTTGTTGTGGCTGTACAAGCACGGAAGATGCCGAATGTTCTGGACGCCGTTGAAGTCTCTACACCAGAAACAATTGAAAAAAATTCACGATATGGTGTTGGCCAATTGGAGATTGAAAGTGTGAGAGATTGTGAAAGCCATAGGCATCTCATATGGCCCAGTGGTTTCAAATTTTAAATGATCACTTGGGTATGAGAAAGCTTTCTGCAAGATGGGTGCTGCGTTTGCTCACAATTGACCACAAACGCAATCGTGTGACAATTTTGCAGGAGTGTTTGGCGTTGTTCAACTGCAATATGGACTGGATTTTGCACTGTTTCGTAATCATGGACAAAACGTGGATCCACCACAACACACCAGAGACCAAACAGCAGTCAAAACAGCGGAGTGAATCAGCGCCAAAGGCGGCCAAGGTGGGTTTGTCAGCCAATAAAGTCATGGCGACCATTTTTTGGGATGCACGTGGTATAATCCACATTGACTACCTTCAAAAGGATAAAACAATCAATGGCGAATATTATGCCAACTTATTGGGTCGATTTAATGAGGATTTGGGAGGGGGGGACTCTTGACTGTAAGAGCTACATGTGAATGTTTCAATTGGCCACCTTGATTAGCATTTGATGGTCTGAAAGTTTTAAGTGTACCTTATTACTGTCTGGGGGAAATCTTTGTTGAGGGGTGATTAGCTGTTCCTGGAATCCCCGGGCAGGCATTGCCGTGGAAACCGCAGTGCGCAGCTTCCTCTGGTCAACCCCGCCCAGTCCTGTCCTGCTAGTCAAAAATAAGGGACAGGGCCTGAAAATAAGGGACACAAATTTTAGGGGTAAAATAAGGGACGACCCTTAGAATAAGGGACATATGGGAACCCTACCGACACTGGGGTTTGGTGTTCATCTCCATTTCTAAGCCGAAGAGCTGGCAGTCTCCGTAGACACCTCCGTAGACAACTCCTGCCGGCATGACTGCACGGAGCACCGTTACCTTCCTGTTGTCGAGCTATTTAGAGTGGTTGTGGATAGAGAGATCCAAGCCATTGTGGGTTTCCTGGTGAGAAAAGCAGCAGGACAGCCAAGATGGCCTAAGCCCTCCTTTGGCCGCTCAGCCAATGAGGTGGAAGGAGGTGTGCAACAGCGAAACAATGAATGAAATGAATAAATGATTGGGTTAAGAATGGCTGGTGTTTGCCAAGTGACCAAGTGATAGCTTCAGGCTCTCAAGCCTGGCCTATGATATTGTTTTGTCCCTTGAATTAACATCTTTATCTGGCCCCAAGAGTCCTGGTCCTTTTGTCTTACTTTACTGTGATATGGAGTTCATTGATGAAGCAGAAATTGGTTTTGGAGATCAGGATGTGACATAGCATGGGGGCGGTGGCAAATCCCTGGTTCCTCACAGATGGGGAAATGCCCTTTATGTTGGGTAATCCAATATGTCCATAGACCGTATTGTTCTGAATGGCCTGGCTATCTGCCCTCCGAGGTCCAAACAAAAGTCTCATTTATTTATTGTCCATGCAAATGGATCTGGTTGAATTTTTTGTCCATGCAAATGGATCTGCTAGAATTTCAGCAATTTCACACTTGAGTTCCTTAAGAACTCTGGGGTGGATGCCATCTGGCCCTGGTGATTTGTTGACATTTAGTTTAGTAAGGCATGTGAGAACATCTTCCTTGTTTATCTCTATCTGGTTTAATTCATTTAATTCCCTCCCTGAAAAAACTGACTCAGCTGCAGGCATATGTTGTCTGTCCTCCTGTGTGAAAACGGAGGCAAATAAGTCATTTAGCTGCTCAGCAATCTCCTTGTCTTCACTTATTGTCCCTTTCTTACCATTTTCGTCAAGTGGCCCAACTGCTTTTCTAGTTGGGTTCCTGCTTCTGATGTACTTAAAGAAGTTTTGTTGTTTTTTTAAATATTCTTTGCTATATGTGCCTCAAAATCTCTCTTGGCTTTCCTGACGGTTGCTTTGCATTTAGTTTGCCAGAGCTTGTGTTCCTTTCTGTTCTCCTCAGTAGGAAGAGCCTTCCATTTCTTAAATGAGTTTTTCTTCTTTCCAATCACATCTTTTACTTCATTTGTAAGCCATACCGATGTCCTCTTGGACTTTCCCGGCCTTTTCTTATTTTAGGAATGCATTTTAGTTCGGCTTGTTTTAAAGTATTTTTAAACAGTTTCCAAGCATTCTGGAGGGATTTGATTTTTTTACTGTTCCTTTTAGTTTGTTCTTTACTATTTTTCTCATTTTGGTGAAATTCCCTTTGTGAAAATTTAAGGTCTCTGTGTTAGTTTTCACTGACAGTTTGCTATCCAAACTTAAGTTGAAGGTTATTGTGTTGTGGTCACTGGTACCTATGGGCTCATTTACAAGGACATCTTGAACCAGGTCTTGTTCGTTAGTTAGCACCAAGTCCAGGATCCCTTTCCCTGGTTGGTTCCATGACCATCTGCTCAAGGGAATAATCAGCTAGCATGTCGAGGAACCTTGTCTCTCTTTCATGCGTAGAACAAGAATTTAGCCAATCTATTCGGGGATAGTTGAAGTCCCCATTATGACTAATTTATTGCTTTTTGAGGCCTGTTTAATTTCATTTTCCAAGTAGCAGCCTGTCTCTGGAGTTTGGTTGGGAGGGCGATAGCAGATCCCTAATGCTAGATTAGTTTTTTGTCCTGGGACTTTTACCCACAATGTTTCTGTAGGTGAGTTTGAATTTTCTTGAAATTCTAATTCATGAGATTCTAGCTCTTCATTTATGTACAAGGCCACACCGCCACCATTTTTCCCTCTCCTTTCTTTCCTGTACAGTTTATAACCTGGAATTTTTGTGTCCCAATTGTTTTCCTCTGTCCACCAGGTTTCTGTTATGCCAATAATATCAATATTTTTTTCTTTTGGCAAACATTCCAACTCCCCTATTTTTGTTCGAAGGCTTCTAGCGTTTGCGTACAGACATTTATATTTATTGCTCTGGTGCCCTTTCAACTTTGGCTGTTTATGAGAATTTGTAGAAGGCCTACCATGTCCTACCTCTTGACTACTTTCTATCTTTTCTGTTGACTCAGCCATTTGTGCGTAAATTTCATCCTCCATACTTGGCATTTCACCCTCTCGAACCGGAAGCTGCCCAGCTCCTGTCGACTTTCCCCTAGGAATCAGTTTAAAAGCTGCTCTGAAGCCTTTTAAAATATTAATTGCCAGCAGTCTGGTTCCATTTTCGTTCAGGTGTAACCCGTCCTTTTTGTAAAGGTTTGGCTTTCCCAAAAATGTTCCCCAGTTCCTAACAAATCTAAACCCTTCCTCTCGACACCACTGCCTCATCCACGCATTGAAGCTCCTGAGCTCTGCTTGTCTGGCTGTCCCTGCGCGTGGAACCGGTAGAATTTCCGAGAATGCTACCTTTGAGTTTCATATAACTATGCCATTACACTATGTAACAAATTTTGAAACATTTTCTGGTTTGAACGTTTTATTTTCTGTTTCATTGTAGGGCCTTCTGAAGGTAAAGCTCAAAGGTTTCCCCTTGACATTAAGTCCAGTCGTGTCCGACACTTAGGGTTGCCATTTTTTTGATATAAGAAATAAGGGACATTTACGGGATTTTTCACAAAAAAAAGGGACACTTCATTAAAAACTTGAAACTCAAGTATTAGGAAGAAATAGTTTTATTAACAGAATAAGATAATGATTGAAACTCACAAAAGAAACTGACTTACACCCTCTTAACAGTATATGGTATGTTTCTGCATGCTTTGTCATGCAGAACAAAACTATCAGAACTACCTAATTTTCTCCATCTGTATTTAGTACTTGACTTTGCTGACTTTAAAAGTCTAAACATTAAAATAAAATAAATTTTATAAGACAGTACATCTTCATGATTATTATGTCAATAGTTAATGGTATAGTATAGTATGGGATACACAGCATTGTATAGTATTGGGATGCACAGCTAGGCCTATTTTAAGAGTAACTCTCAAGCAACCAGAAACTATCTTTATCCAACATGATCCAATATTCCCTTGGGTAACGGTTAATTAGTCTACTGTACTTTGAAAAGTCCTGTATCGCCTCTTCCTTCCAATGGGGACGCAGGCTGCCTGCGAGTTGGAATCCCCGGGCAGGCATTGCCGTGGAAACCGCAGTGCGCAGCTTCCTCTGGTCAACCCCGCCCAGTCCTGTCCTGCTAGTCAAAAATAAGGGACAGGGCCTGAAAATAAGGGACACAAATTTTAGGGGTAAAATAAGGACGACCCTTAGAATAAGGGACATATGGGAACCCTACCGACACTGGGGTTTGGTGTTCATCTCCATTTCTAAGCCGAAGAGCTGGCAGTCTCCGTAGACACCTCCGTAGACACCTCCTGCCGGCATGACTGCACGGAGCACCGTTACCTTCCTGTTGTCGAGCTATTTAGAGTGGTTGTGGATAGAGAGATCCAAGCCATTGTGGGTTTCCTGGTGAGAAAAGCAGCAGGAGAGCCAAGATGGCCTAAGCCCTCCTTTGGCCGCTCAGCCAATGAGGTGGAAGGAGGTGTGCAACAGCGAAACAATGAATGAAATGAATAAATGATTGGGTTAAGAATGGCTGGTGTTTGCCAAGTGACCAAGTGATAGCTTCAGGCTCTTAAGCCTGGCCTATGATATTGTTTTGTCCCTTGAATTAACATCTTTATCTGGCCCCAAGAGTCCTGGTCCTTTTGTCTTACTTTACTGTGATATGGAGTTCATTGATGAAGCAGAAATTGGTTTTGGAGATCAGGATGTGACATAGCATGGGGGCGGTGGCAAATCCCTGGTTCCTCGCAGATGGGGAAATGCCCTTTATGTTGGGTAATCCAATATGTCCATAGACCGTATTGTTCTGAATGGCCTGGCTATCTGCCCTCCGAGGTCCAAACAAAAGTCTCATTTATTTATTGTCCATGCAAATGGATCTGGTTGAATCCCTTGTTAGGAGATTATCGACTCAGGAAGTTTGGAAACTCCATGAGCCATGAGTGGCTGGTTCATGAAAAGGTTGTTTTCCTTCATGCTTTGTTATATAGACATACATACATATTTTGGCTTTTCTTCGTGAACGAAGATTCAGGAAGGATTCATCCCATGCTCTCCACAAGCGCATTGATGACTCAGAGGTTGGATGTGTCCCTCGAGCCTGTGCAATGGACCCCTCTGGTGGAGCGCAGCGTGCACAGAACTGACCCCACCCTTTAAATCAAAGGTTCGTCTGCCGCGGCCTAGCAAGCTGGGATGTAGGTTTGGTTCGAGTTTCCTTCTCTTAGATGGTTGACCTTACAGGGTTAAACAAGCACCATCTGCCCGGGTTTGGAATCAGTTTTCCTTCTCTTAAGGATGGTTGCCAAAAGGCTAGAGAGCCCATCCTGCCATTTGACGCTCTTTGTCAGACCCTTCAGTTGTGACCTGTCTACGAGTGACTATTATGCCACTGCCAGCATAGCTCACAACTTCATTAGGGTACGCAAGCCTCTCCCCCACAACAAGGAGGCGCCAATGGAGAGGACATACATATAGGGAATGAGGATTGGTGCAAGGGAGCATACACAATTCATAGGATAAGGGGGAATCATGCAGGGTCTAAAGCTGTGGTTCTCAAAGTGGGCGGTACCACCCCCTGGTGGGCGGTGGGGCATGCAAAGGGGGCGGTGGGAGGCTCCAAAGATTTTGGGGGGTGCTGAGCCCCTTGAAGGGGGCGGTGGGAAAGGAAAGGGCTGTGTGTATGTGTATGCGGTTTCTAGGACTGTGCGCCGTGGGCGGAGTTGAGGAGAGCAAGGGGGCAAGTGCTGCGGTTTCTAGGCAGCGCCCCCTTGCTCTTCTAAACTCCGCCCATGGCGCACACAGCCAATGGGTATTACACCTGGCAGGCGCACACACTTGCACTCTTGTGAGTGTGCGCGTGCCAGTTGGAATACCCAGGCAGGCGTTGCCTGGAAACCGCAATGCCCGCCCCTTGCTCTCCTCAACCCCGCCCTTGCTCTCCTCAACCCCGCGCGCTGCAAGGACGCCCGGAAGGAGAGACGCCGGAGGGAGGGAGGGAAGGAGGAAGAGGCCGCCGCGCCTCCGCAGGGCTCCCTCCCTCCGGCGTCTCTCCTTCCGGGCGTCCTTGCAGCGCGCGGCCAGCGAGGCCTTCCTCCCCTTCCTCCTCGGCAGAGGCGCCGACGAAGTGACGTCAGGAAGATGCGCCTCTGGCTCCAGGCCCTTCCGGGGGCGCTGCTGCTGCTGCCACTGCGTCTCCGTGGGGGCCGCCCTCATGGCCTCCCCCCCTCCTGCTCCTCCTCGGGTCCGGGAGCCTGCCCCGTGAGTCCCCTCTCCCCCCCCCCGTTCCTCCGCGCCGGCGCGCTCGGGGGGCAGTGCGAATTTCCGCGCATGCGCGGGCGCGGCCGGGAACCGCCGGGGGGGGGGGGCAAAATAATGTTTGCTTACTCACCCCGGAGAGCTCGGACTGCTCCTGGGGGCGGTGAACAAATTTTTTTCTGGAAAGGGGTTGGTAGGCCAAAAAGTTTGAGAACCACTGGTCTAAAGGGAAGTCACATCAGCCCCCCAAGTCCATGAAAGTTAATAAAGTTTGGCAACAGTTTATAAAAGTTCCTATAAAGTTCATAAGAACTCATAAGAGTTCGGTAAAGCGGAATTGATGCTTTTGGCAGTACTGTCAGGAGAGAGTGATGCACAGCAAAGGTTTCAGAGTAGCTGGCCCTAGAATAGCGAGGCAGCTCGCCAAAAGCCATGATGGGGACAATCAGCCCTGATTGGTAGAAAGGCACAAGCAGTGATTTGCCAAGAGAACATCATGTGCCTTTAGATAAAAAGCGGCCTGATTGGCCCATAGTCTACCATGCTGCGTTGTTTACATAGTATCTGAATGGTTAGAAAGCGCGCATGGGCAAATGAAGCTGTTCCTGCTGGCTGGCACAGGGAACGGCTGTAGAAATGTTGCGATTTAAGTACATCTTGCCCATATGGCCGATAACATACTGTGAGAATGGGAAATTAATACTGCGCCACAGTTTATTAGCAAATGAGAATGTAGTGCTGAACAATGCTTTGTTTAACTGGATAAAAGAAATGGAAGTCCAGGGGAGCACTGAGAAGTTGGAGCCCATTCATAAAAACAAGAGGAGAGATAAGGGATAATTCCAGCCTGGTGTCCTTGGCAAAACTATGAATTCCCTGATTTTGAGCTATCTTTTACAGTGTCCTGGGGGGTGGGGGGTCACCTCTGACCACATTCCCGCCCAAGTAGTACTTATTGATCTACTCACATTTGCATGTTTTTGAACTGCTAGGTTGGCAGAAGCTGGGCCTAACAGCGGGAGCTCACCCTGCCTCCCCAGATTCGAACCGCCGACCTTTAGGTCGGTGCGTGCAGCAGATCAGCGGTTTACCCTGCTGTGCCAATGGGGGCTCCCTTCTATACTGCCATATAATCCATAATATCAAGGCAGATAATCCACATTATCTGCTTTGAACTGGATTATATGGCAGTGTAAAATAATAATAATAATTTTATTTCTTATTTTTTTTAGACCAGGCTTGGGATTTTAGACCAGGCCTGGGCCAACTTGGGCCCTCCCTCCAGGTGTTTTGGACTTCAACTCCCACAATTCCTAACAGCCTACCGGCTGTTAGGAATTGTGGGAGTTGAAGTCCAAAACACCTGGAGGGAGGGCCCAAGTTGGCCCAGGCCTAGGGTTTGCTCTGTCAACCAGGAGCCCATTTGGTCACCTGATATCACAACACTACCCTTCTTTGGCTGTGTGGCACTTCTCACCATTGCTGGTGTGCCTCGCTGTTTGAACAATAGAGAGGTAAACCAGGAGGAGGGTTAGGGAAAGGCAACATCCAGGTCCTTGTGCCTTTCTTTAGTCACCACGACATTGAGGAGTGTGAGTCAGTGACCAATAGCCAATCGCCTTTCCTCTCGACCAAACTTGGAAAACAAGCCTGTATCCATAGCGATTCCTCGGGGGGAAAAGAGCAAAGGGGATGACGTCATTGTATACACCCAAAACAGGCTTGGAACCACCCACCAATCAGAGCCTCGATTCCGAGAAGCGATATTTGCATCTCCCCGCCCCTTTCCTTTCCAGGTGGGTCGAGGCAACCAATAGGAGAAGGGCAGGGAGCGGACGCTCGCTTTTTGAATTGCGTGTTGCGGGTGGCTCTCGAATGGCGGCTTTGCAGGGAAGAGGCGCATCCTAACTAGCGGGCTGAATGGTGAGGCCACCAAGGCGGGAAGGAGGAGAAGGGAGAAGGGCCTGGGCCTCGCGGATTGTGGTTATCGAGGGGTGGAGGCGGGCTGGAGCGAAAGTGGGGCGCAGGGGCACGCCTTGGGTGCATCCACACTGCAGAGTTAATGCGGTTTGATCCCACTTGGCTCTATGGAGTCCTTCGGTTTCTGTAGAGAGATTTGGCAGAGAAAGCTAAGAGCCATGTAGAACTGTAACTCCCAGGATTGCATACTAATTGAGCCTTAGCAGTTAAAGCGGTGCCAAACCGCTTTAATTCTAAGTGTAGATGCACTTGAGGCAGTGATTACATTCCAGTCCAAAAAAGCAAGGTTGTTTTTCGGACTCTGGGGCTGATGGGAGTTGTAGTCTTCAAGTAACCTCACAAACCTATGTTGTTTTCACCCACTAAAAGTAGGAATTAGAGATATTAGGAGTCATATCTCTTTGATCTGAAAGTCTTTTTTTTCCTCCTGCTCCTCTAATCCAGACATAATTTAGAACAGGCCTGGGCAAACTTGGGCCCTGCAGGTGTTTTGGACTTCAACTCCCACAATTCCTCACAGCCTCAGGCCTTTTCCCCTCAGCCGCTTAACTTCTCAATCAGACCTGGGCAAACTTGGGCCCTGCAGGTGTTTTGGACTTCAACTCCCACAATTCCTCACAGCCTCAGGCCTTTTCCTTTTCCCCTCAGCCGCTTAACTTCTCAATCAGACCTGGGCAAACTTGGGCCCTGCAGGTGTTTTGGACTTCAACTCCCACAATTCCTCACAGCCTCAGGCCTCTTCCTTTCCCCCTCAGCCGCTTAACTTCTCAATCAGACCTGGGCAAACTTGGGCCCTGCAGGTGTTTTGGACTTCAACTCCCACAATTCCTCACAGCCTCAGGCCTTTTCCTTTCCCCCCCTCAGCCGCTTAACTTCTCAATCAGACCTGGGCAAACCTGGGCCCTGCAGGTGTTTTGGACTTCAACTCCCACAATTCCTCACAGCCTCAGGCCTTTTCCTTTTCCCCTCAGCCGCTTAACTTCTCAATCAGACCTGGGCAAACTTGGGCCCTGCAGGTGTTTTGGACTTCAACTCCCACAATTCCTCACAGCCTCAGGCCTTTTCCTTTTCCCCTCAGCCGCTTAACTTCTCAATCAGACCTGGGCAAACTTGGGCCCTGCAGGTGTTTTGGACTTCAACTCCCACAATTCCTCACAGCCTCAGGCCTTTTCCTTTTCCCCTCAGCCGCTTAACTTCTAAATCAGACCTGGGCAAACTTGGGCCCTGCAGGTGTTTTGGACTTCAACTCCCACAATTCCTCACAGCCTCAGGTCTTTTCCTTTTCCCCTCAGCCGCTTAAGCCTGAGGCTGTGAGGAATTGTGGGACTTGAAGTCCAAAACACCTGCAGGGCCCAAGTTTGCCCAGGTCTGATTTAGAAGCATATTTTTCAGGCCTTTTCCAACGAAGTAATTCCTGGTATATGTTAGTATAATTCGTAGTGTGTACACTGTAGTTCCAAGTGCAGCTTGAGTATCCCTTGTCCAAAATGGCACCGGAATTGCTTTATTTTTATTTTTTAAAGAAACTGATTTTGGAATATTTGTATATACAGGCAGTCTCAGAGTTACAAACATCTGACTTACAAAAGACTCGTAGTTAAGGACAGGGGTGAGAAAACAGGAAGTGAATGAAATATACTCCTAGGACAGGAAATGCAGTCTTGGAAGAGTTTTCGAGAGTTTTGGCACCGGGAATGTGGAGTGTCAGCTGCATAAGATCTCTCTGACCAGTAGGTAATGAGTTCGAGGCCTGCCCGGGTCGAGGTGGGTGCTCGACCTTTAAGTGTAGCCTGCTGCTGACCTTCGCAGCCCAAAAGACAGTTGCATCTGTCAAGTAGGAGATAAAGATACCACATTAAGTGGGGAGGCAAATTTTGACTGAATTATGAGGCCACTAAAGAACTCCAGGAACGCTGAGGAATGCGGAAGGAACAACAAGGGACGCTGGGAATGCTGAGAGATGAGGAGTGCGTCAGCTTCCCCTGGTGGCCAGAGTTTGCCTCTGTTCGTCTATATGTGTGTATGTAGAAACGGCAGGGATTGTCTGCTAAGTATGTGCACCTGTAATCCGCTCTGAGTCCCCTTCGGGGTGAGAAGAGCGGAATATAAATAAAGTGTATTATTATTATTGTTATTATTTTCACTGGGAAATGGTGTCTCAGCTGAAGCTTTGTCACAAATCCTTGTTTCCACAACAAGCCACATTTTCCAAAATCCAATTATAACTGGTAAAGAAAGTGAGATGGAATCTTCTGAACAGAGGCACAGACAGCAAAACTAACACCGCAGATGTGTTCACCTTTCCCTATGCTATCCAAAGCATGCACATGCACACACACATATATCCGGAGTTGCACTCTGGAGTTACATGTTTTGACTTACAAACAAATTCAACTTACCTAAGAGCAAACCTATAGACTCTATCTTGTTCATAACTTGGGGACTGCCTGTACACAGTCTTGCAGATGGGACACAAGATATTCACTCACGTTTCTTTAATAGTTTCATATCCACCTTATACACATGCCATAAGGGTAATTTAATACACAGTATTTTAAAATTGGGCACAGTGGGTTGAACTGCTGAACTTGCTGACCGGAAAGGTTGGCAGTTTGGATTCGGGAAAGTGGGCTGAGCTCCCACTGTTAGGCCTGGCTTCTGCCAACCTAGCAGTTCAAAAACATGTGAATGTGAGTAGATCAATAGGTACTGCTTCTGCAGGAAGGTAACAACACTCCATGCAGTCATGCTGGCCACATGACCTTGTAGGTTTCTATGGACAACGCCAGCTCTTTGGCTTAGAAGTGGAGATGAGCACCCCCCCCCCCCCCAAGAGTCTGACACAACTAGACTTAATGCCAAGGGAAACCTTTACTTTTATTTTAAAATAATTTTCCACATGAAACAAAGTTTACGTGCAGGTAACCATTGGAAAGCAAAGGAGTATTTTGTAGGATTTGGGATTTCTGCGGAAGGGATGCTCAACCTGTATGTGAAGATTTTCTGCCACATGCTTATTGAATGAGAGTCATGCTCTTTGTAATGCTCCTGTGGTTGCCCTTGCATGCATTTATTTGAAATCTCTGTGTTTAAAATAAAGGCGGGGAACCAGTGGCCCTGCAGGTGTTGCTGGGCTCCAGCTCCAATAATTCCTGATTGTTGGGGCTGTAACTGGAGGGGTTTGTGGAGATGAAAGAGATGCTTTTCTTTGCTACCATAGTGAATAATATGCTTGACATATCTTTGAAAGTGTCTCCTTTTTAAAAGTCCATGCAACTTGGTGAACTGTTGGCAGGTGCCTTGTTATTTCATCAAGCCAGTTAAAATAATATAATAAAACTTTATTTATACTCCGCCACCATCTCCCCAAGGGGACTCGGGGCAGCATACATGAAGCCAAGCCCAATAACACAGCAGTAAAACAACACAGCAGCAAACAATAAAATGGTACAATCAATATAACTCACATATAAGCAATAACACAAAAAATTAAAACCTTATGGCCGGGCCAGATATAATATATTAAAATTTAAAAATAAACACTGGGCACGAACAGAGGTAGGATGTTACTAAGCAGAAGGGTTTTAAGGATGATGTGGGGAGATCAACCCAACAGGTAGTCAAAGTGCTTCTGGGGACATTTTGCAGGGAATTGGTCAGAAAAGGGCGTTGTTTACTTTATTCAGGGAAAGCACACTGGCACAGCCACGTTTTCAGGCCCCTGGAGCTGTTGTATCTTAGGGCCTTTCCACACTGCCCTTTATCCGAGGGTCTGATCTCTAGATTATCTGTTTTAAACCTGAAATATATGAGTCCCCACTGCCAGATAGCCTGGGATAAACAGATATCTGGGATCAGATCCTGGGAGAAATGGGCAGTGTGGAAGTGCCTTTAGATGGCAGGTATCATTTCTGATCTTTCACAACAAGAGTGGTGCTAGAAAATTCACAATTATAATGTGCAGTTGAAACCTAATAAAGTACTCAACCAACATATTTCGAATTTCCTGCTAAAGGGGGTCTGACAAACCTGTTCATCTCTTAGGAAACTATGTTGTTACAGTTGATTTTATTAATCCCTTCTGTGGTACATAATGGATGTCAGCTAAGTATATTGGTTATCAATGTCACGAGATATGGAAATAGCAATAGCGGGAACGATAGATTTCAGAGATTCTCAATCTGTATGGTCACTAATGAACAATATTTCAGGTTTGAGTCTGATTAGAAAAGCTGTGTTCAAATTGCTGCTTTGCGACAGGCTTTGAATTTGTGCTCCCTCTGTATAAAACAGAAATGCCATAGACATATATTTCTGTTTTGAAGGAGAATGAAGTAATGATATTTGAAAAAAGGTCTGGGAAAACATACAAGTCTGCATGTGATGTTGCAAATGTAGTTTTTTTTAGAATTGTGATTTAATCCTTGACTGTATCTTTTAGTTGGAAAGTGCGCTACTGTATGACCTACATATTTGGAATGTTTCAGACGGGTCTTACGAATGGAATTTATGTTACTCAGATGGGGAGTGCATTTTAATTTCCTCATGTGAATTACTGAACTCACAGCTTGGATGCTGCCTCTTTGCCCCATTGTTTGCTGGTGATCTTGTGAAGGATGCCTAATTTACATGCCTAGTAATTGGTTGGAAAAACAGTTCCTCCCCAGTTGGGTTCCACATTGTATATGTTAATGCTTGGCTGCACTAATCTCATGGCCTGCTCAGTTTGTGCAATTCCTTTCTGTACCAGCACTTGTCCTGCAATTTGCTGATGTGGGAAATAGCCATGTTAACCACTGTAAATAATGGGTGATACATGCATTGAATCTTTGTGATGCTCTCAGGATCTAGATCCAGGTAATTTAGTGATTTTCCTGGTTGAGGTGGCAAGGAGAAATAGAGCTGAATGTTGTTGTAGTATTAATAGCACCTCACAACAGATCTTTATGACTCCACCCAATGACCTTACATGAACGTGAAAGGCTATGGGAGATAAGGTTATCCTTTATGGGATCTTAGAAGTCATTTCATGATGCTTAACAAGCTATCTCTGCACTATCACTTTCTGAAATTGGCCTCACAGGTAAGGAGTGAAAGCACCATACCATATTCCTCCAACCATTACTGTTAGTACAGTATTCCTTTTCTGTTTGTAAAGGAATTTCTTGCCTGTGCAAAGAACACTGTGAGATGGAGACCTCTGCAGAAAGGATGTTGTACTTCTTGGCGGAGTGTTGGGGACTAGACATGTCCGCAAAATTCGTTCCTGCCATTTATTCCGTGTTTTCTGTTTCTCTGGAAGCACGAAATGGGAAGCCCCCTCCCCACATGAAAATCTGCTCAACACAAAAGCCTGCGTTTGTGTGCATCCGAACTTGCCTCCTTGCCTTGGAAAGAGAGTGAGTGTGTGGCGGGGTGTGCAGGTAGGCCCGGAGACCAGCTGCAGGCACTCTGGGCCTGCATACACATCCTGCCACACATGCACTCTCGGAGAATGTGGCAGGGCATGTGTGGTGGGCCGTGTAGGCAGACAGGCCCGGAGCACAGCTGCAGGCGCTCTCCGGGCCTGCCTATACGCCCCGCCACATACACATTCTCAGAGAGTGTGGTGAGGCGTGCAGGCAGACCTGGAGTTTGCCTGCAGCTGAGCAACTCTTACTCTAGGGTAGAAACAACAGGTGCCAGGTAAGAAGGAACACATGCTGGGAAGGGGAGGGGAGCCAGTGGGTCGGAGCCCCCCCCAAATCTGATTTTTGGGCTCCGAAACGAAAGAACAAAAAACAATCCTCCCAATTTCGGATCAGGGAAATGGGACAAGGGTTCCCCTGAATGCGCACGTCTACTGGGGACACTCACCATCAAGGATCTGGATTGTAGAATTGTGGATGTACGAGTGACAAATGCCTCATAGTTTTTAATGGTTCATGGGATTGAATGTCAGTTCTTCTACATAACTCATTTGCTTTTGTGTAATCTGGGGCATATACATCCATAGTTCCCATTTGTCCTTGTTATTTTTCTCTCCTGCTCTCTTGGTTTCTGGATTCTTCTGTCTATTCCTGCTTACGTACAAATTGCTCCAATGAATCTCAAGTTATTATTTAGGTTCTTGTATCAGTATATGCTTTGCCTACTACAGAAGCCTGTAGGCTACCAGTGAGCCTAAATTTATTTTTATTTCTAAACTATTTTTAGTTATCCAATAGCTGATAAATTCCCAAATCTACCAAAAAGCCCTACAGCAATAGCAGCATAACAAATCAGTGGTTAAGATGTTTTGGCCTTCAACTCCCAAAACTAATAGCTTAAAAGATTTCTGGGAGCTTAAAACACCTGGGGACCCACAGGTGCAAAGGTTAAAACAGAAACTTGAAGTGAGGCTAAATATGTTAAAAATAAAACTTACTGTACTTATAACTCTAGAAATCTGAGAGTCCTCTCAGTAAGTTAGTGCCAGTAAGTGGGGAGTGTCTTTTATAATGGAATGTGTGTTATTACAGAAGAACACATTCCAACTCTTAAACGTTTTTTGTCCTAGCAGCAATGAACATTCTGGCTAAATGTATTGCTGTTATTGTGGTGGATTCGTATGGAGATGCTCTTAGCTAATGTAATTTTGTCTAATCTAAATTTTTAGTATTATTTATATTCAATGTGTTATATTGTACTTTAATAGTATTGAATTTCAGTGTACAAGTTCTATATGCCAATTATTTTATGTTGTACCTTTATGTGTTTTATATTGCAGTAGTTTTGCATCATATTTATTTACTTGTATGCAATTGGCCTATGGTCTAAGCATGAATAAAAACGAACAAGCACATAGCTTTGTTGAAGGTTTTCATGGCCAGAATAATTCACAGCATATTTTGTCAAACACAGTGTCACGGAACAAGTTTTTGGGCTGTATGGCATCATGACTGTACTCCCAGGAGCATTATCTCTCATCTGATGGTTCACCTGCATCTATGGCAGGCATCCTCTGAGTATGCCTGCTATAGATGCAGATGGAACATCAGGAGATAATGCTTCTGGAACTTGTCGCCCCATACCGAAAAACTTACAACAATGCACATAGCCGTTTGAACTCTTTAATGACTCTGTATAAACAGTATTTTTAAGAATGTTGCTGATTTGGCTCAGTGCATCATAAAATGTTTGAACACCTGAAGCAGAGAAATATATCTAAAAAACACCTCCCTACCAAAGATGTTCAAACTCAAACAAAATCATTTTCCCACCCCCTTCTCACTTCTTGAAGCCTGGGAATCTTATTGAGGAAGCAAAAGCTCATAATTGCATGAATGTGGAAAATAAAAGTGTTGGAAATAACAACCTTCTACAAGCCTCCTATACTAGTTCTTTGTTATGTATATAATTCAGATTGCTTACTGTATTTTATATGTGTGTATTGGCATTCAGTTTTCCTTAACCCTATGTTGTGAGAGGGGCTGCAGACTATGTGATCAGATCTTGGACTTGCTCAGATCTCTCTCTCTCTCATTTTCAAAGTCAGTAGAAACAGAATGCTTTAGAGAACAGACTCTTAGACTCTCAGAATAGAGAGATATTTTAGACTTTGGACTGTTACGTATAACAGTTATATGCACAGAGAAACTTCTTCAAATCCTACCTGTAACTGAATTGATATGTTATATACCTGTATGCTGACTACATGAAATTTGTGATTAAACCAATTGTGCTATTTTAAAGAAGTCTAGTTATTTTTGGTCTCTTGAGAGCATGTTTTAAACCAGGATGTTTTAGGGAAGAGTAGATGTTTTTTGGGCAATTGAAGAGAACCCTTCTGAAACTCTGCTATATATGTTTTTGTGCATTGGCATATCTTTGTTCAAAGAGATATCTAGGTACATCAGTCTAACAGCTTAGAAACCTAATTGCCTTGCATGAATACTAGTGGATATTTAAGGAGAAGGTTGACTCAAGCGAGTATTTAACTCTTTTTAGGAAGATCATTCTTTACCAAAAAAAGAGATCTCTAACAAGGTCTTTCCAAAAGATTTCTGGTTTTCCCAAAAGGTTATGAATGCCATTTTCAAAATAAATAAAAAATAAATAAATAAATAAACCACAATGTTCTTAAGAAGCAGGCCTCAGCAATGAAATCCTCTGTTGAAATTAGACTAGATCTACTCTGCCATATAATCCAGTTTCTGAATCCAAATTTGCTCTCAATTGGATTGTATGAGTCTACACTTTCATTCATTCATTCAATAATATAATCCAGTTCAAGAAATACTCTGGATTCAGAAACTACATTATATAGATGTAGATGGGGCTTTACATTACCAGTTTTACATTCATTGTGACTGGTTTTAAAGACTGTTTTGACAAATGAACTGTTCTGTGTGTCTCTTACCTAACATTTTTAACCACAACTGCATTTTTATCTTGTAGCTGTAGAAGGAAAATACTATTTTAATTATGGCTGACAATAGTACACTTATCGCTGAAATGGGGAAGAGCATCTTGGCAGATTCTTCTATTCTTGACTCCAGAAGTACCGAAACCTCAAAGGACAACATATTCACACGATCTGCCTCTGATGGGGAAGGTAAAGGAGAGATCAGTAGATACAGTGTTCCCTCACTTATTGTTGGGGTTAGGTTCCAGGACCTTCCGCAATAAGGGAAAAACTGTGATGAAGGGATGCTCTATTTATTTTAATATTTATAGATTATTTTAGTAGTTATACACTATTTTAAGTCTTTATAAACTTAAAATAAAGTGAAGGGAAGGCCTTTTAAGGCTGGAGGGAGGGAGGACTGAGGAGAGAAAGCACCTCGGAGAGCGGCGGCAAAACCCCACAAAACAGTGAAAATGCCATGATATATATTTTAAATTAATATTTTTTGAAATCTGCGAAACAGCGAGTCCGCAATAAGCAAACCACGAAGTAGCGAAGGGAACACTGTACTTTCAAATGTAGGGAGTAACTATTTGCAACAGAATATATTACAGCAATGTTTGATTACTGCAACATTGTAACATCAAACATCAGATGCACTATTCTTCTAGTCTTTTAGGATGTGAGAATTTTAATCCACAATATCATTTGAAAATACTTTGATGCTAGACAAAAGCAAAAGCATTAGCACTGTCTGTCTAGACCTGTACTCTGTTTATGTAAAATATTTCTGTATTGGTTTTTGGATTCCTACTGGTGCCCAAGAGGAGATCAGAAGAAAAAAACATCAAGAGAATAATAGAATCATAGAGTTGAAAGAAACCACTCGGGCCATTCAGTCAAACCCCCCATCATGCAGGAAAAGTACAGTCAAAGCAATTATTTATATATATACAATGGGTATCCAGTTGAGTTCAGTGTTCAATTATGGCATGTGATGTGGGAGCTATACTGCTATGCTACCATTTTTTTCAACTCAGGCTTTCAACTGACTGACATTTACAAACAAAGATTGTAGACAGATAAGCTATACTTTTTAATTATTAAAAAAGCTACTTTAATATTTCATTTAATATTTTGATAACTTAAAGGTACATTTTATGGATGTAATTTATTCTATTGGAAGCTGCCTTGACATGGGAGAAAAATATAGTACAAATATAAGTACATTCCTTAAGCTGGCTTCCATTACTGGGAAATCTCCCTTGTGGCCACCAATTCTTTCTTAAATGGAACATAGAGTATATTCTTCTCTTTGGATATCATCCATATGATGATATCTACATCTATGAACCATCTCAGAGGTTAAGATCATCCAGGGAGGCCCTACTCTTGGTCCCACCTCTTTCACAGGTGCGATTGGTGGGAATGAGAGACAGGGCCTTCTCAGTGGTGGTTCCTCGACTATGGAACTCCCTCCCCAATGCACTTAGATCAGCATCCTCCCTCTTGGCCTTCATTTAAAAAAGTAAAAAATATGTCTGTGGGACCAAGCCTTTCAACAGTAAGCAATACAAGGAATGAACAGGGATTATGTGCAATTGATATTTGATATTTGAATGACCTTGGACTGTGTTTTTCGGATTTCAGTGTTTTTTAATCTCATGTTTTAATGTCTAAATGTTATTACGTTTTTATGATTTAATTGATAGTTATATGTTATTGTTGTTTCATGTTAAGCTTTTCGTATGTATGTTAGGCAGTGAATTTTGCTGTGAATATGTTGGAAAACGCTTTGAGGAAATAAATAAATAAATCTAGAAAATAATCAGAAGCTTCAGGGAGTACAAAGGATGAAAATGATGCCAAACTTTAAGACTTCATTTGGAATGAGCTGGTTTCATCATATCCTTGTTAGTGTTTTTACACCTACACGAGTGAATACTAGTGGCAGGAGGAAAGATATTTACTGCAAGAAAAAAGGCAAATGAGTCAACAGAAATATAGTGCCCAGATCAAAGGACTACTTTATTGTTTTGGCCAGACCTCACCTGGAATGCATTGTCCCATTATGGATGCTATTATTGACAGGGGTTTGGCAAGGTGAAACATTTCCAGAGGAAATGTTTAAAATGGTAAAAGGTCTGTAGGCCTCCCTGTTGAGGGAGATGGTTATGTTTAGTCCTGACAAGACAGAGGCATCTTCAAATATACAAAGGGTTGACATGTAGAAAATGCAATTCGGAAGAACAGTTTTCTTCTCTCTCTTCCTCTCTCTTCTCTGCCCTTGCCTCTAGTATACAGATAACTTGTTTTATCTTCTCTGAAATTAGTTTTGGGTTTGGATGCTGATTATATTCTTCTCCGTTCTCTGCTTTATTCCCAGCAGAGGAAACGCCCCAGGTAGAAACCAGGGTTGTTCTAGTTCAGGAAGCTGCAAATTGTGAAGAACTTCTGAAAGCTTTAGAGGTATGTGGATACGTGTGTGTGTGTGAGTCAACAGTGTTGAAATCTTGTTGCAGTTGGGATTTGGGATAGTATTCTCATGATGAAGTTCTCCTCTTCTGCAGACCGTTAAGATAATGGAAGTTCCAGTGGT
Source organism: Anolis apletophallus (assembly GCA_030556195.1). Taxonomy (NCBI): domain Eukaryota; kingdom Metazoa; phylum Chordata; class Lepidosauria; order Squamata; family Anolidae; genus Anolis; species Anolis apletophallus. Next base: position 23,459,674 of record JARBWK010000010.1, on the reverse strand, counting down.
AAAGATAAAGGAAACTAGTTCTGGTAAATCAGAAGAAAAAGTAATAAAAAGTATTATACAAATGGTATGTTGGGGCAATTGTGCATATATGAGTCTGCATGCAGCATGGTGCGTTTGAGGCCGACCGGGGGAAAGCACTGCTAATGCAACGTAGTAAAAATATGAAAGTAACGGCACAACCGAAGTAAATGGTGCACAGTGAAGCTAGCTAAACAGAAACATACACTAGCTTAGAAACTCATCAGATGTCTATTCTGGTTCCGAGTTTATTATTCACGCAATATGACCCCTGTATCTGTGGTTTCATCTGCCCACATCTGATGTCTTCTAGGTATCCGTTTCCCCACAAAGTCTGGGAACTGATACCCTGTGGATATTGTGGCCATACAATACTTACGTTTATGTCCCACCTTTCATCCAATGAATTCAAAGTAACCTTCCTCCTCTGCACTTTATTATCACAACAAATTATGAATCAGACCAGGCTGAAGAAGAATAAATGGCCAAAAATCAACAATTGATCATGTCAGAGTGGGGACCTGACCCTGAATGCCTAAGACCCTTTTCAGTGTTCTTACTTCTCTGCCAAGTTCTTCTGCACTGAATTTGTTCAGGCACATCTATGATTACTAGAGCAATGAACATTACACCTAAGAAATAGAATTCAAATTGCATATATTATAACTTCTATTATTTGTCTTGGAAAAAAGCAGTCATGTTTCTGTTGAACTAGCTTCCAATTGAATGGGTTTTTTTCTAGCAGGTTTTTTTTTGATATACCATATATACTCGAGTATAAGTTGACCCAAATATAAGCCAAGACACCTAGTTTTACCACAAAAAGCTGGGAAAATGTATTGACTCATGGGAAATGCAGCAGCTACTGGTAAATTTCAAAATAAAAATAGATACCAATAAAATTACATTAATTGAGGCATTAGTAGGTTAAATGTTTTTGAATATTTACATAAAACCGTAATAAACTGTAAGACTGTCGAACTCTGATTAAACCATTATTCTAACCTTCTTCAATGTAAATGTATCCTTCCAATAATTATAAAGAGAGTAAAATATTAAATGTAATAATGACAATAAATCGAGTAAAATAACAAATATAATAATAATAAATAGAGTAAAATAATAAATGTAATAATAATAACAGAGTAAAATAATGTAAATGTAATAATAACAAATACAGTAAAATAATAAATGTGATAATAATAACAACAGTAAAATAATAAATAACTTTGATTTGAGTTTAAGCTGAGGGGGGCTTTTCAGCCTAAAACGGCTGAAAAACTAGATTTATGCTCGAGTAAATATGATAATTTGTTTTCTTATAAACTTACTAGCTGACCCGGCCACGCGTTGCTGTGGGATTTTTTTTAACTTGGGTACTGTGTGTGTAGTTATGTATATGTGTATATGTGTATGCGTGTATATGTGTGTACTTATGTATATGTGTGTTTGTATATGTATGTGCGTGTATACTGTATGTGTTGGATGTGTGTAAGTACAGGTGTGTTTATGTATGTGTGTATGTGTATATTTGTATATTTCTGTGCATGTATATATGTGTGTGTGTATGTGTTTCTGTGTTCCTTTCTTCTCCCTACTTTCCTTCCTTCCTTCACACCATCCGTCTATCCTTTCCTTCCTTTCCCCTCCCCTCCTTCCTGCTATCCTTCCTTTTTCCTTGTTTTCTTCTCCCCTCTTTCCTTCCTTCCTTCACGCCATCCTTCTATCCTTTCCTTCCTTTCCCCTCCCCTCCTTCCTGCTATCCTTCCTTTTTCCTTCCTTTCTTCTCCCCTCCTTCCTTCCTTCCATCCATTCTTCCATCTATCCTTCCCTTCCTTTCTTCTCCCCTCCTTCCTTCCCTCCCTCCCTTCCTTCCTTTCCCTCCTTCCTGCCATTCCTCCACTTTCTGTATCAGTCCATGCTCTCCTTGTCTCATCCCTTCCATTCCTTTCCCTACCTTTTTCCCTTTCTTTCGTTCCTTTTGGGGGGGGTGGTTAAGGAGGAGGGCGGGAGGAGGTGGGAGGGGCGCTGTCCTCGTTTGCTGCAGTGGAGTCCTCCAGAGGCCCCGGCTTCGGCGAAGAGAGCGGGCCTTCCTCCTCCTTTTAACTTTTAATCAGCCAGCGCCGCTGTGGCTTTTTCTCTTTCCTGTGTCCCAGTCTGTATATATGTGTTTTCTCTCTGTCCTCCTGCCTCTTCTCCCTCCCTCCCTACCACCAACATTCTGACATTCTAAACTGCCAGGGGGTGGTGGCTCCCAGCCACCTACATTCTAACTGAGGGAGTATTTGCATAATGCCTCTAATTGGCCAGCACCACCAACATTCCGACATTGTAAACTGCCAGAGGGGGCTGGAGTGGGGGATCATGGGAGTTGTAGTCCATAATGTTTGTTTGGATTTGTGGCTGTTGGCTCTTTTTGGGGTTTTTTTGTGGTAAACATACAGTACCTCGTAGGGCTTTCTGGGTATGTGGGCTGTTTTGGTGTGTCTGCCTTGTGTGGTTTTGTGGTCTATAGGCTACTTAGGATGACAGCTCTCTTTATAAATATATACAGTAAATATATATATAGATTTTCACTTATTTGGAAAAAAAGGAATAATCCTATTGTAAAATTGAGAGGAGCAATGTATTGGTGTACTCTGTTATAAAACCTTATGTATAAATAAAATTTGGATTCTTTGTAAACTTCAAGGAAATTAAAATGCCCTACATAAAGACGGACACAGTGGACGCATACCAGGACTCTGATTCACTGGAGTTTGAGACGGTTTTTGTGTTAGCAGACTTTCAAGACTCTGTTTTCAATACTTTGTACAAGGCAGAGTGCCGAATCCTTGGGCCTCCAATAGTACTGCAGTGTGCTAGAAAAGGCGAGGTAAGAATACAGGGTAAGAAACCTTGAAATGATGAGCTTCTGGTTTGAATCGTATTATTTTAGTATTTCAATACAATTAATGGATTTTCCTGTACTGTTCTATGTTGAATTCTTGAACTGATTTCTGACTCAGAGCACTTCTGAAGTAGCTTGCAAAGAAACAGAAAAAATAAAACTTCACTAAAATCGCCAGTAAATAAGTTGTAGCCCACAATAAAATCTTGAACAACAGGCAATATAGATTTATTTGGTTACTATTTCACTCTTACATCCTCGTGTACAAAACTAGATAACTATTTAAAGCTTCCTACTAGGAAGTCCTGGAGCAGTATATGAGTGCAATAGCTCTTTCCTGCTCGTGTTCCCAGCAACTGATAATAGGAGGCATCCCGTCTTTGACGCTAGGGATTGTACTTAACCATCACAATTCATTCCTGTAATTCTTTATTCAAATAGTTGGATTTTAACTAGAACAGATTGGAAGTGACTCCCATATTGTTGTGGTTATGAATAAATCTGCACTGTGGTTTCATGAATAGCAGAATCAGTCCTATTGGACTATGTTTTCTATTAATACTTGTTTAACTGTTAACAGTAATTTTCTTTAACAATCACCAATACAGTAGTTCTGTCATGCTTTAAAGACCAATATTTATTATGGCAGAATCATGAAAGCTTATGCCATATTAATTTTTGAAAGATATATTTTTTGTTTTGTTTAGCAGCAACATGTAACTGTCGAATCCATGATAAACAGATATCTGATTTATCTAATTCTATTTTAGCCTCTGCCTTTTTCATGTCGTCCACTTTACAGTGGAAGTATGATGGATCTTGTGTTGTGCTTCACAGGCTTCAGGAAGAAGGAAGAATTGGTAAGACCACCTTCTACACATCTGAGAGTAGCTATTGAGAAGTTGTGGGACTGAGTATAGAGCAGTTTACTTACTGCTTTAAGTTTAGTACTGATCGCAGATCTGCGAGTGAGGCCTTAACTGTTGAAGTTTCTTTTAGCCACATTCAGCAGGTTCTTCCACTACACAGAGGAGAGTATAGTTCATTATCAAATAATGAATTGCATGTTGAGAATAAGCCAGGGCAGTGTTTCTCAACCTGGGAGTCGGGACTCCTGGGGGGGTCATGAGGGGGTTTCAGAGAGGTCTCCAAAGACCATCAGAATATATATATTTCTGATGGTCTTAGGAACCCCTTTGGCAGAGAAGGCTGAAGATCTCTCCGCCTGCCCTTCTCTTCCTTTTTGGAAACAGAGGAGGGCTGTTTCTGAGACTCCAAGTGGGGAGGGGAGAATGTGGTGCGCATGTGCGGACGAGGGACAGCATGTGAGGTTGAAGGGAGGTTCGCGCCAACAAGTCCCTTCAAGGCATGGGGGTTTTGTGTGAGAAGTTTGGCCCAATTCTATCATTGGTGGGGTTCAGGATGCTTTGATGTAGATGAACTATAAATTCTAGCAAATACAACTCCCAAATGTCAAGGTCTATTTTCCCCAAACTCCACCAATTGGCATATTGAGTATTCATGCCAAGTTTGGTCCAGATCCATCATCGTTTAAGACCAGGTGCTCTCTGGATGTAGGTGAACTACAACTCCAAAACTCAAGGTCAATGCCCACCAAACCCTTCCAGTATTTTCTGTTGGTCATAGGAGTTCTGTGTGCTAAGTTTGGTTCAATTCCATCATTGGTGAAGTTTAGAATGCTCTTTGATTGTAGGTGAACTATAAATCCCAGGAACCACAACTCATCAATCCTTCCCTGCAACCCCACCAGTATTCAGATTTGGGCATATCGGGTATTTGTGCCAAATTTGGTCCAATGAATGAAAATACATTCTGCATATCAGATATTTACGTTACGATCCATAACAGTAACAAAATTACAATTGTGAAGTCGCAACTAAAATAGTGTTATGGTTGGGCGTCACCACAACATGAGGAACTGAATTAAGGGGTCGCGGCATTAGGAAGGTTGAGAAACACTGAGCTAGGGGGATCTGGCTTCAAATCTTTAGTCAACTTTTAAGCTTACTAGAAAATCTTCAGATGAGGCTCAGTGGCATGCCCAACTGTCAATGTTTTTGTGAAACTAAAATGTAAATAAGGTCATTATGCAAACTTTGGATTCTGCTGTGGAGAAAATCTTAACTCAATTGTGGTGAATAAGAGTTGGTAATGATATTCGAAATGCCCAACACTTTGGGAGACCATGTTCAGGATGGTGCATAGTAGAATAGCTTGAAGAACTTTTCTTTGGAAAGGAAATAAAATTACTTTGCATTATGGATACATGTTAGCTCTATCTTGACAATAGTCCTTTTACACAGTAAATAAGAAATTGACTGTATTCTAACTTTGTTCATAGGTTAAACTGGTGACTTTGGCACATCATATGGGAGGCATTATTCGTCGGGATTTTTGTTCAAAGGTTACGCATCTAGTGGCTAATTCAACACAAGGAGACAAATTCAGAGTATGTGAAATTCACACTGGGCTTGAGTGCAGATGAACTTTCTTTTTGTAAATACCAGAATGTACAATTTAAAGGACTATATGTACTGTATGTGAAAGTAAATGTCAACATTGTGTAATGTGGGCTGAAAATCAGTGGATGACCTTGTTGTGACTCATCAAGGAACAAATTGGAAGAGAAACCTTATCTGAGTATGTAGGATACACCATACTGAGTAGCAGGGTTCTGTTCTAGGCCTGACACTGAATTTTTAAAATTCATAAATTCATCATCAGTCAGTATCCATTGCTTTGTTCTTTGACACCTCTGTGTCGTTTTATTTATTATTTATTTATTTATTGTTCACTTTTGTATTCCGCTCCTCCCAGCAGGCTCGGGGCGGATCACAGCATAAAATACGTGGGCTGCATGATGCTACATGTTTAAGGATGTAGGGTCATTATTGCAGGCCTTGCCTCTTCCGCTGATTATATATAGATGGATATGGGACATGAGGTTCTTGATTTTTTAAAATAAAAAACCCCTACATAATATCTACAGTATATACAAATGTATAAACCGGGGTTTTCAGTCTTTTTTAAGGCTGGAAAAGACCCCCTCGGCTTATATTCAAGTCAAAGTTATTTATTATTTTACTCTGTTATTATTATTTTTATTACATGTATTATTTTACTATATCATTATTATTACATTTACATTTTTACTCTATTATTATTACATTTGTTTTACTCTATGTATTATTACATTTATTATTTTACTCTATTATTACATTTATCATTTTATTATTATTATTACATTTACTATTTTACTGTATTACTGTTACTACATTTTCATTATTTTTCTCTGTTATTATTTTATTACATTTATTATTTTATGTATTATTATTGGAAAGATAGGTAAGCACATTTGCATTGATGAAGGTTAGAATAATGGTCTAATCAGAGTTGGACAGCCTTATCTTAAATTACAGTTTTATGTAAATATTCAAAAACATTTAACCTACTGATGCCTCAATTCATGCAATTTTATTGGTATATTTTTATTTTGAAATTTACCAGTAACTGCTGCATTTCTCAGCCTTGGCTTATATTGAAGTCAATCTTTTCCCCCAGTTTTTTGTGGACTGGCTTATACGTGAGTATATACGGTATTTCTTATCTGCTTCTTATCTGAGGTGCGAACAACAAAGTGAATACATAATACAGTTTAAAAAGCGTTTAAAAAAACACACACACACACATTTAATACAAACTGTAAAATTCAATATTTAGAAATAATACACAAACTTTCTGAAAGAGATACATCTTTCATACAGCTTTAATCTCAGTTACTTTACCTAAATTAATAGCTCATCAACCCCTTGTGGTTGATGTTAAATTGGCAGTGGCTTTTCAGACAGGATTCTGTTCTTCCCCTTTCTGGAGATGCCAGCTGGTTCTATTTTACATAAGGTAAAGGTTTCCCCTGATATTAAGTCTAGTCATGTCCAACTCTGGACATTTCTAAGCTGAAGAGCCAGCATTGTCCGTAGACGCCTCCAAGGTCATGACTGCATGGAGCGCTGTTACCTTTCTGAATTGGTAGGTTGGTAGAAGCTGGGCCTAACGAGGAGCTCACCCCACTTCCTGCATTCGAGCCGCCAATCTTTCGGTCAGCAAGTTCAGCAACTCAGCAGTTTAACTTTTCAAACTCTCCAACACTGGTTCTTTTTCAAATGGAAAAAGTGTCCCTTGCCTTCTAGTCATGTCAGGATCATTTCAAATATGTGATGTATTTATCCAGGGCTAGGATGCTGTGGTGAATGGAGTGATAGACAACTCAGTTTAAATTGCTCATTCATCCATTCAACTATTTAAATCAGAGAGGTCAACTTGTTTTGATCCATAATTTCTGAGGAACAATGCATACTAACTGATTGCTATAACAACTAAATCCTTGATTTGTAAGTAAATAAAGCCTACGTGCAGCCTAGGAACATAATCCCAAACTTGCTCATATAGCCTACATGTGTAATGAGATGTTTCTAATCTCTGCATTTAGAGAGGAAGAAGCGGGAATTGGAAAGCTTTTTGTGGAAACATTAAATATGTTTGAGTGTTTACATTGCCAGGAGTGTCTCACTTACAATATTACTGTAAATAGGAGAGCGGCCCTGCTTTGTTCTGTTGGTTTGAATCTTGGTAAGTGGGCCATGGATTGAGTTTTATGTCAGTCTGGGTTTATTTATTTATTGAATGTAGATCCTTCCTGCCCCCCCCCCTTTAAAAAACAACAACAACTTAACTATCTCGCCAAATAGCCAGGTAGCCACCAATACTAACAAAAATAATGAACCACGCAGAACAGGACCTCAAAGAAAACTTTTAATGAAAAGCACTTTAAACTGCATAGAATCCTAGAGTTGGAAGAGACCTCATGGGCCATCCAGTCCACCCCCCTGCCAAGAAACAGGAAAATTGCATTCAAAGCACCCCAGACAGATGGCCATCCAGCCTCTGCTTAAAAGCCTCCAAAGAAGGAGCCTCCACCACATTCTGGTTCTAATAGAAAACACATTTAAAGAGCCATGTAGCAAAACTGACATCTCTCCCCATATCAAACGAAACAAAACCCTCAGACACATTTGAATTTTTGAGGTATACAGTAGGAAAGAGGAAGGTATACAGCATGGATTTTGTCTACTACTAAACCAAATTATACTATTTTCTTGGTTTTGATTCTATGAACTAGTGTATCTTACAGTTATCAAGTATATTCTCTGGGAAAAACACACATTTTGTCTTTTTGAGTTTCTGAAGTATAAAGAAATATTTTGAGTTAATTTCACTATTTCTTGGGTTTCAGGTCGCCGTAAGTCTTGGCACCCCAATCATGAAAGCAGAGTGGATCTATAAGTCTTGGGAGAAAAGAAATGATACGTATGTATAAACTTGTGTAGAGGATATTTGTTTTTTCGTTCTTCCCCAGATCTACCGTGACAGTATATTAAACATGGCCCTTACCTGTTACTAAGGTCTCATGCTATTACGCTGAAACCTCTTTTCCTGTTTCAGTGACTTCTGTGCTGCTGCTGAGGAATTCAGGAAGGAATTTAAAGTTCCCCCTTTTCAGGACTGCAGGTTAAGTTTTCTTGGATTCTGTGATGATGAGAAGAAGAATATGGAAGAAATGACAGAAATGCAGGGTAAAAATGAAGCCTATAGATGCTTTAATTCCTTCATTCTTGTCCTTGTCCAAAAACTTTCTGAGTGACGCAGAGAATTTTATGCATATGTTGTGGAGGTCCATTACAGAAATAACAGAACTGACGGCACAGATCTGTTTTTTGAGCCTTTCAAAAATAAGGCTTCGCCCTGATTTCCATAGCAGCTTTTCTAGTAATTTTATCATGTGTACAGGCTGAGTGTTCCTTATCCGCAAGTGCTCCAGAATTGTCCACATGAGTGGCTGAGATAGTGAAATCTTTGTTTTTTGATGGTTCACTGTACACAAACATTTATGCACAATGTTGTTAAAATATTGTGTATGATATTGCATTCAGGCTATGTGTGTAAACTATATATGAAACAAAAATGAATTTTGTGTTTAGGCTGGGTCTTATGAACAAGATATTTCATTATGCATAGCAAAAATTCCACCCCCCCCCCGGCAAAAAATTACAAAATACCTCTGATTCTAAGCATTTTGGATAAGGGATGCTCAACCTGTATTATTAAATGTGTTTGAGCAATTGGTGGCTTATTTAACGGACTGTCTACAAGCCATGAGATGTATCCATCAGTTTTCTTCTGCCTTGCATTTCAGTCTAAAGTGGGTTTAAAGACTGCCCCTAAGGACAGTTATTTAACTGAGATCGTCTTTAATCTTGATCTGCTGTTGACGTTAGTTGTGCTGGTCTGTACTTTTTGTTTAACACTCTTGAGTGTAAAATTGAAGAGTACTGGTTTTGTAATGTGTATAGAATCCAAAGTTAAAGATACTTGACAGAAACCAATACTCTTGGTTTCAACTCTTTCCTGTACTTTGAATCCTACTTAGCATTGTTATTAGTACTTTAGAGTTCTTGAAGCACTGCACAGATCCTTACACCTTTTGCAATTCTCTAGGAAAAGTTAACACTAATTCAAAATTATATATATATACTGGAGATGTTTATTTTGTCTGCTATTCTCCTGAAAACTGAATTTACCTCTGTCATCAAGCCTTAGGTCTGTGTCTTCCTGTCTACTATCGTAAGTTGAACAGACTGTGTTTTGAATTGTTTCAATTATAAGAATTTCTCCTCTTTCATTAACAGAATGCTTGAGAATAGGTTCTCAAGTAGAATACTACTATTTCTTTACCTTTACTTCGGTGTTCTAACATTAATGGTATAATTTGGAACAAATGAGGTATAGCTGTCTCTTCTGTCTGCAGGAGGACAACATTTGACTGTTGGTGATGAAAGGTGCACTCATCTCATAGTTGAAGAAAACACTGTGAAAGACCTTCCACTTGAACCATCTCAAAACCTTTATGTTGTAAAGCAGGAGGTGAGTTTTAGCAAAACATCCCGGATTCTTAAACTCTTGCCCTGATTTCAATAAGGATTTTTTGGTTCAGATTCATGTTTTTAATTGTTTGTTGTTATGGCATAATTTTTGCTTGAGCATGAATGGATTACAGAAAATGCTTTTTCTCCCTCTAGTGGTTTTGGGGAAGCATTCAGATGGATGCCAGAGCAGGAGAATCTATGTACTTATTTGAAAAGGTAAGCTGCTGTTGAAGGAAACTTGCAACTTGCAATCAGAATGATATTTTGAATGTTATTCATTTTTTGTTGTATAATTGAGTTGGATAAATTCTTTAACAAATATTTTCTCAATGTAAAATATTGTTGTTTCTATATGTAAGCTTACAGTGAAACCAATCATTTTAGAACTAACTCTTATCATACAATTTTGCATAGTCCTTAGCTATAGAATATTTGCAAACCGAATGTTTGTATTTATGTTGTACTTGTTATATATTTTATCCTGCTTAAATTCATATTACGTTTATTATGATCATGTATTGTCGAAGGTTTTCATGGCCGGAATCACTGGGTTGCTGTAAGTTTTTTGGGCTGTTTGGCCATGTTCCAGAAGCATTCTCTCCTGATGTTTTGCCTGCATTTATGGCAGGCATCCTCATAGGTTGTGATGTTCTCACAACCTCTGAGGATGCTTCTGGAACATGTCCATACAGCCCTAAAAACTTATAGCAACCCTATGATTAGGTTTGTTATGGTTGTCTAGTTTTATTTTTTGGTTGATTTCTATTCAGTACTAACTTTATTGTAATAGCTGTTCTATCTTCTTTGATACATATCATTTTGATGTAATTTGTTAATGTCTTTTCCCTGACATTAAATGTTTGCCATATATGTTGGAAACTGCCCTGAGTCCCTTCAAGGAGATAGGGCAGTCTATAAATAAAGTTGTTGTTGGTATTGTTGTTATTGTTGTTATTATTATCTTACAGCCAGACAGTTCTGAATTGAAAACGTCCGTCTCTCAACTGTCTCTGAATACTCCAAATAGCAATCGCAAGAGGCGCCGCTTGAGAGAGACTCTTGCCCAGCTCACCAGGGAGACAGACATGTCTCCCTTCCCACCAAGGAAAAGGCCATCGGCTGAGCATTCTCTTTCTATGGGATCCTTACTTGACATTTCCAACACGCCTGAATCAAGTGTGTCTCATGGAGGTACAGCCAAATCTGCCCAGTTATCTTAATCGTGGAGCAAAAATATCAGCAGTAACCCCCCCCCCCAAAAAAAATTGAATAATGTTGCTGTCATAAGTAACAGGTTTTTCCTTCTCAAACAATGCAGGGAACAGGATAGAACTGAGGAATGTACATAACGATAGACAGAAAGGCAGCTCTCATGTCCGTAGACTTAGTCGGATGAGGAAGAAATTGCACCGATGTTCCAGTTGTGTTTATCCGGATAATGTTATTCCTAAACATTGTATGGAGTCTTTAGAAAGTCTTCAGCAAACCATCGAGGCAGCTAGCGGTTGTCTATCTGAAAGCCTAGTTAATGGAACAGTTCAAATTAATCTTCAGAAATGCACTAATTTACCAATGGAAAGCAAGGAAATCTCAGTAAGGCGCTGTTCCTTCCCAGGACACTATCCAGTTAGAGATGTACCAAGAATGTCACAAGGTGATGATCCTTCATGTTTTACATAGCAACGCCTTTTTATGTAATGTACAATTTAACTTGGAACGTAGTTCTTGTATCAAAGAGACCTGACTCATGAAACAGATCATATTTGTCACAGGAAATGTAGATACTATATTGATGAAAAGGAACGTATTTAAACTTGTTTAAATGTTGGTGGCGAGAGGCAGGAAATGGGGGAGGCAGGATCAAGACTTTAAGGAGAAGTGCATTTCTCCCAGTGGGATACCTATTAATGGCATTAGTGGTTGGATAATAAGATCTGAACTATGGTTTCATTTATGAAATTTCTGTATTGAAAACAAATAAACATTAATTAGATTCTATTATAGAATCCCTGTTCATAGCATTTCCAAAATATTTAGTAATTGATCATTAGTTCAATACAATGCAGAATGTTTATATTGAAATAACGATCAATTATCAGAAATTTTGGAAATGTTATGAACAGAGATTCTATAATAGAATCTATTTACAATAGAGAATGTTTAGTCCCCCGGTGGAGCAGCAGGTTAAACCGCTGAGCTGCTGAACTTGCTGGCTGAAAGGTTGGCAGTTCAAATCTGGTGAGCGAGGTGAACTCCTGCTGTTAGACCCAGTTTCTGCCAACCTAGCAGTTAGAAAATGTGCAAGTGTGAGTAGATCAATAGGTATGCTTCTGCAGGAAAGTAACAGAGCTCCATGCAGTCATACTGGCCACATGACCTTGGAGGTATCTACGGACAACGCCATCTTTATGGCTTAGAATTTGAGATGAGCACCAACTCCCAGAGTCGTACACAAGCCGCCCCAAGTCCCCATTGGGGAGATGGTGGTGGGGTACAAATAAAGATTATTATTATTATTATTATTAATGTGGCAGGCAGTGATTGTTGCCTGTGGTACAGGAAGGGAATGGTAGAACCAGAAGATGCTTGTTCTATCACTGAACACAAGCAATATGTTTTGAATATGGTTTCTTCATTGTTCACAGAAACTCCAAAGTCATGTGCAAAGCCATCCAAAAACTCAACGCCTCTTCTCCCAAAGCAGTCTGCAAGGTGGCAGGTTGCAAAGGAGCTGTATCAGACAGAAAGCAACTATGTAGATATCCTGACAACCATAATCCAGGTAAATTGGTAAAAGTAATTTTTTTGTAGCTGATGAACTATTCCTACAAGTGTGTATCACATCACTTTTTGAATTGATCTTTTAAGGGATGTATATTTTCGCCCATGCTAAACATTTGTTCTATGCTATCTCCTGGAGATTGTTAGATGTGGGAGACGTGAGTTTAATTATATGGAATCAGGGTGGTGGGATGCAAGAGGCTGCCATCTCTCTCTCTCTCTTCTCGAGGATCTAGCCTTTTTCGAGGCTCTGATCCCCAAGAAGGAAGGAAGGAACAAAGAGAGGAAGTCAAAAAAAGGAGGGAGGAAGGAAGGAAAGAAGCAAGGAAGGGAGACCTGAAGAGAGAGGGCTGGTGGAAATTTGAACATTTGGCCCCCAGGCCGGAGTTTGGACATGCCTGGACTACGATGTTAGGCATCATGTGACAGATCTGGCCCTAGAGATTCTAGTTAATAGATATGCAATAAATGCATCTTCTGCAGAAGGTGTGAATCAGCCCTAACTATCTCAGCCCAAATAAGAAGACTTTATTGCAGTGGTTCTCAACCTGGGGTCCCCAGATGTTTTTGGCCTACAACTCCCAGAAATCCCAGCCAGTTTACCAGCTGTTAGGATTTCTGGGTGTTGAAGGCCAAAAACATCTGGGGACACCAGGTTGAGAACCACTGCTTTATTGTGTTTATTGTTGTCCCCCCCCCCCCCAGGTATTTCAAGTGCCTTTGGAACAGGAAGGACAGCTTGGAGGTCCCATCCTTGCATCAGAAGAAATTAAAACCATTTTTGGAAGCATTCCTGACATCCTTGATGTACACATCAAGATAAAGGTAATCTAATGAATCGTCTGTGCTACTTAGTTCCCGAGCAATGGATTGAACCATACTGGTATTTTTTAAAAATTATTATTCAAGTGGATTTTAAAATTTCTTATTTGTGAAAAGTGCACAAATGGGTCTTCTCGCACATGTGCAGACAGTTCAGACTCTAGATCAGGAGTGCTCACACTTTTTCAGCATGCAAGCTACTTATAAAACAACAGTCAAAATAATCTACCTACAAAAATGTGAAACCTATAACACAATATCTGCTTTGAACTGGGTTTTCTGAGTCCACACTGCCATATAATCTGATTCAAAGCAGATAACATGGGATTTTATTCAACTGTGTGGAAAGGACCTCAGATAACTCAGGGCCCTTCCACACATCTTATTTTACAAACTGATTTCTTACTACAAGGAGTGACCATCACTAAAAAAGATTGATTTTGTCATTTGGGATTTGTAGTTGCTGGGATTTATAGTTCACCTACAATCAAATAGCATTCTGAACCCCACCAACAACAGAATTGGGGCAAACTTCTCACACAGAACACCCACAACCAACAGCAAATGTTCAAGGCAGAGAGGACGGAAAGGAAGGAAGGAATGAGGGAGGGAGGGAGGAAACAGGAAGGAAAGAAGGCAAGGCAAGAAGGAGGGGAGAAAGGAAGGAAAGGAAGAAAAGAGATGAGGAAGGAAGAAAGGAATGTCTCCCATATGGGCCATAGTGACGCCGGTCACGCCGCCACGCTGACTGGCCGGCAGCACCTGGGCGGCGTTGGGAGCCTGCGGGGCGGGACAGAGCCTTCCTCCTGCCCTGCCTGCGATCTACCAGATTGCAATCTACCTAATGAGCACCCCTCGTTTAGATGTTAAAAATGGTAACATTTTGGCAGTACACCCTAGATGTTAAAAATGGTAACGTTTTGGCAGTATCCCCGTCCACTTTGCCCTTGTCGTATATAGCCAGTGGAAGTGGCTAACAGCTCAATTCCTTAACTGCAATAAAAGGCATGGATACTGAGGCATGATAACTGCAGGCAAGGTAGGCAGGGATGTGCGATAACTGCATGGATACTGAGGCATGATAACTGCAGGCAAGGTAGGCAGATGACGGCTTGAAGAAACACTGTTATAGATAAGCAACCCGTCCTTCTTTGTGGTTTCTGTGATTAGCAAGCTACCAACCTGGAGGTGGGAATCATGCCCCACAGGAAAACAGGGCCGCTCTGTCGAGCTTGTAGTGAGACAAAGGTAAATGAGGTTGACCAAGTTGCTGTTCTGCAAATATCTTCCAATGGCACCCCATGCAGGAAGGCTTTGGAAGCAGTAACAGCTCGAATTGAGTGGCCCTTGACTGAAGTGGGAGGCTCCTGGCCTGCCAGGCTGTAAGCCAGTCTGATGGTGATCCAGGCTGATAGCCACTGTGGAGAGCGAGAGTCCCAGGGTGCCATGACAGTACTTAAAGTCTTCCAGTATTTTCTGTGTGCACTTGTTCTGGGCACATGGAAGGCGAGGGCTCTAGGTAGTGCATAGGTACCTCTGCATAGGTAGTTTTCTGAATGCTACCATCTACACCCTCTAGAAATGGAAGGCTCATAAATAAAATAATTTTGATAGTTATACAGGTGTACTGTGAAAATTCTAGTGTTCTACAAATTATTTATAAAATGTTTATTTTGATAGCGGATGATTTTTTAAAATCCTGGTCTTATATTTGGAAGCTTAGCATTCTGTAACACACATTGCTCTGGTTTTTAATACAAATATCTAGTAAGTGAACACCTTCAAATGTACTCTTATTAAGTTCAGCACTAAAAGTAATAGAGCTTATTTTTTATGCCTTGTCTCTAAATGTGGCATCAGATGAAAAGTCACCTAAGAGTAGCACATGGACAGAATGTTAATTGAAAATTCCATTTTAGGGAACTGTAAATATTTGAATCAAATGACAGCTATTTCATATTTGTGTTACAGGAGGACCTTGAAGACCTTATGATAAACTGGACTGAAAGCAAAAGCATTGGTGATGTCATCCTCAAATATGTAATTTCTTTATACTATCTGCGAACTATTTTTAAATCAACATGTCTGTGGATTTTGTGTAATAGTAGACATCCCTGAGATGCTATCTATCTTTGGACCATTGTAGTGTTTGAAGGAGATGACTTACATGATTCATAATGTTCCTCCAGTTCATAAGCTCCTTGAACTTCGCCCTTACTTGGTCCTAAATTTATTAGTGATAGGTTTATAAAATGGATACTTAGGCTACATATTTCAACATGGGAATGTCTGTAGAAAACGTCCAATGCTCTAATTGCTTGCACAGGGGCCACTTCAATATATGTGATTCCATAGTCTGAATAATTGGCTTTTTTTGTCAGCTCCGATTATATATGTGAATACAGGAGCAATGTAAACTTGCAGCTCAGTTTTTAAGCCTCTGGTGATCATCTGATTAAGCAAAGCTTCTTTGTGGAATATAACAGGATTGCTTTCCTAAGGAAATTAATTTAAGCTTCAAATGTTAAAAAGGTCTTTTGTACTAGAGAGGACATTGGGAAGAACACCCAAGTATATTTGAATCTTTGTAACTCTTAAGTATAGTATTCTCTGCGGGATACTCAGTCGCTCTGCATCTCAGTGACTTGCAGCAACATGTGGGATTGACCACATTTCTTACTAACACCAGCATGGCACAGTGTCACCAAAATATTGGCGGTTGTGATATAATCTTTTGACCAATATGCCTTCATTTACTTCAAGGGTATGTTTAAGGCTGTTTGCTGTGAATAATAATAATAATACATTTTATTTATATCCCGCCACCATCTCCCCAAAGGGGACTCGGGGCGGCTCACATGAGGCCAAGCCCAAAAGTGCATTTCAATACAATAACATACAAAACATAAAACAACATTACAGCAAAAATGTATATATATATATATATATATATATATATATATATATACATACACACACACACACACACACACACACACACCAAAATAATACACTGGGGAAATACAAACATAATTCATACTGAGCGAGGCAGAAGCACCAATAGCTGCAGCTGCTCTGAAGCCCTCCATTTTCTTAATGGTGTCTTTTTGCACTGTGTTGTAAATGAACATTCTTTATTCTTTCAGTCAAGAGACTTGCTGAAAACGTACCCTCCATTTGTGAACTTCTTTGAAATGAGCAAGGAAACCATTACCAAGTGTGAAAAACAGAAGCCAAGGTTTCACGCTTTCCTGAAGGTAATGGTGTTCTATTTGTTTCATTCTCTCTGACCTCTAATGTATAGTGCCACTTCCACTTTACTGTAGAGACGGAGACAAACAATCGCAATTTTGAGCACTGAAGAAACGAGTATATTAGAATAAAATCTTGCCTCCTTGTTCTGTAGTGGAATCATGGAGTAGAGACCTGGGCAAAAATTCTAACTGGGGTAGGCCCATTGAGTCAGGGGCCCTTTTTTAAGTACTGACTCAACTAGTTTTTATTGTTTCAACTCTTGTAAGATTAAAATTAGGACTAAATTTAAAAAACTTGTATTTATTACGGTGGCGCAGTAGGTTAAACCACTGAGCTGCTAAACTTGTTGATCGAAAGGTCGCAGATTTGTATCCGGGGAGTGCGTGAGCTCTCGTTGTCAGCCCCAGCTTATGCCAACCTAGCAGTCCGAAGACATGCAAATGTGAATAGATCAATAGTTACCACTCCGGTGGGAAGGTAAAGGTGCTCCATGCAGTCATGCTGGCCATATGGTCTTGGAGGTGTCTATGGAGAACGCTGGTTCTTTGGCTTAGAAATGGAGATGAGCACCAACCCCCAGAGTCGGACACGACTGGGCTTCATGTCAGGGGAAAACCTTTACCGTTATCTATTATAGAGTGAGTGTTGGAAAAAACAACCTTCTACAAGCCTGCTATACTAGTTATTTGTTATGTTTATAATTGAGATATATTGTGTATATATATTTGGTATGCAGCTTTTCACTTAACTTTGTGTTGTAAATAAATTAATTAATTAAGTGAAGCAGCTCCACTGGCTGCCAATAAGTTTCCGGGCCCAATTCAAAGTGCAGTTCATCTCTTCTCTCTATATAATAAAGCGGAATGTTTGTATGTATGTATGTTTGTTTGTATGTTTGTTTGTATGGCAGCATTCTGATTGGCTGCCACTTTCACAGGCCACAGCGACCAGCGCGGGTGATGGACCTGCACCAAACTTGGGACACATAACCCCCCTGACCCCCTTTACGTCCTGGTGCGGTTTGGGGGACATGGCCCACGGATTATGGGATTTGTAGTACATTCAAACACTTTGGTTCCCACAGACCACTGCGGCCACCTAAAAGGACCAATACAGACTACACTTGGCACACACATCCCCCATTACCCACTCTACGTCCTGGGGCACTTGGGAGGAGGGCAGACCATGGATGATGGGACTTGAAGTACCTCTACTCACTTCCCAAGTCCGCTGCCACCCTTATCCAATTACTGATCGAAACCAAACTTGGCACACATAACCCCCATGACTACCTTTACGTCCTGGTGAGGTTTGGGGGACGACTGATAATGGATGATGGGATTTGTAGTACTTTCACACCCCTCTGTTCCCACAGACCACTGCGGCCCCCAGCAAACACTGATAAAGACCACATTCGGCACACAGAGCCCCAGTGACCCACTCTACATCCTACTGAAGTTTGGGGGGGGGGGGGCAAAACATGGATGATGCGACTTGCAGTACTTTCCCTCATTTTCCAAGACTGTTACAACCTAATCCAATGACTGATCAACACCAAACCTGGCACACAGAGCCCTCATGACCCACTCTACATCCTGGTACAGTTTTGTGTGAAACGGACCACGGATGATGGGACTTGGAGTACCTTCACTCACTTCCTAAAAACAATACAACCCTCATCCATTCACCAATACAGACCAAACTTGGCACACAGAGCCCCCATGACCCAATCTACATCCTACTGCAATTTGGGGGAGGCTGGACCACATATGATGGGACTTCCAGTACCTTCACTACTTTCATGATACCACTGCAACTCCCAATAATGATCGATCAAGACCAAACCTGGCACACAGAGCCCTCATAACCCACTCTACATCCTGCTGCAGTTTGGAAGAGGGCAGACCACGGATGATGGGACTTGCAGTACATTCCCTCACTTTCCAAGACTGCTGCAAACCTAATCCAATGACTGATCAACACCAAACCTAGCACACAGAGCCCTCATGACCCACTCTACATCCTGGTGCAGTTTTGTGTGAGATGGACCATGGATGATGGGACTTAAAGTACCTTCAAAGCCATCATCCATTCACCAATACAGACCAAACTTGCCACACACAGCCCCCATGACCCACTCTACATCCTGCTGCAGGTTGGAGGAGGGTGGACCACAGATGGTGGGACTTGCACTACCTTCAGTAATTTCATGATACCACTGCAACTCCCAATACTGATGGATCAAGACCAAACTTGGCACACAGAGCCCCCATGACCCACTCTACATCCTGCTGTACTTCTCAAATGACCCGGGCACCGCCGGGTCCCCAAGCTAGTTACTTCTAAAGCCCTAAATGGTTTGGGTCCTGCTTATTTTTGTGCCCATATCTCCTTCTATGAGCCAAAACAAATGTTAAGATCCGTCAGGGAGGACCTCTCACTCCCACCTCCATTGCAAGCACGGTTGGTGGGGATGAGGGAGAGGGCCTTCTCGGTGGTGGCCCCTCTGGCTCTGGAGCTCTCCCCAGGGAGATTAGGGTAGCCCCCCCCTGTCCACCTTTCAGAAAGATCTGAAGACTTGGATTTTCCAGTATGCCTTTGAATAATGGTTCAACTACTGATCAAGTCTGCCTAGCCCTCATTTTTGGTAGGATCTCCAGCACTTTATGTTGCACTAGCCCTGCCCTATTAGTCTCAAATCTGCGCATGTCCACTTTTCTTTGCGATTGGTTGTTTGTTGTTTTGTTATGTTTCATAAGGTCTTAAATTTTATTGCTTTTATTGCTTCATTTTAGAATGCTTTTGAATCAGTCATTTGGAGGTTAGAAGTCGGTGAATCTTGTTGATGTCAATTAGAGCAGGAGTATAGTCCGTTTTATTGCAGTGAGATGTTTGTTAATATATGTGACTGTTTGCATCAGATGTATAGTACAGTATAGTACAGAAGTTGACATGGATATTCGTCAGTTCATATGAAACCAATAAATAATGTACTTCTATCCTATATATATACATGAAGTTTGTAAGTATGTCAGCTAAGTTAACTTTTAACAAAGACTACTTTGTTTTTGGTCTCCTGGGAGCATGATTTCAAAACAATACATTTTATGAGAGTGTAGATAATATATTTTTGGGCAACAGAAATAACACTTCTGAAGATCTGCTATATCTTTTATGCATTGGCAAACCTTTGTTCCTAACAGTTCAGAGAGATTATCAGGTATATCAGTCTAACAACTGAGAAGCCTAATTTGCTTTGCTTGAGTAATAGTGGATATTGCTCAAGCAATAATTATAGTGGATATTACTCACAAGGGGTGAGAAGAGCGGAATATAAATACATAAATATAAATACAGTGTATTATTATTTACCACTAAGGAGAAGGTTGACCCAAGTGAGTTTTTAATTCTTCTGAGGAAGATCATACTTTACAAAAAGGTTACGCTCTCTAACAATGAAATTCCTTTCCAATAGGTTATGATTGTTCCAAATAGTGTGAATACCAATTAATCCCCAAAAGAGTCATATTTCCAAAAAGCCTGTGGAGATTCCTGGTTCCCCCGATATTGATAACCCCTTATTTGAAATTCAGAATATTCCAAAAGTGGGCACTGTGGGTGGATGAGTCTTTTTTCATTTTCTCTTTTCAAAATATTAAAAGAGTATCTGGGGAGATATGGCAGAAGCTATGGTGCTGATATGAGTAAACTGCCTGCCGGGGGAAGAAAAAAGGAAATCGTAATGTTGCAATTGTGCTAAATGCTCTCAAGTTATTGATTTAGCCAGTTCTGAATATAAACATCTAATAGCATTCAGAAGCAAGCAATTAACAGCTTATTAACATGTCAGTGGTGTGGGCTTTTAAAACCTGATTTAATTACCTGTCAACATGCAGAAAGGAGACTGAGGAAGTGGAGAAAATTAAGAATTTATCCCTTAGGAATGGCAAGGATTGAAATTATAAAAGCTATATTTCTTTGTCACAAATAATGCCATACATTTGCTTGCAACAGATAAATCAAGCTAAACCAGAGTGCGGCCGCCAGAGTTTGGCAGAGCTCCTCATCCGTCCTGTGCAGAGGCTTCCTAGCGTTGCTCTTCTTTTAAATGGTAATTGTATAGGATTGTTTATTGGACTTTGTTAGTATTTGAGATCAAATGAGTTTGAGATTTCACTCTGTCTGCTTTCATTTTGGTGCCAAACTTTCCATGTACTTAGGCATTTGACCAAGTTCTGATACAGATGGTGAGTGCTTGAACTTTTTTTTTGTTGCCAAATAACGGCTAGAGCTTGAGACAAATTTAATTTAACACTAAGGGTATCTTTAGGGAGCCTTTGGTGGCACAGCAGGTTAAACCGCTGAGCTGCTGAACTTGCTGACAGAAAGGTTGGTGGTTCGAATCTGGGGAGTGGGATGGGCTCCTGCTGCCTGCCCCAGCTTCTGCCAACCTAGCAGTTCAAAAACATTCAGATGTGAGTAGGTAGTAGGTACTGCTTTGGCGGGAAGGTAATGGCACTCTATGCAGTCATGCTGGCCACATGATCTTGGAGGTGTCTACAGACAACGCCGACTCTTTGGCTTAGAAATGGAGATGAGCACCACCCACCTGAGCTGGACTCGACTAGGCTTTATGTCAGGGGAAACCCTTTACCTTTACTAAGGGTGTCTTTAACATGTATCTTAAGAAGTCTGGTAGAATGCAGTGGAACAGTCATTTTGAAAAACATTCCTGTTCCATCTTATCAAAATATTTGCAGTATGGTAGGTTATTATTATCACAGCCCTTAATGATCTGACATATAATTTTATAGTCATTATGTAAGTTTAGGGTCCTCTTCTTCCATCTATCTATTGTTACAGCAAGAAGTCCAATTGCTCATTGAGAAAAAAAGATGGAAAGAACATGTTTCTTTATCTGTTTTTTTCTCCAGCCTGCCATTTCTGTGCCATCCCTGGTCTTTGAGTGCTTACTTGAATCTGAATGAGTAAAACTGTTATTGGGTTATTTGGCATTTAAATTTGGGCTAGCAAAACAGGTTTTAGAATATGCCTGAAAGATGCAGAGTTTTGCAGATCTTCAAATATCTACATAGATATTGATATTTTCTTTTTTTTAGACCTCAGGAAACATACTGCAGAAGACAATCCTGACAAGGCCACTCTTGAGAAAGCCATTGAGTCACTAAAGGAAGTAATGACGTAAGTGGTTGTCATGAATGCAGCCTAGAAAAGGTATTATTAGGGAATATTGTATATTGTCTGTTGAACATGCACATATTCCTTATATAATTTTTCTTGTATTATATTTCCAGTTTGTTTGTAAGTAGTGCTTTAGATCCTTTAGAACAGCTTTCATGAGACTGTTTTTGTGCTGAAGGAACTAAATGTGTTGCTGAGCTGCAGCTCCATCCAAAAAATTAGGCCTTGAATTGGACTGTGATTACAACAGGCCCTGAGCACTTTGTTCTCCTGGAAAACCTTCTCTCCTTACCTCTAGCATGTTCGTCCTTTCGATAATACATTTTGTAATGAGAGATTATTTGCTTCGTAGACAGATATTCATTACTGTTGAGAATCTTGTAGCAAGAAACAAATAAAGACTTCCACATTTCTGTAAGAGCAGTAGCCCTATTCCTTAAGGCTGCCAGATAGATGTTGAACCTTTTTCTTTTCTCACTCAAGACAGGAAAAGCTCAGATGGGCTTTGGAATACATATTTGATAAAATCATCCATGTGGGTTACTTGTTAGACCTTAGCTAGCACAAGACTTTAGTAAGAGGGAAGACATGTATCTGCTGGGAGACTGACGAGAGATTTGCATAGATAAGAATGTCTAATTTGAGATTGTTCATTGATAACAATAAAATTAGATCCTCTTCTGTCTAAATCATGCTGAAATGAAAAATCTTTGGGTAACTACCAGGCTGGACTTCATTTCAGTTTTTGAATCGGAGACAAACTGCGAAGCTCAAGATGATTTTTTTTCAAATTGCACCTCGAAATGGATTACAATTCCTGGGATTCTAATTTTAAACAAAGTAGATCCCACAAGACTGAAGTCTGCCTGTTCCTAATTTAAAGTATATAGGATAGTGAGAAGTTGATCCCTACATATTTACTAGACAGAAAATTTGTGCTACAATAGTGTTTATGGCTTATTATTTCAATATTCAATACCCAAGGTTGAAATATCTAGTTTCAGGATGGTAAATGAAAGCTTATTTGGGGAAGATAACCCCAAGCACGTTTGAGAACATATTTTGAGAGTTGCAGAGTATTGCCACATTTTCTAGACATTCTGGAAATTGTAGTCCATACATGTTCTTTTTCCAAGTTGTGAAAAATAGTTGATGGAAAATGGAGGACAAACTGATTAGAGCAGTGGTTCCCAACCTGTGGTCCACGAGAACTAAAATATGATCCACAGCCCTCTTATAGTTCCAAGCCTTATTAATTATAGTTTTTTGTGGGTGAGCAGATGGCAACTACTGGATGGCATATGTTCTATATGAGAAGCTAGAGCTGATGTGGTCTATACAATGCAACTTTCTGAATTGGCATCCCAAATAACCGAACCAAATCTAAAGTTGACCAAAAAACTGATTTGTAATCCTTTTGGTACTAATATTGAAGTGGGGTCCCTGGTCAAAGTGGCCCCTAGTCAAAAAATGGTTGGGAACGACTGGATTAGAATTTTGGATTGGATGGAGAGATCTGAATTATATTATATTGTATATCTTGGGTCCATCTCAATCTCCAGGCCTAGCCTATTTTGCAGGTTTTATTAACCTGGTGTGAAAGGGTGTGTCATGCTGAACCACTAAGGAAAAGGTTTCATTAAAACTGTAAATAAATAATATTGGTTGTCTAGATTAAGAACATAAGAAGAGCCATGCTGAATCGGACCTCAGCCCATCTAGTCCAGCATTCTGTATCACACAGTGGCCCACCAGTTGTACACGGGGATCTCGAGCAGAAGGGAGGGCAAAACCCTAACCTGCTCCCGACCCCCCACAACCAGTACCCAGGGAAATCCTGCCTACCTCAACCAACTCCGAGGTGGCACTTGAATGTCCTTTTCAGTAACTACCGATACACTTGGTATCCATGAATCTGTCTAATCCTGCCTTGAAGTTGTTCAGGCTGACAGCTGTCACAACCTCTTCTGGAAGTAAATTCCATAACCCAATGACCCTCTGGGTGAAGAAATATTTCCCTTTATTCGTCCTAATTTTCCTACCTTGGAGCTTCAGGAGTGCCCTCTAGTCCTAGTGTTTTGTGACAAAGAAAATAATTTTTCTTTATTCACCTTTTCTATCCCATGCATGATTTTATACACTTCGATCAAGTCACCTCTTAATCGCCGTCTTTCAAGGCTAAAAAGACCAAGGCGTTGCAACCTGATTTCATAAGGGAGCCGCTCCATCCCTTGGATCATTCTTGTTGCCCTTTTCTGTACCTTTTCCAGATTTAGGGCATTTGATTTATTGAGGGGGTCAATTTTGTGAAAAAGCGTACATGTTTACATGAATTATACCACTTTCCTTAAGTGAACAAAAGTTAACATCACATAACTTAAGTGGTAGATTTGATCTTCACTTCATCCGAAAACCAAAAATCTGAATTTACTTTCCAACCTGCGTCTCAACCCAGGGATTGAAATATTTTCCTTATTTGCTTTCCCCCTCCAGGCATATTAATGAAGATAAAAGGAAAACTGAAGCGCAGAGGCAGATTTTTGATGTTGTTTATGAAGTAGATGGTTGCCCAGTAAGTAATGGTGCTTTAACTGTTTGGGATGGAGTCTTTTTACCATAGATCAATGGTTCTCAACCTGTGGGTTCCCAGGTGTTTTGGCCTACAACTCCCAGAAATCCCAGCCAGTTTACCAGCTGTTACAATTTCTGGGAGTTGAAAATCAAAACATCTGGAGACCCACAAGTTGAGAGCCACTACCGTAGTTGATAAATTGTACTATAACTCCAAGCACCAGTTTTTGGGGAACACAAAGAAGTATTCATGTGCCACTTATGAATTTTCTTACAGGTATTGTAGAGATAGAATACTAGACTTTTGGTCTGATTCTGCATGCTGTGTTTAGATGAGCACTTGGTAGGAAAAGAGGCAAGAAAGACTAAACATTGTTAGAATTTGGGCTTTTTCCCCTCCCCCTGTCCCCTTTTTCCTGAAATCAGATGTATTTGAGAGAACATGATGTTGATCTTTCTGATCCTTAGGTGACTCCTGATTTGAAGGAGAGGACATTACTTTTCTCATTTTCTTTTATCCTTTTTTAATAAGTAAGCTTCTTGAAAAGAAAGTAAATTTTTGGAGGGAAACCACTAGCATATATTACCAGTGTTGACATGGGCTTCTGTCTAGTCTTCATAATGCTATAAATTAACTATACAGCAACTATATATTCACATGTGTATGTTTGTTTGCGTGTGCATAGACATTCACATTTTGTGTTAGGAAATCTTTCCAACTAAAAGAACAGTATGTTATCATTATTTCTGGCTGATGTGGCAAGCCTTTGAATTATGATTATTATTTTTTAATGAGTTTCTGTTTCCCAAAGGCCAACCTCTTGTCATCTCACCGAAGTCTAATTCAGCGGCTGGAAACGGTGGCACTTGGTGATGACCTATGTGACAGAGGGGAGCAGGTCACGCTGTTCCTTTTTAACGACTGCCTGGAGGTAAGTCTGTAGATATTCATTTGGCGGTGACATTCTGGAACAGACTTCCAACCCAGAGGAATAAATAGCAGCCCAAATACCTGTAGTCTGTGAAGGACAACTCGAACACTTTTTTCTTGTCTCGACAGAAACCATTCTACTATATGTAGCACTCGCTCAGCTGGTAAGAACTGCTGTGCAAATTGTCACAAGGAGCACTTTATTTCTACAGACTTAATGCTTTTGTAGCTCAATACTGCGGGAATTAGGAAGACAGACAGAACAACTTTCTACTGCTATGTTTTGCTACTGGCAGTAAAAAGATTTGTTGAGGAGTGAAAGCTGATGGGAAGGGAGCGTTGTTATTGAAGCAGTGAGAGAGACCTTTCAGCAATTCTGTGTGAATTCTTGGGGAAATAAAGTATATAATGCCTTAAATGAGTTACTACCAGAGCTGTGTGTTTACAGAACAGAAAAAAAGCACAAACTCTGTGATAGGGGATTGAGTTCTACAACTTACAATAGATTGTGCAAATTGAACAAATGGTTATGCCATTTTGGGCCTGAAGTCCAATATTTGTGCCCAGGAAATTCTTCAGCTATATATTTTGGTTTCTGAAATTTTAGTAGGCCTGTAAGCTATCATTTGCTTGCTAAGCTACTCAATACATTTACCTAGTGGACTAGACTTCTCTCCACAAGAATTTATGCTGAATACAACTTGTTAATTTCTATAGTTCCACAAGAGCCTATTGTTTTTGCTGCAACAGGATACCAACTGATAATATGCTCTATTTTCTATTTAAATATAAACACAAACTCATTGGAAGCCCAGTTCTGTCTCTGTTGTTATTTTTTGCTCCTGGAAATAACAGCAAGACCCACAGTCCTGCTTGTGACCCAATATGCATAATTATTGTCAATGCATAGTTAATAATTGCAATGTGTGCAATGTGGTTATGGAAAAAAATATTATTCATCTGTTCCAGAGGATAATTGCTTGGCGCTCCGGAGAATGAATCTATTTCCTTAGTTAATGCAGATATGTCTAAAATAGGTTTATTATATGCCAATTCTACTGGGCTACTTGGAGTGTACTGCTGTGATAGATTTGCAAAGTCTTCACATAGTTTACTGGGTACAGTGAGGTTTTATTTCGGTTCAACATGCATAAGATTGCATCCTGTCAGTCAGGAAGCCTATAATTAGCTAGAAAGAACAAATCCATTGTCCTGATTCTTTAGTTCTTTAATAACATGGGTTTCCCTTTACCTCCGAATTCAGGTTAAACAGATTTCCCAACTCAGTAGTTAAGTATGGAAGAGAACTGCTTCAATCTTCTGAACTGTCTCCAATCTTCCTGTTGTCTTTTACTGTCTTCCTGTCCCTAATGTCCACTTGATGCAGAACAAGCAAGAGAGGGTAGTAGATTTTTTTTTTGCATCTTGGGAATGGATGCATCTTGGTTGCACACATGTAACTCATCAGAATTAGTTGGTCTCTTGGTGCTACTTAGAGTCCTGGCACTGTTTCAGGTTGTCAAGACAGTGGCTCAGCAGCCCACAAATTGTCATGGGACTTGTTTGTAATTTAATGTGAATAAATAACTGGTCTGTGTCAGGTAAGTCTGTTTGGCCTCTGCTTAGGCTATACAAAATGTGCACATAAAGTGTCCACACAAGCAATATACCCAGTAATTGCGGTTGGAAAGATACTGAGCTAGGGGAAAACAAACCAATTAAATTTCAGATGTCTAAGTGTAGCATGGGAGAAGCCATAAAGCACATGTTCATTGTAGCTTGCTCCTGTTGTACGATGAGGGATGCAGAACTTTTGAAGCAAATGTGCCCTGAATGGCCATGAGTTAATTTGAAGGTGGGCCTTGATCAACCCTAATGAGTACTTAAACCAGGTGGTCAAGTGAGATTTAACTGTCAGGATTAGAGCAGGATTGTCTATAATGGAGTGACAGCTTGTGGCATCCACTTTCCTTGGAATCTGCTCCCCCTGTTCCTGTCCTTATGCTTCTTTTAAAATATTTCTATATTTCTGTCTTGCATAATGGAGGTGCAAGGAGGTAGAAAACATTTTTTAAAAAGTTGAGATAAAAATAAAAACAGCATTAAAGGACCAACAAGCAAATAACCAGATTGGTAGAATATCTAACCGAAATGTGTGTTTAAATAGCTATGTTCTTTTATTTAAATTTTTTTTGTTCCATTCCTCATCCTCAAAAAGAACCTGGAGTGGATTTACAGGCAACCACCCAGTCTTAAGCTTTGGCACAACAGAAAAAGAGATAGAGTAGGCACAATTAAAAATAAAATAAAATCCAGTTTTTAAAGTTTCAGAATTCTTAACATTAGTAAGGATAAAGGTTTCACCTGACATTAAGTCTACTCTTGTCTAACTCTGAGGGGTGGTGCTCATCTCAATTTCTAAGCCAAAGAGCCAGCGTTGTCCCTAGACGCCTCCAAGGTATTGTGGCCAGCATGACTGCATGGAGTGCTGTTACCTTCCCGCAGAAGCGGTACCTATTGATCTACTTACATTTCCATGTTTTTGAATTGCTAGGTTGGCTGAAGCTGGGAGCTCTCTCCGCTCCCCAGATTTGAACCTCCAACCTTTTGGTCAGCAAGTTTAGTAGCTCAGCGGTTTAACCCACTGCACCACCAGGGGCCCCATTCTTAAGACGAGCAAGAGCTGGAAAGAGCTCCTGAATAGTTCCAGCCCTCTTGGAATGACTAGTGACTGGAAATTCAGGGGGTTTTGCAACCTTCAAATGAACACAGTGAGGATGTTTCACAGCTCTCCCAGGGCAGGGGAGACTTACAGCCTTGGTACCAACACCAGACAACTCCTATCACTGTTGAGAGTAAAGTATCCAAGCCGTATTACAGGTGATAAATCAGAACCTCCACTTCCTCCAAAGACCAATGTATGTAGAAGGCTCTGGTCTTTGGAGGCTATCCAATTTCTCAAGAATTAATGACTTTCAGAATAAGTGTACTTTGAAATTCATCAAGAGCTGGTAAAGCCTGTAATATTAGAATTATGTGTTCAGAAAAAATAATTTTGTAACTGGTGGATGTTTTGGGCACTCCTGAGATAGAACCCTATTTAGAGGATGCTGAAGTAATTTAATCTAGCTGTTATAGTATGTATAGTTATAAGTGGTGCTTGAAAATCTGTAGGCAATGGCAAAAGGGACCAGAAGTCATATGTCTAGTGGACCTTTAGGTCTTCTTTCTACCTTGAAGAGAGAGATTATTAATGAAAATAAGAGAAGCTACCTGTAGAGTTTATTATAGTTTCTAGGTGGCTGCCCATGTGACTTCTTTGCCAATAAACTAAATTGGCCACCTTGTTTTCCTTCTGTTGACAAACCTTTTTTATCTGATAGGCTTCTGTGAACTGAAGCTGTGTAAAAAAATAAAAAGCTTTTAAGAATATGCTGTACTGCTTTAACTGGTTTTGATAGCTTGATTGTATGTGGAAGTGTTCAGCATTGCTATTCTATTTCTGTTCTAATACTGACTCTCTGTATGTTCTTAAATATATTATAATCATTTAAATTTTTAACCTGTCTTCATTTCCAGTTTTGGGAAGAAGATGGAGTGTAAATAAGACCACTGGTAACAATAAAAACAACTGCAATATCATTACAATCTTGATAAAACTGTTTACAATGCACCATAATGAGATAAACATTGATGTTAAGTACACACTGGGGTCTTTCTGAGCTCTCCCCCCCATTTTGTGGAAAAACATTTAATTGGTAAATGATCTCTAGAAGATGGGTGTCAACTGACCACACTGTTTTAGGCCCAAGATAAAGATTTTTGAAAAGAGGAAATAAATAAAAAGTCAACTTTCAGCTTGTTTTCTACTTTATTGAAAGCCTCTCCTGGGTCTAAAGAAACTGGAAAGGGGGGAAAGTAATGAAATTGTCCCTACTCTACGATAGGGATGGGAATAGGATTGCCAGGTTGAAAACTGGAGGGAAACATTGACTTTTAATACTTGTGTAAAAGGAAATTTCAGCAGGTGTTTGTTGCCACACAACCAGAGGATAAGGTATACCTACTCAAAATCCTGTTTCAACACAAACATTAAAGTTACAGGAGTCCTATCAAATTTTCACTTGAGCAACCCTAGGTGGGATGAGTATATCTAGTGATTAAAAAAGCAAAGAAATAAAAGAAAATCCAGAAGATGGAGAGCATGGTGAGAGAGCATGGTCTTCTAAGGTCCCACAGGATGTCAAAAACAGCTCCAAGTCCTGATAACTATAGCACCACACCTTCTTTGGAGGGGTTTAAGCAGAGGCTGGATAGACATCTGTCAGGGCTGCTTTGAATGCAATTTTCTTATTGATAGCTAACAAGCTAGCTGGCATGTCCCCCCCCCCCCCCTTAGTGTGACGGGAAGTTGCTGCTAACTGAGTGAAATAAGGTTGAACACTATGAAAGCCATCCACTGCATGGCTATCAGCCTCCTCCCAGTAGACTCAAATAAAGGAATAGCTTCACTCCTCTTAATATTTCCCCAACAGCAAGAGCATCCCTCTGGACAGCTAAACCAGGAAATCCCAACGGGATAGTTCCCCACGAGGGTCTGCCTCCAGGAGCAAACCAAGAATGGTCAACTTGGAATTCCCTGAACAGACTCAGAAATGAAGTGGGTGGATCAAATGACAATTTGACAAAATGGAACTACCTAAAAGAATCTTCCACTTTGTGCAACTGTGGAGCAGAACAAACAACTCAGCACCTGTATGCTTGTCCACAATGCCCTGCCTCATGCATAGAGGAAGAATTGCTTAAAGTTACAGACAATGTGGCCGCTGTTGCCCAGTTTTGGTCAAAAATTATTTAGCTGCTTGTGCTCCTTCTATTTTTATCAGTTTTATTCTTACGTATGCAGTGCTATTGATGCGAAATAAATATAAATAATATAATATAGACACCAGAAAATTATTAAGCCAATTTATTTACTTTTTAAATACAGCATATACCTTTACTTTTAAATGAATAAATGCTGCCTTTCACTTGGGTGTTCAGATTGATGTATTTGAGTTGATGTTTAGAGTTAGGAGAAGGAATCTAAATTGTTCATTTGCCATTTTGGCTGTGGTCAAAGTCAGGCCAGTAATAATAATACATTTTGAAATTTGGTGCAACATCCACATAAAGCTGAAGTCCTCAAAATATTATCTTTAGATCTATATATATGCTTGTTCACAAGATCTATCAGAACTGATGGGACTTGATCCAAAATGTACCTATCTGTGGAGGAAGTGATGGTTCTTAATTGGACATGCCTGGTGCAATGCATGGCCACTAACCATATGCAGTCCAGGAACACTTTACCGAGGAGAGGAAAGACGTGCACTAGAATTCAGCATGTAGTTTTCAAAGAAACATTAAAACTGTAATTTTTTTTCTCATAATAGAGATGTTTTTCTCATAACTTGGCATTTGAAACAGAAACATAAATCCATATGTTAGAGTTGCTTAAGATTACTGATACAGAAATTGTAATTGAAAGTTCTCTTGGAATGCAGGAACCCATTTTTCCTTTTTTTTTTCCTTTTAAAAAACAGATTGCAAGGAAACGGCATAAAGTCATTGGCGGTTTTAAGAGCCCGCACGGCCACACCAGGCCCCCAGCCTGCCTCAAGCACGTCATCCTCATGCCGTTGTCTCAGATCAAGAAAGTGCTAGACATCCGAGAGACAGAAGGTTGGAACATTTCTGGTAGAAGTGGGGGTTTTGAGGATGTCTTAACAGAATAATGGTTTCATATGTTAATGAGCAACCCACAAGATTTGGGGATCAGTGGAATTATAAATAATCATTAAAAGAACCAGTGTAAGAAAGCAATCAAATGTCAGTTTTAAACTTGTACTTGAGAAAGAGGAAAAAAAATCAAAGCTTTCAGAGCACACAAGGTGGATTTCCATGTAGCTTGGTACAGTCTTTGTGTAAAAACAAAGCATTGCACTTATGCATTTTATCATTTCAGGACAAAGCCTTATGTGACTAGCAGTTTGAATCTCCAGTAGAAACCAAACTCATATTCCTGATTGATTGCGCTTTTCTTTAGATTATGTCACTAATATGGCTGTAGCAAAGGTAAAGGTTTCTCCTGACATTAAGTCTAGCTGTGCCTGACTCTGGGGGGGGGGGGGGGGGGGTGGTGCTCATTTCCATTTCTAAGCTGATTCAGCGTTGTCCATAGCCACCTCCAAGGTCATGTGGCCAACATGACTTCATGGCATGCCATTACCTTCTTGCCAAGGCAGTACCTATTGATCTACTCACATTTGCATGTTGTCAAACTGCTAGGTTGGCAGAAGCTGGAGCTAACAGCGGGAGCTCATTCTGCTCCCCAGATACGAAACGCCAACCTTTTGATCAGCAAATCCAACAGCTCAATCGATTAACCCGCTGCGCCACCAGAGGGCTCTTGTAAACCTCAATGAAATCAACATGAGGCCCTTGGAGAACATTGCCCGTTTAAATTTCACTTATTTCTTTGCTCAGCATAGCACTGATGATGGATAGTGACGTTGTGTTGACGTAGTACAAGTGTGGGAATCTTACAGCCCTCCTGATCTTCTTGGACAGTAAATCCCAGCAATCCTCACCATTGACCTGTCTATCTAGGAAAAAATGGGAGTGGCAGTCCAATAACATTCAGAAGATTGGCCATTCCTGCTCCTGACATGGACTTAGAAAAGATGTCAGTTCATTTAAAAAATAGTTGTGCGGCTCACTGGGTGACTTTTGACCAGTAAATACTTTTGTCAAAATTGCGTAGGCAGTCCTGAGCTCTTTGGAGGAAGGCTTGTATAAAAATAACATGTTTTAGTGTGGTAGGGAATTAGAATTCAGTAGCAGTGGACGTGTTTATACCACATCCCACGAACCTTTCCTGATCCCTAAACTCCAATTAATTGCATGTTTGCCTCTGCTCCTGGAGGAGATGCTGAGGGTTTGTATTTGATTGCTGAGCAAAAGAAATAATCTGTGAGCACAGGGAATGGCAGGTAGAATCATTTTACTTGGTACACTGCCATATCTGAAGTGTAACAATTCTTAGATGTCAGGGCTTGACAGCAACACAAATTGTTTTTATTATAGCACGGGGAGGGGGAGAAAGTCCTAAAGGTTTTGAGCCCTCTTCACAGAGGGCATGACAAATAGAAACTCACCTCTTGCTCCTGAATTCTCTGCAGTGATCTTGTTGCAGCTTAAGAGGGATACTCTTCACTCCTGTATCTTTATTCAGCTGACATGCCTTTACAACTCACCTTGTCCAATGGGATTTTGTACCCTGCCTTAGTCTCTTCAGATTGAAACAAAACATCCTGCAGCCACAATACTGTTTATAGAGCCCTGATGAACTTTGCCCTTTTGCTTTCTGTAGTTAGGGAAAAAAACAACTCTCTGTAGATATGGGAGCTTCTTGAAGATATGCATTCCTATTGTTGGCTTAGTCTTTGGTACTTTTAACCTTCTATACTTGTACAAATATGTCTTTTGTGTCCCATCGAAATGAGCCACAAGCATTGTTAGGCACTCCCCCAGAGTCACATAAATAGCATGTGGTATCAGAAGTGGGAGCTCCAGTTTAGCTACTTTTGGAGAGGAATGAGTTAGTCTGCAAAATTGCTTTTGGATAGTTAAGCTTTTAAATGTTGATTTTGGTGCTTTGCTGATTGTCTCAGTCCCAAAATATTTACGTCCCACACTAAATGTTTAAAATAATTTCTCTATTCTTCATAGACTGCCACAAAGCATTTGCATTGATTGTGCGACCCCCAACAGAACAGACCAACTTGCTGTTCAGTTTCCAGATCACAACTGAGGAGCCTCCCAAAGAGGACTGGCTGAAGATGCTCTGTCGGCATGTGGCCAACACAATATGCAAAGCTGACACCGTAAGTTCCCAAATGAGAGAGAAGTAGTACAGAAACCCTATTAATTTTACTGATAATACATTGACATTGATAGACAAAGGCAGAAGGGCAAATGGAATGCTGCTAAATTTGCCACATCTTGAACAGTTGCCAATTATTTTCACAAAATTCAAAATGCCTTGTAAGTCAAATTAGGTTGTTATGGCTGTATTACTCCAAAGTAGGGTTGCCACTTTTTGATAAAAGAATATGGAACAGGTACCTAAACATAGGGAATTTTTCACAAAAATAAGGGACACTTCATAAAAACTTGAAAATCATCAATTGATTTTCAAGTTTTTATGAAGTGTCCCTTATTTTTGTGAAAAATTCCCTATGTTTAGGTACCTGTCCCTTATTCATGTGGCAACCCTACTCCAAAGCAGTGCAGTGTACAAATGCAGCAGGGTTTTTTTTGGTTTGCATGCCATGCCTGAAGATCTATTGCATTGGTACTCAATGTTCAGTAGTGGGTTAACATTACTATATGTTAATGTGATTCATCTGTCTACCTGTGAGATTTGGTGCATGAGATAAGCTATGCTGCCCAGAAGTGTGGGGGCCGGAGAGATAGCACAGTGGTAAGAACAGCTGTGCTTGCAGTCTGTGAGCCCTGTCCACTGTTCACCCAGCAGTTCGAAAACCACTGTGATTAGATGAATTGGGAACCTGCCAAAAGCGGGGGAGGATTCTTTTCAGTAAAGACTTTACAACACCTGAATAAATAAAGATCGGTTGTCGGAAGGTGGAATGCGGAACAGAGGAGCAGAGGCCCTCCGTCATGAGGATGAAGCAACAGCACCCCCTTGTGACGTAATGACGCACCCTGTGATAGCCAGAAGAAATCCTTCAAAAATTGTATGTGTTGTATTGTAACTGTATGTGTTCCAGCAGGGATTGTCTGCCGTATGTGTGATGTAATCCGCTCTGAGTCCCCTTCGGGGTGAGAAGAGCGGAATATAAATAAAGTGTATTATTATTATTATTTATTACTTTTCAGGAACACTTTAGACCTCACAACCTCTGAGGATGCCTGCCATAGATGCAGGCGAAACGTGAGGAGATAATGCTTCTGGACATGGCCATTCAGCCCAAAAAACTTACAACAACCCTTCGGGCCTTTTAGATTTCTGAAAGCTGCCTGGTCAAGCTATTTTAATGGCTAATTTTATCTTTTATTTTCTTTTTTCCCCTTGGTGGTAGTGATTATATTGCCATTTTTTATTGTTTACATTGCTTTATGCATAGTTTTTAATTTTGTTTAATATCTTGAGGTTGATATGAGAAAAGGGTGCAGGGTTGTTGTTGTTGGTATGTGTGTGTGGGGGGTGGGTGGGTGGGGGTGGGTGTGTTAGGAGCAACTTGAGGAACTGCAAATCGCTTTTGGTGTGAGATAATTGGCCGTCTGCAAGGACGTTGCCCAGGAGACACCCGGATGTTTTGATGTTTTATCATCCTTGTGGAAGGCTATTCTCATGTCGCCACATGAGGCGCTGGCGCTGACAGAGGGAGCTAATCTGCGCTTTTCCTGGATTTGAACCTACAATCTGTCAGTCTTCAGGCCTGCCGTCACAAGGGCTGTAACCTATTGTGCCACCGGGGGCTCCTAAACTAAACGAGGTGTTAAATACATTCAAAATGATTTTAGTACTTGTAGAACTTCTTTGTGTTTGCCACTAGATTTGTGGTGATCACTAAAATGATTAGGTCTTATGGTGAAAAGAGGATTTGTTGATGCCAGATGTACTTCCAAAATCCAATAATAGGGTGCTTCCAGAAATGTGCCATTCCCTTATTTATAGAGAATAAATCCAGTGTTCTGTATTATTGCCCAGTCAACATAATATTATCTACATATCCTGTTTTTAACGAATTTTATTCCACTAGGACTTAATTTGGAATTGTTGCTTTAGCATGTTCCAACTCTCACTATTTCATTGAGATACATTGGTCTGTCTTCACTTGTGAAGCTGTAACTCAGGAGGGTTCTTTTTGTATGATAAAGGTTTGTACTACGCTGAATTAATAAATAGCATAGTAAACGTAGTCCATAGAGCTTTTAGAAGGGAAAAGGAAATTACAAAAAGATGGCAACACAGGTATATCTCAGTTAATGAAGTAAATTTGTTCCTGGACTTTTACAAAAAAAAAAATGGCAAAAAAGAACATGGCAGTCCTAGAGATGGCTTTGTACACTACACAAAAAAGAGTAGTTCAACATGTTTCAGAAAGCTTCTTATTCCAAACTAACATTATGAACATGTAAAATGAAACAACCAGGTCCAGTAAGCCTTGCATAAATTAGGAAATTTTGAATATTGTAGAAACCATGTGAAAGGCTCTTTCAAAATGTACATCAGGATGATTTCCCCCACTTTTTTCAACCGCCTTTCAACCATTTTGGTGGCCAAACTTATAGATATATGCTTCTTTTCAGTATGCTAGGACAGCTGGTGAGGCAGTCTTGCACTTCTGTCCCCTTTCTCCTGTTTTCTCTTTAAATATGCTTAATAAGTCTTTGCTGTTGCATGGAAGCACGCAGAGCTACAGTAGAACCGCAAACAGAATCCTGTTCATTCTCTGGTCAAGCTTTATTACAGTATTTACTGAAGACTTTTTTTTTTTCATGTCAGGAGCGTCTTAAGAAACTGTAAGTCACTTCTGGTGTGAGATAATTGGCCGTCTGCAAGGGGACGCCCTGATGTTTTTGATGTTTTACCATCCTTGTGGGAGGCTTCTCTCATGTCCCCACATGGGGAGCTGGAGCTGACAGAGGGAGCTCACCCTGTTCTCTCAGGTTTCAAACTGCAGTCCTTCCGGCACAAGGGTTTAACGCTTTGCTCCACCGGGGGCTCCACTGAAGACATGATGCTCCACCCAACACTGAAAGCTGTTTTTCCTCCCCGCTCCCCCTTTACCATCTTCCAGTTCCAATGCTGTAAAACAAAGCAAAACAAGCACAACAAAACTAATCTAAGCAGAATTTTTTTAAAAAAAACCTGGGTAAGACTATTTTACAGAAATTATATTATATGAGGGGGAAAATGATAAAATAACACATTTGAAGTCATGTTAAATTATTGAGTAAACAGAATTCAAAGCACAGAGCCATGTCAGTCTGGATCAGTATGCGAAGGGATCTTTGTAGCACCTTAGAGATGAATGGAGAAGGAAATCAGTATCATAAGCTTTTGTGTCTGCTTCATTAGATGCCTTTTCTCAAGTCTCAGAGATGTTACAAGATCCCTTTGTAGTCAAGTGAACAGTTTACTACCATGTGTGACCAAGTGTGTGAAAACGTGTTTAACATTAATACAACCTTGTGGTTAATTTTGAAACTCTGTTCTTCAAAGCATATTAAAATAATTAGTTGAAATGGTGTGGAACTGATGATTGAAATCAAAATTATCCATTTTTTCTAGGCCTTTAATAAATGTATGGTAAAACAGCCTATGCCAATGTTTTAATATTCCTAATATCATGGGGCAGATCCAGTACCTAGGATTTAATGTCTGACACACAGGAAGTGCTGAAGTAGAATGGGCTTTAAAGAGCCAGATATCTTTAAAATTTCTTACAAACAGGTTGAAAATGCTCATGTACACTGACAGACACATCCCACGTGGTGGCAGCAGAGCCTTTATCTTTTCTACTTTCAGACTGAGCCATAAAATATTCTGAAGCCATGAAGAGTAACTGTTTTGTGGATGTTACATGTATATGACCTACACGCAATCTAATGTACATATTTCCCCTTTTGCATAAGTAAAACATCTAAATTTTGATGAAGAAATTTGAGCACTTAAGCTGAGATATTTGCACGTGGATCTTTAATTTCAGAATGATTTTCTTGACTATTCTTTTTATTAGGAAAATCTAATTTATACAACTGATCCTGATTCAATTGAAGTAAACACAAAAGATATGGATAGTACATTGAGCAGAGCTTCCCGGGCCATAAAGAAAACATCCAAAAAGGTAAGATTATAGGGCATTTAAAAAGCGTTTCTTTGAAGTTACTTACTGTATATAATCGAGTATAAGCCGACCTGACTATAAGCCGAAGCACCCAATTTTACCACAAAAAAACTGGGAAAACATAAAGGGTGGGAAATGCAGCAGCTACGGGTAAATTTCAAAATAAAAATAGATGCCAATATTATTACATTAATTGTGGCATCAGTTGATTAACTGTTTTTGAATATTTACATAAAACTAATTTAAAATAAGAATGTCCAACTCCGATTAAACTATTATTCTAACCTACAATGTAAATGTGTTTATATATCCTTCCAATAACAATAGAGTAAAATAAAAATGTAATAATAAGAGTTAAAAATGTAATACTTACAATAATAGAATAAAATAAAAAATGTAATAATAACAATAATGATGATGATAAAGTTAAATAATAAATGTAATAATAAATAGAGTAAAATAAGAAATGTAAAAATAATAATAGAGTTAAAATGTAATACTAACAGGGGTGCTCATTAGGTAGATCGCGATCGACTGGTCGATCCCAGGACCGAAGGAGGTCGATCCCAGCTGGATGGGGCGCTTCTGAGGGGGCGGAGCCAGGCTGCGCAAAGCCCCTCCCCCAGCTTTAGTGCTTCCGCAGCTTCTGGAGGCAAGAGGGGGGAATGCCAAGCCAGCAGTGGCATAGATAGCCACTACTGGCTTGGCATTACCCCCATCTTGCCTCCAGAGGGGAGGGGCGGAGCCAGAGGGGAGGGGGTGGAGCCAGGCTGCGTGAAGCCCCGCCCCCTTCCCCCTGCTCCGCCCTGCTTCTCTCTCGGTAGATCTTTCAGACTTGGTTTTATTATAAGTAGCTCGCATGCTGAAAAAGTGTGGGCACCCCTGAAATAGAGTAACATAATAAATGTAATAATAGAATAAAATAATAAATGTTATAATAATAAATAGAGTAAAATAATAAATGTTATAATAACTAATGTTAAAGGTTTTCCCTTGACATTAAATCTTGTTGTGTCCAACTGTGGAGTGGTGCTCATCTCCATTTCTAAGCCGAAGAGCCAGTGTTGTCCGTAGACACCTCCAAGGTCATGTTGCCTGCATGACTGCATAGAGCGCTGTTACCTTCCCGCTGAAGCAATACCTATTGATCTACTCACATTTGCATAGGTTGGCAGAAGCTAGGGCAAATAGCGGGAGCTCAACCCGCTCCCTGGATTTGAACTGCTAACTTTTTGATCAGCAAGTTCAGCAGCTCAGTGGTTTAACCCGCTGCGCCACCAGAGGCTCCAAATAGAATAAAATAATAAATGTACTACTAATAATAAATAGAGTAAAATAATAAATAATTTTGACTCGAGTATAAGCCGAGGGGTTTTTTTTTCAGCC
Organism: Anolis apletophallus; assembly: GCA_030556195.1. Classification (NCBI taxonomy): domain Eukaryota; kingdom Metazoa; phylum Chordata; class Lepidosauria; order Squamata; family Anolidae; genus Anolis; species Anolis apletophallus. Next base: position 23,420,890 of record JARBWK010000010.1, on the reverse strand, counting down.
TAAAAGTATATACGGTATATCAGCTATTACAGTTGAATCAAAGGGCACTTGAGTCCTTTCTGAGTTGCTATATTTATTAATTTTATTTGTTTAATCTTCAATATTTTTAGGGGTGGATTTCCTCCAAGGGAGGCTTACATCCACAAAACTGCAAACTTCTGTTCTAGTAAAATACCCATTTAAAATGCTCTAGATAAACTTACCCTTTGAAGTGAAAGAACATACACACACCTTTTCGAAGAGAGAGTATATTCTACTGATAACTGGTAGTCACATTTTTGCACAAATGTACTCTGAAATGAGTCACAGTTTTATGAAAGGTTTTCACTTTGTGTGTGTTTGTGTGCGGTGTGAAGCTTGAGAATCTGCTTCAGTACAAGCATCGCTTCAATATTTTTCATATTGAAACTTTCTTTTTGACCACAAAGAAAGAGATTAATTAAATTTAGATTCAATCCCGGAAAAGCAGAGTCTGCATTTCTTTCATTTGATTGTAGTTTGATTCAACCACTTGCAACTTCTTCACTGCTCTCCATTTATGTAATTTGTTATATGTGTATTTATCTTGTATATTATAGAGTGTGGGGATGGGGAGGGAGAGAGGGACTTCTTGCCAATGGAGGATAAATGTTCATGCATCCATAAAGCTTATTACATTTGTCAGCCCTTAAAGTATAAATCAAAAACCAACTTGAAGGTGTGTGTGTTCACGGGCGCATATACACACTCACATGGTAGTATAAGACTCTTTGTTGCTTTATTTTAAAAAGTAAAGTGGGTGGATAAAGTTGTTTTGAGATGGGATTGTTCCTTTCTCCACAGCTATACATCAGCTACAAGCAGGGGGAGAACAGGGGAACAGGGTGTTTACTTCCACCCCTCTTTCCACTTTTAAGCAATCTCCAGACATTTTGTAAGGGCCTCTTTTGGAAAAAGAAACAGGTCATGTGAACCTGGAACTAGCTTTGATTAATGTTGCCAAAACATGAGGATGCTGGCTTGCATAAAATTCGTAAGCTAACTTGTGTGCCCAGAGGCAGAATCAGAACTTTTTAAAATCATGTTAGAAGTGACTTGAGAAACTGCAAGTCGTTTCTGGTGTGAGAGAATTGGCAGTCTGCAGAGATGTTGCCCTGGGGGCACCCGGATGTGTTACCATTCTTTGGAAGGCTTCTCTCATTTCCTCACATGAACTGATTTGTATAAACAAAATCATAATACATCTCACCCAAGTTGGAGAAAATGACTAGGTGAATTGTGCGTTTAGTCTGTCACCTGTTCAGAGATGGTGGATATGCAACTTGAAAAATCCCTGGCTTCCCATCTTATGGGTCTTTAGATTGCATTTATGCCTCACTTTCAAAAGGAGGTCACTCTTCTTTATAAGAGGGCATATACACTGATTTGAGTCTTATTTAAGAGAGGAAAGCAGGGTAACAACAAGTCAGTCCTAGCTTTTATCAGTTGTTAGAATACCACATTTTGGGATACTGCATCTTCTAGCCACCAGTGAGAAAATTGGTGATGGTTCTTTCCATGAGTGGAGCAAACCCCATTTCCTGCTGCTGACCAATCCTATCTATGCCCAGAGCCAAGTGAAAAGGAACATATATAAGATATAAACCCTTTTCTAAGAATGACTTTGGAAGTTAGGATTGCAATGGGTGGGTGCTTTGTCTGAGATGAGTAGAGGAAAATGAATTGTCTGAATGTGTAGATGAAAACTACAGGAAAGGACATTCCATCTGAACATGAGGAAGAACTTCCTAATCGTGAGAGCTGTTCAGCAGTGAAACTCTCTGTCCTGGAGTGTGTTGGAGGCTCCTTCTTTTGAGGCTTTTAAACAGAGGCTGGATGGCCATCTGTCGAGGGTGATTTGAATGTGATTTTCCTGATTCTTGGCAGGGGGTTGGACTGCATGGCCCACGAGGTATCTTCCAACTCTATGATTCTATAATTGTATCTTTGGACTGCACATAATATCAGATGAGATTATTGCCTTATTTATTCCATAATGATTGGCAAGGAGTAAAACAAAATCTAGGAAATCGTTACATAGCCGAAGCTCAGTATAAAAACTACTCACTGTCAAACCTGAGATAGAATTCCAAGCTTCCAAGTAGCATGACTTCCCTTTGTGTTTACCACTTACGTGGCTGTGGTTATACTTTGCAGGTTACCCGAGCCTTCTCTTTTTCCAAGACGCCCAAGAGAGCCCTTCGAAGAGCATTGATGGCACACAACAATGCGGATGGAAAGAATTTCTGCCCAACAAATGACAGCTACTTAGGGGGCCGCCTTGCCAGTACTTCATCCTTAGCAGTAAGTGACTTGCCAGGGGAGACCGACTCTTTCACTGTCCTTATTTGAATAATGAAATGTATTCTGGCATGTTTGTTAATCTCTCCGAATTCATAACAACTACATGGGTGATGTGATTAAAAGACGTTATCAACTGAATTAGATAAGTACATTGTAAATGTCAACCAGAAGTGAGTATACATGGTGGAGTTGCTGGGGAATGTATTTAACAGAAGGAAATCTCTCCCCTTGTGGTTGGTTTCACACTTTTGAGAAAACAAGGCATTAACTAAACCTGAGCGATGGGGGTTCTTGGAGATTTGTATCCATTAAAGAATAATCTTGCCACAGAGAAATGTCTCCGATAATGAAATACTTGCAAATGTGTGTGTGTTGAGGTGGGAGAGCGTTGAGAAATTTGAGTGCAAAACTTATTCTTGTAGAAGTAAAGGCTCCCGAAAAAGAAGGGCTAGAAACTGGTATTTTAAATAGCACAATATAAAGATCAGTTCAAAACATGAAATGAAACTTTTTAATTGTATCTTTAAATATGGAGTTGTATTTAGTGTTATGAGGTGATGATTAGTTTTTTTATAGCCCAAATGGATAGAGCCTTTGGAGTATACTTTGACAGCCCAATGGCATGTTTTTGGGGGGTTCTTTGGTTTTGTTTCTGGCATGACCAACTTTTACCTTTTCATACACCAGGTCATAATAAAAGAAACTTCAGTGAAGTATTTGTTCCTCAGTCTCTCTTAAGGTGGGGAGGCTTACTCTTTTCTGAAAATTAAATTGGTTGCTTTTTAGTGCTATTTATAGTTTTAGTTGTATTTTGTTTTAATTTGCACTATAAACCTTTGAGAGAAAGGTGGCATAAAAAGAATAAATAAATTAATTAATTGTGTTGTTGGAGGCTTTAATGGCCATAATCACTGGGTTGCTGTGAGTTTTCTGGGCTGTATGGCCATGTTCCAGAAGCATTCTCTCTTGACTTTTCACTCACATCTATGACAGGAATTCTCAGAGGTTGTGAGGTTTGTTAGAAACTAGGCAAGTGAGGTTTATATATCTGGAATGTCCAGGGTGGGAGAAGGAACTCTTGTCTGTTTGAGGCAAGTGTGAATATTGCAATTGGTCACCTTGATTAGCATTGAATAGCCTTGAAGCTTCAAAGCTTGGCTGCTTCCTGCATGGGGGAATCCTTTGTTGGGCAGTGTTAGCTGTCCCTGATTGTCTCCTGTCTGGAATTCCCCTGTTGTTTGAGTGTTGCTCTTTATTTACTGTCCTGATTTGTCACGATCACGGACTTGGCGGGCCCCTTAATCACACACACAGAGACGGACTGAAGGCTAACTACTTTATTGAGTATAAAAACAGTTCCAAAGAATATATAGTCCAATAATAAGCAATTGTCCAAAAGGTAGAAAGCAAGATTGTCCAAAGGAACGTAGCAAATAGACTAGAAGCTTGGCAAGGCTCCGCAATCCAATGCGGCTCAGGAACAAAGCACGACTCCGCAATCCAATGCGGAACAAGAAACAAGGCAAGGCAAATGCAAGGCAAGGCTTGATGACCACGGCTTGGCTTGTGGTCTCACTCCGCTTCACGCCTATTCAGGAAAGACGTGGCCGGAGAACTGAGGATGCGTTCCCACGGATCCTATACTTAATCCTTCGGCCGAGGCCCCCGACGCTCTAGGCTTCTTCGTCTCCAATCTCCGCTCACGGACCTCGGTCGGTCTAGGACCCTAGACCAAGCCCTCCTAGTAGACTCAATGTCCCGTCTCCTATCGAAAGTTCGACCTTGCCTCTCAGCAGCTGTGTCGCTATCTTCCTGAGAACTTTCCTCCCTAGCACTTTCCCACTCGGCTTCGTCCATGTTTTCACTTTCAAGCTCTTGGGAATTCCTCCCCCCGGGGTGTTCATAACTCCCTTCGCTGCTTCCCATCTCCACCTGGTGATCGGAATCTATGCTAGGCCCAAACATCATCTCATCCCATGCCAAGCTCTCTGTAGGCGAACGAGGCCCATCCGAAAGGCCCTGTGCTTCACCCCAGTCATCTAGCTCATCCTCTGAATCCACATCTGCTGCTGCAGGCCCTAATGCTAATGGAACCCCAGGACCAATTCCCTGCCCTCCAGGCACAAACGAGAACTGCTGTGCTACACTATCCCCCCCCCCTCAGGGCCCCTCCTAGGCCGCCCTCGAGGTTTGGGTTTGTCAGGGTACTTGCGGTGAAAGCGAGCCACCAAATCCGGAGCATGGACATCCCGAGCCCGGGTCCATGAACGTTCTTCCGGGCCCAACCCCTTCCAGTCAAGCAAATACTCCAACTTCCGGTAGCGGATGCGGGCATCCAAGATGTCCTGCACCTCCAACTCCTCCTCGCCATCGCGCATCACAGGGGGAGGAGGCGGCTGCGTCACGTCAGGCCGCACCCCCTTCGCCGGGCGGAGCAACGAACGATGAAACACCGGGTGGATCTTCATGTCCGATGGGAGTTGTAGTTTGAAGGAAACAGGCTCTACCTTCTCCAAAACTTTGTAGGGACCCAAAAATCTCGCGTCCAGCTTGCGGCTGGGTCGCTGCGTGGGCAAATTCTTGGTGGACAGCCAAACTTTATCCCCCACGAGGATCTCAGGACCCTCCTGGCGCCGCCGATCAGCCATCCGCTTGTAGTCGGCCTTCGCCTGGTCCAATTGGGTGCGTAGCAAGTCTTGGAGTGCAGTGAGCTCTCGAAGCCAATCCTTAGCCTCCGAAACGTCTGCAGACGGGTCCACCGGCGGGTAGAACCGAGGGTGGTGTCCATAGTTAGCAAAGAAAGGGGTCTCTTTGATGGATTCCTGCGTCGCATTGTTGTAAGCAAACTCTGCCAAAAAGACAACAAGGGCGCCCAGTTGTTTTGCTGATAGTTGACATAGCAGCGCAGGTACTGCTCC